>CM038217.1:91005793-92205793 GCA_021442155.1 Cymbidium sinense
GTTTACTCAATCAATCTCATGCCGCCAAGGATGTGGCACGCGGTCCTCTAACTACGTGGTTTGGCCAAGAGCTCCATAATGAAGCAAGCTACCATAGTCCTGACGGGTGGTTTCGTCCAATGCTCCATTATATTACATCATGACAGAATCGTATGCTCCCCAATGGCTCGCTCTTGAGTTGTGAATCATAGCGAATACTTGATAGGGCAAATTCTCCGCCTAAGGTAGACTTAAGATTATCTTCTTAGACAAATACCACCCCAAGTCTACAAGGATTTCTTGGATGACGTAACTCATGTGTTGCTGATGAGGATCCTTCTGTCAGGTTGGGTTGACTACCTCCTTTGACTAAGTAGACTAGGGACCACGATGACCTGGGATGACGGAACCATGAGATCTAGATCGGGCACGTCATCATTCCCCAACCATCCGATGATTTAAATGATGAGTTTCATAATCTAAAATTTGAAACTCCATATGCTGCTACTATACGCTATGCACTAAGCGGCCTACTGACTAGCCTTCATCGAAAGTTCTCTCTCACTTATTGGGGAGGTAATTAACTATAGGTTCTTGCGCCTATAGGAAACTTGGAACCAGATCTAAAGTTCTCACCAAATGAGGGTGAAATCTCTGGGTAGTGACTTATCTACTATCTCATCTACCTTTTGAAAATTATACTGGCACTTCAAATTAAATCATACTCTCTTCAAAATTCAAAATTGTCGAGAGATTGGTGGTGAATTTTTGGAGCCCACAATGAAGAATATTATGTCGACCAAAATCAATAAATAGGGAGTCAATTATTGTAAAAATGATTACACAACCTTAGCTCTCAACTATTGTATATTCTCAGTGTTGTTGCAATAAAACATCCAAAGTTCTCTTTTTTCGCTCTTCTCTCTTTACTTTTTCGCTATATTCGAAACCCTAATGGGTGTGTTCACAAACTCTTTGATTCAAATAATTCCAATAAGCACTTGTTCATAATCCTTGAATATATATATATATATATATATATATATATATATATATATATATATATATATATATATATATATATATATATATATATATATATATATATATATATATATACTTGTTTGTTAAATGAACGAGCTTAAACACTTTATGGCTCTATTTATTTATGTTAATGATCAATATCATTTAAAATCGAACAAGCTTGTTAAGGTGCCCACAAAAGCTCTATTTAAAGCTCGATTAAATCTCTATTTATGTTCGATTGGTCAATCTATCAAATTCTTGATTTAATATTTGAATAAGGCGCATATTAGGCTCAATAAAGGCTCATAACATCTTTTTATTTAATTATTATTATATTTCACTTTCTATTTTAAATTTTTAATAAAGCCAAAACTCAACCCCCTTATCTTAAGGCTCATTTGATGAGTTAATAACTAGCTTCATCAATTGGGTCATTTCAATGCTTGATAAGACTCATTTGAGTTGCTAACAAAATCTTTAATAATATGACTTCATAATTGGCTCGTAAAAGTGCGTAAATTGAGTGCTTGTTTAGAATTTAACAAACTCACTCTATGCTTTTTAAAGAAGCTCGAGAATCATTAAATGAACCGAGTTCAAGTTAATCTCAAACAAAACTTGAACAGAAAGTACAACAACAACAACAACAACAAGAAGCCTTAAATCCCACTAGGTGGGGTCGGCTAGATGAATCCTTCTTCTCCATTGTGTCCTATTATGTGTCAAATTCTCATTTAATTCAAGTATACTAAGATCATTTTTTATACATCTTAACCAAGTCTTTTTAGGTCTACCTCTACCTTTCTTAACATAAGGCAAATCTAATGCATCTACTCTCTTAATCGGGTCATTGGACTGACGCTTTATGTGGCCAAACCATCTAAGGCAACTCTCTCTAATCTTATCTGTTACCGGAGCTACTCCAACTTTTCTTGAATATACTCATTTCACATTTTATCTCTAAGAGTAAAGCCACTCATCCACCTGAGCATCCTCATCTCTGTAACACTTAACTTAGTCTTATGCTTTTTTATTGGCCAACATTCCGCACCATAAGTCATCAGGTCTTACCACCATCTTATAAAATTTTCCTTAAGTTTAAGTGGAACTTTTCTATCACATAATAGGCCGATGCATTCCTCCACTTCAACCATCCAACTTGAATTCTACTAATAACATCTCCATCTATTTCACCATCATTTTGAACAATGAGCCTAAATATCAAAGTAATTTAAACAAATTAAACTTGAACACGATCTTAGAAGCTCAAGTTGAGATTGAACAAATATTTGATAAGTGAGCACACCATGGATCAACCTGTTGACCTCCACATACGTGTCATAAGTCGAGTCATGCCCACAAGTCTAATACGACGAACTTCAAAAGCGGCATAATCGGGCCTCAAAATATATTGGACATCACTGAAAATAGTTGAAACGACCTCCGATCGGTGAACGGACTTCACTGTTGTGTTCAAAATGTCAAAACTTATCAGAATATAAATATTACAAAATATAACGAGTAATTGATTAAACGCTCGAGCTATCAATGTGTCGATGCGCATATCAGAGTCGGGAAGCTGCAACGATGTACAGACGACCTTCGTTTATGAAACTAATCATGTTGTTAGCTTCAAAATAATGGAAGCTATCAAATGAGACTGTTCACGCTTAATTTGGACGAGTCTGTGCCAATGTTGAAAATCAGCGGCGGCAAATCGAGGTTGAAATGTAGTGGACATCTCTAAAAATGGTCAAAATGACCTCCGATCGATGAACGGACTTCTCCATTGCATTCAGAACATTGACATTGGCCATGATATAAATATTGTATAACTTAATGATCAATTGATCAAGCCAAGTCATCAACATACGCATATCAAGGTTAGGAGGTAGACATAGACTAAATTACCTCCTCATAAAATTGATTATGTCGTTAGCTTCAAAACATCAAAATCTATCAAATGAGACTATCCATGCTCAATTTAGATGAGTCTGTATAAATGTCGAGTGATTTGAAGTGATAGCATACAAATCGATGAAATGCACAGGACGTCAACGAAATCAACTCAAATGACCTCCGATCGATGAACAGACTTTGTCATTGCGTTCAAACATAAAAATTGGTAAGAATATAAATATTGCATGACTTGATGATCAACTGATCAAGCGCTCGTCGAAGTTCCTGCACACATATCATGGTCAGGAGCCACCGATAAGGATCAAATGACCTTCGTTCGTAAAATTGATCACACCATTAGCTTCAAAACATCGAAATCTATCAAGTAAGTCTATTCGCACTCAATTCGGATGAGTTTCTGCAAAAATCGAGCGATCAAAAGTGACGATGCACATTTTGAGCTGAAATGGACTAAATTTGGCGCCGACTTGTACCAAATGGCTTCCGATCATGAAACATCGCACTTGCATTCAAAATAAAAAATTACCTTAAATTGATATATATATTGACTATGTGCATTTATCGAGTGAAATCCACATTAAAACCAGTTAATGAATTTAAAATTTATTAAAATTCCTAAATTACCCCATTCTCAACCGTTTCCCTATTTTCAGTTTGGCTAGAAATAAAAGAAGAAAAAATAGGAACTCTCTCCCATTTTTCGCGCTTTTCCCCACTCTCCCCATTATTGCATTCCTCTCACGTTCAAGAAAAAAAATCCTCTCGGCACGTAATCCTCTCCAATGAATTTCCACTGTTCCATTTCACGGCCACCCATGCTATCTCTGTTTCGCTGCATCTCGCACGAATTCGTCAAAAAACACGTTGATTCCCATTTGATCCCCACTGCCCATGCCATTCTACTCCACACCTGACTAAATCGACCCACCAGAGATCGATCCGCTGCGTTGTTCCCAAAATCATGGTTCACACCGCTCCGCAAGCGCTTGCAGCCGTTCTACCTTCCGCCGATTTGTCTTCGAATCGCTGGCTGACCAAGATTCGCTTTTCGCCGCCTTCCTAAATCCTTCGCTGCCGCTTCCACTCAAGCCCACTTGCCAACCCGCGTTCTGCCTTCCTCCGGCCCACAAACCTGCATCCCAAGGCCCGCTGCCTTTCTACATCCCATCCTGTTCTATTTTCACTGTGCCGCAAACCGAGGAAGAACATCATCAACAGAATTCTATCGATTTTCTGTCGCACTCGCTTACATCCAATTTTGTTTCATTGCAATCGGGAAAGAACATCATCAACAGACGAATTTTTCTTTCAATTTCCGGTGTTGCACCCCTCGCTTTAGCCTTCCAGGCCATTGTGAATCGGGAAGAACATCATCAATGTAATTCTTCTTCGATTTTGGTGCCGATTCTTCCGTACCATTTTTTTCGCAAACCGTGAAGAACATCAAAAAATAAATTTTTCTTTCAATTTTTGGATTCCTTGCATAACCCGTCCCATTTTTGCTTTACCGCAAATCGGGGAAGGACATCATCGCAATTCTTATTTCGATCGCCGCACTTCTTGCATTACATTCCTAATTGCATACCTAACGCCGTTCCTTTGCTGAGCATTGCAACGCGCCAAAAAATGTGTCAGAACATGTGTGATCTGTTAATGTGGATATATATATATATATATATATATATATATATATATATATATATATATATATATATATATGCTTGTGTTTCTTCTGGTTTGAAGTCCTTGTTGTGCTCAATGAGGGCGAGATGAAAAACATGTCTGTATCGCGAAGACACCACTCACGCTCAACAGGCGCAGAGTAACACCCGTTAGATGTCGCTCCCCAAGATGAAATTATATCAAAATTTTGTCTAATTTTCAGACTTAGAAAAAAAAGGGAGGGATGAATATATATTGTATTGTATGTCTTTCGTCTCAAGGCCTCGCTCAGGCACGACGAGATGAAAGTGGTGTCATTAAAGACACCGCTACACTCAAGAGGTGTACCGAGTAAGCCAAAACACTCTCGATGCAGCCGGGAGGATGCCAAAATTTTGACTAAAATTCAGGACTTCAACAAATCCAAATGAGAATTACCTAAACATAAGTCAAACAAAAGAATATGTGATAAATATGAAGATAAATGTTAAATCAAAGAGAAATAGGTGGAAGCCTTTAAAGAAAATTTTGAAAAAAAAGTAGAACACTCATTTAAAATGCATGTGAAATTTGGGAGGTTATTAAACTCACAAGCTTTAATTGTAATTCTCTACGACTTAAATTAAAGCGATAATGTGAGTTCTCTTTTCTTGTAAATTTCTAAAAATTAAGCAAGCTTTAATTAGAATTGGGGGGGGGGTGACTAATACTAAACTCATAATGAACTTACAATAAACTTAAAGTCTAGGGATGAATTCAAATTGAGTTTAATAACTCTTATTCAAATGTAGAGGTGATTACTATCCTAGCAAATAAGCATGAGTAGGGCTAAAGCAATAAACACTGAAATTGGCATAACTTATCAAAATTGATGTAAATTGAGCATAATCAAGTTGGAAAAATTATAAAAATTCAACAAGTAAACTAAGTGCCAGTAGTGTTTTAAACTACATTCTAAATCAAAATATATTCTTCGCCACTGAATCTGCAACCCTTTGTACAAGCAGACAGAAGACGATACTAAATCAAAATCTACAAATATCGTAGAGCTTTTTTCGATCAAATTAAGAAATTTCATCCTAATTATGATTTTAAAAATTAATAATTTCATTAAATAGATGAAATTAGCTAAACTATAAACTCCTGCATGTGCTCGAACATAGAGATTTCAAGTGCAAATTTTAATGTCCGAAAAGGCTGCACAGGCTAAGTTAGAATATATTAAATATTAATCTCAAAAATCTAATAAGATATTAGATCAATTTATAATGCCTTCTTCGCCACCGAATCTGTAACTTTTTGTACAAAAAGACAGAAGGCGATACTAAATCCAATTCTATAAAATTCATAAGGCTTCCTTTAATCAAAAATTAAGGAATTTCATTCTAATTATGATTTTTAAAATCAATGATTTCATTAATTAGATGAAATTAGCTAAGTTATAAACACCTGCATGTGCTCGGACATAGAGATTTCAAGTGCAAATTTTAATGTCTGAAAAGGCTACGCAGGCCAAAGTTGGAAGTCAAGGAAAATCTAAAATCAATCTCATAACTCAGAAATAAAAACTACCTAAATTCTTAAATACACCCGCATGGGCCCTGACACTATGTTGTATGCTTAAATTCAAGTGTCTGAGGATGCTGCGCGGATTGCTACCTAGTTTAGTCTTAGGATAAGTTAACAAAACATTTATTATAAAAATTGTAAAATATCTGAGAAACTAATTCTGTCAAGTGATAGTAGATCTGATCCTCTATTAACAGTTAAACAGAGTTGATAGGATCTAAAGCGCTTAATTCAAACATAAAATTATATGAATTATTAATTACACCGCATGGCCCCCGACACTATGTTGAATGCTTAAATTCAAGTGCCCGGGATCTGGGTTGCTTCCCGTTTAGTCTTAGAGGGTCCAGGTTAACAAAACCTAAAACCTATAATAAGAGTTTGATTAGTGAAATATCGAGAAATTGATTCTATCGGTGATAGTAGATCTAATCTCGTTAGCTAAATAGAATTGAGAATCTAAAACTCTTAAATATATTCAAATTAATCAATTTTTTAAATCAAATTAAGTAGCAATCTGAAACTGCTTAAATGGAATTCTATCATTAAAAGCTTAATTCAAACTCAGTCTATCCACCTTCCGCAACTGTTTACCGGGGGTGAAAAATTAAGAAAACTCTAGCTCAAAAATGAGCCAATGTTAAATCAAGTGTTCTGTTATGTTCACTCTCAATCAATCTCACGTCAGTAAGGACATGGCCCGTGTCCTCTGACTGCGTGGCTTGTCCAATAGGCTCCACAGATGAAGCAGTTACGACCAGAGTCCTCTGACCAGGTGGTTTGGCCAATCAGACTCCATTATATTATGATCACGACCGTAGCCCGTATGATCCCCAATGGCTCTTCCCTTTGAGTTGTGAATCATAGGGTATACTTAATAGGGCAAACAACCCTCTATCAGCTAAGGTAGACTTAAGATTGTCTCTATAGATAAACACTACCTCGGGTTTATAAGGATTTCTTGGACGACGTAACCCATGTGTTGCTGATAAGGATCCCTCAGTCTGGTTGGGTCGACTACCTACTCTGACTAAGTAGACTAGGAACCGCGATTGTCTGGGATGACAGAACCATGTGATCTAGATCGGGCACGTCATCATTCCCCCAACCATCCAATTTAAGCTGAAATGATAAATTTCATAATCTAAAATTTGAAACTCTACATGCTGCTACTATACGCTATGCATTTAGCAATCTAATGACAAGCCTTAATCGAAAGTTCTCTCTCACTTATTGAGAGGAGTAATTAACTATAAGGGCTTGCGCCTATAGGAAACCTGGAAGCAGATCTAAAGTCCTCACAAAATATGGGTGAAGTCTTTGGGTAGTGTCTTATCTACTGTTCCATCTTCCTTCTGAAAATTACATCGACACTTTCAATCATACTCTCTTCAATTCAATTTCAAAAAATAGTAGAGGTCGGTGGCAAATTTTGGAGCCCACAAATTCGGCACTAATCGGGGACGTAATTCTCTTTCCATCTTTGGCTAATAAAATTTGAGCTATAGTAGTAGTAAAGCATGATAAAAATTGAAATGTAAAATCAATTATCAATGAAACTAAATCTAAGCTAATTATGTCATTATGACTAATCTTCTTGTTCTTTATATCGATGAATCTTCAGAACACACTGTTCATCATGCAGTTTGGTCGTAGAGCCAACATCCATCTAGCTAATGCTGCAATCAATACTTGAGATGTTGGAGCTACCATTCAATTTGGTAGTATAGACTTTCCAACCATTGTTGTTACATATAATCCTCTACCTGAAGTAATTGCATATTCTACGCACCAACCTGTGCAATGGAGGAGGACAATTAGAATGGCTACTCCTGCTACTAAAGTTCCTAAAGAGAACCTAAGTGTTCAAAAGATTGGGTCATTCTGAGGTGCCAGTCATGAAAAGAATCGTCACAGCATAGAAAGTTTTAGTCATACCTGTGAATACGATAACTCTGTCATTTGAACCTTTCACACTAGGAATGCGTGATGTTGATGCCTCCTCTTCTGGAGAAAACTAACTCAAAGGCAGCGGAGAAAGAATAAATGCTGAGTTGGAGCTCATCGGCTCTCACATGGGTCATCTATTACACAACCAAAAGCAACAATTAGCTCCGACCCTTTATAAGAAATAACCTGAAACTCTATCTATTCAAGTATATAGAGCCCTAAAGGTTGTAAAAGAAAATGTCTTATGAAGAAAAGATATCAAATGCCAATTACCAGAGAAGCCAAGAATGCTTCATTACAAAAGCTACCATCAGTGGTAGTAAAAACTCATGATCGTTCGAAGCGAGCCCTGCACGGTGAACATCAAGGTGTGACACCTGAATCGCATGTCCAGGAATCCTCCGCCGAAAGGTCCTGAAAAAAGGAAAATAAATATAGATGCCAAAGCCTCGAGAAGAAGTTATGACGTAGAAGCTTCTTCATGTGGAAGCAAGCTAACCTAGAGATAGTGGGGAAAGAGAAATGTTGAACTACATGCTCAACAACCATTATTCAAACAAAAAAATGTACAACCAGTTGTGAAACTAGAAGTGAGTGTTCCAACCCATAACATGTTTGACAGTCTAAGATGGGTAAAGCCGAATAGCTCTACTGGTAAAATCAAAAAGTCCTTCTGGACCCGACAACATCAGGTTCCAGCTTCTCTAGTGAGGAAAATTGAAATTGTATATGCAAGAGTGTATCGAGTCCTCAAAGTTGCTAAGGAGAAAAGGACGATAAAAGAAAATCTGAAGGTCCCGTCCTTATGGAGGCTAGTTGGTCCTCCAAAAGACCTCCTCCTACAACCTCGAAGATGTCTACTAATTCAAGTCCCAAGACAAGGAGCATCGAGGCATGACACTTGGAACATAAATCCAAGAATCTGCCGTCGAAAGGTCCAAGCAAATAGGTGAGCAAATTTGGAGGCAAAAATCTCGAAGTAAAATTTCTTTACAAAAAGATAACAACATGACATCTACACTGTACTCCCATAAAATCCACTCCTTATGCTAAAGTATTTAGAGCTGAAGCAGTCTTGCCACTTGAAGTTGAATTCCTTTCACTCTAAGTAGTCATTCAACACAATCTCACTCAAGATGAGAATGTCCGCCTCTGAATGGAAGAGAATGACGTGCTTGACAAAGTTAGGCTCCAAGTTTAATGAAATTTAGAAGTCTATTAAGCAAAGATGCCTAAGACTTTTGACCATACAATGTGACCTCAAATATTTCAAAAAGGAGAATTAGTCTTGGTGTTGAGAAGACCTGTTATTCCTAATCAAAAATTTGGTGGCAAATTTGAGCCTAACTGAGAAGGCCCTTTTATCATTGAGAAAGTATACCAAGGAGGGAGCATACCAACTCATCAACCTAAAGGGTGAAAGACCAATGCCGCCAATTAATGGTCGATACTTGAAAAAGTACTATACATGACAACCACATTCTCGAGTACAATAAAATCCCCGCAAGGGGACATTTTTTTTAGTATATCTATTTAGTCAACATCGCTGCTTCATGCCAAGATCTCTAAATAAATATACTCACTCAAGATGAAAAAACCTTTTCCATGAAAATTCCCCTGTTACACAGGGGGCATTTTTTAGTTTATGTTAAATTTATTTGAGTTGACGTCATGCTATAAGACGAGATCCTCAAATATATTCTTATTCAGGTTGATATTGAGCTTTACGCCGAAATCCCTGGATATATCCATAATATTCTTGTGTAGAGTCTTGTAGGAATAAAATGAATCTATTTCTATGCATGAAAGGACAACCCTAAATGTCAAGAAATTTATCTCTCAAATTTGCCAAATTATGGAGATTAAGTCAAAAGAACTCCCGATTTCAGAAGCTTCAATCAATTAAGCTGAAGAAATATCAACCTCTACATCCTAAAGTCTAGGGCATAAACAGGTTCTAAAGGTCAAACTCAACAAGCCCACAAATGGCCGAGTTGCTGAAGCGCTTCTCACTCAACAAGCCGCAAGAAAAAGCCGCAGTGAAAGAGCCCTCTTTCGTCAGTCTAATGACAAAACCACCAACCCACTACAGTTTAAGTCAAGACTAGTAGTTCTAAAGGTCGAACTCAATAAGCCCAAATATGACCGAGTTGCTAATGCTCTCCTCACTCAACAAGCCACAAGAAAAGACCGTAGTGAAAGAGCCCCCGCTCGTCAGTCCAATGATGATAGCTGTTCAATCTCAAACTAGTACCATCTTAGTGATTACAAGCAACCAGGATCCAAGAGATCTCTCTACTTGATCGATAGATCAAGGCAAGCTGAGGAAAGCTCAATTCAGGGCTACCTCAAATCAATCTATATATTATCCGCAGGGTGATATATTAATTTATTCTCAAATGATCTGGTCAAGCTCAAAGCACAGATCAAAGCCTATCTCCTCATCAAGTCTGAGCAGAATGCACAGGACCGAGGAAGTAATTCCATAGTTCATACAAAGCCGATGGCCAAACTAAAGGAGTTTTGTGACTATTCAGTCGGTTAAAGCACGCATCGCTAGACTAATAACTCAACATTGATCCTATATAAGCCGGAAGGCTTGGTCATCTATATGTACCCTTCAATGAACCCGTCAAAGCAGCAAACATAGGATTCATGGCGTACATACACTTCTTGATAAGTCAATATGGACAAATCAGGTCATTCCTTCATCAAGCCCGTCAAGCTTAAAGCTAGGATAAAAGGAATTTAAATTCCAACCAAGCACGGATAAACCGATCCCCCAGTGGAGTCCTTCATCAAAACAAGCAGACCAATTCCTTCATCAAACTCAACCAAACATGAAGCTAGAGTCGGAGGAGGCTTAAATCTGCAAGGACATAACGAAAGAGATCTTAAGAAAGCTGAAGTAGATAGTAGATGGTGTAACAACTTTTATCTATCCGACAAGTCAATTTTGACAAATCGTTCAATCCCCGTTGTTTAGCATGTCCTGAATAAGGCGGCGTATTAATGACAAATCTCATCAAAGCTCCGTAAGCTATTGCAATCGAAGCTAAAATGATACAAGTTTGGTGGCCAGCCCAAATAGTCAATCAGTTTTCAAAAAATATGACTCGCTCCATGCATGAATCACATTTGTTGGGGGGCATTTATTGACCTCCACATACGTGCCATAAGTCGAGTCAAGCCCATAAGTCTAATTTGACTTGAAGCTACGAAATCGGGCTCAAATTGCACTGGACGTCACTGAAAATCATTGAAACAACCTCTGATTGAACAGACTTTACCGTTGCATTCAGAACATCAAAATTGATCAGAATATTGATATTGCAAAATCTAACAAGCAATTGATTAAGCGCTCGAGCTATCAATGTGTCGGCGATTAGAGTCGGGAAGTTGCGAAAATGTCCGGACGACCTCCGTTCATGAAATTGATCATGTTGTTAGCTTCAAAATATTGAAAGCTATCAAATGAGACTATTCACGCTTAATTGAACGAAGCATGCCAATAATAATCAACAAAGGATACGGCAGAATCAAGATCGAAATGCACTCGACATCTCTAAAATGGTCGAAATGACCTCCAATCAACAAACAGACTTGCCATCGCATTTAGAATATTGAAATTGGTCAGGATATAAATATTGCATAACTTAATGATCAACTGGTCAAGCGCTCGAGTCATCAACATACTTGCACGCATATCGAGGTCAAGAGATGCTGACATAGATTAAATTACCTCCGTTCATAAAATTGATTTGTTAGCTTTGAAATATCAAAATCTATCAAATAAGACTATCTGCACTCAATTCGGATGAGTCTGTATAAACGTCGAGTGATTTGAAGTGACAGCACACAAATTGAGGCTGAAATGCACAGGACGTCACCAAAATCAACTCAAATGACCTCCGAT
Source organism: Cymbidium sinense (assembly GCA_021442155.1). Classification (NCBI taxonomy): domain Eukaryota; kingdom Viridiplantae; phylum Streptophyta; class Magnoliopsida; order Asparagales; family Orchidaceae; genus Cymbidium; species Cymbidium sinense. The sequence continues at coordinate 91,017,816 of CM038217.1, forward strand.
CGATGAACGGACTTTTTCATCACGTTCAGAACATCAAAATTGGTAAGAATATAAATATTACATGATTTGATGATCAACCGGTCAAGCGCTCGAGTCGTCAACGTGCCTGCACGTATTTCGAGGTCAAGAGGCACCGACGAGGATCAAACGACCTCCATTCATGAAATTGATCATTCCATTGGCTTCAAAACGTCAAAATATATTAAGTAAGACTATTCGTACTCAATTCGGATGAGTTTGTACAAAAATCGAGCGATCGAAAGCGATGACGTGCAATTTGAGTTGAAATGGACTCAATTTGGCGCCGACTTAAACCAAATGGCCTCCGATCGTGAAACGGACTATGCCGTTGCGTTCAGAACAACAGAATTACCTCAATTTGATATATATATTAACTATGTGCATTTAACGGCGTGAAATCCACATTAAAATCATTTAATAAATTTAAAATTTATTAAAAAATTCCTAAATTATCTGTCATGCTCAACCGTTCCCCCCTATTTTCAGTTTGGCTAGAAATAGGAAAAAAAAAAAAAAGAAACTCCCTCCCTTTTTTTTCTTGCAATTTCTTTTCCTACTCTCCCCATTCTTGCATTCCCTCTCACATTCAGGAAAAAAGAAATCCCTCTCAGCACAGGTAATCCTCTCCCCTAAATTTCCACTGTCCCATTTAACGATTGGCCAACCCACCGTGCTGTCCCACGCATTCCGCCGCTGCCATCCCGAGCTGCATCGAATCGACCTGTTGGAAACCCGCCGATTCCCGTTTTGATCCCCACTCCGACCCACGCCATTCTGCTCCACGCCCGATCCCACGAAACCGACCCACCGCCGCGCGATCCCACCGCAGGCTCGTCTTCCCGAAATCGTGGCTCGAGTCATCCGCTCCACTCCAAGCCCGCTTTCCAACCTGCTGCTTCCGCCGGCCCATCTTCCCAAAATCGCGGACGCGTCCTCCTCCTCCAAGCCCGCTTGCCGACCGCTTCGTCCGCCCACAAACCTGCATCCCAAGGCTGCCGCTTTTCTACACATCCTTGGTACCAGAATCGAGGAAGAACATCACCAGACTAATTCTTCCATTTTTGGCGACACTCCTCGCCTTAACCATCTAATTTTTGCTTTGCCATAATTGGGGAAAGAACATCGTCAATAGGCAAATTTGTCTTTCAATTTTGACGCACTCACTTCCTTCCGATTTTGCACAAGAACCGGAGAAGAACATAGTATCAATTTTCTTTCGATTTTGCGCCACATTCCTTGCATAACCCGTCTCATTTTCACTTCACCACAAACCGGGGAAGAACATCGTCAACAGACGAATTCTTCCATCGATTTCCCGTGTCGCACTTCTTGCATTACATTCCCAATTGCATACCTAATCTCGTTCCTTTGTCGAGCATCGCAGCGCACCAAAAAATGCTTCAAAACATGTGTGATCTGTGAATGTGAATATATATATATATATATATATATATATATATATATATATATATATATATATATATATATATATATATATATATATCTGTTTCTCAGATTGAAGACCTTGTTGTGCTCAGAGGAGCAATACAAGAAAAATGTGGTTGTAAAGACACGCTACCTCAACGTATGCAGAAAAGCCAACACTTGTGATATCACTCTAAATAAAATCACAAATTTTGTTTAATTTCAACTTAAAAAAAAGGAGGGATGAATATATATTTATCAGTATGTCTTATTTGGTCCGAAGGTTTCAGTATGACGAGATGAACATGGTGTGTCACAAGACACCGCTTCCAAGAGGCAAAGAGCAAGCAAAATACTCGCAGCCCACAGGATGACACTAGAGGCTCCATTATATTACAATTATTATCATAGCCAGATACTCCAATGGCTCTACCCTTTGAGTTGTGAATCATGGGTATACTTGATAGAAACAACCCTCTGTCATTGGGGTAGACTTAAGATTGTCTCTATAGACAAACACCACCCAAGGTCTACAAGGATTTCTTGGATGACGTAACCCATGTGTTGCTGATAAGGATCCTTCGGGTTGGGTTGACTACCTCCGACTAAGTAGACCAGAAGCTGGGATGAACCATGAGATCAGACGCCATCATTCCCCAATCATCGATTTAAAATGATAAATTTCATAATCTAAAATTTATCAATCTAACGACTTGGCCTTAATCGAAAGTTCTCTCACTTATTGAGGTAATTAACTATAGGCTTGCGCTTTATAGGAAACTCAAACCGAGATCTAAAGTCAAAATGAGAAATCTGCAGGTAGTGTCTTATATACTATTCCATGTCTTAAAAATTACAACACTTTCAATCATACTCTCTTCAATTCAATATCAAAAAAATGTCGAGAGGTTGGTGGCGAATTTTCGGAGCCCACACAACCTCATACTCCGACTCGTATCCATTATCCAATTACATAATACCCCACATAAATGAGCAGATAAAAATAAGGAGAAATTATTATACTTAATATTTGGACAACTATAGCTTTGCATCAGCCCACTTCTAACAATTCCTAAAATCACTGAGCTTTGAAGAACCGGACCTTAAGACCAATATCAATTAACCTCCACAACCCTCCAACAACCAGCACTGCGCTCAATCCCATCCCCAGGCTTCCCAAAGCCCAGTTCACAGACCACATCGCGCTGTACTTCTCCGGTTTCTTGACCAGAATCCACATGAAGCAGGGGTAAGCCAACGCCACCGGCAACGCTATTCCCCCAAGGAGACCCGCAAGGTCCGATAAGAAAGGAAAAGCCACCGCTATGAGAAACACCGCCGCTCCAAAAAATGCTCGGAACCCAGATCGCAGCCACCGCGGACACGGCTTGTTGTTCCTGCCGGTGTACCCTGCTTCCAGGTTGTCGAACACCGGCATAGCATAGATTTGGAAGGAGCCAAGGCAGTTAATGACGACGAGAAGGCTCGTCAAACACAGAACTACACGGGAAGTATCGTGGCCGTGGAATGAGAAGAGTGCGTGCAGAATCCCGCTCGGAGGTATCTGCAAGCCATTAGAATTCTTAATCAGGTGGTTCATAAAAGAATTGAATATATAGCTGTAAGAAGAACCGTCTTCTTCTACTCGCCTTGTTACCGTATGCCCAGAAGCCGCCGATTGCAATTGGATATAAACAGAGCGCGACGAGGAGGTAAGCAGCCTTCACCCCCCTCCACATTAGAATGCGAGAAGGAAGCTTCGGAGTCGATGGCATGGTTGCCTGTCAGCAACTAGCAGATCAGTTCTGAAGAACAATTAATTAAAGATACAGCAGTGCCGCTCTTGCGATTTATCCTAAACTTAAAGCCCAAATTATGAGTTTGTGATTCCAAACGATCTTCATATTCTAATTATGATAGATTAATTTATTAGGTGAGTTGAGCTCATATCAGTAGGTTCCAAACAAGATCTGAGGGATCGTTTATTTTGCCGCTAATTAAATGGTACTATCTCAACTTTTGTGTAAATGTGTCATCGATTTAAACACGAATACATTTTAAAATCTAATATTTTAAAGGATTTCTTCTTGCAAATAATGAACAATAAATTTTAAAATTTATTATGATTTTTCAGAAATAACTTTCTTCATTTATTTGAGGGCGATAACTCCTAAATTATAAGAGAGAGAAATATATATAGCTCAAGATTGTGACCTGGATCTCTAATACGAGGTTGTGACCTCTGAAAGCAAACGCGATGATGCCGCCGGCATTGACTATGTCGAGCACTCTGTTGACACTTACGCCTCCGTCGAGAGGTGAGGAGGATGTCTGGGAAAGCCTGCCCTGGCCGATGGAGACGACCCAGATAATGGTGCAGTAAGATACATGCGCCGGCGAGGGGAGACGCCGGCGAGGGAGTTGAGATTTGGGAGCTGCGAGAGGATCACGGCTAGGCAGACGAAGACGAGGTACCATTCGATGGCCGTTAGGGGCTTCGACTGGCACGACGGCCCGCAGACTATTTCGAAGAAGAGCTTCAGGGTCCCGCCACCGACAATGATGAGCGCAGAGCAGGTGCCTCCCGAGAGGTACATGGTGGGGAATTTGGCAAGCAGCGTGCCGAGCCTTGCTCCTGACATGCAGATAGATTGGGCTTAATTTCCACAGGCCAGTTACCTGAGTTGATTTATGGTTAACGCACAAGTAGGATGATTGGATATGTGACCGAGGGGGCACCAAATAGTGCATTATATCTTTAATTTTAAGATGTATAGTTCTACAAACTTTACAAAATATTCTTAATTTTGTAAGACAATAATTGACACCATAAAAATATCTCGCAAATAAAAGAGCTGCCTTATAAAATATTTAAATTATATTATTTCGAACTAAATTTGTTTTAGAATTGAAGTGTTAAGGGTTATTGGTTAGGGTATGGCTCACCAAAGCAATCAGTTGCCAAATGAAGATATCTGCAGTAGCGGATTCCAGTGGCTGATTCCTGAAGTTGGATGAGAAGCCAGAGGGTATACATTTGCCAGATGAATGTCACGGACAAGCACAGCATTCCCCATATCCTTCAAAACATTGAATTTATGTTCATTCTTAAGTATGCAAATTCTGATGCATCCTAGTCTGAATTAATACATTAAGTATTATATTTTCTCAATCAAACTTAATCAGTAAGTATAATTTTTGGCTGAATAATAATAAAGTAATATGATTCAGATCAATACAAACAATCTCTCCCTTCATCGTGGAAATTGCATGAGCTAGCTTTATTAGTAGTTATGGATTGAATGGCCAGAATAGTCATCCAAAAGTCACAGCAGCGAACCTCTAATCTTTCCTAGTCAAATTACGTATCTACGTTGAATCAGCTCGGAATTCGAAAAGAGAATTAGGCATCAGTGATCTGTGAGGTATGAGGAAAGACATACCAACCAAGAAAGGTGAATGCGACAGGAAGCACGAGAGCTTGGAAGCCAATGCCAGAGCAGACGATATGGAAGGCAGAGTAGTAGGCGTTGCCACTCCTTGACTCGGTAATGGGCAGCCATGCGTCCTGCGGGTCGTGCTCGGTTATGTGCCCCACCTCCTCCAAATAACCTCGCATGCTCGCCACCGCCTTCCTCATCGGGCTCGCCCTTGGCATGGTCACCATCATCGACTTTGCCAGCGGTAACTGCAATCTCGACGGTGGCGTCGAAACGGCGGCCACCTCGGCCGGCTGCGACCTCACTTCGGTCACCTCACTGGCCATTGATGCCATAAGTTTTAGTTGTTGTCCATGGATGTGCTGCAAACAATATTTATAGGGAACTAGGCTCTAAAACATGAAATGCGGACGACAAAAAAAAAAAAAAAAAGTTAAAGGGCACTTTATTTATTTTTAAAAGTGAAATATTTTTTTTTAAGCATAAAAAATATTAGATAAGTAAATATCTAATTTTAGATATTAGATATATAAATATAAAAATTTGATGTAATTTATATATAAATTTCTCAAAAAAAAATATTTTTTATTTTATTTATTTATTTATTGTTGTGAGGCAAAATAATTTTTCAATTAAATTGTCATACACATATTAATATATTCTGATAGAAATTTGTGTGAGGGCAGTGAGGATAAAAAGTAAAATTAATAAAATAAAAAAGGCATAACTTCTGAGCTTTTGCATCTGATTTTGTTTTATTTAAATAATATTTGTTTTGAGTGTCTAACTGTTGGACCAATGGATCGCCGTCCAACATTTCTTCACTAAAAATGTAAATTTTGATGAACGGCGATCTATTGTTCCTCATGGCAAACAAATCTGATCTCATTGTTTTTTTTTTACACACTTCAAATCTTATATATTTATAAATTAAATATATATTTTAAATTATTGAAATCATCTATTTATGGTATTGAGAATTTCATAAATTTAAATAATAACTTAAAAATTAAGATAAGAAAACATTTATTTTATAATTATATAAAAATAAGGCCTATACCAAAGGTCCACGTGACAATTGACTACAAGTCCACCAAACCTTAAATAATACGTAAGGGAAAAAATAATAATAACAATCAGCCCGTGGACCTATTAATTTGTCGTCAACATCACTTCCAGCCTTATTACAATCTGAGTCACTCTTCGTTCTTCAAAATTAATTATTGTGGTGTATATTAAGCTTATTAGCCACCATCGATTGTCATGTAAATTAGTGATGACAAATAGTTAAAAAAAGGTTTTAAGTGTTAATTTTTTAAAAACTTAGGATTACAAGAGCGATGTATTTCAGGATGCAATATTACATATTAGTTAAGAGTTAATATTATTTGAAAATATCTGATACATAGTGGTAAGTGTCACATCTGTTGCCATTTTTTATCTAATAATTGCCTCTGATACCTCTCGGAATAGTGACCTTCCATTATACAATTGCTTAAGAACTCTTCTGGGTTCTTTCAATTTTTTTTAAAATATAATATATTTGATTATACTTATTATTTTTAAAAACACTAAAATTATCTTAAAGTTATTTTAAATATTTTTAAAATAAAAAATAATTAAAAATACAATAACAAATATATCTTTAAAAATATCATAAAAATAAATAATAAAATAATAAAATAAATTTAATCTCGAACAAGCTCTTAAGGGCAAATTGCAACTCATTATTATAATCTCGAATGCTTCAATTTCAGAGATGAGCAAATTGTTGACCTCTACATATGTATCATAAATCAAATCAACTCTACAAATCGAATTCGATGGACTTCAAATGTGACAATGCCCAAATTGAAGCTCAAAATACACTGGACATCCCTGAAAATGATCGCAACGACCTCCGATCGACGAACGAACTTCGCTATCGCATTCAGAACGTCGAAATTGATTGAAATATAAATATTGCAAAATCTAATGATCAATCGATTAAGCGCTCGAGCTATCAAATTATCGACGCGATAGAAAGTGAAGTCGGCGATCTAAACGACCTTCGCTATGAAATTGATACGCAATGCAAACATCGAAATCTATCAAATGAGACTATCCACGCTCAATTCGGATGAGTCTGTGCAAATGTCGAGTGATTTGAAATGACAGCACGCAAATCGAGACTGAAACGCACTGGACGTCGTCAAAATCAACTCAAATGACCTCCAATCGACGAACGGACTTTGCCATCGCGTTCAGAACGTTGAAATTGGTCAGAATGTAAATATTGCACGACTTGATGATCAACTGATCAAGCGCTCGAGTCATCAACGCGCCTGCACGTTTATCGAGGTCAAGGCACCGACGAAGATCAAACAACCTCCGTTCATGAAATTGATCACGCCATTGGCTTCGAAACGTTGAAATCTATCAAGTGAAACTATTCACACTCAATTCGGACGAGTCTGCGTGAATATCAAGTGGTCGAAAGCAGCGACGCGCATTTTGAGCTGAAATTGACTCAATTTGGCGCCGACTCGAACCAAATGGCCTCTGATCATGAAACAGACTGTGCCATTGCATTCAAAATAATGGAATTACCCTAAATCGATATATATATTGACTATGTGTATTTACCAGCATGAAATCCAAATTAAAATTAAAATTTATTTAAAAATCTACAAATTACCCCTATGCTCAACCGTCCTCCCCCATCTTCAATTTTTTGAAAAAAAAAGGAAATTGCAAACAGAAAATAAATAAAAAAATTGAAAAGCAACCACTCCCTCCTTCCTCCTCATTCTCCCACTCTCCTCTCTCCTGCATCCCCTCTCTCATGTGGGAAAACGAAAAGAAAATGAAGGTAAAATTCTCCCCACCTCGGCTTCTTCCATTCCACTCAAAACCACGCCGCCGGCGCCACCGCTTCGGCGGAATTCTGTCTTCCAACCCACTCCGGCCGCTCGCTCGGCGGCCCGACAGCCCGGCGACTTATCCCGCTCTCCTCGTCTGACCTCATTGCTGACGACTGATTGATATCCGCGATCCGCCGACGCTCCACCGACGATATCACCGGAAACCCACTGCACCCGAGCCCGTCGCTGCACCCGAGCTCGCCATGAGTCCACGACCCACTCCACGACGCCGCACGCAACCTACACTGTCCTGCGACCGACGCTGATCCACCAACCCGCCATTCCGCTCTGTTCGTGCTCGCCTCGCATCTGCTCGCCCCGCCATTCCGTCGCTAGAACTGATCCTGCCTATCTCCATGAAAGCGTCCAGCTCCCCATTCTGCAATCCACGCTCTACGCCGTGAAGCGCCAGCCTCCTTCCTCCAAAAAGCCCACAGCTCTCCTTTCTCCAGCCCACAAAACTTCATAGCCCACCAGCCTACTGTTCTGGCCCATTCTGTGCCATCAATACCCGCAAATCTGGCCCGTTTGTGTAATCTAGCTTGCAAATCTGGCCCGTTCTGCGCAATCCTTCCCGCAAGCCCACAACTCATCCAAATTTTGCCGTTTTCACTGCACTGCAAATCGGGGAAGAATATCATGAACAAGAGAATTCTTCTTTAGATTTATGGCGCCGCACCCCTAGCTTTAGCCGTCCCGTTTTCACTACACCATGAATCGGGGAAGAATATCATCAACAGGAGAATTCTTCCTTCGATTCGACGCACCCCTGCTTAGCCATCCTTTTTTTACCCCCACAATCGGGAAAGAATATCGTAATGTGCCAATTCTTCTTCGATTTTCGGCGTCCCCTCCCTCGCTTTAGCCGTCCCATTTTTATTACACCGTAAATCGAGAAACAATATCGTCAACAAGCGAATTCTTCCTTCGATTTCAGCATCATTTTTCTCATTTTAGCCGTCCCATTTTTAGTTCACCATGAATCGGGGAAGAATATCATCAACAGGAGAATTCTTCTTTCGGTTTCCAGCATTGCACTCCTTGCCTTTCATTCTCAATTGCATACCTAATCCCGCTTTTGCCTTGCCCAAAAAATACGCCGAATATGTGGATATATATATATATATATATATATATATATGTGAATATATATATATATATATATATATATATATATATATATATATATATATATATATATATATATATATATATATATATATATATATCTATGACTTCTTTCTTTCATTTAAAGACCTCATTATGCTCAACAGGGCGCGATGAGATAAAAAAAATAGGTTGTGGTGTCACAAGACACCACTCTCTACGCTCAACAGGGCATACCGAGTAAGCCAACACTTGCTAGATGTCTCTCCCCCGAGACGAAATGCTGCCGACATTTTGTCTAATTTCTAGACTTAGAAAAAAAGGGGGGAAAATAAATTTAGAGAGTTCAAAAGAAAAAAGAGGGGAAAATTGAGAATTACTTCAAGGAGTAAATCTTATTTGTAAAATAACAAATTAAATTATTCTTTGAACCTATAGCTTCAAAATTCCTTCATCGCCACCAGATCTGTAACTCTTTGTACAAGCAGACAGAAGGCGATACTAAACCAAAATATACAAAAATTATGGGCTTCCTTTAATCAAAAATTAAGGAATTTCATTCTAAATAATGATTTTCAAAATCAACAAATCACTAATTAGGTGAAATTATCTAAGTAATAAATTCTGCTGCTCAAACATAAGATTTCAAGTGCAAATTTTAATGTTTGAAAAGGCTGCGTAGGGTAAAGTTGGAATTAAATGAAAAATCTGAAATCAATCTCATAATTCAAACATAAAATTACCTACAATTACCATGCACTCGCATCTTCCTCGACACTATGCTGAATACTTAAATTCAAGTGTCTGAGAATGCTGCGCGGGTTACTTCCTAGTTTAGTTTTAGGACTGGGTCTGGGTTAACAAAACCTAAAAATCTATAATAAGAGTTTCAAATTAGTGAAATATCTGAGAAACTAATTCTGTCACGTGATAGTAGATCTAATCCTCTGTTAGCAGCTAAATAAAGTTGACATGATCTAAAGCTCTTAAACATATTCAAATTAATCAATTCTTCTGCTTAAATGGAATTATATCATTAAAAGCTTAAATAAAACTCAATCTATCCACCTTCATCACAGGGGTGATAAATTAAGAAAACTCTAGCTCACAATGGAGTCAATGTCAAATCAAGTGTCTCGCTATGTTCATGCTCATTAATCTCTTGTCGAAGGCATGGCGTGTCCTCACTCACGTGGCTTGGCGAAGCTCACAGATAAAGCCACACCGTGAGTCCTCTCGACGTGGTTTGGCCACCCACTCCATTATATATTTATCACGACGATCCCGTATGCTCCCCAATGGCTCTGCCCTTTGAGTTGTGAATCATAGGGTATACTTGATAGGGCAAACAACCTTCTATCAGCTAAGGTAGACTTAAGATTGCCTCCTTAGATAAATGTCATCCCAGGTCTACAAGGATTTCTTAAATGACGTAACCCATATGTTGCTGATGAGGATCCTTACGTCGTTGGTCGACCTCCTCTAACTAAGTAGACTAGGGACCGCCCGGATGACAAAACCATGGGATCTATCGGCACATCATCATTCCCCAACCATCCTTTAAGTTGAAATGATAAATTTCACATCTTAAATTCTAACACTCTACATGCTGCTAATATACGCTATGCATTTAGCAATCTAATGATTAGCCTTAATTGAAAGTTCTCTCATTTATTGAGAGGGATAATTAACTATATGGACTTGCGCCTATAGGAAACCTGGAACCAGATCTAAAGTCCTTGCAAAATGAGGGTGAAATCTCTGGGTAGTGTCTTATCTACTATTCCATCTGCCTTCTGAAAATTACATTGACACTTCAAATCATCACTCTCTTCAATCAATATCAAAAAATTGTCGAGGTCGGCAAATTTTGACAGATTTCGGCGACTCATTGGGATGTGTTTCTTTCCATCTTTGGCTAGTCATATATGTGCTATACTAGTAATAAAATTTTTGAAAATTCAAAATAATAAAATGGTGATTTAAGTGTGTAACAAATTCAATATGAGCCTCTATGTAGAATGAATCATTCCGTAGAGTGTTTCTTTATTACACCATTATTGGTTCTGTAGTACCTCTGCATCTTGAAAGTATGAGATGAAATAATAATTGCTAATTACTAATCCCCATCTTTCACTTTTACAGAAATGGATCTACAAAGCACTCCTTTCATCATTCAGCTAGGTCGTGGTGCAAATATCTGCCTAACCAATGCCGTCATCAACACTGTAGATGTCGGGGCTACCATCCAATTTGGTAGCTTAAATTTCACTATCGAATGAACTCCTAAAGTACCACGTGGTACATCTGTCATTACGCCTTTGGAAGGCCTCAAGTTCTAAACTCCTACCAGCCATGTGCCAACCGTTCAACAACCAATTGTCGCCAAGGAGTTCTCCCAATAGAGAACTTCCAAGAGGCTAGTCAATCAAGCCCCGTGACAAAAGAATCATTAGTGGGAAAATTGTGTCTTTAATTCCTTGTGGTACAGTTGCTGTGCCGATTGAACCTTTGGTACCTGGAAAGCATGATCATGAAGCTTCCTCATTAGGAAGCAAATTAACCAAAAGATAGAGAAAAAGGAGAAACATTGAGCTAAGAGCTCATCAAATCTCCTTTGAATGACCTAATGAACAAGCAATACTGCAGCCTGAAGCGAGTATTACTACCTACAACAACCTTGATAATTTAAAGTAGGTAAAAAGGAATAGCTCTACCAGCGAAGTAAAGCAGTCTTTCTGGAAGAACCAACCACATCAAGCTCCACCACCACAGAGGAGACAACTTGAAACACTGTCTGCCAGGATATATAAAGTTCTCAAAGTAGCCAAGGGCATATGTCTAATGAAAAGAAGATTTCAGAGGCCTGTGGTGATGGAAAATACCAAAGCTCTACCAAGAAAGTTGTCATCTCTTCTAGTAACTGGCCAGCGAGCCTAGTTAGCTTTGTATGGTGAGCATCAGAGTGTGACACTTGGACCGTATGTCCAAGAATCTGCTGCCGAAAGGTCTTGGCGAAAGGGTAAGCAAATATGGAGGCCAAGGCCCTATAATGAAACTTTGAGTAATAGAAGGGGTGTGACATCTAATATATATACTCAAAAATCTGCCTCAAAATCAACTCATCAAAAGTGGATACTCAAAAGAAGGGATATCAATGATGAAAGATATGATGGTCAACACCTTGGGGAATCCTCTAAGAGATCCCATCGCCGATCAGTTTCACTCTTACAAGAGAAGGTTGACGTTGATCGTGGTTCTTTAATAGAAGAGGTGGATGTTCCGCACATTGAACCAGAGATCCACTACAAACGTCAATCAGAAATTTATGTGTAAGAAGAAAATAATGAAGAAGATTATATGGAAGTGGAAGTTGTCTATATGGTCAGAGATATAGATGAACTCCCATGAGTGTAGAAGTTGTCTATATGGTTGAACCAGAAATGATCAGCTTGGTACACACTTTTATAATCAGCATCTTCGTACAGCCCCAACAACAGCTGTCTCTGCAAATACATAAGGAGAATGGCAGTCAAGTTCTCCCCCTGAAAATGAATAAGGAGCAGAGCAACAACAAGAAATAGAAGAAGATCCTGTACTGATTGATGCCATGGTGTTAGCTAGAGAGCAAAGAGAAATGCAACGTCAAATGGAGGCCAAAGACAAGGAGATTGCACAGTTTGGTACCAAAATGAATGATATGATGGTACAAATGAACATCATGATGGAGATGTTATAGAAGAATATCATATCAAGTGCAGCACCTATTTTGTCTGCTAACTAGGTAGCTAATAATGCAACTTCTATACTACCAGCTACTGTGGTACCTCAAGCTTCTACAGTACATGCTATGCATGAAGCAAGGGATGAAGTTAACCAAACACCTCTCCAGCCAACAATTCAAAAATTGGCTAGCACACCAAAAATTGTAACAACTACTTAGTTAGAAATAATTATCAATGAAAAGATAAAGGCGGTCATATCCTTAGAGTAGGTTGAAAAGCTAGTGAATACGACCAAGCGTCATACTCGAACGATTACTCAGTGCTGAAATTCAATACTTTCAGCAAGCTTGGTAATCCAAAGCAACATCTGGCCCAATTTAAGTCTACTTGTAGTAACATAGGAGGGAACAATGCACTGCTTTTTTGTCAATTCATTAGTAGCTTGACCTCAGCCGCTTTTGAATGGTATGTAGAATTGTCAAATGATTCAGTTAAAATATTTGCTGAATTAGAGATCATATTTGTGAAAAGGTTTGCCAGTGTAACCGAAAAAATCATAATCGCTGACTTTGTTTTATTGAAAAGAAAGAAATATGAGTTAGTGATGAAATTCATAAGTCGTTGGCGCAACCTAAGTATGAAGTGCGAGCAACAATTGGAAGAAGAACATGTGATCCAATTGCTAATGGGCAATATGGATGATAAAATGGCACCATTTCTATGCATGGCGTCAATTGCAACATTCCAGGACTTGCTCGATAGAGTGGCTAAATTTGAAAAGTTGAATCGCCCTGTCTGAAGTCTATGCTGATAAAGCAAAGAGAAATAAACTTTCAGACTTAAGAAGAAATGAAACTCGAACCACTTCTTATAGTTCAAATGACAAAAAGCGGGTGATATATAATATGGATAAAGAAAAAAAGCCGATGTACAATGATGATAAGGGTAAAAAGCCTATTATTCTAATCCACAACCAAAATTGGTATTAGGAGGTAATGACGAACCTCGGACTTTTTCAAGTGGTGGAGAGTGTCCAAAACAACCAATAAGAGATGATGAGCGAATGTGGCCATCTCTTAAGGAAAAGATGAATAAAGAATATTCCTTTAGAAGGGACGATATGGCTAAATTTTTTTGGCAAGCAGTCAAAGCTGGTTTATAGTTACCAGAAATCAAAAGGCCTGAAGAAGCAGATCAAGTCAGTAATCCAAATTACTATCCCTATCATCGAATGATCAGTCATCCTATCGAAGACTGTTATGTCTTCAAAGATTGGCTAGAAAGAAAGTATCGGTGAGGTGAATTTACACTATTCGACAGTGTTCTATTCAGCCCTAAAAGAGAATCTACTATGATGATTACGTCCTCTTCCGTAACATCCGACAACGACAAATAGAAGGAGAAATTAGTTCATACTGAAGAATGGCAAATAATAATTTCTAAAAAGAGCATGAAGATGCTAAAACAGCTAAAGGACGTCCCTAGTGTCAAGTGGAAATCACCGCTTGAACCTATATTTGACTTAAGAGAGATGCCTAAACCAAGTATTTAGGCTTCTCAATGGCATTCTAATAAGACTACTTCTTCACAGCATGAGAAGCAATCAACCAAATGCAAGCCCTATAAATCAAAGAAGCTGACTAAGAAAAAGAAGACCAAGAAGAGAACTATAACTCAAAAAATCATTAATAATCTAGAGGAGTATCACCAGCCGACAAGACAACCATTTAGGCTTGTAGACTTCATGCCTAAACTTTGCATTGCTAAATCAGATGAAGAAGATAATGGTGAGTCTTGTTCGGTAGAGAAATGCCTAATCATTTGCATGATGTCAGATATTCTTCAACATCAGTTACTCCGAGATGACAAGGATAGTCAGACAAACTCGACCAACCCGTCAAAATTTTTATCAGGAAAGCAAGAAGAGCTTGAGGAGCTAGTGTCTGAAATTTGTTTAATGACTCAACAAGATAATAACAGTTCAGATGAAGATCTATGTTTTCCCGACGGAGATGAGTCAGACTCATCGATATCATCACATATGAAACTTATGACGTTGAAAAATGAGTCTAACCCTTTTGGCCAATCTTCCAGAATAAGAGAAAAATTTATTGAAACTACCTCTTTAGAAGAAACTGAGCGAGACAAAGTTATTCAAGTTTAGTTGAAAAGTGGTAAAGTATTACCACCTTCATCAAAGAAGGAAAACGTAAATAAGGATAAAGGTAAATAAATTAAAATCAACGAAGATATTATTCCTAGAAATCCTAGGATAAAGCCTAAATCAAGTGAGAAAATAAATTATAATATTCTATCACATCTTAGAAAGATCCCTGCACAACTGAGTGTGTACGAGGCTCTCTTGATGTCAAAAGACCTCTGAGAAATTTTGGTATAAGCTCTCAAAGATCCGGAGAATTATGAAGCTTACTTTGTTGAGAAATGCATGACCGAAGCATTACAAACTCAAGATCTCCCAGTAATCACATTTTCTGAAGAGGATCTTATGTTGGGAATAGCAGATCACAACCGCCCTTTATATGTCATTGTAGAGAGTGATTGCATCTTGATCAGCCGAATATTGATTGATCCAGGTTCTTCTATCAATCTCATGAGTCTAAATGTATTGAGAGAATTATCACTCGATATCTAACATCTTGGGAGAGATAAATTGATGGTTCATGAATTCAATGAAAAAGGGCAAAAACTCTGGGTTCTTTTATTCTCCCACTCAAATTCAAGGATTTATATACAGAAGCCAAGTTTCATGTAATCGATGCCGATACATCATTTAGAGCTCTCTTGGGCCAGCTGTGGCTACATGAGTATGGCATGATCCCATCAACCATGCATCAATGTATGAAGTATCTAAAAGATTGAGAAGAATTCAAAATTCCAAGTAACTTACAACCATTCTCCGTTAATGAAAAAAAAATCTATGAAGATGCAAAGTACTTCATCCTCAAAGAGCCTAAGCCAACAAAGCCTCTTGAAGTCGTAGCATCCACTTCAGGAAATAAAGAGCAATTTCACAAAATAAAAGAGCAGAAGCAAGGGGGAAGAAAGAAGGCAATGCCAACTCTCCATAAAATACTTGATTCTACACCTAAATCAAGAAAATCAGTTTCTCATTTGGGGAGTGACACATAGGAAGAATAAGATATTCCTGTCAAACCTAAGGGAACTTATAAGCTCTTAAGAAAAGAAGAGTATGAAATAAGTGATTACGATTATGATTTTGAATCTACTTATGAAAATAAAACTCTGATGGTTGCATCAAGGAGGATAGCTCACTTGGCAGAGTCAGATGACTCACTCAAAATTATACCCATCCCTAAGCAGTGCTTTAAAGAAATTAATCCACTAAAGGTTCATAATATTGAAGAATTGATAACATTGTGCTGCCGTTGAGTGAGAGTGGCGGAACAGGAACTCTATTTTATAAATCTGAAGAGTCTCAATCTCAAGATTTCGAACAACTTGCTCAACATAAAAGTTCTGATGAGATAGTACCAACAAGAATACCAATATAATATCCACAAAAAATGCAAAGAATGATACATAAGCTTGGAGTTCATATGGGAACTACTAAACATAGGACTCCAGTCTTTAACAAGATGTGGAGCTAAAGAAGTCCTCAAGCATCACGAATAAGTGATAAGTTTATTTCTAAAGGTCTGGGGTTCATCGGCAAACCTCATCAAGATAGAGCCTGTTATAATATAATAGAAGCTAATATCGAGAGTCTTAGTGATGAAAAAGATGATTCCCATGAAATTCTTTTTAAAAATGATGAAGAAGTAGAAGCTAAGCTTGCACCTAAATAACTTAAAGATTGTGGACAAATATCTACTATGAATGAACTTAAAGAAGTCAACCTAGGGGATGAGAATGATCACTGTCCAACTTTTATCAGTGCCCTTCTTCCTGATGAGAAAGTTGAAGAGCTAAAAATGCTACTTTGTGAATTCAAGGATTGCTTTGCCTGGACATATTTTGAAATGCCAAGCTTATCCCCTAATGTAGTAGTTCATAAACTATATATTAAACCATATGCAATGCCTGTTAAGCAAGCTCCTAGGTGAATGAGATTGGAGATTGAAGAACAGGTAATTACAAAAACTAAGAAGCTAATCGAAGCAAGCTTCATCCGGGAGGAGAAGTATGCAGATTGGATAGCCAACATTGTCCCTATTAGAAAGAAGAATGGTCAAATCCGTCTCTGCATTAACTTCCGGGATCTAAATAAGGTGCCCAAAAGATGAGTTTTCATTTCCAATATCAGAACTATTGGTGGACAACACTTCCAACTATGACATGTTCTCATTCATGGACGAATCGTCAGGGTACAACCAAATCAAAATGGCACCTGAAGATGAAAAACATACATCATTCAAAATATGCCATCTATTGCTACACAGTCATGCCCTTTGGCTTGAAAAATGTTGAAGCTACATACCAAAGAGCCATGACACTTATTTTTGATGAGTTGATTCATCAAAAGGTACAATGTTATGTCAACGATTTGGTGGTGAAGAGCCTAAATCGTGAAAATCACTTCAAAGACTTGAGAATTATACTAGAGAGAATTAGAAAATATGATCTTAAGATGAATCCTCTAAAATGTGCATTCGGGGTATCCTCCGAAAAATTCTTGGGGTACATTGTACATCACAGAGGTATTGAAATTGTCATGCTAAAATCAAGGTAATTCTGGAGATGCCTCCACCGAATAGTTTGTGTCAGCTCCATTCTTTACAAGGATAACTCGCATTCATCCGTCAATTTATATCAAACTTATCAGGATGCTGTCAACCATTTGCAAGGTTAATGAAGAAGGATGCTCCATTCAAATGAGACAATGAGTGCCAAGAAGTCTTCAATAATATTAAAAGCTACATGTTAAATCCACCAATCCTAACAACGCTTATTCCTAGGAAGCCTTATTCTATACACAATTATATTAGAAGAGTCTCTTGGAGCATTATTGGCACAACACAATGAAGAAGACAAAGAGAATGCTCTTTATTATATTAGTCGAAGGCTGATTGGAGCAGAAATGAGATACTCTCTGATAGAGAATTACTGTTTAGCATTGATCTTTGTAGTCCAAAAGCTTCATCATTATATGTTATCTCACAAGATTACACTCATCTCAAGGATTGATCCGCTGAAATACTTGATGACAAGACCAGTGTTGACAGGTTGCTTAGTAAGATGAGCAGTATTACTTTTACAATTTGATATCACATATATTTCGCAGAAAGCAATGAAGGGACGAGTCTTAGCAAATTTTTTGGCTGCACATCCTATCCCTATGGACTCTTCTCTTAATGATGATTTACCTGATGAGCAAATTATGCTCATGCATGAAAGAGAAAAATTACAAATTTGAGAAATACACTTCGATGGAGCTTCATCGATCAAACAAGTCCAATCTCTAAATTTTCTAAGAGCAAGAGCAGGAATCGACATCATCTTCATAATACCAGAAGGAGGGATAATGAGATGATCATATGGATTGACCGAGCCAAAAACTAATAATGAAGTTGAATATGAAGCATTAGTGGCAAGTCTGGAAGAAGCTATTTTCATAGGCATTCAGAACTTGCATATTTTTGGTGATTCTCAGCTTATTATAAATCAAGTACTTAACAACTATAGAATCAACAAGCTTGAGTTAGCTTTCTATCACAAGTGAGTTCTCGAGCTTATGAAGCAGATACCAAATATCACACTAAATTGAGTCTCTCGATCCGAGAATAATAAAGTTAATTGCTTAGCAAAATTAGCTAAGGAAATGACAAGTATGAATGGTGATTATGTCATGATCGGCATATTTACTCGATGAGTTCTAGAGCTGATAAAGTATTAATCCCCAGGTAGAGGGGTTACCAAATTTGACCCAACAGGATGTGACTCAGGTTACTCCTCATACTCCCCAAAATTAATAAGAAATTGTACCAAGAAGAGCTAAGAATGACATTGCCTCAGAAAAGTAGTGTGAAGCCTTTATTGTAGAAGAGTCACGTGATTGGAGGCAACCCTTCATTCACTACTTTAAAGAAGGCAAATTACCAAATGATAAATCACTAGCAACTCAAATCGAGAAGAGAATGCTATGCTATGCTTTCATCAACAACACTTTATATCGTAGATCCTTTGAACAAATATGGCTACGATGCCTAAATGTAGATAAAGCTAGCAAAGTGATGGTTGAAGTTCATGAAGGACTTTATGGTGCACATCAGTCAGGTCCCAAGATGGTAGTAAAGATCAAAAGGATGGATTATTATTGTCCATCTATGGTAAGAGACTGTATTAATCACATTAAAAAGTGTCATGAATGTCAAGTACATGGGAATCTCATCCATCAACCTCCAAATCCATTACACCCAACAATAGCATCATGACCATTTGAATGTTGGGGATAGATGTAATTGGACCAATTGATCCACCGTTATCAGCTGGACATAGCTTCATCCTCACAGCGATTAACTATTTCTCTAAATGGGCTGAAGCTACTCCATTTAAGGAAGTTACTACTGACTGAGTGATCAACTTCTTCACGCATAATGTGGTCTATAAATTTGGAGTGTCACGCCGAATAATTTATGATAATGGCACATCCTTTAAAAGTGCAAAGATTTATAGATCATCGATCGACACAAAATTAATTGGCGATACTCTTCAATATATAATCCAAGAGAAAATGGCTTGGCAGAGGCCTTCAACAAGACATTAGTCAAGCTACTCAAAAAGATTCTTATTAGAAATAAAAGAGAATGGCATACCAAGCTAGTATAGACTCTATGGGCGTATCGAACCACCTACAAGATGCCGACTAAAGCCACTCCCTATTCATTGGTATTTGGAAATAAAGTAGTTCTTCCGCTTGAAGTTGAATTGCCTTCACTTCGAGTAGCCATCCAATACAATCTAACTGAAGATCAAAATGCTCGTTTAAGAAAGGAGAAACTCGATGTGCTTGATCAAGTTATATTACAAGCTCATCAAAATCTAGAAGTCTATCGAGCAAAGATGTCCAGGGCTTTTGACCATACGGTGCAGCCTCGAACATTCTAAAAATGAGAATTGGTCCTAGTGCTGAGAAGACCAATTATTCTAATAAAAAATTTGGTGGCAAATTTGAGCCTAATTGGGAAGGCCCTTTTTTCATTGAAAAAAGTGTATCAAGGAGGGGCATACCAACTTATCAACCTAAAGGGTGAAAGACCAATGTCGCCAATCAATAGTCATTACTTGAAAAAGTATTATACATGACAAATACATTTCCAAGGTACAATAAAAATCCTCCTACAAGATATGGGGCACATTTTTTTAGTATATTTATTTAGGTTGACATCGTGTTTCATGCCGAGATCCCTAAATAAACATACTCTAGATGAAGAACTTTGCCGTAAAAATTCCCCTATTACACAGGGGCATTTTTATATTTTTATATACGGATAAAATCAATGGTGTATGTTAAAATCCCCTTCAGAGTACATCAGTTCAAATATAGATATATTTGTATATTTTTATCTTGAAAATTCTCTTAAATGTACTTTAAAATTCCCCCTGCAAGAAGAGGCATTTTTTTAGTTTATATTAAGTTTATTTGAGTTGACATCGTGCCATAAGACGAGACTCTTAAATATATTCTGATTCAGGTTGACATCGAGCATTACACCAAAATCCCTGAATATATCTATAATTATCATTATTAAGTTGCATGTTCTTGCAGGAATAAAAAGAATCTACTTCTATGCACGAAAGGATAATCCTAAATGTCAAGAAATCTATCTCTCAGATTTGCCAAATTTTGGAGGTCAAGTTAGAAGAACTCTCGATTTTGGAAGCTTCAATCAATTAAGTTGGAGAAATATCAATCTCTACATCCTAAAGTCTAGGACATGAATAGGTTCTAAAGGTCGGACTCAACAAGCCCACAAATGGTCGAGTTGCTGACACTCTCTTTACTCAAAAAGCCAAAAGAAAAGGCTGTAGTGAAACAGCCATCGTTCGTCAGTCTAATGACAAAACCACCAACCCACTATAGCTTAATTCGAAGACTCGAGTAGGTTCTAAAGGTCGAACTCAACAAGCCCAAATATGGTAGAGTTGTTGACACTCTCCTCACTCAATAAGCCACAAGAAAAGACCACCGTGAAAGAGCCCCTGCTCGTCAGTCCAATGATGATAGCTGTTCAATCTCAAACCAGATCCAACTTAGTGATTACATGCAATCAGGATCCAGGAGATCTCTCTACTTGATCGATAGATCAAGGCAATTTAAGGAAACGCTCAATTCAGGGTTGCCTCAAATCAATCTTCATATTACCTAAAAGGTGATATTTCAATCTATTCTCAAATGATCTGATCAAGCTCAAAGTATAGATCAAAGTCTATCTCCTCATTAAGTTCGTCAAAGTAGAAAGCACAGGACCGAGGAAGCAATTCCATAGTTCAAACAAAGCTGATGGCTGGACTAAAGGAATTTCATGGTTATTCAGTCTGTTAAAGCACACATCACTAGACTAGTAACTCAACATTGACCCATATGTTTAAAGGCAGTCATCTCAGATGTATCCTACAATGAATCCTTCAAAGCAAAGAACAGATTCATGGAGTGCACTCCGACAAGTCAATAGGACAAAAGTTAGTCCTCCATCAAGTTCACTAAAAGCTAGCGAAGGAGTTTCAAATCTGATCAAGTACCTGATAAAGATTCCCTAGAGTCCTTCATCAAAATAAGACCAATTCCTCTCCCAACCCAAACCAAGCACGGCGTGGAGGAGGCTCAAATCCATAAGGACATAAAAGAAAGAGATCTTCAGCAAAGCCATTGAAGTATATAGTAGATGGTGTAAGTGCTCTTATCAATTCGACAAGTCGATTATGAAAAATTGGTCAAGCCCGTCATTTAACATGTCTTGAATAAGGCAACATACTAATGACAAATCCTGACAAAGCTCTGTAAGCTATTGCAATCGAAGCTAAAATGATCCAAGCTCTATGGCTAGCCCAAAAGGCCAACCAATTTTCAAAAAATGTGACTCCATCCTAATCACATTTGTTGACATTGTTAACCTCCACATATGTGTCATAAATCAAATCAAGCCAACAAATCGAATTCGATGGACTTCAGAGGTGATAGTGCCCAAATTGAGGCTCAAAATGCACTAGACGTCCCTAAAAATGATCGAAACGACCTCTGATCTTCGCCATCGCATTCATAATGTTGTAATTAATTGAAATATAAATATTGCAAAATCTAATGATTAATCGATTAAGTGCTCGAGCTATCAAATTGTCAACGCGCATATCAAAGTTAGAAAGATGCAATGATGACCAAATGACCTTTGTCCATGAAATTGATTATGTCGTTAGCTGTGAAACATCAAAATCTATCAAATGAGAGTATCCTCGCTTAATTCGGATGAGTCTTTGCATATGTCGAGTGATTTGAAGTGACAACACACAAATCGAGACTGAAAACTAGACGTCATCGAAATCAAAATAAACGACCTCTGATCAATGAACGGACTTCTCCATCATGTTCAGAACGTCAAAATTGGTTAGGATGTAAATATTGCATGACTTGATGATCAACTGATCAAGCGCTCGAGTCGTCAATGCACCTGCACGCATATCAAGGTCAGGAGGCACCGACGAGGATCAAACACCTCGTTCATGAAATTGATCATGCCATTGGCTTTAAAATATCAAAATCTATCAAGTGACACTATTCATACTCAATTCGGACGAGTCTGATGAAAATCGAATATCGAAAGTCGCGCATTTTAAGTCAAATTGACTCAAAGGCCGACTCAAAACCAAACGCCTATCTCGAAAAAATCATTACGTAATAATAAAATTATCCTAAATAATATATATATATATATATATATATATATATATATTATATGTATATTTATCGAAAATCCATATTAAAATCCTTTAATAAATTTAAATTTATTTTAAAATCCCCAAATTACCCCTATGCTCGATCATTCCCCCTATTTTCAGTTTTCTGAAAAAAAAGAAATTGCAAAAAGAAAATAAGAAAAACTAAAAAGCAATCACTCCCTCAATTCCTCCTCATTCTCTACCACTTTCCTCTCTCCTGCATCCCCTCTCTCCTATCGAAAAACGAAAAAAAAATGCAAGGTAAAATTCTCCCCACCTCGGTTTCCTCCATTCAAGAACCACGCGCACCGCCCCGGACTTGCCTTCCAACCCACTCGATCAGGCTAGTGCCCCGCTGCCTGAACCCGCTTTCCCCTCATTTCTCCTACACACAACCGATTTTGCCCCGCATCCGCTGACATCGCCGGTGATATCACTGAAACCGCACCTAAGCCGTTGTATCCAAGCGCCACCATGGTCTGCTTCCATGCGCGACGCCGCTGGCGCCATCCGACTCAGTTCCACTCTGTTCCCACACGCTTCCGCTGATCCGCCGCCCGCCGCTCCCCATCATTCTCATGGGAACCGCATCCGTTGCCATTCTCGAAACTGGTCACACGCTGCCAACCACTGGCCTAATCCGCTTACACCTCGGCCGCAAGCGCCAGCCTCCTTCTCCACCAAGTCTCTTTCCTCCTCATCTATTTGGCCCCATCCATAAAACCGCCCATTTTGTAATCTAGCATGAAACCTCCGCTTCGTAATCCTTCAAACCAAGAACCCATCCAAATTTCTTTTTTTTCATCAAGAGGAAGAATATCATCCAGTAAATTCTTCTTTCCTCGGCATTTTTTACCGTCTCATTATCATCAGCGAAATCGGGAAGAATATCGTCAACAAGAGAATTCTTCCTTCGATTTCAGCGCACCCTTACTTTAGTCATCGCTATCCCAAATTGGGGAAAATATCGTCAAGCGAATTCTTCCTTCAATTTTGATCGCCCTCGCTTTTGCCTTGCCACTACGAAATTGGGGAAGAATATCATCAACATGCGAATTCTTCCTTCGATTTTCGGCGTCGCTTCCCTCATTTTAGCCATCCCATTTTCGCTCCGCCGTGAACCGGGGATGAATATTGTGAACAGGCGAATTCTTTTTTCTTTTTCGTCGCACTCCTTGCTTTACATTCTCAATTGCATACATAATCCTGTTCCTTTGTCTAGCCTTACAGCGCGCCGAAAATGCATCAGAACATGTGGAATTTCTGAATTTATATATATATATATATATATATATATATATATATATATATATATATATATATATATATATATATATATATATATGTATGTGTGTGTGTGTGTGTGTTTGTGTTTCTTTCAAGAACCTCAGGGTATGACGAGATGAAAAAAATAAGGGTGTCTCAAGACACCGATTCAACAGTGCACTCAAGCCAACACTTGTTAGATGCTCTCCCCCTAGATGAAATGCTGTCAAAATTTTGCTTAATTTCTAGACTTAGAAAAAATGGGGGGAAAATGAATGTAGGAGAGTTCAAAAAAAAAAGAGGGGAAAATTGAGAATTACTTCGAGGAGTAAATTTTCTTCTTAAAATAACAAATTAAATCATCCTTTGAACCTATAGCTTCAAAATGCCTTCATCGCCACCGGATCTGCAACTCTTTGTACAAGCAGACAAAAGGTGATACTAAACCAAAATATACAGAAATCATAGGGCTTCATTTAATCAAAAATTAAGGAATTTCAATCTAAACAATGAGTTTAAAAATTAACAAAATAACTAATTAGGTGAAATTATCTAAGTAATAAATTCCTCCATGTGCTCGGACATAGAGATTTCAAGTGTGAATTTTAATGTCTGAAAATGCTGCATAGGCTAAAGTTGGAATTAAATGAAAAATCTGAAATCAATCTCATAATTCAAACATAAAATTACCTAAAATTACTATACACTCGCATATGCCCCGACATTACGCTGAATGCTTAAATTCAAGTGTTTGAGAATGCTATGTGGGTTGCTTCTTGGTTTAGTCTTAGGACTGGGTCCGGGTTAACAAAATCTAAAAACATATAATAAGAGTTTCAAATCAGTTAAATATCGAAAAACTGACTTTGTCAGGTGATAGTGGATCTAACTCTTTGTTAGCAGCTAAATAGAGTTGACAGGATCTAAAGCTCTTAAACATATTCAAATTAATCAATTCTTCTGCTTAAATGGAATTTTATCATTAAAAGCTTAAATCAAAACTCAATCTATCCACCTTCCACAACCGTTTTGAGTGACAAGAAAACTCTAAATCACAAGCCAATGTCAAATTGTTCAACTATGTTCATGCTCAAATCTCTTGCGAAGGACGCGACTGGCCGACCGCGCTTTACGGGCTCCACGAGCATGATCGAATCCTCGATCAGTGGTTTGCCGGCTCCATTATATTACGATCACGATCGTAGCCTGTATGCTCTCCAATGGATCTGCCCTTTGAGTTGTGAATCATAGGGTATACTTGATAGGGCAAACAACTCTCTGTCAGCTAAGGTAGACTTAAGATTGTCTCCTTAGACAAATGCCACCCCAGGTCTACAAAGATTTCTTGGACGATGTAACCCATGTGTTGCTCATGAGGATCCTTTTGTTAGGTTGGGTCGACTACCTCCTCTGACTAAGTAGACTAGGGACCGATTGCTTGGGATACGGAACCATGAGATCTAAATCGGGCACGTCATCATTCCCCCAACCATCCGGTTTAAGTTAAAATGATAAATTTCATATCTTAAATTCTAACACTCAACATGTTGCTACTATACGCTGTGCATTTAGCAATCTAATGACTAGCCTTAATCGAAAGTTCTCTCTCACTTATTGAGATGAGTAATTAACTATAGGGGCTTGCACTTATAGGAAACCTGGATCCAGATCTAAAGTCCTCGCAAAATGAGGGCGAAATCTCTGGGTAGTGTCTTATCTACTATTTCATCTGCCTTCTAAAAATTACACCGACACTTCAAATCACCACTCTCTTTAATCAATATCAAAAAATTGTCGAGAGGTCGGTAACGAATTTTCAGAGCCTACACAAATGTTTATAACAAATATTTATTGATGGAATCAATTTAGTTGGATCAAGTTTTATAATTTTTTCCTTCATTGATTTTGTAAGCAAAAAAGTCAAATATTTTTTGTGCTGTCTTTTATTTATCAATATGTGTATTAAATCTTCTTATATAAAATTAAAGAGTAAACTTTTTTACTCTATTAAAGAATATATATATATATATATATTTATTTATTTATATATATACTGTTCACACTAACTATTTTTTGACTCTCTTGCAATCTAATATATTTAAATTTGTAATTAAATCGCTGCTCGGCTTCTTTTTTTCCACTGGATACCAAGAAAGTTCTTTATAAGGCGGTACAGCAAGTCAGCTATGGGCCTATGGCCTTTGGCCAGGAAAAGTCAATAGTGGGAAAAGCTTTTGTTTTGGTCTGTTAAGTGGAGAATGGCGTCGACGTCCATGACCAGGATGATCTAAGCACTGGCATTCATCATATGCTTAATAGTGCTGAAATGAGAAACTCATTTAATAATTCTAAACTTTTTCTTCAAAATCTAAAAGAAATAGAATGATATATATATTTTTTAGGGGTGAAATTATCTCATAAAAATTGAGATATTGATATTATAAATATGAGGGCTCCTCACATTTGAGATCAGAGACTATTTCATCATAAAAAGATTACTATTATAGTAATATTTATTATAAAGTTACTATTCTTATAACCATTTTAGAAAGATAATTACAAAAACTGAATAATAAATTTAAAGAATATATTAAAAAAATATTGATTCCTAAGCATTGAATCCTTGAGATGAATATTGATCATTCAAAATTGATGATATTTTTTAATATATATATATATATATTTTATCTCAAAGATTTTATGAATATAGAAATGCTATAATTAAATATTCAGTTAGTGCATTTTAAAACTAAAGCTCATTATAATCAAACTTTTAGAATTTTTCGCAAACTTTGATTTATGTTAAATATTAATTAAGATAAAAAAATTCGTCATATATCATCTTATTTATCGATTAATTAAATTGGTCTTGACGCCGTCTATTTTACCTGCAACAACTAAATATACATTTTTAGTGATGAAGATTGTTAAGATAAGATTACGAAATAGAATGAAATATGATTTTCTTATAAGTTCATTAATAACGTATGCTGTGAAGAATATTGCAATGAATTTTTATGTAGAGTCATGATTTATGAGAGAGTAACATACATAACACTAATAACATATTTATTTACATATCCCATACCCTAAACTTAATATTTACTAACATATCACTTAAATTAATAATAAATATCAAAATTAGCACACTTCATTCACTCAATTCGCATTCATTTGAGTTAGACCAAAAATGATCGTCATTAATAATCTTTCATAAAAACCTGCAACAAAATCATCAAGGCCATCAACCTTGATGATATGTATAGATTCATGATGATATCTCAAAAATATTTACAAAAAAAAAAGAAAAAAAAAATGATAGAAACATAACATTGAGAAACAGTATGCCCTCTAATTATGAACTCGGTCATCAAGCAAACAAAAACTTCAAAACAAAAGTAGTAATTTAAGATTATATTCTCATCATAGTTGCTTACAAATCATGATAATACACTTGATATTTTAGATTATTTGCCCTTTTAAAATAACCATGTAATGTAGCTCTCTATAGCACTATTTTAATTTATTGTGATTACTTTTATTTTGTCATCTCTTTCTTTAAATTCTTGTTTCATCATTATCTGTGAAGTGAAGTGAATTATCAAGAGTGTTAATTAGAAATAATATATTAAAATTTATGATATGGGTTAGAGTGTCATTTCTCAAAAAAAAAAAAAAGGAGGTGTGAAGTATACCTAAAACTAAGTAGAATCATTTGTGAAATTATAATATTTTTGGAATATAACATATCTTCTAAATAATATTGGTAAAAATTCTATCATTAATCGTGTTTTGAAATATAAATTTATAGATATAAGTGTCCAAATTTTATTGGATTAAACTTTGATTATATTTTTCAAAATATAATAAAATATATATTTGCAATCAAAGCTGACTAATTAATTATATTTTACGTAATAATAATTAAATCAATATTTTAATTATGTTGACAATATTTATTCTTTTTAAGAAATATGACTGAAATATAGTAAGGTAAAAAAGCTTAGAATACCCTATCAGAATTTTGATTAGGAGGAGGATAAAATTTATTAGTTTTGCTTTAAGATGAGTGCAATAATAAGTATATTCTATGACGAATTTATATTACACATATTTTAGAGTAAATTCACTAGTTTTAGAACACATTATATCTTAAGATATCTTTATACAATACTTTTTAAATAGAAAAAGGGTTAATAATATTATTTTGAAAAATTTATATTCATAGCACACGATTCTTATGCATTTACATATCTGCTCGAAAAAATACATTTTATTTAAAAAAATTGAATAAAAGTGTTATTTTTAATGTAATATTAAAGAATTAAGTGTTACATATAAATATCAAAGTTTAAGTATTAGACATGTAAATATATACGAATTGCATATATATATTGTTGCGTGCTAGAGAATTTTATTCCGGTAGATGCGAGATCTTCGTCAGATTCAAAAAATTATCCAACACACAAGCAGAACAAGGGTTATAATGGAAAACCCGCTAAGGAAAACCACGGCCTTGCCCACCAGAGAACTTTCACTATGTGTTCAAAGATACGTCCTCGCTTCTCGCTAGTTCTGAGAAGAAGGTGTTTACGGAAACAATATTCCGAAAGTGTAGAAAAATACAATATCTCAACTCCAACCCAAGGGAGAAGTTTCCCAAAAGCGGCAGAACGATCTTCCGGGAGCAACCTCGATCTTCGTGGAGAAAGGAGCTGCAACCGGTCTTTTCTAGTCCTGGGGCGATCTCGGCGAGCTCCGATCTTCGTGCACTACCGGTGGTGGCACCTGGTGATAGATCGTGGCCAAGGTCGACCGGTGGTTCTCGAGCTCGGTCTTCAAATCGATTCGTCCCCTAAGGTGAGAGCTCATTTATAGATTTTGGGAGTGGCGTGCCTTGTAAATTGTGGAAAACTCCAACCACTCCCATCGACGCCCAAGGCGATCCCCGACGACGGTGTATTTTGATGATCCGTGCCTTAATGATGTCGGAATTGGGTGATCTTGATTCGTTGGATTCGCCTTGACGAGCCGCCGACCGACTATAAATATGTCGCTTTGGTGACCATTTGGCTGGATCGATCCATTTTCATGTCCGATCTCGCATTCGAGCTCTGGACTACATGCTTGATGTATGTTCGCTCATCGATCGCTTGACCGTAAGTTTAAATCGATTAGATCAAGCATTTAAAATGCCTTGAGATTCGTTGATCGATTAATTTTCGAGAAGTATCGTTGCTCTTTTTGGGTGACATTATCTCGCCATCCAAAAATATATGTCAAATACTTGAAAATAGCAAATTCTTCAATGAAATTGAGAGTCCATCAACTGCATTTTGAGAAGATCTTCATACCATCACAATATTATAACTTTGAAGTCGAGTACGCAAATGCGATGGTATGTGTGGGTGCGATATTTTGAGGTTACTGATCGATCCCGGCGAACGGGTTCGCTACGGCGCTAGGCGCATCAAGACGCCGGGCGCTGCTGCCGCGACGCGGATACAGGCCGCATGGTCCGGCTGTCATGAAGAATGGGCCGATCGGGTCATACGCAGAAGTCGGTGGGAGCGCCGACGGTCTCTGGCTGAGGGTCGCTGAGCGGCTTCACGGTCGAGAAGGAATCATGGTGGTTCGTCGCGGTTAAACACGGGCCGATATTTCGACCTGGCCTATGCTGACGGCTGGTTCGCGCTGCCGGAGGTTGGTGGACCGACGGCCGGGCCGCGGATGCGTTTTGACCCGCTGACCGGAGGTCGCCGCCGGATCGGGCAACCGTGGATACGGCTATGACCGCCGTGTCATCGGGGCGCCCGAGGGCCATGGCTGCTGGGCGAGGCGATGAGGGTTTCACAACATGGGCGGCTCACATGCGCTGGCTACATGCTGGGCACGCCATGGGTTCTCCCCACGGGCTGAACGCTTTTGAGGTTTGAGCCTTTTTTGGTTTTAGCACGCTTTTTCTATGGGGTCTATAAAACCCCCAAGGTAAGAGGGAAAGGCACACTTTTCTCATCTCCTCTTCCTCTTAGAGTGCATAGCCTCCCCTGGTGGGAGTTTGGGCACTCTTTGATCCACCTCACCCAGCTGAGTGCATCCGGTGGGAGGCACCTTCTTGGAATAATTTTCATCTCGACCGCACGGTGATGGGTGAGAATCTTTGAAAGAGACACGTCCACCCTCAGAATCTGAGGCAAATGACAGGAACCTTCTAAAATGGGAGGATCAAGATGGGGAGTCGCCGATCACGGAGACACATTGATCGTGCTTCGAAAAAATATTATTTTCAATGATTTGGTTCTTAAGTGTCCAAGAAGTCCGATAGAGCCCAATCTCCGCCGGTATTTCACCACTTACGATGAGTTTGGCGCTGGATTGCGGTTTCCCATCCCCGAGATGATCGCCATTTTGTCAAGATGAGGTTTGCATTTCCCGCGAAAGGTGGCAATGACGATCGGGACTTATAGTCTTTTCGTAGAGAGCGCCTTGACTATCGATTACCTCGCATGATGCAAGTTTACTTATGATGCACATGGTCGACAGTGAGTCGGCTACTTGACCTGACAAGGATCCTCCCAAGAGTTGGGCAAGGATTCTTTTGTGAAGAATGATCGTCTTCGAGAAATGGGGAAAGCCGAGATTTACCCATTCCCCTGCTGTGGTGATGAAGATATCCATGACGCCGAAATTCAAGAATATTGAAGATCTTCGATTTGATATTCGAGCATATGAAAGTGGGAGGAATCTTTGTTCGAGGCTTTCTATTCATCCCGAAGGTCTTATGTATTGCGCTGAGAAAGCCCAACAAAGAGGTTTCCGATCTCCCAAGCATCCTCCCGCTTCTTCCGCCAGAAGGACCGCCTCCAATAGAGAAGAGGAAAAGGAGCTAAGAGGTGATGGTGATATCGACACCAAAAGAGTCGTCCTTCGAGTAGTCGCCCCCAAGGATCTTCATTCGAGGACGAATCATTCCTCGTGGTCGCGATGTCAAGAACCGGTAACAATTTCTTATGCTCATCATCTTTTATTTCCCATTTTCAGGCTTAACGTAATTTTTCTTATTTCGTGATATCGAAGAAGCAAGAACTTGACTTCAAAATGAACATCAGGTCGAATGACCGGAATTCGAAAGGTCAAGTTTCTCCATGGTGAATATAAGAAGCTATGTGGAGAAAGTAAAAGAGATGTCCGTGTTGGAGAATCAACTTGATGAGACCAGTTGGTGACTGCACTTCTCTTTCTTTTCGCCGAAGTTGAGCTGACTGGATGAATTAGTGGAGGCTAGAAGAGGTTGGTTGCGCCGCAAAGGATCTGAAGATCTTTTCTGAGAAGGTTTCGTCAAAAGAACCGAGAGGCCGCTTTCGTGAGAAAGAGGTCGCCTTTATCTCTGAAGTGGAGCCGATCACGTGCCGCGGAGGACTTCAAGAACTCGACCTTCAAGAGTATCATACAGATCACGCTCGAGGCCGTGAGACCACGGTATGATGTAGAGGTGAAGGCTTTGAGCGGCAGGTGTTGATGAAGGCTTCATCCGAGGTTTCAAGGGGACACGCCATGTGACGCAGTTGGGAGTCGTCCTTTCTCCTAGCCTAGCTTCCCGACCCTTCTAGGGACGAGGATGACTCGATAGTTCTTCATCATCTACCGATGAGACCATCAAGACCGTAGTTGTAGTTCCTTTATGTTGCATGCTCGCTGTTGTATATTATTTCGGTTGATTGTACTTGTATGTTCATGAGAAATATTAACAATCCACAAAAAATTGTTTGTGAATATTTTCGAGTTGTGTGTCAAAGTGTACCGATGATAAAGATTCGAGAAGAGATCATCGGAATCCCTTTAGATAATTCGATCTATTCTAAGATCATTACCGAGCATTACTTGATGACAAACTTGCACGAATATATTTATAGAGGTTCTCTCTAACCTCTCGATCTATCCTAGGTTGTGTATCGAGCGCTTACTCGATGATGTTAACCTCGTTATGGAGAAAGTTGTAGAGTATATGAGGATTGCCAACTTATCCAAGGTTGTTTATCGAAGCTACTCGATGTTAACTCAGATAGAAGATCGATCAATTCTGGGATCGAATCGAATGAGATACAACAATAGTGCGTATTCTTGAGTCGTGTTTTAAAATGCAAGCATAAGCAAGAAAAGTCACAATAAGTATGAGAACTTTAACATGATAGAAACATAAATCCAAACACCTTGATGCCAAGGTTGGACAATAAGTACGACAAACGAGTATCGATAAATGTTTAATTCAACAATAATGCAATACAAACATACACGATGATAATATTTTCCGCATTCACTAGAATAAAAAAGTCGACATATCACCGGTAGTACTGAGAGGTTTGTAGCATTCCGTGCACGGGAGAGTCTTCCCATACTATCCTTAAGCTTGAACGCGCTGTGCTTGATTTTAGACACCACCACATACGGCCTTCCCAAACGGTGAGAGTTTGTTCTGTGTGGGCCTTTTCCGCCGAAGTCGAGACTGAGGACGAGGTCCCCAACAGATATTGGTCGCTTTTTACCCTTCTGCTGAAACCTCGAGCAATCCTTTGTCGATAGAAGCCATTCTGAGTGCCGACATGTCGCGGTCTCTTGCAGAGATCCATGGAATCGAAGCTTATCGCCGCTGTCGCCGCATCAAAGTTATGGGTTCTAGGCTCGGACCCCAATGTCGACGGAATACCTCGCCCAAAACAATTGCTGTTTCTCCGAGGGTCCTTGATGTGGGCGGTAAGCCCAAAGAACATTGGATAGTTCTTCGCCCATTGCCCCTGGCGTGGTTCGTGTCTTTAGCCCTTTTAGTATTGTCCTATTGGTGACCGCCCATTTGCCCGTGGATGGGATTGTGGATTAACTGATATGCGCCCCGCAAAGATGTGAATGTCTTTCCCGCGTGAACTCAAGGCCCCATTATCGGTGATGATTTTGCCGGAATGCCTAAACGACAAAATATTTTTTCCGCACAAATTGCTGGCATTTGTTTTGATTTTGGCCACGGCTCACTTCCACCCACGTGAAGTAATCAACGGCCAAGATTATGAATTTTCTTGCTGGCAATGGGAAAGGGTCCCATTATATCGATCCCCATTGAGCAAAGGCCACGCCTGATTGTGAGTTCTACGATGGTGTATGAGTGAGATTGGAATGTAACCGACATGTTACACTTCTTTACAAACTCCAATGCGCCTTCTTCATTGTAGGCCAAAAAACCTTGCCTCATGATTTTGAGGGCTGCTTTTCCTCCCAAATGTTCACCACAAATTCGAATGAACCTCTCACATTGCATAGTTAGCCTCCAAGGTGGTAGACACTTTGGCAGGCCCAAGAAGGACCGCCAGAGTTCTCACCGACATGGTGAAGTTCGCTCTACGCCGAGACTGATAGCATCGGTGGGGTCTCATTGGCAAGGCTTTGAAGAAAGGACATGATCGTCAATCCATGAAGATTCTTTTGGGTCCTCCGAGATTGTATCACCCAAGGGCCTCAATACCGGGAAAGTGGATGTCCTCTATGTATTTTCTCTTGAAAAGATCTCCGTTGTTGTGGCTAACTTGAGAGGGCATCCGCTGTTCTCGCCTCCCTTAGAATATGAGTTATCCGATGGTCTCTCGACTCGCAAGAAGTGACTTTGCCAAAAGATCTGCATCAAAGCCGCGATGACCTGCATCAAGTCTCCTTCAACCCGTGAGGCCACAAGTCCGTGAGTCCGTAGATGGCTAAGTTCTGACCTCACAAATAATGGCGAAGCCTTAGTCCCGCTAATGGGGCCTCATCGCCGACATTATTGGTGGTCGGAACTTTAAGTCGCACTCTAAAGTTATTTTACTTGGGAGATAAGCAAAATTCTCGCCCCACTGAAGTACCAAGCTCCATCAACATATAATGTCCATTGATTTGTCATGGAGTGATGAATGATCCGCTCGTGGTGATGGGATGGTACATTCTACAACGAAGTCA
Organism: Cymbidium sinense; assembly: GCA_021442155.1. Lineage (NCBI taxonomy): Eukaryota > Viridiplantae > Streptophyta > Magnoliopsida > Asparagales > Orchidaceae > Cymbidium > Cymbidium sinense. The sequence continues at coordinate 91,051,593 of CM038217.1, forward strand.
GCGAGCACTTGTGACTTTATATCAGGACGGTGAAGAAAATGGATGTCAAACTCTCCAAGCTCGACCGACCACTTCATCAACCTTCCAGATACATCAGGCTTTTGCAGAATAGTTCTTAATGGAAGATGAGTGTAGACGTTGATGGTGTGGGCCTGAAAGTACGGTCGCAATTTTCGTGCAGAATGCACTAGGGCCAACGCTGTCTTATCTGCTAGGGATAGGCCCTTCTAGATCGAAAGGATTTCCGACATAATAAATGGGTCGTTGTAATGAATTCTCCTCGCCAGATGAATACTAGAAGAAGAAACAAGAAGATAGATGTACGCCTTCTCTCCTTGAGCTTTGATAATAGAAGCTAAATAGACTAAGTTGCTCAAAAGTACCGACATTCATTCCACGAATCCATTTCCTGCACCCCTTAAGATTTTGAAGAATGGTAGATACTTATCTCCGAAGGGCCAAGAATCGCGGATAAAGTCGCAATCCTTCCAGCCAAACGTTGGACTTCCTTGATCGTTTGAGGTGACATGTCCTCGAGTGCTTTTATCTTCTGGTTGCCTCTATCCCGCTGACCATGAAGCCTAGGGAATTTCCAGGAAACTCCAAAAATGCACTTGCTTGGGTTGAGCCGCATCTTGTAGTGTCAAGAATGTCAAAGCATCACAGATCGTAAATATGCCGTGATATTTCCAAGTTTTCACCAAAGATATCATCAACATACACCTCCATATTGTGCCCTATAAGATCCTTGAAGATCTTATTCATAAGGCGCTGATATGTTGCTCCAAAGATTTTTAGTCCAATGGCATGACTGACAAGATAGTCCCTTATCTGCTTGGAAGGATGTTGCTTCCTCATCTGCTTTGTTCATCCCGATTTGATTGTAGCCGTAATAGCATCCATGAAGCTCAAAGATTCGATGTCCTGATGTCGCATCAACTAGTTGGTCGATACAAGGAAGGGGGAAGCTATCTTTTGGGCATGCACGATTAAGGTCAGTGTAGTCGATGCACATTCTCCAGAACTTCTTATTGACTAACACTACGCTTAGCCAACCGTGGGGTAGTAGACTTCTCGAATGAACTTGACCGTTTGGTGATTTCTTGTTCTATGACCGCAATCGCTCGGTTCTTTTCTTCAGATCACCGCCAGGTTGAGTCAACTTTGAGGGAGTGCGTAATGACTTCCGGTCAATGCCCGTAATATCGATGCACCTGCAAAGATATCTTGATTTTACGTAAAATCTACGTGATTCGATTGATCGCCGACAAAGAACGATCCCACCTTCACCTTTCGCGATGGATCAACTGAGATAGAAGACAAATTACATCTTCAACCTGGAGAAGCCCTTTCGAGGCATCCTCATCTCGTAGTCAAGTTCTCGATGTTGAGGGTTACCGACGAAATGGTCTTTGCTTGATATAGCAAGACGCCAGTTCGTTGATTCCCACTTACCATGCCTACCGGGAATTTCATTGAGGTGAGGCACGATGTGATCAAGGCCAATATGATCGGAGAGGTCTCCCAAATATTGCATTGTATGCTGACTCGACTTGACTACAATAAATTGTATCAAGTGGGTCATGGTCGGGAAATTCTCCAAGAGTTACGGAAGACCGATTGTCCTTCCACTAATACCTACCGATTATCAAATCCATACAGACGGCCGCTGGGTTGAAGCTTCTCTTCTATACCCATGCTAAGGAAAGTGGAGTAAAAAAGAACATCAACCGAACTCCCATTGTCGATCAATATCCTTTAATATTGAAGCATGGATCACCGACCGACCGATGACAAGGGGATCTTGATGTGGATGCGAAGCCCCTCTAGATCTAAATCATCAAAGGTGATAGAATGGTCAACCCGAGACTTCTTTGGCTCTCGCTCTTGAAGGGTGGCAATGAATATTTGGCTGATAACACCGCCCTCCCGCAATTGTTTATCTCTCCACCGCTGCTTCCTGAGTTGGTTGCCCCCTCAAAGATTTGCTGGACGAGCGGGTTGGTTTTGTATAAAATGGCCTAGATACCCCTCGATTAGTCTTTCAATCTCCTCCTTCGCTTGGTGGCACTCTTCGCAGTGCCCTCTAAAGTGAAAGTAATTTCTCTTGATTTCCACCTGTGCTTTAAAGGTCGCCACTGACGCTATCCTCTTCCCGAATAGAGGATGTTCGCATGACGGTTGAGAGTCATATTTCCTCTCCGATTGAGTCATCCGAGGTCGTCACAGGAGGTTTTGGGGAGGTTGTCGCTTCTTCTTTTCTCGAGATGTTTGAACATCACCTTTGGGAACCTTCTTCCGTCGCTTGGTGGTTCAAACTGCTGTCGATGAGCACCGATAGCTTCAGGAGATTTGTGCCTCTATTCGTGGACCACCAAGATAGAATGGACTGCTCCGCATTGATGAATAAGTATCCGCCGAGTCCTCCGAGAAGCACGCCTCAAAAGTTCGATCTACTCGGTATCTGCCGCTGTGAGGAGAACCTCGAAGTATTCTTTGAGGGACTCTCCATCGCTCGGATTCTGAGAGATGTGATGAATCTCGATGATTCTCTCGCCAGAACTGCTCTACAAAAATCGGGCGAAGCTCTCCAAATGATCTGACGACCCTTGGCCGAATAGAACCAAGTAAGCCTGCCCTTTGAGAGTCGGGAATACCGACACAAGACGAGTCAGACGTCAATGTGCATGATCGCTCAAAGTGATCGATATGCTCTGACGGACGGCTACAGCATCGTAAGTGGTCCATGCCGGGAAGCTTGAATCTCGCCTAACGGGTATCGAGATGATCTCGCCGAAGGGGACGAAGTTTTGGAAGAGGCGCGGAGAATGGATCATTGTTTGCACGGAACTCTTCCCGCACTGCCGTCGTAGTTCATCGCATATAAGGTGACGTGGAGTTTCACCGATACGAGGCTGAGCCATTCGTGTGGGGTGAGTAGAACTGGCGGTATCCAGAAGTTCAGCATCTGGATGTGGTGCCAAGGGGTTCTCTACTTGTTGATCCGATTCCTGCAATCATTCTCGTGAAGAAAATCGGATTATGCCGAGCGAACCCGTGGCTCTTCCAGCGTTTGGAACGCTTTTGCCGGCCCTTCGCAGAGTCAAGAATTTCGCTCGGGAATCCTCCATCCTTGAACGCTGATCTTCCAAAGAGGGGCCCCACGGACCTCACCGGGGACGTCTGCTATGTAGAGAAGTGTTGAGACTTGCCCTGATCCCCGAATGAGGAGCGCTGGAGCAAACCCCGCTTACCAACCATATTGGAGATATAGCAATGGGGAACTGTTCCCACAGACGGCGCCAAACTGCTATGCTAGAGAATTTTATTCCTAGATGCTAGATCTTCGTGTACTCAAAAATTATCCAACACACAAGGGGATATGAACACGTGGGTTATAATGCGAAAACCCGTAAAAAACCACCTGGCCTCACCAGAACTTTCACTATGTGTTCAAAGATACATGTCCTGCTTCTAGTTCGAGAAGAAGGTGTTTACATAAACAATATTCCGAGTGTAGAAAAATACAATATCTGGCCAACTCCAACCCAAGGAGAAGTTTCCAAAAGCGGCAGAACTGATCTTCCTGGGAGCAACCTCTTGATCTTCGAGAAAGAGCAAGAACCTGGTCTTTTCTAGTCCTGGGGCGATCTCCCACGAAGCCCTCGATCTTCGTGCACCACTGCAGATAGATCGTCGGGCCAAGGTCGACCGGTTCTCGAGCTCTCTCGTCTTCAAATCGACCGTCCCTCTAAGGTGAGAATGAAGCTCATTTATAGATTTTGGGAGTGCCTTGTAAATTATGGAAAACTCCAACCACTCCCATCGGACGGCGATCCCCTGATCGACGGTGTATTTTGATGATCGCCTTAATGATGTTGGAATTGGGTGATCTTGATTCGCTGGATTCGCCTTGACGAGCCGCCGACCGACTATAAATATGTCGCTTTTGGTGACCATTTGCTGATCAGATCCATTTTCATTCGATTGATCCGAAGTCGATTCGAGCTCGGATCGACTATGCTTGATGTTGCTATGTTCGCCTCATCGACGGCCGCCACTGTAAGTTTAAATCATGATTAGATCAAGCATTTCGAAAATGCCAGATTCGCTGTATATATATATTAATTATATATATATGTATCATATATATATATATATATATATATATATCCCCTATTATTTTAATCGCTAATTTAAGAAAATAACTAAAACATATTATATTTGAGGTTGGGGTTAAATATATTGAAGTTTGAACCTGCATAAATTTAGCCCAATGAATGATTTTTTAATCAAATCTGACAAGATAATAAATCTGAGGAATTCTTACTCAACTCTCCCATCAGTGAGCCATTCTGTTTAATAAAAAATTAATATATATCGTAGTTAAAAATACAAATTTGCAGGATCGATCATCATTATCATATAAAACAACTTATTTGATATTAAAAAAAAATTAAAATAATCAAATTTATTTTATATAACAAACATAATATTTTTCGTTAAGATAAAAATAAAATAGATAGCGATCTGAAACTATCCATTAATTTCTCTCTTTTTATTAAAAAAATCCACCTTAATTTAAAATAAGTATGACATATCATTAAATAACATTAAAGGTGATCATGCACCAAAATAGAAATTATATTGATAAACGATACAGAGATCAGATAATAAACTAAATTTTAACAAAATATGAATGAGAACTACTTAATTCAGGCAAAATTAGTTATATAGATAAAGACTATCATTTTATCTAGTCGAGAAAAAAAAATCATCTACTATAAAGATAGATTAAGGGTGTGTTTGGCATAGTAGTGCAGTGCTACATTCCACCACATTGTGATTCTATTTGGGACGTCACATTTCACTTGTGTTGTGAAGAATCTATGGTGAGAAAGTTGTATTTTTCAACCTCACTTGACTCTCTGCGATGAGGGCCTTAAAATTACGATTTAACTTTTTGAAAATAAAAAAAATTATATGCCACATCGTAGCTTACTAAACGGTAGATTTTCAAAGATTCCACTATCGCTTTTCATACAATTTAAGTCCCAAACAGATCCTAAATTTGAAGAAGATGATACATTTATTACTCCGCTTAAATTTTTTCTTCCCTCTTTCACACGATTTAAAATGAGAACTATCACTTATTATGCCAAGAGTTTTTCTAATGAAGTCAAATGATTCATAGGGAAAGTGTCTTTAATTTTGTTTTTTGAATGATTCCCCTCTCCATGCTGTTTCTTTTGCTCTCCTCCTTTTATTTCTACTTTTGTAGGAATGCTCATCAGTCATCACAACGCAAGCTTCTCTTTATATAGTGCTTAAGATTGGTAGATAACAATTTTGAATTTGATATCCACTATCATAGAAATTTAAATATGTATAAAATTATTCTTTAGATTAATCAACATCTTGAAAATTTGGTGCAAATAAATTTTGTGCTAGTAGCCATAATCTTAAGAAATTGCAACTATGTATTATCCAAAATATTTAATGATATTAGTTAGAAAAGAAAAAAAACTTCAATTGAGGAATAATTATGATGAACTACATAACAATCAAATAATCAACTAAAATTCAAAATAAATACATAAAAGATTATATCATCTATAAAGTTAATATTTGGAAAATGATATTATTTTATCTAGTAAAATAAACTATAAGTGATTATCGTGAAAATAAAGGCCGAGCATGAAGAAAAAGATATTATGATTGTTTCAATTAATCTCTTCACCTCTTTATTTTAGATGTTCAATGAAAAACTATTGAATGTAATGATAGAGATCTTCTTCTTCTAATTGAATTAAATACAGTAATATTTTTTTCTTCTTGGAGAAAGAGGACTTCCCTTGCTAGCTTTTAAAAAAAAAGTAATTTTTTATTATTTTTTTGAATGACACATCCTCTCTCCTTTCTCTTGGTCTCCTCTAGGTATTCCTTCTTATGCTGCTGGTATACTTCAGTATAATGCTTTTACATAAATTAATCTTGAGTTATAGCCATCATCTTCAAAAAAATAAATGTAAATAAATCATGAGTTGATAGCCACCCATCTTAAGAATCTGTGATCAAGTCTTATTAAATATAGTTAATGAAATTTTAACTCCAAATACATATTCACTACTTTTTCTCCTTTCATCTGAATTTTCATTATATGAGCATCCATACTACTACTCGAAGTACTTGAATTTATATCTATCCTTATAAGGAAATAAATCTCTTTTTAAGTTCAATGTATAAAAATGATTTGAATGTCAAACTTAAATAATTAAATTCATGCTACAATAGGGACAATTCGATCACAAGTGCTTGATCTTACAACTTCTTTATCCCTTACCTAAGTATTATTTGCCTGTGTTAAACGAATGCTAGAATTAGGACAAAAATCTTAGAAAAGTTAGATTTATATTCATCATATAGTAAAATTATGGAGACTGACTGTGTCGATCAATTAGGGATGTACTCTCAACTGAACCCTCATTTTCATTGCTCAACTCGATGGAGAGCTCATTAGGAGGTCATATGAGAGCAACGCCTCCTTATCAAAGATTGGTGAGCGAAGCCCTCAAAAAAGTTTCTTATAGTACACAACACTGGTATTGCATTTGCATCACCTTGGAGCTATGAAATGAAGATTTTTCATTCAAAGATAAATAAAACAATACCTCGCTTTATGAGGTCTTTGCATTGGAGCTAGATTTTGTGAGATTTTATAAAAAAAAAAAAAAAAAAAAAAAAAGAGACAGCCAGCACCCTGACGCTTAGCATCAGTGTCGTAGCACTAGAACTCATGCATAAGAGTAGATTGACAGAATGACCAATGCTTAGAGAATGCAAAGTGCAGAGTTCATCTTAAAGCAATTTTTTTATGTTTTAAGTGAGATTTTTCATTATCTCTTATGTGTTAGTGTGAATGCTTTAAACTGAGTGAAGCGGAGAAATTTTAACAAACATTGATAGTGATTTATAGAATTTTCTTTAATTTTTTTTCATAGTTGATTTCTTCGTGTATCTTCGTGTGTAGTGTGGGTTTTTATTTTTTTGAGTTTTTCACTTAAATTCTAATGTTCTTATTCTTTCATTTTTATTTATTTTGTATTATATTTACTCGGATTTTCTGGATTGTTCCTCCCAATATTTGTTAAAACTGCTGTAAATGATGCAACGGTCAGAAAATTTTTGATTTTTAAGCAAAGCTACACTGAAAAAAAAAATCTCAAATAAAGTCGCTTGGTCATTAAACAAATGAATATGAAATGTCGGTGGATAAAAAATAGTTATTATATATATATATATATATATATATATATATATATATATATATATATATATGCATGTAATAAGAGTTTTTCTTTTAATATATCCTTAAGAGAAAAAGATTTGATAATGGACATATCATGACGAAGTCCAAAGCCCTTTAAAGTTCAATTTGTGTGGAAATTCGAGGCGGTCACCCCCTAATTTCCATCGCCAGCTCGGAAAATGTGGTTGAAAAAGATGTAAAGATTGGGAGGCGACGGAAAAGGCCTCCCTCCACTGAGAAAGCCTGACTGCTTGATTGCGCCACCTGTTTATTTCTAGGAAGGTTGGTTTCTAGTTTGAGGATTCATATACATGCATGAGTTCTATTTAGATATTTACTTATTTTAAATAAAAGAAAAAAAATTTCTCAAATAGCACAGTATATATTGTTGGTTAATATATATATAAGGCATATATAAATATATAATATATATATATATATATATATATATATATATATATATATATCCTCTTATTCAGTTTTAGGGTTTGAGATAAAGGAGTTATGCTTTATCTTTTTTTAATAGATTTAGCGGCATCTTAAAGCGTTAGAAAAATAACAAATGATGCATCTTCAAGTGTCTATAGGAGTGTAAAGAGGTATTATACCGACAAATATTAAAATTGCCGATAGAGTGACCATTTTAATCGTTCATACTATTTTTATTAGGCAAAACGTAAATGAAATGTTATTAATTTGCTTGCCCACATCAAGTAAACGTCGCCAATAATATCCTCTCGACACTTTATAGCACTAGTAGGCGTTGATATTCTAATGCTTAAAAACCATTGCTATGTAAAATCTGATAACAACCTGGACATTCTCTCACTACCGTGCTCAGAAGAAACGGCCAAAGATTCCCTTCCTCTCTCTCTCCTCTAACAGCATGCAGTAATCACAGAGCCAAACACATGCAGATCATCCTCACCGCTAACTCTCAACAAACCTCCTAGACACCGCTGGATCTTATATTCCTTTTGCCCACAGCTAGCCTATAAATATACCTTCCTACTATAACAAGTCAGTGTGACATATATAGATATATTTCCATTCTCTGCCTTCTGCTGATTTCACGTCTTCAAAATCCACCAGTTACCATAAAATTATTATGTAATCTATCGTTCATGTATAATTGATTTTAGTATTATCTCTGCATATGATGAAATTGATATCTTAGGTTAATTATTATATGTTCAGTTAAATAAACAATAGACGAGAATATTTAGATATGGGCTACAAAACTAAAGATATGATGATTCTAAGTATTAAACCTCATTTGGTTAACTAATTAACCCAACAAACTCTTAGGACTAGATACTACTTAGACAGCTTACTTTCGGTATCATGATTCATGCTTTGACTAGAGGAATTTTCAGGATCATATCAATTATAATTATATTTTTTGAAATTTTATTTAATACTCGTTCAAATAATCCTGAAATTAATTTCAAAATTTTAATTTAATTATTAGATTGAAATTTGTGTCTGATTAAATAGATTTTATAATGATGATGTATACATTGAAAATATAGACATTATTCTCTGTTTGCTTTCCCGAGGAATTATCATTCATAGGACCACTGAAATTATAGCTTGGCTCAATTAAGGGCTGGTGCATGGTGAAGAACTCTTCTGTAGGCTTGAGAGCTAGAATGAGAGAGAGAGAGTGAGAGAGAGAGAGATAAAAGTAAAATTCCTTCACGTCTGTATTATCTCAGATGCTTCAGCACAAGTTACAATGTATATTATTTCTTATATAGAGCTACGGTATAAGAGGTGGTTACGATGGTAAATGAGATCGAGAGATTTGTATGCTGCACCTGGTTTACAACGGTGCATGTGATAACGAGGTTTGTTGGAGAGAGGAAGATGCGATGGTTTCGCACATGGTTTGCGGTTCCGTAACGCATGTGATAACGAGGTGGTCGGAGAGAGGAAGATGCGGTGGTTCGCACATGGTTTGCGGTTCGATCGTGGAGTGAGAGTGATTGCCCCTCAACCGAATGATCCAATGTTTGGAAAGCGAAGAATAAAACGGCGGTTGGCGGGTTTGGTTAGATATCCACGATTTGATCTTCGGTTGATATGTGATGGATTTGTATTTCTTTGGCTGCAACGTGATCTCTTATGAAGTGATAGTCTATCTCTATATGTTTCGTTCTTGAAGAATGGGAATGTTTTGCATTGCTGAGGTGTTGTCGCAGTATAATGGTGTAGCTTGAGTTGTTGGGATTCCGAGTTCGAATGCTAGACGACGGAGCCAGATTATTTCGGTCGTGGCTGCAGCGAGTGCTCTATACTCTGCTTCGGTGGAGGAGCGTGCTACGGTGGTCTGTTTCTGAACTTTCCAGGAGATAAGGGTTGATCCGAGAAAGACGCAGAAGCCGGTGGTGGAGCGTCGGTCTATTGGGTTTCCGGCCCAATCGGAGTCGGAGTAGGCCTGAAGGTGGAGATCCCCTTGTGTTATGGGTAGACCATGATCGGAGGTGCCTTGCAGGTAGCGTAGGACCCGTTTAAGTGATTGAGAGCGTGAGCTGTGCATATGTTGGCATAGATGGTTGACTAGAGCGATATCCTCGGGTTATGGTAAGGTATTGAAGAGATCCAACGATTCGCCCCAGAGAGGGATCGGAGCCTCAGACATGGTGAGTATGACTCGGTTGGAGATAGTGTTGGGGCGATTTGCGCCTTGTCGCGTCGTCGCTGTGCGAGTGATGTAGTCGTTGGGTGAGGAGAAGTTTGTTGTGTGGTATGTGAATGCCGAGAAAGGTGGAGACGAGGCCCGATCTTTAGGTGACGCAGATTTGAGGTGTTGGAGGATAGAGGAAATGGTTTGAGGATTGGAGCCGATGATGAGTATGTCGTCCACGTAAAGGAGGAGGTAGATGCGGTTATTGTTGGATGAGGAGGAAGAGAGGCCTTGCACCGGTGTTGAAGCCTACATTTGAGGTGCTCGAAAGTAGAAATTACCTGGGATTGCTTGAGTCCATAGATTGCTTTATGCAGCACACATGATGTGGAGTTGATTGTCGGAAAACCGTGGTTGAGTATAGATGGTGTCCCGGAGGGAACCATGGAGGAATGCATGGAAACGCCGAGTCACCGAACCACCGGTGATGAAGTGCTAGTGTAAGTAGGAGACTAATGGTGGGCATTTTGGCAATCGACTGAAAGTTTTGAGTAGTGAATCCCGTATTCTTGCTTGAATCCTTGTGCCACTAGACGAGCTTTGTAACGAGCTATGGAGCCGTCAGAGTGGTGTTTGATCTTGTATGTCCATTTGCAACCGATGATTGTTTGATTAGCTGGTGGTGGGACTAATGTCCAAGTTGCCCGTTGTTGGAGTGCTAGAAATTCTTCTGACTTTTCTCCATTCAGCGTGTTTGACGGCTTGAGTATAGCATGTGGGTTCTGTGGTGGTATGCTGATGGAAGAGATCGAAGATGACTTTTGGTTTCCAGTGACCTGTTTGAAGTCTAGTTTTCATTGGGTGTATGGATGGTGAGATGTGATATCGCCTGGGTTGTGGTTTTGGAGAATTTCGTTGTTTGAGTAGTAGTGGTTTGGTTGGTTGGTGTGAATGCCGCCAGACAAGGGTAAGGGATGTTAGGAGTGGTGGTGACCGGTGGTTTGTTGTGATGTTGGTTGGATGAGTATGTGAAGTGTGTTTCTGGAATGACATGGCGGACATCGATGCATGTCATCAGAAAGATTTGTAGCCTTGGGGGAGTACATGAAGATACAGAGGTGCTTTAGGGAGAGTTTATTGGTGTTTGGGGTGATGGAGGGGAAGCGGACTAATACTTTGAGATGAGAGTAGTTAGAACTTTCTTGTAGTGCTGATGAGAAAGGCTGAGTGTTTTGGTGGTTACTGATGAGGTGTATGGCGAGAGATCCGTCTGCACTTGGTGGAAGGTTAGTGGAGTAGAGTTCAGCTACCAATGATGTGTCGATAGCCTGCTTCGGCCACGCTTTGTTCTGGGTATTGGGCAACGGATGAACGATGCCGGTTGGTGAGGTAGGTATGAAGTGTATTAGAGAGAATTCCTCCTCCGCCTCAGTAGAGTGTTTTAATTGATTTGGAGAAGTGTGTCGTACCATTTTATGTAGTTGTTGGAATTTGGAGGCTACAGATGGGTTAGAGGAAACATCCATGTAAATCGAGAGTAATCATCAATAAAAAATAACATAATATTTGTAGCCTTGGAGTGAAATGGTTGGTGATGGTCCCCATACATCAGAATGAATTAGATCAAATGGATGTTTAGACTTACTATTGGATTTAGGAAAAACAAGTTTATGACTCTTTGACCTAATACATATGACACAGGATGAGGGTTGTATGAAGGTGCTTGTTTTGTAGCAGATTTATCGATGTCAGTGTGGATGACCGAGCCGCTGATGCCAAAGGTTGGAGGATGTTCGGCCGAATGGAGTGCTTGTATTCCGTGGTGTTGGAGAGGGAGTATAGTCCATTAATGCAAAGGGCCCATTAGTAGGGTCTCATGTGTTGATCCTTGATATGAACGCCATTAGCATTAAAGATGATAGAACAATTATTATCTTTGCAAGATGTGATACGGAGAGAAGATTATGAGATAAATGGGGGAAATATATGTTTGAGAAGAAGCTTACCAGTAGGTGTGGGAGGATGCCGTACATGATGGAGAATGGGTGTTGAATTACCGCTGTCGACGGTGACATTGATTACACAATAATAGTCGGGTTGATTGGGAGTGTGTCCATTGTTGGTAAGATGGGAGATGCCAGAGTCCAAGATCCATTCGGAGAGGGATGTAAGGTTGGCTTGAGCTCATAGAGGTTTTGAGCAATACGTAAGCGCGACGCTCGAGAGTGTCCTACCTTGTTGCATATCCGAGTGAGGAGATTGTGAGTTATTGTGGTTTATCCTTTTGTCCCACCCACATCGCTTTGAGTAGAAAATTGGTTTTGAGTTACATGGGGTTTGTAGTGAGATCGCCATGGTTTGCCCGATTGGAGAGCAGGATGGATGGGGTAAGGTCTTTGTCGGTAGAGATGTTTAGTTCTTCAGAGAAGAGAGTAGATCGCCAACGCTGATTGGGTTGTGCGTGCGGTTTTGAATGCGTGATAAGTTGGTGGCGCCGCTGAGTGTATATAGTATGATGTCTTCGGATCCAAGTTGGATCCCATGAGATTTGATCTATCAGGTTTTGATTTGAGGTACTTGATCATTTGTCTCTAAGGGATATGTGGTGAAGCTCATTTTGAGTTGAATGACCTTGGAGCGATTTGTCGCGCGCTGGTAGACCAAATGTCCGAAAGCGTGTCTAGATTGAGAACGTAGGGAGAATGGAGGGAGAGATAGTTGAGTAGAGTCAGAGGTTTTGATCAATAAGTCGCCATATGTTTGGATTAGTTGGAGTTGATTGTGTTGTAAGGAGTATTGAGTGGGACACGTGGTGCCTTGAAGCCGTTGCCTTGAATAGCTTGTGGATTTGAGTGGACAGACGTGAGGTGCCCAAAATAAAGAAGAAATCGAGAGCAAAGAGGTACAGAGGCTGTAAGAAAGTTGATTTCTTCTTTATTTTGAGTCGTCTGAGAGATCTACGCATATGTGACGAATATTTGATTTGAGCTCCATATGATGTAGTTGTCACCGTAAGTGTTGTATTTGCTACTGACTTCATATTCCCTATTAGAAATTTCAGGGATGGTGGTATAGTTAGTGAGCTGAAAGTCTCCTGCTGAGTATTCATCGTCCGAGTGGGAGGAGGAGGATGCTGACATTTCTTATCCGGATCAAAGCTCTGATACCATGAAGAACTCTTCTGTAGGCTTGAGAGCTAGAATGAGAGAGAGAGAGAGAGAGAGAGAGAGAGAGAGATAAAAGTAAAATTCCTTCACGTCTGTATTATCTCAGATGCTTCAGCACAAGTTACAATGTATATTATTTCTTATATAGAGCTACGGTATAAGAGGTGGTTACGGATGGTACTGAGATCGTGAGGTTTGTTACTGCTGCACCTGGTTTGCCCCGTAACGGTGCATGTGATAACGAGGTGGCTTGTTGGAGAGAGAAGATGCGATGGTTTCTGACATTTCCGCGTAACGGTGCATGTGATAACGAGGTGGCTTGCTGGAGAGAGGAAGATGCAGTGGTTTCTGCACATGGTTTGCGGTTCCGATCGTGGAGTGAGGAGCTGTAGTGATTTCACATGGGACCACAAAAGCTAACACAGTACATTGGAAGGCATCAATCGGATTTATTTGGACCACAGTCAGTGGTCCAAGAAATTAGTCATTTGATCGTGAAGAAGGCAGGCAGATAGACGCAGAATCTCAGCTTCGGTTGTCCGGATTACGACGCCAGTGGCGGCATGTGAATACTAATTCTTCAGTCTGGTGAGAGATTCTAGTTTCAAGCGTGAAGCTCCAAAGGTTTCACCATCTTCCTATTTATGAAATTCCCCTCAATTTGAATTTCTAAAGGAGAACGAGTTTTAACCAATCATTAGAAGAAATAGCTTTTTAAAGAGATTGAGTCATATTGTTAAATTGATAATGATGATATTTATTTTAACTATAATCATATAAAATTATGAGATCATTTAGTATTGTAATTAATATTGCAAAGATTCTAACAATGCTTCCTATACATCTTTGTACATTTTTGAATTTAGATGAAAATATTTAGTACCATTGGACTCGTCTCATTGAAACATTTATTTTGATTATAACTATATTTTTTGAAATTTTATTTAATACTGTTCAATTTATAAGATGCACGATGTGATGATTTGAGAATTTGAATAAAATTTGATTCTGCAAATTATCAATAAGCTAGGAGATCAGATATTGGCTAGAAATCACTCACTAAACCTCCTTCGCAGCTTCTGCATACAATCATTATAATATTAAGACCTTGCATAGAAATCTTCAGTTGCATCGCATTCATTATCATTATGTTGCAATATTTTTTGGAACGTATTGCAAAATAAAAATTAACTGCAACACTCACTCTATCTATAATATCAAGCACTCCATTTGTTCTCCAACTTTTTTTTTTTTTTATTTGTCCAATTATGTTCATAAGTATAGGCAGAATTCAAACTAATTATCTTAATAATAATTTCAAAGATCTTTGCTAACAAGATTGATTGACACCCAAACACAAACCACAAACTTTAGTTGCCAAACCTTTGTTATATATAGCTCTATATACTACAACTATTGCTACGAATTCATGTGCTACAAGAAAACCATTGTCGCATGGATCGCCAAATGAGCTACAAAACAAGATGTGTCATGCCCATCACTCTCAAGACTGGCGAAGAAGTCTTTATATCACTGCTCTGCACTACACAAAAACTACATGCAAGAACTCTGACAAATCTTCATTTAGCAGCGTCTTACAAGGGAAAGTGCCGAGAACAAGCTTCATTTCTTTTTCTTTTTTGTTATTTTTACAAAAAGAAATCTTATTTCATGATTGTTTAATTTATTTTTCTTCTTTTGTTTATGAGATCAAAGAATTAAGATAATCATGCATGCAAGGTCGGTCAACTCCTTACCATCACTGATATGACTCCATATCCTCAAACAGACAACAGAAGCAAAAGGGAGAGAAGAATTCCAAATTGGCTAAATGATTTCACAAAATAACATAAGAAATTACTCAGGATAGTAAGGAGGGACAAATACAGCCATAAATTTACAGATACTAAACAGACAGAGACAAGATATGATAACAACAGAGAAGAAAATACTACAAGTATACTAATTCAGAGCATAAAATAAATACAAAGATCACAGAGTACAAATACACATGTCCAGAATAACATTAGAACAAAGACCAGCTAGAATGACAACAGCTACAACAGCAATAATAACCCCAAAGTAACATCACGTAAGGAACAATCAATATAGATAGTTCCGAGCAAACCTAGCTTATTCATAACAGAATTTAGATCAGAACTCAAGAATCAAGAAATAACTAACAAGATAACAGTTTTCTGTTCAAATATAACAGACTGGATGCAACAGCAGAACCTATCAAGAATCCAAGAATATCGAGGACTAACAGCTTTAACTAACTAATATTCCAGAGAGACAGAAGTAAGAAAATAGTGAATAAACGGCCCAACAAAAAATTAGTTACTCATGTAGAGAAAGAATAGATCTAGGCTAGACAAATAGTATAAATAGAGGATGAAGGACAAACAGAGAATGTAATCAAACTTTTCATAAAGAAAACTTATCTTCTTCGGCCTCCTCCTTCTTCTCCTTCTTCTCCATCTTCTGATCAACCTTTCCTCCGGTTCCCTCGCCGGAAATCTCCCCTGCACCGATCAGAAACCCTAGGGTTTCTCCCCCTCTCCTCTCCCGCAGCATTTTCCTCTCTGGAGCCTTTTCGGCCGCTCGAAGAGCCGAAATGAATCAAATAACCCTTAACAATTCCTTCCACGAGAAGCTACATCAAACGGTGGTAAAGAAAAGGTAAGCGCACTTTAGACGGCTACGATTCCTTATCCATCGTTCGAGTTCCCAGACAGATCGAAGAACCAGCGTTAAACCACGCTGATCTAACGAGATAGTGGTCCTCACACTTGATCAACGGCTCAGATCGAAGCCGGTTAGCTCACTGGATCGACGGGCCAGATCCAATCAAGGGCCTATCAACCACTATTTTTTTTTTTCACAGAAAAAAGGTTAAAAATGAGATAATGGTTGATATTTCATAGCTTCCATATGCCTTAATCCCTTCTCGCTTCTAAAATGTTGAGCTATAGACAAGGACTAAATTTCATGCATGCAAGGCCGGTCAACTCCTTACCACCACTATTTTTTTCCACAGAAAAATATTAAAAACGAGTAGCTTCCATATGCCTTAATCCCTTCTCACTACTAAAATGTTGAGCTATAGACAAGGACTAAATTTCATGATTAAGTATCATCATTTAATCATAAAATATGCCTAAGAGAATCTTTAGCAACGCTTTTCAATGTCTTAGACTTTTTTTTTTGAGAAGTGTTTCTCTTTTCATTGTGGCTTCAAATTTTAATTATCATTTATAAAAAAATGATCAGAATTTTTATTTATGAACAATAATGATTTTACAATAAAATTAAGGCTAAATTGTGTGTTGAATAATGAATTTGATGCAGGCAAGATTTAATCTCAAAATTTTGATAATACTTTCCAAAATATTTATCTAATTAACACCCACTAAACTCCACTAATGAAATATCTAGATTATAATTTTCGAATATATTATCTGCTTTCGATTTGTCTCATATACAAATACAAATATAATAGTAGATTAAAATATTCCACTTTATTAGGCATTCACATAATACGCATGATTGGAACCAGTTGGCTAATGACTGCATAGGATGAGCGATGTGAACAAAATGGACACCACCCGCTTAGTGAGCGGCCGGTGATCTCAACCTCGTGATTCATTCTCTTCGAGGCAGAATGCGAAAAGTCCGGAACCTATGATTGGTCATTGCCAGCTTCGGATTAATACACATCTTACCCACAAAATAAATAAAATATTAGGTGAATACCTCGTTATCAAAATGGACAAATAATGCATCGGCATCCAACTCATCTGTGGGAATGATCCCAAGATAAGCCGTCCTGCTGATGGCGAATTATTTAGATATTGAATGATGCGATATAAATAAAAAACAGAATTGTCTCATATACAAATATAAATATAATAGTAGATTAAAATATTCCACTTTAGCAGGCATTCACATAATACGCATGATTGGAACCAGTTGGCTAATGACTGCATAGGATGAGCGATGTGAACAAAATGGACAAATAATGCATTGTCATTCAACTCATCTGTGGGAATGATCCCAAGAATAAGCCATCCTGCTGATGCGCATCCCCAATTGACCTCATGCCCACTCCATTCCTCACCATCAAAGGGTGACACCCGTGTGTCGGCCGGCACACTCAAGGCGGAACCAACTCATTTTTTTAGAATGGATAATATTTTAAATAATAAAATAATATAATAATTAAATAATAATCATAGTAAGTATAATTAAATTCAAATTTTTTTTTAAAAAACTAGATTGCATGAGTTAATAATATAACTAACAATACAAAAAAATTTTAAAAAATTTAATGATTTAAAATTATTATAAAATTATAAAATATAGTTTATAACTAGATACATGAGTTAAAAACATTAATTACATGAGATTATAATAAGTTAAAATTAAATTTATTTTAAGATGTGTATATAATACTATTTGCTAATATTCATCTCAAAATTATTCTTAAGTCAGAATTATTTTGAGGATGGGCAACATTATAAACTTCTCCATCTAATTGAATAAAATTAATATTTTTAGGCTGGGTAAATGTGCAAATTGTAAAATTCTTCATCCCATTATATAAATTTAATATTTTCAGGGTGGGCACGACAACACTTGGGTCCGCCCCTGGGCACACCACCTAGCATGAGTTTTTGCTAGCCTCCTACATGCATCACATTGCATGTGTGCTTCATGTTACCACCATCCACCACAATCATATGACAAATCAAAAATTTGCCGCAATTATGTGTTAGTCCTCTCCCCAATTTCCCTCTCTATGATTTCTTCTCCTAGTGGTTCTAGCTCAACAAATTCATCTCCAATCAATGCGAAAAATATGATAAAGAAATTTAATTTCAACTCATTGGACAAGCCTCATAAGTCTACACCTAATAAGATAAATTTAGATAGAAGATAAAATAATTCATATATAAATATTTGTTCACAACAATATAATCATAATCGTAAAAAATAAAAATTTATTTCATCAACAAAATGTTTAATAGATCTAGACATCCATTAAAAAAAAATCTAGAACATCGACTTCATGAAGAAAAAGATTCTATCATAATATAGATAATTATAGCTACATAGCATGTTGACCCATTATTATATCACAAGTCAAGTGATAAAGAAAATGTGATCCTAGTTACATGATCTTTAAGGATATACCTATCATAACATGTAGAATATATTTAGTTAGTGGATATGATTATCTAATTAAGAATTAATATTCATATTAAATACAAAAAATAAGAGTTTTCAAGTTTATAAATTAGAATGGATTTTAATTTAAATCATTAATTACCTAAAATAATTGTTATCACTTATGCGGTCCATCACAGATGGTTATAAAAAACCAAAGAGCGATGATATGCCTTATGGTGGGCCATGTCATTCTAAGGTCCTAAAATCTATGCATAGAGGAATTCAATTTTATAAAAAATTTAAAAAAAAGAAAGTAAAAGTCATTGGCCATCAAATCTTAGATCATATATTTAAGAGTTGAAAGATTTTAAAAGAATAATAAGAATAAAAATATTATATTCTAAAGTCCATTCTAATTAAGAATTAATATTCATATTAAATACAAAAAATAAAGAGTTTTCAAGTTTATAAATTAGAATGGATTTTAATTTAAATCATTAATTACCTAAAATAATTGTTATTTTTTTTGGAAAAGTTAAGGGCTTAGCCCAATTTCATTTCAAAAGTAAAAAGATTACAAGGCTATCTTACGAATCCCATAGGGGTGAATGAAAGCAAATGATAGTAAAACACAAAAATTGGTCTAAAGCAACAGATAAATAAGAGATAAAAATTGCCAAAATTAAGGACTCAGATCCTTAAGACCAAAACAATATTCAGAGATAGTGAGGCAATGAGATAGAAGTCCACTACTGGAAAGCACAGCAACCATCCAAAGGGTTATCGACGAGCCAGAAGTTCAGAATATCAGAGGAGATAACAACCTGGTTTCAGCCATGAATACTAGCAATAGACAGCATCTAATCGCCTCGACCCATTGTATGTATAGTGATCATCATCATCCTGCTTCCACAGATTAATACAGAAAGTAATCGAAATGCAAAAGTGTCTAGAAGCATGACCCATAAGTTTTTATCCAGAATTTTTCCAGCAATGCAAAGTGTGTAAAATGTCAGCAGGCCAGCTATCTCGAAATTTCCATCTTCTGAGTTTCTAAGCCACAGTAGAACGAATTCGGTTTTCCAACCATTCAATAGGATTTGCAGTTTGAGAATGAAGCCTAGAGTTCCTTTCTTTCCAAATACAAGTAGTCGTGATGGCAATAATCAGGTAACAGAGTCTTGCCATAATTTTATGATAGAGACCACCTATGTCACTCAACAATTGGGGCAAAGTTGTAGGCATTAATATAAAAGCGCCAAGGAAGAATCTTTTGATAAGTCTCATAGATTCTTGACATTCAAAGAATAAGTGAGAATGAGACTCCTGTTCAATATTACAGAAAAAACACAAATGTGTAATGCCCAAACCTCTAACGGCCAGAGAATCAGAAGTTTTCAACCCCTTATTATAAGCCAGCCAACAAAATAAAGCATAATTAAGAGCAAATCCTTTGAACCAAATCTCATCTACCCAATTGACCTTCGGGACCAGCTCAAAAATTGAATGTAGAATTTTTTTAGAATTCACGTGAAGGAGTCCCAAAGAATCACATCAGAACATTACTTTGGAGTAAATTCATTCAAATAGTTAAAACATTCGTTAGATAACAGCTATAAGCCCGTAGGGATAAACACAGCCCCATTAAGAAAAATAGCATTAAATGATGCATCAGTCAGTTTGTGAAACAGAGCAAAGCAATCATTCCCAAGCATTTCATATAAAGAAGATCCCTTGCACCAAGGATCATAGTATAGTGATAAAGAGGAGTTCTCACCTAGTTTTAACTCGATTTTTTTCCTGTATAGAGTTGCAAATAGCTTAAGCTCCTTCCACAAAGGAGAATGTCTGCCATAATATTTTTTCCATAATGATGTGTACTTTCTTTGGCACCATAAGGCAAAAGAGGATGATAGATTGAGAATTTTCCTCATACATTTGACTTTGCATAAAGTATTCAGAGTATAAATAGAATGTAACCCATTCCTATTTGAGGCAATGTTGTTTTGTTCCAAGAAATCAAATGCAATTTTTTGACTTCCCCATTGTGATAAAAAAAATTTGCCATAAGGGAAGAGATTCTTTTTAGAATGCATTTAGGAAACGAGATCGATCTTAACCAATAGTTAAGATAATTATTAATTGAAGCTCTCAAGAGTTGATATCTACCACCAAAAGACAGTAATTTGCTTTTCTAACCCGCCAACCAATGATGGAGCTTGTCAAATATAGAATTGAAATGGCATGACTTGAGTTTTCTAGAATTAAGAGGGAGACCTAAATATTCGAATGGAAAGGTACCAATATTGATGTTGAGCATCTCACCAAATAGATCATAGGAGTGCTTAGATCTGGAAAAGCAGATCAATGATTTCCCACCATTGACTTCCAATCCCAGGTAATCTGCCATTTTATTCAAAACTGCTTTCAAAGCCATGATGGAGCTATGACAAGTTATACCCATAACCAAAAGGTCATCAGCAAAAAGAAGATGAGAAGAAGATTTGTCAGCCAAAGAGATAGGTAAGAAATTTTTAAAGTTGACCTGCTCCTCCAAAAGGCAAGAGAAAGAGTCCATTGCAATTGTGAATAAAAAGGGGGAAAGAGGGCAACCTTGCCGAAGACCATTTGAGGATTGAAAGAATCCTTTAATCTCCCCATTAAGAATGATAGAAAAGGGAATATCATTAATACAAGCATGGATCCAGCAAAACTTTGGTGGAAATCCTTTTTGGGACATTCGGTGCAATAATGCTGATCTGTTGATTAAGTCAAATGCCTTTTTAGATCAATCTTAGCTAGAAAGTATTGGCAATTTTTCTCAGTAAACCCATAACCGATCTCATGAGCCATAGAGATATTATCAGAAATATCTCTCCCTTTAATAAAGGCTGATTGTGCTATATGAATGATAGAAGGAAGTATTTGTTTCAATCTGTTGGCTAACACTTTAGCAACCACCTTATAGAAAAACTGCATAGAGAGATAGGCCGATAATCAGATAAAGTGTTGGAATGCTTTATCTTAGGGATTAGAGTAATTAAAGTATGTTTGAAGACTTTGGGTAGTTTTCTGACTTTAAAGAAATAATGAGCAGCCAACATAAACTGTTTTCCAATGATTTCCCAACAAGAAGTAAAAAATTTGACGTTGAATCCATCCGATCTAGGTGATTTATTCTCACTAAAACTATGAAGAGCATCAAGAATTTCTTTATCGGATATATCTCCTTCCAGCAAAGAGGCTTGTTCAGGTGAAACACTTTGTCCAATTGGAATGTTGTGCCTAAAAGGATCAAAGAAGCCATGAAAATTAAAAAGGTCAGAAAAAGAATTACATATTTCTTCAGATATAGCTTTTGAATCAGTAATTTGGCCTCTTGAGGTATTAAGACTTCTAAGTCGGTTTGAATTTTGTCGTTCCTTGATGGAGCTATACAAAAATTGAAAATCGTCATCAGAGTTGGTTAACCAATGTGCTTTGGCACTCTGGGCTGCCCATGAATTTTCATTCCTGATGAGCTTAACATATCTAGCTTTGATATTTTTTGCTTCCTGTTGTAGATAGGCATTAAATGGATCTTTTTCCAATCTAAGGAGTATTTATTCTTGCTCTGATTTTATTGTAGAAATTTGTTGATTAATAGAAGATGAGGCCCACCTTTGCTGCTTAAGAAGTTTTCGAGAAAGCTGGAGTTTCTTTGAGAGGACGTATATAGGATCCCCATTGAAGAAGGATTTCCAAGCCGTGGTTATAATATCAAGGAAATCATTGTGATTGAACCAATAATTCCTGAACATAAATCTAGTGAAAGCTTGAGGCAAATTATCCATATGTAGAATAAGAGAAGAATGATCAGAGGACAAAGGAGCAGCTACCTTGTAGCATGAGGCAGGATATTGCTCAATCCAATTTAGGTTACATAGAATTCTATCAATTTTTTTATATAAATGGTCGTCACTTCGATTTGACCAAGTATAGAATAGACTACTGCTGGGAAGATCCACCAAGCTACAATCATTGATACAATCTCTAAAATCCTGAAATTTACTAACTGCAACTGATCTACCGCCCAGCTTTTCTTTATTAGAAATGATACAATTGAAATCCCCAATGATAAGCCAAGGATCATGAATGGATGAAGCTATGTCCCGAATTGAATTCCAGAGAGACCTCCTTTCATGCATGTCATTATGCCCATAAATAAAGGTTATATAGATCAGTGGATGACTAGAAGAACAAATAGATCCATGAATGAATTGAGAGTCCATTGAGATAGTACTGAAAGAAAGTGAGTTTGAGTTCCATTTAATCCAAATCGTCCCACAGCGCATACAAAGTTATTGGGGCCTTGATTAAGAGAAAGTTTATTTAAAAGATGGTTGTCCTTCAAAGTTGAAGAAGAGATCTTGGTCTCAAGAAGACAAAGGAGATCAAGGTTTGAGTCCTTAATAATCCTTTTACAATCATTCAGCCTTCCATCTGCAAGAAGACCACGAACATTCCAACATCCTAGTCTGGGATTATTCATAGAATCTGAAGAAGAGGGGGTTATTTACCCCCTTTTTTCTTTGAATTGGTCTTAAAACCCCCATTTTGGTTCGAAGAAGCTTTTGAGCCTTCTGCATTTGAGCTACCTTTACTGGGAGTTGTTATAGCATGGTCTTGGGCTTTATGAAGATGGGCTCGGGTAGGAGAGGCTGCAGCAGATCGGGTCACTACTCCCTGGGAGTAAAAGCTGGAAGGTTCAGAATGAGGGGGCAAACCATGGTCTATGTTAGCATTTTTAGAGTTATCAGAAGCTTCTTCTAAAGGGGGAGAAGAGGCAGGCAACTGATTTAAATCATTTAAAGTAGGATTTAGACCCAAGTTCTAATTTTGGCGGATTTATGATGATGGGGTGTGGGATAATCAGAATTTACCAACGCTTCGGAGGATTAATTAAGGGAATGGGTTTTAATGGGTTGACGAGGGGGACGACTACGGCTCCTACCATGAACAGCTGGTCTTTTGTTCGGGTTATTGGGACAGGTAGTTTGATCCATAGTAGAATTTCTGAGATATATTCCTTAGATGGCCTAAAATCCCAAGACCATTTTTGGAAAATAAATGGTCTACCATTCAGAAAATAAGCTCCATGATTCCATACTAAATCATAATCTTCTTGACACATGAATTTAAATAGAAAGAAGTCGCCTTCTAGTCTAAGTAATTCCAACTCACCCTTAAACTTCCACTTCTTATTGACAGCAGCAAGAAGAGCCCCATAAAAGGTGAAACACCAGTGTGACCAACTAACGAAGATTCCAATCTTTCGACCCTCCAAAAGCTCAGATTCAGAAAAACACACTTCATCGGAATCAGGAGGAACAAAGGATAAGGCTATAGATTTGCTTTTTTCACTCTGAGGGCCAAGAAGCTCTTTCCAGATTCGGGAAAAGGATGGGGCATAAAGCCTAGGATTAGAAGGGTTTTCCCTTGAGGGATTATTGAAAGTGGAGGTTGAGAGCGGGGGAAAGTTGGAGGATAGAATTTGGTCGGTGGACATGAGTGAAGTTGCGAACAAGGAGTAGAAAGGAAAGGAGAAAGGGAAGAAGAGTGAAGCCTCCGGCACAGTGCCGCAGGCCACACACAAAACTGAAGAAAAGGTTACCTCAGACCGTAGGAGAGTTGTCTGAAGCCGGCGAAGAATGCTGAAGCCGACGTAAGAGGAAACCCTAAAGTCTTTTCTTTGAGCATCGCCACTAAATAATTGTTATCACTTATGTGGTCCATCACAGATGGTTATAAAAAACCAAAGAGCGATGATATGCCTCATGGTGGACCATGTCATTCTAAGGTCCTAAAATCTATGTATAAAGAAATTCAATTTTATAAAAAATTAAAAAAAAAAGTAAAAGTCATTGGCCATCAAATCTTAGATCATATATTTAAGAGTTGAAAGATTTTAAAAGAATAATAAGAATAAGAATATTATATTCCAAAGTCCTAGATCCTGTGCTTAGAAGATTAAAGAAATTAAGAGACCATAAGGATGAACTAATTCACCTTAGGGTGAATATTGTATGATAAACCTATGTATACTTTAGGCTAACTGATGGTGAGGTCCAAGCCTACTAAACCTTCATTGGGTAAATTAAACATCAATAAAATTATATTAGATTATATTTGATTAAATTAAATTAACTTAAGTTAATTAGGCTTAAAGTGGGTCGAATTAGGTCCATAAATTAGCTAAGGATTTAAGAGAACTAATTTATTGTCTCGTTGAGTCTAAGTGATAGAAATTAATCCAATTGGGTAACTTTGGTCATGACATATCTAAATAAGGCTAGTCTAAACCAAGTTAGGTTATGTGATTTCCACTTAGTGCAAGACCTTAAAATATCCATCTATGGTTAACTAATTCAAGATTAAAGTAAGTCCATGCATTTCTAAATTAGGTTCAATTTATATTAAGATTGTCTTGTTTAGGTTTAGGTTAGGTTAAGCTAATGTAATAACTTATATTTTAGAAATGCAATGCAATTAAGCTTAATTGAGTTGACTTAAGTTCAATGAAAATCTTATATGATTATATATCTAATTATACTTAGCTGATTAGAATTAGCTAAAGTTGGTTTGGCTTAGGGTTCCTTTTGACCTCCACAAATGTGTCATAAATCGAGTCAAGCCCACAAGTCAAATTTGACGGACTTCAGAAGTGATAGTGCATAAATCGAGGCTCAAAATGCATTGGATGTCACCAAAAATGATTGAAATGACCTCCGATCGATGAATGAACTTCATCGTCGCATTCAGAATGTTGAAATTGATTGGAATATAAATATTCTATAATTTGATGATCCGACTTGAATGGCCTCGATTGTGAAGCAATGGCCTATATATATATATATATATATATATATATATATATATATATATATATATATATATATATATATATATATATATATATATATATATATATATATATATATATATATATATATTGACCATGTGATTTTATTCGCATAAAATTTACATTAAAGTCGTTTATTTAAAAATCAATTTAAAAATAAAACCTAACCTAAATCCCCTCATTTTCATTCGGCTCAAACTGAACCTATTCCTCTTCAGGCACACACGAAGTCCTCTTCTCCTGCTCTCGGCTCGTTCCTCTCCCCTCCACCCTCGGCTTCCTCCGCAACCGTTCCTCCAAGGAAACGTTCTCTCTCTTCCCTTCCTCTCCTCCCAATCAAGGGCAAGCTTCTTTCTTTCCCGATCCAAAAAAATCAAAAGGGCTCTCCATTTTTTCCTCACTTCCTCCCTCAAGAAAATCGAAAAAGAAAAAGTTAAGTTGCGGGATTTGGAGTTGGAGAGAAGAGATCCTCGGACTGTTGTGGCAGTCATTTTAGGGGGCGGAGCAGGAACATGCCTTTTTCCTCTTACAAAGCAAAGGGCTAAACCTGCAGTGCCCATAGGGGGGAGGGATATAGATTAATTGATGTTCCAATGAGCAACTGCATTAATAGTAGAATCAATAAGGTGTATATTCTCACCCAATTTAATTATGCGTCACTTAATATACATCTTTGAGTACAATAATGGCATAAGCTTTGGGGATGGTTTTGTTGAGAATGCGGCCACTCAAACTTCAGGTGAGGCAGGAAAGAGATGGTTTCAAGGCACTATTGATGTTGTTCGTCAATTCCATTGGCTATTTGATGATGCCAAAGGCAAGGAAATTGAGGATGTACTCATCCTCTCTGGAGATCATCTTTACCGTATGGACTACATGGACTTTGTTCAGAGCTATAGACAAAGTGCTGCAGATATCAGAATCTTCTGTGTGCCTATGGGTGACAGCCGCGCATCAGATTTTGGTCTAATGAAGATAGACAACAAAGGAAGGGTCCTTTCATTCAGTGGAAAAACCTAAAGGACAAGACTTAAAAGTATGGAAGTGGATACTTCTGTCCTTGGCTTGTCACGAATAGGCAAAAGAAGGATCCATTCATTGCTTCAAAGGGGGTTTATGTGTTCAAGAAGGAGATACTATTAAATATTCTAAGGAGCATTAAGTGTTATGCATGATTGTTGGGTCAGATGACATTTTCTGACTGCAAATGACTTTGACTCTAAAATAATTCCGGCATCTCTCTCTTTCCTCACTCTTCCAAAACTGAAAATTCCCCGCATTTCTCAATTCAAAATTTCTCCCTTTTTTCCAAATCCGAAATTCCTACTTCATTTCGCCGCAATCTCCTTCACCGCAACTAGAGAAAACATCGTCATTAGGTGGGTTCTTCTTTCGATTTCCGACGTCGCTCACCTTGCATTACCCATCCAATTTTTGCTTCACCGCAACCGAAGAAGAACACCGTCATGAGACGGGTTTTTCTGTTTTCGGCGTCTCCCATTTCCGTCCCCTTTTCGACCTTTCTCTTCGCCGCAACCAGAGAGGAACACCGTCATTAGGCGGGTTCCCCTCTTGGTTTTCAACATACCCAACCCCATTTTCTTGTCGATCATTGCTATGCGCAGAAAAATGAGTCAGAATATGTGGGATTAATGTGTGAATGTGGATATATACATGCTTGTATTTCTTCACAGGTTTGAAGGCCTCATCGTGCTCATGAGGGTGTGACGAGATGAAAAATCGGCTGCAGCGTCACAAGACACCGCTCGCTACACTCATTAGGGCATACCGAGTAAGCCAACATATGTTAGATGTCGCTCTCCCTAGACGAAATGCTGCCAAAATTTTATCAAATTTTTATACTTAGAAAAAAAATGGATATATATTGCATTGTATGTCTTCTTTCAGGTTTAAAGGCCTCGTCACGCTCATTAGGGCATGACGAGATTGAAATCGACTGTGGTGTCGCAAGACACCACTCGCTACGCTCATTAGAGAGTATCGAGAAAGGCAAAATACTCTCGACGCAACCCCCTATGTGGGGATGATGCCGGGAGAAAGCCAAAATTTTGATTAAAATTCAAAACTTAAACAAATTCAAACTGAAATCATCTAAGCTTAAATTAAATAAGAAAAATACACGATAAATGTTAAAACAAACATAAAATAAAAAAAGAGAGGAAAAATACTTACAAAACTTATTCAAACAAGTTGAAAGCTTTCCCGAAATGCGAATTAAAATCCTTTCCCCCATTTATCAAGTACTCTAAACTCAAGCAAGTGTTCTCTCTTAGCCTTATTTAGAGGGATTTGAGGAAGTAATGAGTGAGTTCTCTTTTCTTATAAATTTCTCAAATTAAACAAGTTTTAATTAGAACTTGGGAGAGGCTAATATTAAATTCACAAGTTTTAAACTGCAATTCTCTATGGCATAAATTGAAGTGGTAAATGAGTTTTCTTCTCTTATAAATTTCTCAAAATTAAATAAACTTTGACTAAAATTTGGGGAGACTAATAGTAAAGTAATAACAGATTTGCAATAAACTTAACGTCTAATTTTCAAATGAATATGGAGCTTGATGTAGAGTTAAGGATGAATCTAAATTGGGTTTAATAACTCTTATATGAATATGGAGATGATTATAATGCTGGCGAATAAGCATGAGTAGGGCTAAAATAATAAATACTGAAATTTGTATAACCTATTAAAAGTGGTTTAAATTGAACATAATCAAGTTAGGAGAATTGAAAATTTCAATAAGTAAACAAAGTGCAAGTAATGTTTTAAACTATAATCTAAATCAAAATATCTTCTATGCCACCAGATCTAAAATTCTTTGTACAAGCAGACGAAGCGACATTAAACTAAATGCTGCATGAATTAATGAGATTTTCCTTCAATACAAAAGCTAAAGAACTTCATTTTAAATTATGATTTTCAAAATCAATGAAATCACTAATTATGTGAAATTATCTAAGCTATAAAAACCTGCATGTGCTCGAACATAAAAATTTAAAGTGCAAATTTTAATGTCTGAAAAGGCTGTGCAGGCTAAATTAATCTGAAAAAAATCTAATAAGATATTAGATCAATTTACAACGTCTTCTACACCACCAGATTCACAACACATCGCACAAGCAAAGAGAAGATGTTAATTAAGACATTCTTAAATACACTCACATGGGCCCCGATATTATGCTGAATGTTTGGATTCAAGTGTCGAGGATCTCGCATTGCTTCCCTATTTAGTCTTGGAGGGTCCAGTTAACAAAACCTAAAAATCTATTATATAAATTTCAGCTAGTAAAATATCGAGAAGCTAATTCTGGCAGGTGACAGTAGATCTGATTCTCTGTTAAGAGCTAAATAGAGTTGACAAGATCTAAAATTCTTAAATATATTCGAGTCAATCAATTAACCACCCCGATGATGGCTGTGTTGAATGGTGATTTCTACCGGAGGTGATACTTTCATCAAAATGTGATTCTAATCTCAAACCAAATTATTTTAAATCAAATATTAATCTAAAACTGCCTAAATGAATTTTCATCATTAAAACTTAAAGTAAAACTCAATCAATCCACCTTCTGTAGCTATTTGTCAGAAGTGACAAATTAAGAAAACTTGAACTCACAAAGGAGCTAATGTCAAATCAAGTGTTCTACTATGTTCACTCTCAATCAATCTCTTGTCAGTAAGGATGTGGCCTGTGTCCTCTGACTCGGGTTTGGCCAAGAGCACAGATATGCGACGACCGAGTCCTACGGATGGTTTGGCGAAGGCTCCATTATATTATAATCATGAACATAGCCCATATACTCCCCAATCATGGTACATTTGTCCAAGGCCATGCTGGAAGGCCTTAAGTTACTGAAGCTCCTACTAGCCACGTTCGCCAACTAATTCAACAACCAATCGCTGTCAAGGAGTTCTCCTGACAGAGGACTTCAGTTTTCAAAAGGCTAGGTCAATCTGGAGCCCTCTATGATGAAAAGAATCGTCAAGGGGCAAACTGGGTCTTTAATGCCTCGTGGTACAACTGCTCTGCTAATTGAACCTTTTGTACTTAGAAAACATGATCACAAAGCTTCCTCATTAGGAAGCAAATTAACCAGAAGATAGAGAAGAAGGAGAAATGCTGAGCTAAGAGCTTAGTAGATCCTCTTTGAACGACCTAGTGAACAAGCGATATTGCCGCCAGAAGCGAGTATTCCTACCCACAATAACTTTGACAATCTAAAGTGGATAAAAAGGAATAGCTCTACTGGTGAAGTAAAGTAGTCCTTCTGGAACCAACTATGTCAAGCTCCACCACCACAGAGGAGACAGCCTAAAACACTATCTACCAGAATACACAAAGTTCTCAAAGTAGCCAAGGACAGAGGCTTAATGAAAAGAATATTTTAGAGGCACGTGGTGATGAAAAATATTGAAGCTCGACCAAGAAAGTTATCATCTCTTCTGGTAACTAGCCATCGAGCCTAGCATACGCATGGTGAGCATCGAGGACACTCGACCGCATGTTTAAGAATCCGCTGCCGAAAGGTCCTGGCAAAAGGATAAGAAAATATGGAGGCCAAGGCCCCATAATGAAGTCCTGAAGAATAGAAGAGGTGTGACATCAGATACATATACTCAAAAATCTGCCTCTAAAATAACTCATCAGAAGTGGATACCCAAAAGAAGGGATATCACTTTTGAAAGATATGACAGTCGACACCCTGGATAATCCTCTAAGGGATCCCATCATCGATCGAATTCACCCCCATAAGAGAAGGTTGACTTTGATCATCCTTTAATAGAAGAAGTG
This sequence comes from Cymbidium sinense, assembly GCA_021442155.1. Classification (NCBI taxonomy): domain Eukaryota; kingdom Viridiplantae; phylum Streptophyta; class Magnoliopsida; order Asparagales; family Orchidaceae; genus Cymbidium; species Cymbidium sinense. The sequence goes on from CM038217.1 coordinate 91,081,582, forward strand.
TTTGTTCCACACATTGAACCAGAGATCCACTGGAAATGTCGATCGAAAATTTGTGTGCAAGAAGATAATGAAGAGGACACTATGGAAGTGGAAGTTGTCAATATGGTCAAAGATATAGATGAACTTTTCACTCAGCACTATCAACAACAATATGGATCTAGGGAACCTGAACTTAAATTTGACGCTTATGAAGAAGAGTCTTCATAGAAGCACATAGAGAATGGATCTTTGATCTTTGCTGAAGATGAAGATTAGAATGAGAAAGAGATCATGGGTGTTGAAGCTATCTATATAGTTGAACCAGAAAATGATCAGCCTGGTACACGCTTTTATACTCAGAGTCATCGTACAACCCCAGCAAAAGCTATCTCTACAAATACACAAGGAGAAGGACAGTCAAGTTCTTCCTTTGAAAATGAGCAGGGAGCAGAACAACAACAAGAAATAGAGGAAGAGGAAGAGCTTATGCTTGTTGATGTCATGACACTAGATAGAGAGCAAAGAGAAATGCAGCCTCAAATTGAGGTCAAAGATAAGGAGATTGCATAGCTTGGTACCAAGATGAATGATATGATAGTACAAATGAACATCATGATGGAAATGTTGTAGAAGAATATCACATCAAATGCATCACTTATCTTATCTGCTAATCAATAAGCAGCTAATAATACAACTTCTATACCACCGTCGCTCTCAAGCTATTACAGTACACGTTACACCTGAAGCGAGGAATGAAGTCAACCAACTACCTCTTCACCCGATAATTCAAAATCTAACTAGCATACCTAGAGCGGTAATAGCTGCTCAACTAGAAATGATAATCAATGAAAAGATAAAGACAGTCATAGCCTTAGAGCAGGCTGAAAAGCTGGTGAGTAAGTGTCGCCCTTACCCAGCTAAATATGATCAAGTGTTGTACCCAAAAGGTTACTCAGTGCTAAAATTTAATACTTTCAGCAGGCTTAGTAATCCAAAGCAACATCTAGCCCAATTTAAGGCTACTTGTGGTAACACAGGAATGAATGATGCGCTACTGTTCCATCAGTTTCTCAGTAGCTAGACTTCAGCCACTTTCGAGTGGTATGTAGAATTGCCAATTGATTCGGTTAAAACCTTTGCTGAATTAGAAGCTATATTCATGAAGAGGTTTGCTAGTGCAACCAAAAAAATAATAATCCCTGATGCCTTACTGAAAAGGAAGAAAGACGAGTTAGTAATAAAATTTATAAGTCATTGGTGTAACCTATGTATGATGTGCGAGCAATAAATGAAAGAGAAACATGCGATCTAATTGCTAATGGGTAATATGGATGATAAAATGGCACCATTTTTATGTATGGCGTCAATTACAATATTCCAAGACTTGCACGATAAGGTGGATAAATTTGAAAAGCAGAATTGCCCTAAGTCTAAGGTCTATGTAGACAAAGCAAAGAGAATCAAACCTTCAGAGTCAAGAAGAAATGAAATTCATGCTGCTTCTTATAGCTCAAATGGTGAAAAATAGGTGATATATAATGTGGATAAAGGAAAATAGCTAATGTATAACGATGATAAGGGAAAGAAGCCTGTCTATTCTTATCCACATCCAAAATAGTATTGGGAGGCAATGATAAACCTCAGACTTTTCCAAGTGATGGGGAGCGCCCAAAATAAGCAAGAAGAGATGATGAGCAAATGCAACCATCTCTTAAGGAAAAGATGAAAGATTATTCCTTTAGAAGGGATAGTATGACTGAATTATTTCAACAAGCAGTCAAAGTTGATTTACAATTACCAGGAATTGAAAGGCCTGAAGAAGCTGATTAAGTCTGTAATCCAAATTACTATCCCTATCATCGGATGATTAGCCACCCTATTAAAGATTGTTATGTCTTCAAATATTGACTAGAAAGGAAGTATTGATGAGGTGAATTTACACTATCCGACAGTGTTCTAATCAACCCTAAAGAGAATTTATAAGGATGATTACGTCCTCTTCTGTATCATCCATCAAAGATAAAAGAAGGAGAAATCAGTTCAGACTGAAGAATGGGAAATGGTAGTCTCCAAAAAGACCGTGAAAATGCTGAAGCAGCTAAAAAATGTCCCTAATGTTAAGTGGAAATTACCACTTGAACTTATATTGGACTTAAAAGAAATGCCTAAATCAAGTATTTGGGCTTCTCAGTGGTATTCTGATAAGGCTACTTCGTCACAGCATGAGGAGCAATCTACTAAATGCAGGCCTCATAAGTCAAAGAAGCCAGCTAAGAAAAAGAAGACCAAGAAGAGAACTATAACTCAAAAGATCATTAACAATATAAAAGTGTATCACCAGCCAGAAAGCAACCATTTAGGCGTGCAGAATTTATGCCTAAACTTCACATTGCTGAATCAGATGACAAAGATAATGGTGAATCTTGTTCAGTAGAGACATGCCAGATCATCTGTGTGATGTCAGATGTTCTTCAAATCCACTCAAATGACAAGGGTGGTAGACTGACCAACCCATCAAAATTCTTATTAGGAAAGCAAGAAGAGCTTGAGGAGCTAACGTCTGAATTTTGTTTAATGACTCAACAAGAAGATAACAATTCTGATGAAGATCTATGTTTTCCAGACACAGAAGAGAAAGACTCATCGATATCATGACACATGAAACGTATGAAGTTGAAAAATGAGTTTAGCCCTTTTGGCCAATCCTCCAGAATAAGAAGGGAATTTGAAGAAACTACCTTTTCAGAAGAATCTGAGTAAGAAAAGGTGATTCAAGTTCAGTTGAGAAGTAATAAAGTCTTACTGCCTTCATGAAAGAAGGGAAGTGCAAATTAAGATAAAGGCAAACAAATTGAAGTTAATGAAGATATCATTCCCTAGAAATCCTATAATGAAGCCTAAATCAAGCGAAAAGATAGATTATAATATTCTATCACATCTAAGAAGATCCCAACATAATTGAGTGTGTATGAGGCTCTCTTGATGTCAAAAGACCTCCAAGAGACTTTGATACAGGCTCTTAAATATTTAGAGAGTTATGAAGCTTACTTTGCTAAAAATGCATGATTGAAGCATTGTAAACTCAAGATCTCCCAATAATCATATTTTTGAGGAAGATCTTATGTTGGGGACAGTGGATCACAACCGTCCTCTTTATGTTACTGCAGAGAGTGATGGCATCTCGATCAGACAAATATTGATTGATCCAAGTTCTTCTATCAATCTTATGTGTCTAAAGATATTAAGAGGATTATCACTTGATATCTAACATCTTGGGAGAGATAAGTTGATGGTTCATGGTTTTAATGAAAAAGGGACTCTGGGTTCTTTTATTCTCCCGCTCAAGTTCAGGGATTTATATACAGAAAATAAGTTTCATGTAATCGATGTCGATACATCATTTATAGCTCTCTTAGGCTGGTCGCATGAGTATGGCATGATCCCATCAACTATGCATCACTGTATAAAGTACCTAAAAGAAGGAGAAGAATTTAGAATTCCTGGTAACCTACAATCATTCTCTGTCAATGAAGCAAAGATTTGTGAAGATGAAAAATATTTCATCCCAAAAGAGCCTAAGCCAACAGAGCCTCTTGAAGCGGTAGCATCCACTTCAAGAACTAAAAAGTAATTTCACAAAGCGAAAGAGAAAAAGCAAAGAGGAATAAAGAAGGCAATGCTGAGTCTCCCTAAAGCACTTAATTTTGCACCTAAATTAAGAAAATAAGTTTCTTATTTGGGAAGTGATATAGAAGAAGGAGATGATATTCCTATCAAACCTAAGGGAACTTATAAGCTTTCAAGAAAGGCAGAGTATGAAATAAGTGATTCTAATTCAGACTATGATTTTAAATCTACTTATAGAAATAGAGTTTAGATGGTTGCATCAAGGAGGATAGCTCACTTGGCAGAATCAGATGACTCACTCAAAATTATGCCCATCCCTCAACAGTGCTTCAAAGAAATCACTCCACTAGAGGTTCATAATATTGAAGAATTAATAACATTCTAAGTACCACCATTGATCGAAAGTGGTAGAACATGAACTCTATTCTACAAATCTGAAGAATCTTAATCTCACAATTTTGATTAGCCTGCTCAACATGAAAATTCTGATGAGATAGTGCCAAGAATACCAATATACTATCCACAAAAATTACGTAGAATGATGCACAAGCTTAGAATTCATATTGGAACTACTAAACATAGGACTCAAATCTTTAACAAGATGTGGAGCCAAAGAAGTCCTCAAGCATCACAAAGAAGTGATAAGTTTATCACTAAAAGTCTGGGGTTCATCCATAAATCTCATCAAAATAGAGCTTATTATAATATAATAGAAGCTGAGATCGAGACTAATAATAATGAAGGAGATGATTCCCATGAAATCCTTCTTAAAAATGATGAAGAAGTAGAAGTTAAGCCTGCACCTGAAGTACTCAAAGATGGTGGACAAATAGTTACTATGGATGAACTTAAGGAAATCAACCTAGAGTCGAGAGATCCTCGCCAACTTCGTGCCCCCTTCTACATGAGAAAGTTGAAGAGCTAAATATGCTACTTTGTGAATTTAGGGATTACTTTGCCTGGACCTATTCTAAAATGCCAGACTTATCCCGTGATGTAGTTCATAAACTTGCTATTAAACCGATGTGATGTCTATTAAGCAAGCTCCTAGGTGAATGAGATTTGAGATTGAAGAGTAGGTAATTGCAAAAACTAAGAAGTTGATCGAACCAGACTTCATTCAAGAGGAGAAGTATGCATATTGGATAACCAACATTGTCCCAGTTAAGAAGAAGAATGACCAAATCCATCTCTGCATTGACTTCCGGGACCTAAATATGGCGTGCCCAAAAGATGACTTCCTGCTTCCAATATCAGAACTACTAGTGGACAACACTTCCAACTATGACATGTTCTCTTTCATGGATGGATCGTCAGGATACAACAAATCAAAATGACACCTGAAGATGAAAAACATACATCATTTAGAACACCTATTGGCATTGATTACTACACAGTCATGTCCTTTGGTTTGAAAAATGCTGGAGCTACATACCATAGAGCCATGACGCATATTTTTGATGAATTGATTCACCAGAAGGTGGAATGTTATATTGATGATTTGGTGGTGAAAAGATTAAATCATGAAAATCACTTTGAAGACTTGAGAATTATATTCTAGAGAATCAGAAAATATGATCTCAAGATGAATCCTCTAAAATGTGCATTCGGGGTATCCTCCAAAAATTCCTGGGGTACATCGTACATCATAGAGGTTATGAATTCGATCCTGCTAAGATCAAGGAAATTGTGGAGATGCCTCCACCGAAGAGTTTGCATTATCTTCATTCTTTATAAGGACATCTTGCATTCATCCATCGATTTATATCAAACCTACATTGTTGTCAATCATTTGCAAGGTTGATGAAGAAGGATGCTCTATTCAAGTGGGATAAGAAGTGCCAAGAAGCCTTCAATAGCATTAAAAGCTACATGTTAAATCCACCAACTCTTGCAACGCCTACTCCTGGGAATCCCCTCATTATATACACAGCTACATTAGAAGAGTCCATTAGGGCATTATTAGCACAACACAATGAAGAAAGCAAAGAGAATACTCTTTATTATATCAGTCAAAGATTAATAGGAGCAAAAATGAGATACTCTCTGATAGAGAGGCACTGCTTAGCATTAATATTTGCAATCTAAAAGTTTCATCATTATATGTTATCTCACAAGATTACCCTCATCTCAAGGATCAATCCGTTGAAGTACTTGATGAAAAGACCAGCGTTGATAGGTCGCTTGGCAAAATGGGCAGTATTGCTTTTACAATTTGATATTACATACGTTCCGTAGAAAGCAGTAAAATGACAAGTATTAGCAGATTTTCTTGCTGTACATCCCATCCCTGCGGACTCTTCTCTTAATGATGATCTGCTCGATGAGAAAATTATGCCATTCATGAAGGAGAAAAATCATAAATTTGGGAAATGTACTTTGATGGAGCCTCATCGATTAAACAAGTCAAACCGTTAAATTTCCCAAGGGCAAGAGAAGGAATCGACATCATCTTCATAACACCAAAAGAAGAGATAATGAGACGATCATATGGATTGACTAAGCCAAGAACTAATAATGAGGCTGAATATGAAGCATTAGTGGCAGGTCTTGAAGAAGCTACTTTCATAGGCATTCAAAACTTGCATATTTTCGGTGATTCTCAGCTTATTATAAATCAAGTACTTAGTATTTATAGAATCAACAAGCTTGAGTTAGCTTTTAATCACAAGCGAGTTCTCAAGCTTATGAAGCAAATTCCAAATATCATATTAACTCGAGTCTCTCTATTCAAGAATAGCAAGGCCGACTGCTTAGCAAAATTAGCTAAGGAAATGATAAGTATGAATGGTTTTTATATCATGATCGAGATATTCATTCAATGAGTTCTGGGGCCAGCAAAGTATCAATCCACGTAGGTAGAGGGGTTACTAAATTTGACACAGTAGGATGTGACTCAGGTTGCTCCTCATACTCCCCAAAATCAACATGGAATTATACCTAAAAGAGCTAAGCCTGACATTGCTTCAGAAAAGCAATGGGAAGCCTTTATTATAGAAGAGCCACATGATTGGAGGCAACCATTCATCGACAACTTTAAAAAGGAAAATTACCAAATAATAAATCACTGGCAGCTTAAATGGAGAAGAGAATGTTGTGCTATGCTTTCATCAACAACACTCTATATCATACATCATTTGAACAAATATGGCTATGATGCCTAAATGCAGATGAAGCCAACAAAGTGATGGTCGAAGTTCATGAAGGACTTTGTGGTGCACATCAGTCAGGTCACAAAATGCAGTAAAGATTAAAAGGATGAGCTATTATTGGCCATCTATGGTGAGATATTGTATCAATCATGCTAAGAGGTGTCATGAATGTCAAGTACTTGGAAATATAATCCATCAACCTCCAAATCCACTACACCCAACAATAGCATCTTGGCCATTTGAATACTGGAGTACAGATGTAATCGGACCAATTGATCCATCACATTCTGGAAACCGCTTCATGTTAGCAGCGACTGATTATTTCTTAAAGTGGGCTAAAGCCACCCCATTTAAGGAAGTTACTGCTAACTGAGTGATCAACTTCTTCATGCATAATGTGGTATATAGATTTGGAGTGTCGCACCGAATAATTTTTGATAATAACATAGCTTTCAAAAGTGTAAAGACTTATAAATTCATCGATCGACATAAAATTGATTGGCGATACTCCTCAATATACAATCCAAAACAAATGGTTTAGCGGAGGCCTTTAATAAAATGTTAGTCAAGCTGCTCAAGAAGATCCTTACTAAAAATAAGAGAGAATGACATACCAAACTAATAGAGGCACTATGGGCATATCAAACCACCTACAAGACATCGACTAAAGTGACTTCCTATTCATTGGTATTTGGAACTGAAGCAGTCCTTTTGCTCGAAGTTGAGTTGCCTTCACTTCGAGTAGCCATCCAATATAATCTAACTGAAGATCAAAATGCTCATCTAAGAATGGAGGAACTCGACGCACTTGATGAAGTTAGATTGCAAGCTCATCAAAATTTGGAAGTTTATCGAGCAAAGATGTTAAGGGCTTTTGACCATACGGTGCAGGCTCAAACATTCCAAAAAGGAGAATTGGTCATGGTGCTGAGAAGACCATTTATCCCCAATCAAAAATTTGGTGGCAAATTTGAGTCTAATTGGGAAGACCCTTTTGTCATTGAGAAAGTGTACCAAGGAGGGGAATACCAACTCATTGACCTAAAGGGTGAAAGAACAATGCCGCCAATTAATGGTCGATACCTGAAAAAGTATTATACATATGAATACATTCTCAAGGTACAATAGAAATTCTCCTACATGACAGAAGGTATTTTTTAGCATATCTATTTAGGTCCACATCGCACTTCATGCCGAGATCCCTAAATAAATAAACTCACTTCAGATGAAAAACCTTTTCTGTAAAAATTCCCCTGTTACACAGGGGGAATTTTAGATTTCTATATATAGATAAAATCAATGCTATATGTTAAAATCCTCTTAAGAGCATATCAATTCAAATATTGATGTATCTGCTTAATTTCATCTTGAAAGTTCTTTTAAATGTGCTTTAGAATTCCCCCTACAAGATAGAGGGCATTTTTTAGTTTATGTTAAGTTTATTTGAGTTGAATTAGTGTTATAAGATGAGATCCTCGAATATATTTGATTCAGGTTGATGTTGAGCTTTATGCCAAAATTCCTAAATATACCCATAATTATTACTGCTAAGTTGCAGGTTCTTCCAGGAACAAAAAAAACTCTATTTTTATGCATGAAAAGATAGCCCTAAATATCAAAAGTTTATCTCCTAGATTTATCAAATTCTGAAGATCAAGTTAGAAGAACTCATAATTTCAGAAGCTTCAATCAATTAAGTTGAGAAACATCAACTTCTACATCCTGAAACCTAGGACATGGATAGGTTCTAAAGGTCAAATTTAACAAGCCCACAAATGGCCGAGTTGTTGATGCTCTCCTCACTCAACAAGCTGAAAAAAGGCCACATTAAAAGAGCCCCTATTCGTCAGTCTGATGATAAAACCACCAACCCACTACATTTTAAGCTGAAAACTTGAGTAGGTTCTAAAGGTCAAACTCAATAAGTCCAAATGTGGCCGAGTTGCTGACACTCTCCTCACTCAACAAGCCGTATGAAAAAGGTTACAGTGTAAGAGCCCCACTTGTCAGTCCAATGATGATAGCTATTCAATCTCAAACCAGATCCAGCTTAGTGATTACAAACAATCAGGATCTAAGAGATCTTTCTACTTGATCGATAGACCAAGACATTCTGAGGAAATAACTCCTAATTTAGGTCTACCTCAAATCAAAATATATATTGCCCCCAGTGTGATATCTCAATTTGTTCTCAAATGATCTGATCAAGGTCAAAGCACAGATCAAAGCCAATCTCCTCATCAAGTCCATCAAAGCAGAAAGCATAGGACCGAGGAAGCAATTTCATAGTTCATACAAAGCCGATAGCTGAACTAAAAAATTTTATGGTTATTCAGTCTGCTAAAACACATATTGCTAGACTGATAACTCAACATAGACCTAGTATAATCCAAAAGGCTAGGTCATCTATACATACCCTTAAATGAATCCATCAAAGCAGCAAGCACATGATTCATGGTGTGCATACACTTCCTGACAAGTCAATATGAATAAATCAGGTCAGTCCTTCATCAAGTCTGTCAAGCTTAAAGCTAGGACAGAAAGAATTCCAAATCCAAAAAAGCATGGATAAAACTAATTCCCTAGTAGAGTCCTTCATCAAAATAAGTAGACCAATTCTTCTGTCAAACCCAATCAAGTACGAAGCTAGGATTAGAAGAAACACAAATCTGCAAGGACATAAAAGAAAGAGATCTTCAGCAAAGCCATTGAAGTAGAGAGTAGATGGTGTAAGAACTCTTATCTATTCAAAAAATTGATTCTGATAAATTGGTCAATCCCATAATTTAGCATGTCCTAAATAAGGCATCATATTAATGATAAATCCAATCAAAAGCTCCGTAAGCTATTACAATCGAAGCTGAAATGATCCAAGTTCTATAGCCAGCCCAAAAGGTCAACCAATTTTCAACAAACATGACTAGCTCCATTCCTGAATCATATTTGTTAGGGGGCATTTATTGACCTCCACATATGTGTCATAAGTCGAGTCAAGCTCACAAGTTAAATTTGATGAACTTCAAAATGATAGTGCATAAATTGAGGCTAAAATTGCACTCGATGTCATCAAAAATTATTGAAATAACCTCCGATCGATGAACAAACTTCATCGTCATGTTCAAAATGTCAAAATTGATCAGAATATAAATATTGCACAACTTGATGATCAACCGATCAAGCGATCGAGTCATCGACATGCCTGCTCATATATCGAGGTTAGGATGCATCGACATAAGCCAAATGACCTCCGTTCATAAAATTGATTACACCATTAGCTTTAAAATATCAAAATCTATTTAGTAAGACTATTCACACTAAATTCGGACAAGTCTACACAAAAATCGAGTGGTCGAAAGAAGCGACACGTATTTTGAGCTGAAATTGACTCAATTTGACGTCGACTTGAACCAAACAGCCTCCATTGCAAAACAGAGTGTGTTATTGCGTTCATAATATCAGAATAATCTTAAATTGATATATATATTGACCATGTGATTTTATCAGTGTAAAATTTACATTAAAGTCTTTTAATCAATCTAAAAATAAAACCTAACCTAAATTCTCTCATTTTCATTTGGCTCAACCTGACCCTATTCCTCTTCACGCATGCACGAAGCCCTCTTCTCTTTCTCTTGGTTCATTCCTCTCCCCTCCACACTCAGCTTCCTTTGCAACTGTTCCCTCCAAGGAATCCATTCCCTCATCTTCCCTTCCTCTCATCCCAATCGAAGGGAAAACCTCTTTCTTTCCCCTGATCCAAAAAAATCAAAAGGGCTCTCCCCTTTTTCCTTGACTTCCTCCCTCAAGCAAACTAAAAAATAAAAAGTGAAGTTGCAAGATTTGGAGTTGTAGAGAAGAGATCCTCGGACCGTTGTGGCAGTCATTTTAGGAGGCGGAGCTGGAAAATGCCTTTTTCCTCTCACAAAGCAAAGGGCCAAACCTACTGTGCCCATGGAGGGGGGGGTGTTGGTTAAAAATTCCTATAACGAGTCACCTTCAAATTTGTGGAGAGAAAAGAAAAGCAAGATTATAGAAATTTGTCTTTTTAGGATGCCACATAGATTCGCAAAAGTACTTATTCAGGTGAACGAGCACGTCATCAAGGAAATAATATACTATCTCGAGAGATAGAAGTCACTACCCTTTTATGGACCTAATCACCTCAATAAGGACTCCTAAGGATGATGGGTCCGCATATGTACTAGATATTCTTCCCCTACTTTACATAGAAAAGTAAAGCAGGGTTTATTTTAAACTAGGTTCATTAAGTTCCCTACAGGAGCAACCCACATAGTTAATTACATTCTAAGGAATGGAGTTTCCTTAGGAAAACTCTCGATTAAGGTAAATGATTGTTGTCTCTGAAGATTTCAATAGGAAGGGACTATCAATCGATTAGTTCATTTTTTAAAGAACAAATGGGATTGATGAAAAGAGGGAGTTATTATCGAAGCCAAAATGAAAGTAAGTAGGAGATGCCCACGATGCTAGGAAGCCTAGCGAGCATCTCAAACTATCCTATAATTAGGCTTTACATTTTTGAAATTGATTTAATTTATTTGAGTTAAGTTTTTCATTAGAAATTTAGGACTTATAATTCCTTAACACAAGATTAAGGAAATACCTAAGAGGTGAAGAATTATGCTTATGGCCCACAAAGGAGAAAAGTGACCTCAGAACCTAAATCTAGGGAGCTTTGGCGAGGGCCAAAAGCATAACCTAAATCTAAAGGAAAATTGGGTATTTGGTTTGCCTCCATAAGAGGGGAAAAATCACCCGACATCTTGGACTTACAACCGCCTAGGGGTGGTTGTCAACTAACTCTTCCTACGATTTTAAATACATGTTGGCAAGTCTTTATGCTTATGCAAGATAGCTAAGTCATTATTTATTTAGAAAGAGATAAGTCCTTAAACTCACCCTCTAAAGAGACTAGATGATGTAAAGGGCATGCTTCAAATGCCCTAATCTAATGCAATTCAAATTTCATTTTTTATTTTCATTTTTGGACAATTATTTTGACTCATACTAATAGGATTCATATGACTAATGCTTGAGAAATCAAGTTATTGGCCAAAATCAGCGAGAAGGGAGGAGGTGAGTTTCGACCATGGCTCTTAAAGGTCAAGCCAAGTTTTTCTGGAAAAAGAGGAAGCCCTCCAATCAAGAGTGAAATAAGATACATTTGTGCATGATATTACAAAATAATTACTCATCCAGCTAAGGGGTTCCTAATTCTTTTATCTTGACTTTAAACCTAAGCTTTAGGTGAGGTTATGAGTTATTTAATTTTATTTTGAGTTGTTAAGTTGGGTAAAAGATTTATTTTTTCCTAAAGAGCCTAATCCACATCGAGGTCATATATAAAGAAAGGAAGAAACTAAGAAAAGCATGCCACTGAATGCAAAAGCTAAACAAATCATCAACCAATTTATAAAGCTAATCACAAAAAGAAAAATAGGCCATTGTGGTCTGGCACCATTGCACAAACCCGAAAATATCAAATTGGGTAGTCGAGCTCTACCCTAATACAACCCAGATTACAAATGAATTAAATTACAATTAAGTAAAAAATTCATTATTATGGGGGTCTTCAAGCTTTATTTCTTCTTTCTTCTTTTCTTCTTTCCTATTCTTTTCTTCTTTCTTTTTTTTCTTTGGTTCGTCCTTTTGGATGGTTGAAAGGTGGATGCTCCAAGACTTCACTTAGTATATAAGATAGGATCTTATGATCAATGCTCATCATAATCCCCATAACAATCATACCAAAATCCTAATTGCGTAAATTTACATGAAAAGGAAAAGTGGAAATCTAACTAACACCTGCAAAATAAAGGTTAGCTAAAACAAACCACACAAATCCCAAGCATGTTTATTAGACTTATCACCCCACACATGGGTGAATAAGTCCACTTGGCCTATAGATTATGCTTAGGGGTATAAAGCACCTTCAAGCAAAAGCATTTATATTTTATTTATGATAGTGCCCCTTAAGCACAATCCCTTACAGAAAAGAATAGTTAGACTAAGAGCGTCCTACCATTCATTCTATGAGCAAACACCCTAACATACAGTCTAAAATATACATCACAAAATAAAATAAACATCAAACCATGCACCAACCTAACCTAAAGCTAGAAGTGGTGACTTAAGCTAATATGTGTGCTTTGAAGGCTTGTGTGGTATGCTTAGCTATGGCTTTAGGTTCAAATTTTCTAAGTGTGAAGAACATGTTCAACTTAGAGGAAGGTTTCATTTAAGTTGTTTAATTATTTTGGGTTGATTTTATCATGTTTTGATTTGGTTTTAGTGGATCCTACAATTGATTACTAAGTTATAAAGAGAGGGAAAGAGAAGATAACTTCTCTTTCCTTCCCTAACCTAAGTAATTTCTAAGGTAGATTCACATTTTAGTTTTTTTTAGTGAATGTGTTGATTAAATCTTTTAATTAATCCTAAGTTTAGATGAACTCTAAACAAACCTAATCAAAAAGAAAGACATTTCAAGATTAAATAAAATGAATCAAAATTCACATAACACACATTACTTTATTTCTTTCCCAACATATATAACATGCATATGGATGGACCCTAAGCATATCTATACATACAAATGAGAGTATTTACACACTTTATGATGCATGCTAAGTAATCCATTTAAGGAAATTTAGAAGTTGAATATGCATGATTTTTCTTAAGCAGAAATGGATTTCCTTATCCAAATTTTCACATACACACATGAAAGTAAGAAAGAAATAAGTGAGTACAATGCCATTGTTAACCAGAGGTGTAAGGTGCAAGACCTAATTAGAGCTACTTAAAGCCTCGCAACCTCAGGGTTATCCAGACTAATATACCACTTTCCTTAAATACAAATATATGTACAAAAGAAATGAAATAGAAAAGGAGAATGCAAAAGTTATATTAATGGATTCATTTTTGTTTATGCAATTTATGTATGCAAGTATAGGTAACCCTTCTTAAGTGATAGTATAGAGATAAATAGGATATGGAATTAAGTGAGTATTAGGTCCTTTTCAAATGAACCATGTATCTCACCAAATTCCTATTCAAAACTATTGTAATCATAATGGAGAAAAGGAAATCAATGCTAAGCACACCCTTATATCCTTCACATGCAAGCTTATAATTAGAATATAAATAGTATACTTTCAGATTTGATATTTGATTTATATATTTTAAAAATAATTTGGATTTAGTAGTGATAATAGCCACTCATATTTCTACTTTAGCCAACACATGCAAATTTGACATAAAGTAAATAATTTCATTTTAAAATTTGAATTTGAAAAATATGAATGCATGAAATCACATAACAAACAAGTTCAACATGTTGGGGAAAGATTCAAAGTAATGAAAGCATTCAAACAAGTTCATTTCAATTTAAATCCTAAAGACATTCTTATAGAATAAGAAAGTTTAAAATAAATCAAAGTGAAGTCAAAGTGAATTTTGTTTAGTTTGGAGTTTGATTTAATTTTGAAAAGGTGAGATGAGTTTGCTATTCCTAACCCATTCCACATGTGTTTGATATTTTTGTTTAATTTTTAGATAATTAGATCTATTTTTATGCATTAATTAGGTTAAGGTATGAATTAAGTAACTTAATTAACCCTTACCTACACCACCTTAGGATAATTAACCAAATAATTATGAGCCAATGAGATGACATAAAGACTCACAAGGAATTTAAATTTGCAATGCACCTACTAAGAAAAAGGCCTAATGCAATTTGGATCACAATTAAAAGTTAATTAAGCTAAGTGGTTTAGCTTAAGTAATTTCAAAACACCCTTTCATACTTATGAATTGTGTTTTGATTTTCTTAATTAAACTTAGGCTATTAAATACCTAAGCATCTACCCAAAGTAGATTAATTAATTTCTGGAACTTTTTTTTAGAATTTTTAGAAATTAATTAAGGGGATAATTAATGAATTAACCCTTAATTAAGAGGAGATTAATAGGATAAAAGAGGGTTTAGGGAATAGCTTAAGGGAAATGCCCCAAAAATATTTCATAAACCTCTTACTTATTGGATCTAACCTTAATCAACCCTAATCATGGATTAAAGTCACTAATTACACTTAATTATCATTAATTACATAAGGAGGGTAATTAAGAAATCCATATGCAATTATTGTAATAAAGCCTTCAATAAATCCCAAGAAAATTAGGAGAGACAGAAGTCATCCCATAAAACATACCCAAGAAATTTGGGATTAATCAGAGGCTTAATTAAAATGTAATTAGCAAAATGAAGTTTCCAATAAAACCCAAATTCAGAGAAAAATATAATTCAAGACCAAATGAAATTAATTTTAAAATATTTTAGGTTGAATTATCTTTATATATGTTTTTTTCATATTTTTTTGAATTTTCTAGTGAGATTTATGAATTTTAGAAAATCCCAATGTTAATTAGGATTAATTAAAAGAATTTAACTAATCTCCTAGCTCACGGTGGTGGCGGTCAACGCTTTTTACATGCGTCGCGTCGTGAGGGGCTTACTTAAGTTGTCAAATCCCAAATGGCGGTTGGCGGCGCACACAGTTTGATCTCTGTCATCCAATCAAAGATCAAATGGCCAGAGATCTCCCTGTGGTTTTAAAATGAATAACAGATATCTAAACATGGGGAATTATCTTAGCCGTCCAACCAAAATGCACGGATAGACAATAAGATCTCCTAAGTTCTTCCCCTTGATCAACAGAGACCATCTATGATCAAGGGGAAGATCCAAGCTCGATCTAGCACGGATTCAAACCAAATTCAACCCACACCATCTAAAGCTAAAGAGCGACAAATCCAATACTAAAAAATCTATGGGATGAAAATTTCTTTCACAAAGCTCCACACCACATTGAGTTTAATGGTCGAAAAATCCTATACCTCGTCGGAGGTGATCATCGATGTTCGAGTCCCTTGGAGAAGCTTCGCTTGGTTGAGACAAAGTTGTGTTCAGAGTATGAGAACTTGAGGTTGAGTTGATTGGTATATGGACCACCTCCTCCATAGCTAGATTGTAGCTTTGATCAAGCTAGGTCCCCCCTTGCCTTTGGAATTGCAGAGAGAGCTTGGGTGCACTTGACTTGCCTCTCTGATGGAGTGTGCAAAAGCAATTAGAGTGAAATTAAGTGAAGAAGAAATTCAAGAATGGATTGAGCTCCCTTATTTTCACACTGTGCAAAATTGAGAATATGAGATTTGATTTCACTCTAGGAAGCTTGAGGAGGCTGAGGAATGGCTTTATGGCTTCCCTTAGTTCAATCGAATTGAGGACTGTTTGATTTGAGTTTGTTTAGGGGGATTATATCTCCCCCTTGAAGGATTGGACGGCCGCAAGCCATTGTGTCATTTTGATCTAATTGATAATATTGGGGAGTTTAATTTGGCTATTTTGATTGTGCACATGGTTGGTTTGAGCCAAGGATTGGATTGCCAACCTCCCATGTGCTTGAATTTGTGTGGGAGAGGGAGTTTAAATTTTGAGTTTTGACCCATGGGGTCGGGTTTGGTCTAGGGACCAATTGGACAGACCCAAACCCATTAGGTCGGGTGCACCACTCTTCACTAGGTCCCCTTGAGCTTTTAGGAAAGCCTCAAGTGAATGTGAAGAGGGTATGACCAAATTACCCATAGATTAGTTCAAAATTTGTTATATGGCCTAGGGGTAGAATGATTATTTTACTGATTTTTTCACTTTGGGTATGTTGGGTATGTAGAGAAACTAGGTTTGGCCAAGTTTCATGAGATTTGAAATACATTTGATAGGGTTTCGCTCATGTTGTAGGTCAAAATCAACTTGGGTCAAGTTGACCAATAGGTCAAATTGGGTCAAACCAAGGTTGGGTCAAGTTCATATGACCATTTGAAATGTTTTGGTGGCCTTGGTTTGATTCAATTTGGTATTTTGGATTTGGCTCATATGACTTCATTTAGGTCAAATGGGTCAATTTGACCTATTTGAGGTAGGCCAAGGGTAGGTTAGTCATATGGAGTGGATTGGTATCTTTGTTTCCAATCAATTTTAGTTAAGTTTAAATTTGGCTAAGCATGACCCCTTTAGGTCATGTTAGGTCTAAGGTCAATTGTAGTTGGGGCCAAAGGATTTGGTCAAGTTTCATAAGTGATTTGGAATGAACTTGACCCATTAGTTTAGATCAAATCGGCTTAGATCAAGTTTTGACATATTTTAACTTTTTAGGTCAAGTTGGGTCAACTTGGGTCAAGTGGCCAATTCGGCTAGGTTAGGCTCAAATGTTGGCTTGGTCAAGTTCAAACATCGGTCATGAGTGAACTTAGATTAATGGTTTCAAACAATTTGGCCTATGGTGGAATTTTGCCATGTTAAGTTTCATTTTGGGCTAAGTGTTGACTTGGTCAACCCATAGGTTTAACTTCATTTGACCCAATTTGATTGATTGATCATCCCATGATGATCATGATGCATATTGGTTCAATCTAATTTGGTTAGGATTAGAATTTGGCTCATAAGGGTACTTTGGTCACTTTTGAGCCTATGGGTCAAATGGCTTGGTCAAAGCTTGATTTGAAGTTGGTTGATCTTGTATATGGACTCATGATTGAAATATAAATCCATTTACAAATGGGTTTAGATCCATTTGACAATTTCATATTCAAAGGAAGAATATGAAAGGGTTTTGGCTTTGATTTTAGACTTAGGTTTTGATTGTTTGATTGAAGTTTGGATTTATATATGGGCTCATGATTGTAGGGTTGATTGAATCATGAGAGAAAATCAAGAGTTTAGCTTGATTTGAAGTTGATTTGGCTAAGTTCAAGATTTTGACTTGAAAGGCTGAGGTTTTGAGTGGATTTGAGTTTGATTTTTAGAATTTGTTTTAATTGTTTGAATTTATATTTCATTTATATATGTGAATATAAATGAGAATATGAATTGATCATGATAAAATTTCAACGATTTGAAGTGGTTTAATCATGATTTGGGCTAAGTCCATTAAGAATGATTTAAAGGACTTTGGAAAATTTGGAGTAGGGATTTGAATTTTTGAATTTGGTTTGATTGATTTATATTTATATTTCATTTATATATGTGAATATAAATGAGGATATAAATGAATTATGAGAAAATCCCATGACTTTGAGATGGTTTGATCAAGATTTAGACTAAGTCCATTAATGGAGAATTAATGACTTAAGGAAGATTTTAAATTGGGAATTTAATTTTAGGATTTGATTTGATTGAGTTATATTTATATTTCATTTATATATGTGAATATAAATGAGAATATAAATGAGTTTTGAGAAAATCCCAAGGATTTAAATTGATTTTGATAATGATTTGGCTAAGTCCATTAATGGAAAATTAAGGACTTAAGGAAATTTTAAATTGGAAATTTAATTTTGGGATTTGGATTTAATTGATCATGATTTGGCTAAGTCCATTAATGGAAAATTAAGGACTTAAGAAAATTTTAAATTGGGAATTTAATTTGAGGATTTGATTTGATGATTTATATTTATATTTCATTTACATATGTAATATAAATGAGAATATAAATGAATAGAAAATCCCAAGGATTTGAATTGATTTTGATTATGATTTTGGCTAAGTCCTTAAGAAGATTAAGGACTTAGAAAATTTGGACTTAAGAATTTTGATGGATTTTGATCATGGGTTTTAATCATAGATTTCAATCATAATTTCAATCATATGGAGTTGATTTGAGTTTGGAGAAAATCAATTAAGATTGATTTGGAGTTTGACTTGAAAGAAGAAAAGTGAAAGGTTTAAGCTTAGGGTGAAGTTTTCTTAACACCCCTAATGCATGACCTATTCATATGGCTAACTCTTCTAAGTCTTCTAGGGCTAGGTTCAATGTCCACCTAATCACTAGATGTGTCTTAAGACTAAAGAATTCTTAGAGTCTAAGCAGAATCCTATGTCTAAGATGGAGGGGTTGAGAGCTCATTCTAAAAATGAGGTCAACAAAGGGCCAATAGGTGTGGTGTGATTGACAAGGAACACCACACGTATTGGTGTTGACCCAAATGATCAACAACACCGAAAGATCACAAGCACTAGTAGAAAAAATCTATCCTTAACCCAAGACATAGAGAGAATTCAGAGCTTAGTGCAATGTGGCTCTACTTATGTCCAAAACATAACAAAGAGGGAAGAATCCACTAAGGGACAGAGTGTGAACCTTCCACTAGGGAAGTAGGTTCAAGTCATCCACAATGGCATGAAAAGTTTGATTTGATTTGAATCTCACTAAAGAGAAAAAAGATTTGATTTGTTTGAGTTTTGCTGGGGAAGAGGGTTGAATTTGTTTTAATTTTTCTAGATTTTTGATTTTTAGATAAACCCTATTGGTTTGCGATGGGTTGCACTAAGTAGGAGCCATGGAGGCTAAGACCTAACTTAGATTTACCAATCCAAAGGGGTAGTCTACTAAGCATACAATAGAACTAGCCAACCAAAGGGACACTTTTTGGTATACAGTAGCTATACTAGGAAGAAAGCATAGTAGACTTACATCCTCCAAAGTAGAGACCAGTTGTCGAGGTAATCTATTAACAAGATAACAGATTGAACCCAACCTAGGGCTGACTATTGAGTGAATGTCGTGGGGACTTAGATCAACTCAAAGATAGTCAAGATTGATTTCATTTTTTAGATTTAATTATTTTGATTGTTATGGATCCCATAGGTTTGCGATGAACTGCATTGAGTAGGAAGCCTAGACTTAACTCAGATTTATCAATTCAAAGGGAGTAGGCTACCAACCACAAGGTAAGACTATCCAACCAAAGGGAAAAATGCCTCTTGGTATACAATGGTCAAGTCTTAAGAAGAAAGCATTGGGACTAACATCTCCTAGAAACAAGGAACCATTGGGGTGATCAGTTTCTTTAGGAAACAAATCAAATCTAACCCAGGGCTGACTATTGAATGAATGCAGCTATGTGACTTAAATTAGTTCAAGGATAGTCAAAGATTAATTTTCATTCTTAGTTTTGTTTCGATGGATTCCGTTGGTTTGCGATGGATCAAACTGAGAAGGAGCTTATAGAAGCCTGGACTTATCTCTGATTTACTGAACCAAAGGGAGTAGCTTCCCAACCGATTGGAGAACTATCCGACCAAAGGAGTGCCTTTCAGTTTGCAATGATCAATTGAAGGGAAGAAAGCTTAGGGACTCATATCTTCCACTAGGGTGATCGGTTGCTTTGGACAACAAATCAAACCCGAGCTAGGGCTGCCCGTCAATTTGCTATAATCACGCTAGAAAGAATGCATCATAGTCTTACATCTTTCAAAGTGAAATTACTGCCGAGGTAACTACTTGCGGATAAATAGATTGAACCTAACCTAAGGGTGATTACAGAGTGAGTACCGACCCAGCAATTTATCTCAACTCAAGTAGTCAGGAAATTCCTATAGGGAGTTCTACTGACACTGCCCTAAAGATAGGATGCTTGCTTGGGAAAAGGAGCCCTTTGGGAGATTGAATTCCTAATCCATAAGCAAAAATATTTTGTTTATTTTGTTTGTTTTATCATGGACCCTATTAGTTTGCGAGGTATCAAACTGAGAATGAGCTTATATCATCCTAGACCTATCTCAGATTTCCTGAACCAAGGAAGAACCTATGCATCCACTAAACAAATTTTCCAACCATAGGGGTGGTTACTAGGAAAGGGGAACTGTCCAATCCAAAAGTAACCCGTGTAGTGTCTAAATGGGGTCACAAAGGACTTGATCAAAATAGAGTGCCCACAGGGGATGGGGCCGGTAAGGGCTTAATCCAACACCCTGGAGAAGATGACATGACTAGTCATATATCCAATAGATATTCGATGTCCAACTCAAGGAGAAAGTGGGGACTCATATCTACCAAGAGTGATGTACCCACTGGGTGAGTCACTGTCAGCATAACATTAACCAACCTACGATGCCCGTCGGTTTACAATAATCAGCCTAGGAAGAAAGCACGAGGACTCACATATTCCTATAGCAGAACTAACTGCTGGGATAGTCTATCTTAAGCTCGAGCTTCGACCTAGGGAAACTACTGAGTGAATGCTTCTGGGGACTTATATCAGCTCAAAAGTAGTCAAGAGGAAAGGATCCTCTGGGGGGGACTTATCTTTAACCTCAAATATACTCGACCTAGTTATAGCATGATGGCTAGTTCAAGAAGAAAGCATGGGGACTCACATCTTCTTAAATGAAACCAATCATGAGGTAGCTTACTGGCTGGGCAGTGAAGACTACCATACTAATAAGATGCTCATTGGTTTACGACGATCAAGTTAGGAAGAAAGCTCAGTGACTCACATCTTCTTAATAAGTAACCACTAGGGAGACATACCAGCAAGGTAGCATGTAGACCCGACCTCGAGTGGCTAATGAGTGAGTGCCACAAGGGCTTGCTCCCACATTAAAATAGCTCAAAATAAAAGATTTGTGTTTATTATTGTGCATATGTTAAAAGGAATATGATGCCTCTGGGGGACACTTACAACTAACCTAAAACACGCTGGGGAATGGATGAAATGGTGCCAAGGATGGCAAATAGGAATTCCCACTAAGAAAGGATGCCACTTGGGTTCTCTCACACATATATTAGTTATGCTAATCAAAATAGGATGCTTCTCGAGTTCTCTCACACCTATTCTAATAGCATAGGGAGATTGTGTTTGTGTTGTGAAAGAGGGATAGGATGTCACTGATGGACTCTTACACCTATCCTAAACACGTCAGGGCGGATTCGCAAGACAAGCAAACAATACTTCGAAAGAAGATAAGATTTGATGAATGGAATCAGATTTTGTTCTTTTTATTAATTATTATTTTTAAACATGATTTGTTTCATGGGTAATATTTTTTAGATAGAGCCCTTTAATTAGAAGCATTGGGTGTTCCCTTTAATAATTAATAAGCTGATAAGATCCTCCTTGGTAGGCTTTCTCTATGACATAGGAGCCTTCCTAAGTGGGTTCAAACTTGCCTCCCATCTTTCAATGGGCAACAAATGGTCTCCTTAGGACTAACACAAGTTCTCTTACTCAAAAAGATCTAGGGCGGAGCAGCTTGTTGTGAGCTTGAATCATTTTGGCCTTGTACAACTCGAGATTTTGGCACGCCCATAGGTGACTTTCCTCCAAACCTTCAAGCTCTTCTAACCACAACTTTGCATTTTGCTCTGAGGTGATCTTTCTATCCAATGCTATCCTGAGTGATGGGAGTTGAACTTCTAAAGGAAGAACAGCTTCAGACCCACACACTAAGGAAAATGAGGTAGACTGAGTTGGAGTTCGGTATGTGGTGTGGGAGGCCCACAAGGCTTCAACTAATTCCTCGTTCCACTATCGTTTGTTATAATCAAGAGTCTTCTTCAGTATCTGGATGAGAGTTTTGTTGAAAGCTTCTGCTAAGCCATTTGCTTTGGGGTAGTAGATGGTGGAGTATCTCCAATCTATACCATATCTTCGGAGAAGCTATTAATATTTATGCTTTTGAATGCAGTACCATTATCAGATATAATTTGTCGAGGCACCCTGAACCTATAGATGATATGATTCCTAAAAAACTGAAGCACATGCTGAGTTGTGACCTCTCTGAGTGGGATGGCTTCCGCCCACTTGGAAAAGTTGCAGGTGGTAGCTAAGATGAATCGTTGCCCCATCAAAGAAGGAGGATTGATCAGACCTACAATGTCGGTACCCCAACACTCAAATGGCCATGAAACCAATGTAGGGTGTAGAATATTAGGTGGTTGGTGGAGGACCACACCGTGCACCTGACACTAATGACATCTCCTAGCTACATCAATCTAATATGTGATCATCGAAGGTCAGTAGTATCCTAGTCTCTTGATCTTCATCTTCATATTCAAGCCATATTGATGCACTCCGCATAGACCTGAGTGTACCTCGGTTATAATGCCATAGGCTTCGTGTTTCTCTAAATAACATAACAACATTTAGTCAAAGGACTGGCGGTACAGGGTGTCATCAACAAGAGCATAGGAGAGAGCTCTCTGTTTCACCTGATGGGCTTGTGATTTCACTTGAGGTAGTTTATCGGTGTTTAAGTAATCTATGAATGGTTGCCTCTAATATAGCTCCTTGTCCATTTTGGCAATGATAACCTCCCCTTCAAGAGAAAGTCTCTCAATGAGTTCAAGATCAATAAGGGATAGGACTTGTCTATTTTGGACCCTTATTGAAATGGACTCATCTTCCGAACATGCCAATTCTTTGGCAAGTTTGGCCAAGGCATCTGCTACTGCATTCTCTGCTCGAGGAACCTTGTAGATGGTGACTTTGGGAATCTGGGCTAACAACTTCATAGTATACTCATAGTAATGACAAAGCTTGGGTTTGAGAACCTGGCAAGACCTAGCAATCTGGTTGATGACCAATTGAGAATCCCCAAAGATGTTAATGCTCTTGACACTAATAGTGATGGGTTACTCCAAACTGACAATCAAAGCCTGATACTCAGCTTCATTATTGGTGCAGGGGTTGGAAAGATAGTATGAGAATCTTATCACATCGTAGTTTGGAGTTAGGAGAACTATT
Source organism: Cymbidium sinense (assembly GCA_021442155.1). NCBI lineage: Eukaryota > Viridiplantae > Streptophyta > Magnoliopsida > Asparagales > Orchidaceae > Cymbidium > Cymbidium sinense. The sequence goes on from CM038217.1 coordinate 91,104,938, forward strand.
CCTACTCCTACCTTTCCTGGAAAAATATATCATGGTGCTTCACCTTTAAGAAAAGAAGCATCACCATCAAAATACATCTCCCATCGATGGTTACCAGCCTCCCCTAAGTTCATGATTTGTTCATCGGGGAGATCATCATTAAGCGGAGAATCAGTAGGAAGTGGGTGTGCTGTTAAGAAATCCGCTAGTGCCTATCCTTTTATCCCACAGAGGGGTATGAATGTGATATCAAACTACGAAAGTATCATAGAGTAGCAAGGCAAACATGCGGATAGCGTTGGCCATGTCATGTGGTACTGCAGTGGATTAGTTCTAGAGATCAAGTTCACTTTATGAGAAAGCATATCGTGCCATAACTTTTGGGATGCAAAGATCAAAGCTAGGCAATGTTTCTCAATAGGTGGATAGTTTGCTTCAGCAGGAATCAGACGACAGCTGAGATAGTAGAGTGTGCTTTCCTTTCCCTCATCATTGGCTTGGGCTAACAGAACACTGAAAGAGTCATCCAATGTAGCAGTATAAAGGATGAGTGGCCTGTCCAAGATAGGGGCTGCTAGAACTGGCTTCACCAAGTACTCTTTGATGTCTTCGAAAGCATCCTGGCACCTTTCATCCTACTTGAACTTGGCATCCTTTTTGACAAGTGCTAAGAATGGCTTGTATCTCCCTGATATGTTTGAGATAAAGCATCTTAAATACACCAGCCATCCTTAGAAGGATCTGAGTTGAGTTAAACTCTTAAGAGGTGACATTTCTAAGATAGCTTTAATCTTTTTAATGTCTATTTCTATTTCCTAATGGAGAACAACAAACCCAAGGAATTTCTTGAAGCAATTCTGAATACACACTTCAGGGGATTCATTTTAAGGTTATATTATCTTAACCATTCGAAAACTACTCTCAAGTCAAAGAAATGGGCTTCCTTTTCTCTACTCTTGACTACTAGATCATCAACATAGCACTCAACTTGATGATGGATGAGTTCGTTGAAGATCTGAGTCATGGCTGCTTGGTATGTGGCATATTTTAAGGTCGAAAGGCATGGCCCTATAATAGAAGATTTCGATCGGGGTTTGAAAAGTAGTATTTCTTTCATCTTTAGGAGACATCTTGATTTGGTTATAGCCAGATGACCCATCCATGAAAGAGAAGACTGCATGAGATAAGATAATGTCCACCATTAATTCTAGTGTAGAAAGAGGAAACTCATCCTTAGGACAAGCCTTATTTAAGTCCCAAAAATTGATGCATATGCTAATTTGGCCATTCTTCTTCTTAACTAAGACAATACTAGCTAACTAGATAGGATATTTTTCTTCCCTGATGAAACAAACATCGATTAGTTTCTTGACTTTAGAAATGACCTGTTGTTAAATTTCTAATCGCATGCGTCTAGGAGCTTGCTTGATAGGGGTAACATTAGGGTCTATTGCTAGGTTATGGACTGCTACATCAGGAGATAATCCAAGCATTTCTTCATAACTCCATGTAAAGCAGTCTTTAAACTCAATCAATAGGCTAAGTCATTGGTTTCTTCTTCATTTAGCAACAAACTGATGTATGTCGGGCGAGGATTTTCTTCTATCTCGAGGTTGATTTCTTTAAGCTTGTCTATTATTGAATGAATCTCCTCTTCAAATTTTGGTGGTACCTCTTTGACTTGGAGATCATCTGGATTCTCTGAAGTTTCTAAACACACATTCTTATAAGAGTTGGGGATGTGTGAAAAGAAACTATCAGATTCCAAATGGTTGATAACAACTAGGCAATAATCTTCATCATCGACTGGACCCACTGTACTGAATCCTAGTCCTGCTCTTGATTGTGCTTCCCTGCCTGTGTTGTTCCATAACTTTTCAAAGTATTATGACCTGTGCTTGGACCATGTGTGAGGAACTAAACCTTTCTGTGTAAGATTTTGAACACAAGGCGAGTAAAAGTCAAAAGGTAATTCCATTAATTCTTTAAAAGTATCTTCTTCAAGCTCTACATCAACTTCAGGGCTTGAGGATGATGATCCCAAAAAGAACTTCTTCTACTTCATGTCACTGGAAGACTTAGGGACTTCCTTAACTATTAAACCTTCAACTTTCTGAGATGTAAGTGAGGTAAGAGCTAAGGTTCCCAAACCGCTAATAGTTTCACATAAACCATTCAAATACTTTGCTTTGCTTGGAGGCTGGTCTTCATCTTTGTCGGATCAAAAGTCACCTTCAATGGAACCCACAGAGGGGTTGGGTACACTAATCAAATTAGACTCATCCTCTGAGCTGGATTCCATGTCTATGTGAATAGTAGGGGTACTCCTATGAACTAAAGCATGACCTCTGTTGGCTGAAGGCCAACTAGAGGGTCTCCTACCTCTAGAATTGCCTCTGTTTCTGCCTCTGCCTTTGCCTAGTGGAGGTTGAGCCAACCTACCCACATGTCCATATGATGGAATGAACTATGGGTGAAATGTGATATGTAGATCTATTTCTTCTTCAATTCCCATTTCTTGTTCCCTTGGACTTATATTTTTCTTTTCATTTTCTTTTATCTTTTCTTTTTCTTCATTTTCTTTTACTTTATTTTCTTTTGGTTTTGTTTTTGCATTTGAATTATACAAGTTCACGACAAAGGGTGTTTCAAGGAAGATAGTAGGTTGCATCCTCATTGATCTCAACCTCTCCAATTGAAAATGGTTTTTCATCTCCGCTGACATGATATTCAATTTCATTTTTTTAAACTTGATGCACTGATGGAGGGAGGATGGAATGATCTTGTTCTGATGTATTCAAGGTCTACCAAGCAAAGCAATGAACGAAGTGTTAGAATCGATGATGTAGATCTTGGCTTCAGTCTTCCAGTCACCTATCTCCAAAGGTAACACTATAGAACCTAAAGCCCGCTCACCTTGTTCATTGAATCCTCTCAACATCATTTGTTCTCCTTGGAGTGTGGAGATGTTGATCCTCAAATAGGCAAGGGTCTTTAGACTCACAATGTTCACCAATGCACCTAAATCCACTAGAACCCTGGCGAGTCTGAACCTGTCCAAGTCGACTGTGATGTAAAGGGGATGGTTGTGCTCCAAGTCCCTTAGAAGAAGGTCCTCAACTGTGAAGGTGATCCCTTGGGCTTCTTTTGCATGATGTGCTTCCTCACCTATAGCGGTCAGCTGAGCTAAGAATATCTCAAGATCAAGGAGAGCCTTGATTAGTGATTCCCTCATCTCTTTGGATACGATAAGGGAATCATATATGCTTAGCTTAGATGGCAACTTTCTTAGATGAGAAAGGATGTTGTAGTCCACCTTAGGTGTCTTCCACAAGCATATCCAAAGGGTGGAGCATCTGTGGAAGGGCTTCTCAATCTTCGCACTAATGACTTATTTCTCTTTATGTTGAGGTCGCCTCAGGAGGTAGAACCTTGCCACTATGGAGGTTGACTTGATGATCTCTTGAGGCAAGGTGGCAAGGTTCTACACTTGAGCTCACCTACTTCTCTATGGGACTCTCAGAATTAGACGATTCCAAGTTTATCTCAAGAGGTGAATCCATAGTGTTTAAAGTTGGAAAGTCCAACTCTGAATCAGAAAGAGGAAGATCATAATTGTTATAGTTATTTAGACTTGAAGAGTTATCATTAGGAATAGAAGAAGATAACCCATCAGAAGTGACACAGATGTAATTTAAACTAGCTTTATTCTTCAATTTCTTGGAATTATTTGGAGGTACAAAGTAGAAGTCAAGTAGAGTGAGTGGAGTAAGGGATTTGATGCCCTTATCTGCTGATACAAGAGTTCTACTAGTAGAAGAAATAAAAGCTAGTGAAATGGAAGAAGTCATGTGAAGGAAAATCTGGTGAAGGCTGGGCTGGACTACGCTACTAAAGGGTTATCCCGGGCTGACACATGCTGTTGAGCTCCCACTTTCCTAGAGTTGGCACTAGCAACTTGTAAACCTTCCTTAGTGTTGGAGGTTTGAGCTCACTCAAGTACCTACAAGGAAAGCTTCTTGATCTTCTGGATAATTTTCTTAGAGGTTTTGGACAAGGAAATGTCCCAACCTTCTTTGGTTTTGGTAGGATCACATGTATCCCCAAGGATTACCCTAATGGAACTGGAAGGTTGTTCCACAAGGTATTCCTTTGGGATAACTACAACACCAATCTTGAAACTGTGTTCAAGCCAGTCCTTGAATGTGAAGCAATCCTCCAAAATGTAGCCTAGCATACGGTGGTAAGGGAAAAAGTTTGGATCATGACTTTTGCCTACTTCCTCTGGTCTCCTAGGCTAGGGTAGCTGAAAATCAGGTTTCTTTAAGAGATTCTCAAGATTTTTTGATTACCTACCTCTTAAAAGAATAAGGTTTTTTTAACTTATCTAAAAGAGTAGGTGGATCATAACTATCTGGCGGCAAGTATGCATGCCACTGCTGGTGGTGGTATGGCTAAGGCGGTGGTTGTGCTAGTCGTGGAGGCTGTGATGGAGGCCGGTATGGCTGCCTCGGTGGTGGCAAAGGAGGTGGAGGTCGCTGAGGTCATGGTCTCTCAGACTGATCTCTAGCTGGATACCTTCCAACCCGCTACTACCTGACTTTCTCACATACCCTTCTGGGCTTCTTCTTAGGCAACTGATCTTGAAAAGGCAACTATTTGGCCCTCCTTGTAGACTAACTACCTTATTGATTAGCTCAAATGTCTTGATAGTGAAGCCCCATGACCATGGATATTCTTCAAGAGAATCTCAATGGCATGTCGTAGTTGTGGTTCACACTTCATACTTAGGTCACACCATCGAAGAATATAATCAACAAGAGACTCACCGGGGTGCTGTTGTGCTACAATGAGATCACTTAAAGTAACTATTTGCTGAGCTCCAATAAATCTCTTGATGAAGAGTTGCTCTAACTCAAAAAATATCTTTACTAAATCATTAGGCCGTTCAGCATACCAATCGAAAGTAATACCCGCTTGGCTACTAATGAAAAGTCAAAAAAGTAAAGCATCACTGCCACTTGTGTTGCAACAACTGGCCATGAAATGGCTATGTGCTGCCTTGGGTTTTCACTATCATCAAAGCTTTTGAAGGAATTAGGCATAAAACCCTTGGGATATTGGATAACATCGAATTCCTCTAGGTAGGGTCTACCCTTTAGAATCGATGATCCTCCCCGGCTTGAGCCAAAGCTTCCTTCACCGTTTCAACCATGGATTTTATATCTTTTCTTGTATGGAGGTACTTTCCACTACCCTTCTTATAGCTAGTGCTACCTTGCTCAACGGTAGAGTCTTGAGGGTCCAAGACATATAACTTCGTCTGGACGTCATTATAGTAGGATGAACTAAAGGGGCTTATTTCTGAAGCAATGACACTGCTGCTAACAAGTCTTATAAATAACGTGCCACCCTATCAATCTGCTCACCCTTCTGCCATAACTGATGTTGGAGGTGATGGATGATTCTCCTGATCTTCATCACCTTCACCTTCCATGGCTTGTTGTTCCCCGAAGAGATCCTCTAGTGTCAACCATGCACTCCAAGAAGTCCCCATCAAGTCATCTTCATTAGGGTCGAAGCTGACTTTCTCTTCGTTTGACCAATCGTACCCCAAGATTTCCTTCTTCTCCATGAAATAATATGCAAGTATCTCATCTAAAGAATGATCCATTTGAGCAGGTACAAACAATCTAGGCTGATCGGTGCGATCATTATCATGCACTGAGAAGCACCGGACCTCGCCTTTCACTAGAGAGTCAATCCTGTGTGGACTGTACTCACTGAAAGAATGAAACTCTTGACTGCTACTGGCTACATGAGGAATAACAATCCTAGGATGTTCCACTACCATGCGGTTGACTATCATGGAATATCCAAATCACTCACCATCTCTCCACATTTGTATGGTGAGTTGGTGAAGGGGCGACCACGATGCCGGGTCGCCACTCCTTGCACACCACCACTAGGGCGAGAAGGTCGAATGAGCTCACTACCACAATAATGGTGTAGAAGGGGTAGGATCCCTTAGCCATAGCCAGATCACCAATGAGGTGTACTTTTCCCTAGATTTGGCCTTCATGGCCTTAGATGGAATAGGAGATGTTGTAACCTGAACTGGTGATCACGGACGAGGGGTAGAGTGGTGGGGTGGAGACACCACTAACTCTCCATGCATAGGAACTGCCCTCCTGTGGTGGCTGGTCCCAGTGGGAAGGATACTGTCAGCATGGTCGACACAAGAAGCATGTTGAGCTGGAAAATCAATCAAAGTGGAAGCGCTGACAAACGGCTAAACATCTGTCTCTCCCTGCTAGTAATGTGGGATGTATGGGCCTCACGGGCCCTCTCCTGACAAATCTACTTCCCCATGCAGGGGGATGATAACATATATCAAAATGTCCTTTCAGCATCTGTATGCCTTTGCTACGTAAGGCATCGAGGCATGACCTCCTTCTCCTAGAAACTGTTGGCTAAAAATGCACCATTAGAGGAGGTGATGAACGGATCCTCCTAACATCCTCTCTATCTAATCCAGAGAGATGATGTAACTAGTTTTCTATAACTAATGGTGAAGTGACAATGAGAAACTCATCCACAGTTGATCGAGCTACTGCCTCTAGCTCCCTAGCTATCCTAGTGTGGTACCACTTAATCATGCAATTCTTATTCCTACACAGTGTATGGGTAGGATGGGAGTGCTGAGCATACAAATGTAGGGAGGTAAGCCGAGACCAGGGGAACCTTACCCTTAGGGTAGATGGTAGAGTGCTAGCCCACCTGGGCAACATGAGCAACTTGGGTGAACAATCAGTACTCGCATATGGCACTGCTATAATTGAAGTCTGTGGTACTTCCACAGCTTTCCTCTTCAGTGAGGAGACATCAGAATCAGTGGATAAGTCAATACTGATGACCAGCTTCTTCCCGGTCACCTTGGTCCTGCTGACTGTAGTGAGGGGAGTGCCCTCACAAGTAATCCTGGATCCCTCAAATCCCCGACCAAAGTGAATCAAGTGGGTATGGTCCAGATGGGGGAAGTCGGCTTGACCTAAAGCTAGATCCATACCATGGGGGAAGGTAAAGACAAATTTCTAAGAACCAGCCATTCCAACAACCTTGGGACTCTTGCTTCGACTAAAGATCATGAGAAATGAACTTGTATCTGATTTCTATCTCCATAGATTTTTGAATTTGAAAATTTGAACCCACATCCAACAACTTCGAAGTGTTAAGTGGGGTTCAAATGGATTTGAGAAGATTGATTGAAAGAGGAATTTGAATATGAATCCAACTTCAACAAATTTAGGTATGCTGAAATATAAATTTTTGATAAGAATGCTTCCATAGGTTCATGTTTGTTTGAATTTGATTTTTTTTATTTGAGGACCCTTTCCTTTAACAAATTTGGGTATGTTAAAGTAAGGGTCAAATTGATTTATTTTGTTTGATTATTTTGGAATTTTACTTACTTATCAAATTTAGGTATGCTAGAGAAGTGTTTTGAAAAGTGATTGTTTCTTTTATGAATTTTATTTTGATTTTGAAAATTTGGAAATCTCACTTAGCAAATTTAGGTATGCTAAGTGAAGAACCCAAGTGTGTTTTGTTTGAAAAATAGGATTAAGCAAATTTAGGTATGCTAAGAAAATCCTAAGTGTTTCATTTTTGTTTTGATGTTTTGATTTTTTTTGAAAAAGTAGGATCCTTAGCAAATTTGGTATGCTAAGGGAATCCTAAGTGTTTCATTTTGTTTTTATGTGATTGAAAGCGGAGACTTTACTTTAGCAAATTTGGTATGCTAAAGATGAAGCCCTACTTAGTTTTGTGAAATGGAAATTTTACTTAGCAAATTTGAGTATGCTAAATGAAATTCCAAATGGTGTGTTCAAAATTTTTGATTTATTTTTGGTTTTGAAAATGGTATCTTCTCCTTAGCAAATTTGGTATGCTAAGGAAGGAAGTTCCAAAAGTGTTTGAGAATTTTTTTGGTTTTGATTGTTGATTATTTTTTTAGATTTGGAAACTTCACTTAGCAAATTTGAGTATGCTAAATGAAGTTCCAAAAAGTGTTTTGAAAAATTTTGAAATATGATTATTGATTTTGATTTTGGAAACTTTACTTAGCAAATTTAAATGTGCTAGATGAAGTTCCAAAAATGTGTTTCAAAAATTTTGAAGTATGATTGTTGATTTTTGATTTTGGATTTGGAAACTTCATTTAGCAAATTTGAGTATGCTAAATGAAGTTCCAAAGTGTGTTTGAAAATTCTTTTGGATTTTGGATTTGGAGACTTCACTTAACAAATTTGAGTATGTTAAATGAAGTTCCAAATGTGTTTGAAAAATTTTTAGATTTTAGATTTGGAGACTTCACTTAACAAATTTTGGCATGTTAAATGAAGTTCCAAATGTGCTTTGAAAGATTTTGAAATATGATTGTTGATTTTTGATTTTAGATTTGGAAACTTCACTTAGCAAATTTGAATGTGCTAAATGAAGCTCCAAAATGTGTTTTGAAAAATTTTGAAATATGATTGTTCATTTTTTATTTTAGATTTGGAAACTTCACTTAGCAAATTTGAATGTGCTAAATGAAGTTTCAAAATGTGCTTTGAAAAATTTTGAAATATGATTGTTAAAGTTTTAATTTTGAAAAGAGAGGACTTCTATTCAACAAATTAGGTATGTAGAATGGAGATCAATCTTATTTTTGAAATATGAAATTTTATTTTTTGTGTGATTGTTGATTTTTGAAAGAGAGGAATTCCAACTTAAAACATATGTGAAATATGTTCAAGTGAGATTTCCTACAAGATATTTATTTTTAGTTGGCAATGAAATCTTCATTTAATAGATTAAATGAAGGCGTTCATGTGTATTTTTGAAAAGTTTAATTTTGTTTACAAATGAACTTTCCATTCAATAAGTATGAGTATATTGAAATGGAAAGATTCATGAATGCTTTTGAAAACTTTATGATCATGATTGGGATTTTTTTTTGGAAAAGATGATTGTCCATTTTATTTAAAAATGAAATCTTCATCAAAGTAAATTGGAAGAAGATGTTCATTTATGCTTTTTGAAAAAAAAAATTTATTAGTTTTATTTTTGAAAATCCCTACATGTAATAATTATGGGAATTGTTAAATGAGGGTGACAAAATTTTGTGGAAAATATTTTATTAAGTGCCTTTTTGAAAAGGTGCTTTTTGAAAAGCAAAGTTCTTATAGAAGATTTATTTTTATCTTTATTATTTTAGGATGAACCTTTTCTTATCATGAAAATGATAAGGAGGAAGTCTTTAAAAAAATGTTTTCTTTTTTATTTAGATCTTTTTATTTTACCCATTGGGGAACCCAATGGGGGATTTAAGACCAACAAGGAATGCGGTCCTAAAACCTAAAGATGTTAGCTAACTCAACTCAAGAATGAAATGAGCTAAGTGCCAACGGAGAGAAGGGTATTCTTAGATTCATACCAAAGTACAAACCCACTATCGATACTCAAAGACAATGATCATTTATCAAAGATGGAGAGAGGAACAAATTCCCCAGCGGAGTCAGCAGAAAAAATCTGTTGGTTAAAAATTCCTATAGCGAGTCATCTTCAAATCTGTGGAGAGAAAAGAAAGGCAAGACTATAGAAATTCATCTTTTTAGGATGCCATGCAGATATGCAGATGTACTTATTCAGGTGATCGAGCACGTCATCAAGGAAATAGTATTCTATCTTGAGAGATAGAAGTCACTACCTTTAATGGACCTAATCACCTCAATAAGGACTCCTAAGGATGATGGGTCTGCATATATACCAAAGATTCTTCCTCTACTTTACATGAAAAAGTAAAGTAGTGTTTATTTTAAATTAGATTCATTAAGTTCCCTACAGGGGCAAGCCCCAATAGTTAATTGCATCCTAAGGAATGAAGATTCCTTAGGAAAACTCTTGATTAAGATAAATGATCTTTGTCTCAAAGATTTCAATAGGAAAGGACTATCAATTGATTAGTTTATTTTTGAAAGATAAAATAGGATTGATCAAAAGAGGGAGTTATTATAGAAGCCAAAATGGAAGATAAGTAGGAGATGCCCATGATGCTAGGAAACCTAGCGAGCATCTCAAACTATCCTTTAGTTGGGCTTTATATTTTTGAAATTGATTTAATTTGTTTGAGTTGACTTTTTCATTAGAAATTTAGGACTTATGATTCCTTAACATAAGATTAAGGAAATGCCTAAGAGGTGAGGAATTATGCTTATGGCCCACAATGAGAAAAAGCGACCTTAGAACCTAAATCTAGGGAGCTTTGGTGAGGGCCGAAAGCACAACCTAAATCTAAAGCAAAAAATGGGTATTTGGTTTGCCTCCGCAAGAGAGGACAAATCACCCTACAGCTTGGACTTACAACCGCCTGGGGGTGGCCACCAACTAACTCCTCTTACAATTTTAAATACATGTAGGTAAGTCTTTGTGCTTATGCAAGACAGCTAGGCCGTTATTTATTTAGAAAGAGACTAAGTCCTTAAACTCACTCCCTAAAGAGACTAGATCATGTAAAGGGCATCCAAATGAATTAAATCTAATGTAATTCAAATTTCATTTTTTATTTTCATTTCTGGACAATTATTTTAACTCAAGCTAATAGGATTCATATGACTAATGCATGAGAAATCGAGTTATTGGCCAAAATTAAGGAGGTGAGTTTCCACCGCTCTCAAAAGTCAAGCCAAGTTTCCTAGCAAAGGTGGAAGCCCTCCAATCAAGAGTGAAATAAGATGCATTTGTGTATGATATTACAAAAGAAATACTCATCCAACTAAGGGGTTGCTAATTCTTTAATCTTGATTTTAAACCTAAGCTTTAGTTTAGGTTATGAGTTATTTAATTTTATTTTGAGTTGTTAAGTTGGGTAAAAGATTTATTTTTCCCTAAAGAGCCTAATCCACATTCAGCCATACATAAAGCAAGGAAGAAACTAGGAAAAGCATACCACTTAATACAAAAGCTAAACAAATCATCAACCAATTTATAAATCTAAGCAAAAGAATAAAAGGCTATGGTCACCATCGACAAACCCAAAATATCAAATTAGGTAGCCAAGCCCCTTATACAACCCGATTACAAATGAATTAAATTACAAGCAAGGAATTCATTGTTATGGGGGGGGGGGTCTTCAAGCTTTATTTCTTCTTTCTTCTTTTCTTCTTTCCTCTTCTTTTCTTCTTTCTTTTTTTTTTCTTTGGTTCCTCCTTTTGGATGGTTGGAAGGTGGATGCTCCAAGGCTTCACATAGTACATAAGATAGGATCTTATGACCAATGCTCATCCTAATCCCCATAACAATCATTCCAAAATCCTAATTTCATAAATTTACATGAAAAGGAAAAGTGAAAATCTAACTAACACCTGCAAAACAAAGGTTAGCTAAAACAAACCACACAAATTCTAAGCATGTATATTGGACTTATCACCCCACACATGGGTGACTAAGTCCACCTGGCCTATAGATTATGCTTAGAGGTATAAAGCACCTGCAAGCAAAAGCATTTATATTTTATTTATGATAGTTCCCCTTAAGCACAATCCCCTGCAGAAAAGAATAGTTAGACTAAGAGCATCCTACCATTCATTCTACGAGCAAACACCCTAACATCCAATCTAAAACATATATCACAACACAAAATAAACATCAAGCCATGCACCGACCTAACCTAAAGCTAGAAGTGGTGACTTAGGCTAATGTGTGTGCTTTGAAGGCTTGTGTGGTATGCTTAGTTATGGTTTTAGGTTCAAATTTTATAAGTCTGAAGAACATGTTCAACTTAGAGGAAGGTTTCATTTAAGTTGTTTAATTATTTTGGGTTGATTTTATTTCATGTTTTGATTTGGTTTAAGTGGATCCTACAATTAATTACTAAGTTATAAAGAGAGGGAAAGAGAAGAGAACTTCTCTTTCCTTCCCTAACCTAAGTAATTTCTAAGGTAGATTCACATTTTAATTTTGTTTAGTGAATATTTTGATTAAATATTTTAATTAATCCTAAGTTTAGATGAACTCTAAACAAACCTATTCAAAAATAAAGGCATTTTAAGATTAAATAAAATGAATCAAAATTCACATAACACACATTACTTTATTTATTTCCCAACATAAATAACATACATATGGATGGACCCTAAGCATATCTATACATACAAATGAGAGTATTTAATACACTTTATGATGCATGCTAAGTAATCCATTTAAGAAAATTTAGAAGTTGAATATGCATGATTTTTCTTAAGTAGAAAGGGATTTCTTTACCCAAATTTTTTACATACACACATGAAAGTAAGAAAGGCATAAGTGAGTACAGGGACATTGTTAACTAGAGGTGTAAGGTACAAGACCTACTTAGGGCTACTTAAAGCCTCACAACCTCAGGGTTGTCCAGAATAATTTACCACTTTTCCTTAAATACAAACATATGTATAAAAGAAATGAAATAGAAAAGGAGAATGCAAAAGTTATATTAATGGATTCATTCTTGTTTATGCAATTTATGTATGCAAGTATTGGTAACCCTTCTTAAGTGATAGCATAGAGATGAATACGATATGAAATTGAGTGACTATTAGGTCCTTTTCAAATGAACCATGTATCTCACCAAATTCTTATTCAGAACTATGCTAGTCATAAAGGAGAAAGGAAACCTAGGCTAAGCACCTATATTTCACATGCAAGCTTATAATTAGAATATAAGTAGTATACTTTCAAATTTGATATTTGATTTATGTATTTTGAAAATAATTTGGATTTAGTAGTGATAATAGCCACTCATATTTCTACTTTAGCCAAGACATGCAAATTTGACATAAAGTAAACAATTTCATTTTTAAATTTGAATTTGAAAAATATGAATGCATGAAATCACATGACATATAAGTTTAACATGTTGGGGAAAGATTCAAAGTAATGAAAGCATGCAAACAAGTTCACTTCACTTAAATCCTAAAGACATTCTTAAAGAATAAGTAAGTTTAAAATAAATCAAAGTGAATTCAAAGTGAATTTTGTTTAGTTTGGAGTTTGATTTAATTTTGTAAATGTGAAATTAGTTTGTTGTTCCTAACCCATTCTCACATGAGTTTGTTATTTTGTTTAATTTTTAGATAATTAGATCCATTTTTATGCATTAATTAGGTTAAGGTATGAATTATGTAACTTAATTAACCCTTACCTACACCACCTTAGAATAATTAACCAAATAATTATGAGCCAATGAGATGACATAAAGATGCACAAGGAATTTAAATTTGCAATGCACCTAATGAAAAATAGGCCTAATGCAATTCGGCTCACAATTAAAAGTTAATTAAGCTAAGAGGTTTAGCTTAAGTAATTTCAAAACACCCTTTCATACTTATGAATTGGGTTTGATTTCCTTAATTAAACTTAGGCTATTAAACACCTAAGCATCTACCCAAAGTAGATTAATTAAGTTCTGGAACTTTTTAGAATTTTTAGAAATTAATTAAGGGGATAATTAATGAATTAACCCTTAATTAAGAGGAGATTAAGGGGAGAAAAGGGGGTTTAGGGAATAGCTTAAGGAAAATGCCCCAACAATATTCCATAAACCTCCTACTTACTGGATCTAGCCTTAGTCAACCATAATCATGGATTAAAATCAATAATTATACCTTAATTATCCTTAATTATATTAGGAGAGTAATTAAGAAATTCATATGCAACTATTATAATCAAGCCTTTAGTAAATCCCAAGAAAATTAGGGGAGGCAGAAGTCACATACCCAAGAAATTTGGGACTTATCAGAGGCTTAATAAAAAAAGTAATTCACAAAATGAAGTTTTCAACAAAACCTGAATTCAGAGAAAAATATAATTCAAAACCAATTGAAATTAATTTTAAAATATTATAGGTTGAATTATCTTTCCATAGTATGAAATTTGGGATTAATCAGAGGCTTAATAAAAAAAGTAATTCGCAAAATGAAGTTTCCAACAAAACCCAATTTAGAAAAATATAATTCAAAACCAATTGAAATTAATTTTAAAATATTATAGGTTGAATTATCTTTCCATTGTATTTTATTTCATATTTTCTAAATTTTCTAGAGGGAGTTATAAATTTAAGAAGATCCCTAAGCTAATTAGGATTAATGAAAATAATTTAACTAATGCCCTAGCTCATGGCGCGACGCATGGCGGCGACGATCAGCGTGCTTTACATGCATCGCGCCATGAGGGGCTTACTTAAGTTGTTAAATCCCAAATGGTGGTCGGCATTCGCTTGATCTCGCCATCCGATCAAAGATCTACGTGAGATCTCCGCGCTTTTAAAATAAATAATGGATATCTAAACATGGAGAATTATCTCAGCCGTCCATCCAAAATGCACGGATGGATGGCTGAGATCTCCCAAGTTCTTCCCCTTGATCAACATAGACTGTCCATGATTAAGGGGAATATCCAAGCTTGATCTAGCTCAGATTCAAACCAAATTCAACTCATGCCATCTAAAGCTAAAGAGCGGCAAATCCAATGGTAAAAAATCTATGGGATGAAAATTTCTTTCACAAAGCTCCACACCACATTGAGTTTAATAGTCAAAGAATCTCATACCTCACCGGAGGTGATCACTGCTTGACTCCCTTGGAGAAGCTTCGTCTGGTTGAGACGAAGCTGTGTTGAGAGTATGAGCACTTGAGGTTGAATGGATTGGTATATGGACTACCTCCTCCTTAGCTTTCTTGTGGCTTTGATCAAGCTAGGTCCCCCCTTGCCTTTGGAACTTCAAAGAGAGCTTGGGTGCACTCGACTTGCCTGTCTGATGGAGTGTGCAAAAGCAATTGGAGTGAAATTGAGTGAAGAGGAAATTAAAGAATGGATTGAGCTCCCCTATTTTCACATTGTGCAAAATCGATAATATGAGATTTGATTTCACTCTAGGAAGCTTGAGGAGGCTGGGGAATGGCTTCTTTGGCTTCCCTCAGTTCAATCGTTAAGGACTATTTGATTTGAGTTTGTTTAGGGGGAGTATATCTCCCCCTTGAAGGATCGAACGGCCGCAAGCCATTATGCCATTTTGATCCAATTGATCATATTTGGAAGTTTATTTTGGCTATTTTGAGTGTGCACATGGTCGGTTAAAGCCAAGGAGTGGATTGCCAACCTCCCATGTGCTTGTATTTGAGTGGGAGAGGGAGTTTGAATTTTGAGTTTTGACCCATGGGGTCAGGTTTGGTCTAAGGAATAATTGGGCTGATCCAAACCCATTGGGTTAGGTGCACCACTCTTCACTAGGTCCCCTTGAGTTTTAAGTAAAGCCTCAAGTGAATGTGAAAAGGGTATGAACAAATTACCCATAGATTAGTTCAAAATTTGTTCTATGGCCTAGGGGTAGATTGGTCATTTTGCTGATTTTTCACTTTGGGTATGTTGGGTATGTGGAGAAACTAGGTTTGGCCAAGTTTCATGAGATTTGGAATTCATTTGATAGGGTTTGGCTCATGTTGACCCATTTAGGTCAAAATGGGTCAACTTGGGTCAAGTTGATCAATAGGTCAAATTGCGTCAAACCAAGGGTTGGGTCAAATTCATATGACCATTTGAAATGTTTTGGTGGTTTTGGTTTGATTCAATTTGGTATAGTTTTGGATTTGGCTCATATGACTTCATTTAGGTCAAATGGGTCAACTTGATCTTTTTGACCTATTTGAGGTAGGTCAAGGGTAGGTTAGTCATATGGAGTGGATTGGGATTTTTTTTGTTTCCAATCAATTTTGGTTAAGTTCAAATTTGGCTTGACATGACCCCCTTAGGTCATGTTGGGTCTAAGGCTAATTGGGCTAGGTTAGGTCTAGTTGGCCAATTGAGGCTTTGGTCAAGTTCCATAAGTGATTTGGAATGGACTTGACCCATTGGTTTGGATCAATTTGGCTTAGATTAAGTTTTGACATATTTTGACTTTTTATGTCAAGTTGGGTCAACTTGGGTCAACTTGGGTCAAGTGGCCAATTGGGCTAGGTTAAGCTCAAATGTTGGCTTGGTCAAGTTCAAACATAGGTCATGAGTGAACTTAGATCAATGGTTTCAAACAATTTATCTTATGGTGGAATTTGGCTATGTTAGGTTTCATTTTGGGCTAAGTGTTGACTTGGTCAACCCTTAGGTTTGACTTGGTTTGACCCAATTTGATTGATTGATCATCCCATGATGATTGTTGATCATGATGAGAGGCATAGATAAGTTTGGTTCAATCCAATTTGGTTAGGATTAGAATTTGGCTCATAAGGGTACTTTAGGTCACTTTGGGTCAAGTGAGCCTAAGTGGGTCAAATGGCTTGGTCAAAGCTTGATTTGAAGTTGGTTGATCTTGTATATGGACTCATGATTGAAATATAAATCCATATATAAGTGGTTTGAAGTCAAATGGGTTTATATCCATTTGACAATTTCATATTCAAAGGAAGAATATGAAATGGTTTTGGCTTTAATTTTGGACTTAAGTTTTGATTGTTTGATTGAAGTTTGGATTTATATATGGGCTCATGATTGTAGGGTTGATTGAATCATGCGAGAAAATCAAGAGTTTGGCTTGATTTGAAGTTGATTTGGCTAAGTTCAAGATTTTTGACTTGAAAGGCTTAGATTAGATTTTGTGTGAATTTGAGTTTGATTTTTGGAATTGGTTTTGATTGTTTGAATTTATATTTCATTTATATATGTGAATATAAATGAGAATATAAATTGATCATGTGAAAATTTCAACGATTTGAAGTGGTTTAATCATGATTTGGCTAAATCTATTAAGAAGGATTTTAAGGGACTTTGGAAAATTTGGAGTAGGGATTTGAATTTTTGAATTTGGTTTGATTGATTTATATTTATATTTCATTTATATATGTGAATATAAATGAGGATATAAATGAATTATGAGAAAATCCCATGACTTTGATATGGTTTGATCAAGATTTAGACTAAGTCCATTAATGGAGAATTAATGACTTAAGGAAGATTTTAAATTGGAAATTTAATTTTAGGATTTGATTTGATTGAGTTGTATTTATATTTCATTTATATATGTGAATATAAATGAGAATATAAATGATTTTTGAGAAAATCCCAAGGATTTGAATTGATTTTGATCATGATTTGGCTAAGTCCATTAATGGAAAATTAAGGACTTAAGGAAATTTTAAATTGGGAATTTAATTTTAGGATTTGATTTGATTGAGTTGTATTTATATTTCATTTATATATGTGAATATAAATGAGAATATAAATGAGTTTTGATAAATCCCAGGGATTTGAATTAATTTTTATCATGATTTGGCTAAGTCCATTAATGGAAAATTAATGGCTTAAGGAAATTTTAAATTGGGAATTTAATTTGAGGATTTGATTTGATTGATTTATATTTATATTTCATTTATATATGTTAATATAAAAGAGAATATAAATGAATTTTGAGAAAATCCCAAGGATTTGAATTGATTTTGATTATGATTTTGGCTAAGTCCTTAAGAGAAGATTAAGAACTTAGGAAAATTTAGACTTAAGAATTTTGATGGATTTTGATCATGGGTTTTAATCATAGATTTCAATCATGAATTTCAATCATATAGAGTTGATTTGAGTTTGGAGAAAATCAATTAAGATTGATTTGGAGTTTGACTTGAAAGAAGGAAAGTGAGGAAAAGTTTAAGCTAAGGGTAGAAAGTTTTCCTAACACCCCTAAGGCATGACCTATTCCTATGGCTAACTCTTCTAAGTCTTCTAGGGCTAGGTTGAGCGTCCACCTAATCACTAGATGTGTCTTAAGACTAAGGAATTCTTAGAGTCTAAGAAGAATCCTATGTCTAAGATGGAGGGGTTGAGAGTTCATTCTAAAATTGAGGTCAACATGGGAATATATTGACATTTCCAATATAACAAATTTACAAGGGATCTGAACCTGTATATGAGTTCATTTTGTATCGTGGCTACCAAATCTCAAGGCATAAGAGAGCAATACGTACCGCTGCATACAATGGCATAAGCTTTGGGGATGGTTTTGTTAAGGTATTGGAGGCCACTCAAACTTCAGGTGAGGCAGGAAAGAGATAGTTTCAAGGCACTGTTGATGCTGTTCGTCAATTCCATTGGCTATTTGAAGATGCCGAAGGCAATGAAATTGAGGATGAACTCATCCTCTCTGGAGATCATCTTTATCGTATGGACTACATGGACTTTGTTCGAGCCATAAATAAAGTGTTGTAGACATCACAATCTCCTATGTGCCTATGGATAACAACTGTGCATCAGATTTTGGTCTAATGAAGATAGTCAACAAAGGAAGGGTCCTTTCATTCAGTGAAAAAACCTACATGACAAGACTTAAAAGCAATGGAAGTGGATACTTCTGTCCTTGGCTTATCATGAGAATAGATAAAGAAGGATCCATTCATTGCTTCAATGGGGGTTTATGTGTTCAAGAAGGAGATTCAATTAAATCTTCTAAGGAACATTAAGTGTTATGCATGATTGTTGGGTCAGATGGCATTTTCCCACTACAAATGACTTCGGCTCTAAAATAATTTCGGCATCTCTCTCTTTCCTCACTCTTCCAAAATTGAAAATTCCCCACATTTCTCAATCCAAAATTTCTCCTTTTTTCCAAAGTCGAATTTCCTACTTCGTTTTGCCGCAACCGGAGAAGAACATCGTCATAAGGTAGGTTCTTCTTTCAATTTTTGGTGTCACCCTCCTTGCATTACCCCTCCAATTTTTGCTTCACCGCAACCAAAAAAGAACACCATCATGAGGCGGGTTCTTCTCCTGGTTTTCAGCGTCTCCCATTTCTATCCCCTTTCTGACCTATCTCTTTGCCGCAACCGGAGAGGAACAACATTATTAGGAGGGTTCCCCTCTTAGTTTTCGGCATGCTCAACCCCGTTTCCTTGTCGATCATTTCAACATGCAGAAAAATGAATCAGAACATGTGGGATCAATGTGTGAATGTGGATATATACATGTTTGTGTTTCTTTGCAGGTTTGAAGGCCTCATCGTGCTCATGTGGGCACGACGAGATGAAAAATCAGTTGCGGCATCGCAAGACACCACTCGCTATGCTCATTAGGGCATACCGAGTAATCCAACATCTGTTAGATGTCGCTCCCCTAGACGAAATGCTGGTGAAATTTTGTCAAATTTCTAGACTTACAAAAAAGGAATGGATATATATTGCATTGTATGTCTTCTTTCATGTTTAAAGGCCTCATCACACTCATTAGGGTGTGACGAGATAGAAATCTGTGGTGACAAGACACCACTCGCTACACTCATTAAGATGTACCAAGAAAGCCAAAACACTCTCGATGCAGCCCCTTACGTGGGGATGATGCCGGAAGGCTGCCAAAATTTCAACTAAAATTCAAAACTTAAAAAATTCAAATTGAAATCATCTAAGCATAAATTAAATAAGAAAATACATGATAAATGTTAAAACAAACATAAAATCAAGAAAAAAGATAGAGAAAAAATACTTACAAAACTTATTCAAGCAAGTTGAAAGCTTTCCCGAAGTGCGAATTAAAATCCTTTCCCCTCTTTATCAAGTACTCTAAACTCAAGCAAGTGCTTTCTCTTAGCCTTATTTAGAGGGATTTGAGGAAGGAATGAGTGAGTTCTATTTTCTTGTAAATTTCTCAGAATTAAACAAGTTTTAGTTAGAACTTGGGGGAGGCTAATAGTAAACTCACAAGTTTTAAACTGCAATTCTCTATGGCTTAAATTGAAGCGGTAAAGTGAATTTTCTTCTCTTATAAATTTCTTAAAATTAAACAAATTTTGATTAAAATTTGGGGAGATAAATACTAAACTCATAACAGATTTGCAATAAACTTAATGTCTAATTTTCAAATAAACATGGAGCTTGATGTAGAGTTAAGGATGAATCTAAATTAGGTTTAATAACTCTTATATGAATATGGAGATGATTATAATGGTGGCGAATAAGCATGAGTAGGGATAAAATAATAAATACTGAAATTGGTATAACCTATTAAAAGTGATTTAAATTGAACATAATCAAGTTAGAAGAATTAAAAAATTCAACAAGTAAACTAAGTGCAAGTAATGTTTTAAAATATGATATAAATCAAAATGTCTTCTACGCCACCGGATTTGCAATTATTTGTACAAGCAAAATATAACACTAAACTAATGATTATGTGAAGATTTCCTTCAATACAAAAAAAATATGATTCATTCTAAATTATATTTCAAAATCAAAAATCATTAATTTAGGTGAAATTATCTAAGCTATAAAAAATCAATCTCACATAAAATTTAAAGTGTAAATTTTAATTTCAAAAAAAAATCTAAATAATCTATTAAATATTAATCAAAAAAAATTTAATAAGATATTAGATCAATTTAATGTCTTCTACACCACTTCACAAATCATCATCTTTCGAAGGCGCACTAAGACATTAAATACACTGATGAGCCCCGACACTATGAATGTGTATATTCAAGTAACTGAGATGCTAATTGCTTCCTTAGTCTTGGGGTGAGTCAAAATTAACAAACCAAAACCTATTAAAAATTTCAACTTGTAAAATATGAAGATATCGGTGACAAAAGATCAATCTCTTTTGAGATACATAGAGTTGACAGGATCTAAAGTTCTCAAATATATTCAAGTCAATCAATTAACCACCCCGATGATGGCTATGTTGAATGGTGATTTCAATCGCAGGGGATACTTCCATCAAAAATATGATTCTAATCTCAAACCAATTTAACTTAAATCAAATATCTATCTAAAAATTATCTAAATGAAATTCCATCATTAAAAACTTAAAGTAAAACCCAATCAAATAACTCTCTAGGTAGTGTCTTATCTACCATTCCATCTGCCTTCTAAAAATTACACCGACACACTCAAATCACTCTCTCTTCAATTCAATATTGTTGAGAGGTAAGTGGCAAATTTTTGGAGCCCACAGTTCCGACTATAAAAAGTTGGTTTGTCCATGTCATGTTTGAGTCAAATATATAAGTATCAGGGTTAAATTAAGTTTAAGTCAATTTGATACAATTCTAATTTAGTCAATCCAATAGAATCCAAAGTTTAGTTAAGTAAAATTATGAATCAAAATGTCTTAATGTCTCCTAAAATAAATATTATGATACACTATGAATAGAAGGTTCAAATTGACTAAATCAATTAGATAATAAGTTTTCTTGTAATGTTCCAACATCATGTATGGTGTCACTTAGGGTTTCCAAGCACATAAGTATTATGGGTCTTAAATAAGCCTAAAGAGTTCCTAACTTAAATCAATTTAGATCTAAGCTATTATTACAACAAGCTAATATAGACTAGGGTTTTGCTAGAATTTACTAAATCAAGAGGATCTCAATAAAGATTTATTGTTTGATCCACTTGGCCTAAATTTGAGTACTAAAGTTTGGAACTAAATAAATCATCTATGTTTTATAAAATAATGGGTCATTCTATATTAAAATTTTATCAATTGAATCCTTGCATGAACAATTGAAGCAATAGTAGCTCAATGGTCAAATGGGCCATCTAGTGATAAGCATGGTTCCTAGTGCTACTTGAGGGTCTCAAAAAAGAAGACTAGAAATTGAGGTAGGTCATAAGTTGACCGAATCCAAATAAAGTGTCAATATTGAGGTAGTGACTAAGGCTTAAAGAACATCGATAGAGGGGAAGACCATGCCACTGCTCATTGACTACAAATTCAAGCTCAAATTGTATGTTGAAGGCAGAGAAGATGCTCATGTCATTGCTCAAAATGTGCCCTGTGATAAAGGCTTGCATCTAACTTGAAGGTTTTATATTAAAAATAAAGTTAATGATGTTAATTATAAGCCTCATGATAATTATTCTAAACTCTACTTTTTTAAAGTTATAAAATAGAAGTGGAAAAGAAAGAAGCCTAGTAACTCCCTAGTTTAAAGGCTAATACTCTGAAAAATTGTGCAAAGCTTGATTATCCAAGGACACATATGCCCATCTATGATGGAGGGCATAAGAAAATTTATAAAAAAATGAAAAGCAAAACTTTTTTAATGATTATAAATCACTTTGGCAACAAATCAGAAGGGGGCCCATGTTGACCTCACTTTTGGAGTGAGGATTCAATCTTTTCATCTTAGATTTAGCAGTTAATTTTCTCATGAATTAATCATACCTTCAGTCATGTTCACAAATATAAATGAAACTTACAATCATCAAGCCAAACCAAAATCAACTCAAGTCAAACCTAACCTAACCCCTTTGACCTCAAATATTCACATGAGCCATAACCCATTTGAACCCAAACCCACTGCAATTGAATTTATATATCAGTCATAAACTCATATATAAACTCAACTAAACTCAACTCAACCCAAAATCAACTCAACTAAGCCCATTTGGTCCACTTGACCCAAAGTGACCAATTTGACCTATTTGAACCAAGTTTCAATCTAACCCAAATTTGATTGAATCAACCTATGATGATTGTTGATTAGCCTAGGATGATCAATTGTCATGAATTAGGTCAAACCAAGTAAACTTGGTCATTTGACCAAGTCAACCCTCTTAACCCATATGAACCCAAACTAGCCAAAATTCATCCTACATCAAAACAATTGAAACCAATGACTCATACCAACCTAAGATCAATATTTGAACATGACTTGACCTTCATTTGAGCCAAACCAAATCCAATTGGCCCTCTTGACCCAAAATTGACCTAAAAGGCTAAATTGGGTCAAATCATGATCTAACCCAAATTGATTGCAATCAATGGCTCAAGTTCATTCCAAATTAATTATTAAACTTGACCAAAGCCCCAATTGAACATAATTTGACCAATTGGACCCAATTGACCCATTTTTCCCAAATTGACCTAAATCAAAAAAAATTCAAATTAATTGAAGCCAAAGCTTGCAGTCATCTCCAATTGATCAATCAAACCCAAATTAACACATAACCTAAGCTAATTTGGCCAATTTGGTCAACTTGACTCATTTGACCTACATGAATCCAAATGAGCCAAAATCAAACCTAAGCCAAATTGATTTGAACCAACTAAACCAAACCACTTCAAATCATCATTTGAACTTGACCCAAGCTTTGGTTTGATCCAATTTGACCAATTGGTCAACCTAACCCAACTTAGCCCAATTTGAACTATAAGAGTCAAATTAAGCCAAACCCACTCGAACCAAGCCAATACCCATTGGAACCTGGTCCAACCCGACCCAAACCCACCTAGGGTTAGACCAAAACCATGCCCAACCCTAATTGGACTCAACCTAATGAAAATCCCCCTTTGATTATCCTCCCCACATGGAATTTTGCCTAAATTGGCAAAGTCCACTCTCCTTTCTCCCCTTGGCAGCCATCAAGCACCCAAAAGGGTCTAACCTACTCACCTAGCCCAACCCATGTGGGCTAGGTTGGCCTTGGACCAAAGGGAGGTGAGTTAACTTACCTCCCTCACTAGCCGAACCCAATGGACCCAAAGGAGAAGGCATCCACCTTGAGCCACTAGCGAAGCCTCCCACCAACCCAATCAGCCACGTGGAGGTGACACCACTCCTGCCTCCCTCGGGCCTACCAAATCAGGGGACAACCTCATCCCAATCAGGGGATATACCTTGCTCAATTCGATCCAAAATTCACACACACACACACACCTCCGAAAACCCCCTAGAGCTCATTTCGAAACTCCTAGACCTTCCCCAGACCATTCTAAGCCCTCCCAAGCTCGAATTCTACTGTTCCAAAATAGGCATCCATCTCTCCATCCCAACTCCACCAATAATCAACCAAATCCAAATTCCTCTTACCCACACCTCATCGAGAAAGAATGAATCGCTTCCCGACCACCGGAGGTAGGAGTTTGATCAACATCGAGCTCCAAATTAATGGATCTTGGTCCACCAAGCGAACAATGAGGAATTGACTTACGTGCTGCTCAACAGGGCTTCGTCTCCACTAGTCGAAGCTTTCTCAATCAAATTCGCCTCTTGAGCTCCGGTGAGGTAATTCCGTTAAAATTGAGATTTGGTGAATTTTTATTGAAGCTTTGTGAAGAAAATGTAAATGTCATGTGATCTTGACCATTGAATCCTCTCAGATCCTTCGTGCATAGGTATGAGATCGATCTTCGATCGATCTGAGCTTAGGTGAGCTTGGATCGAGTGACAAAAGGTAGACGGTGTCCGTCTCTCATTGCTCGTGGGATGATTGATCATGCACCATCTGTTCCTCATGATTGAAACAGATGTTCATGATTAAATCCATTAGATTATCGATTTTATCCCTTAAAGAATCATGGGTTTGATCTATGTCATCCGATCCGAGATCGACAGCTTAGATAAAAGCGTGTTCGCAGCAAGCCACGTTAGCATTGAGTCGGACGTGTTTAAGTGACCAATCTGGCATCTAGATATCGGCGATGGCATGGGGATTAGATTTAAATTAGGGCTAATTAATTATTTTTAATGGCTAAAACTTCCAAAATTCATAACAATTCATAGAAAAATCAAAAAAATACAAATAAATATTCATTTTAAAGGTATTTTAGAGAAGAATCATTTAAAATTAATTCTAATTAATTTTGAACAATAATTAAGGCTTAATTTAGGTTTAATTATAAACTTAATTAAATTAATTACTCATTAATTATTTAAGTAAGTAATTCTAAACTTTTTGAGATTGTTTAATGGGATGACTTCTACCTCCCATAATTTTCTTGGGATTTATTGCTTAGGTAATTAGGGAAATTGCTCATTTAAGCCTTAATTATTCTCTTAATTAATTAAAGGATTAATTAACACCCTAATCAGTAACCAAATTAACTAATTGATCATGTTAATCACTATTGAACAGTGAGTGGGCAAGGGCAATGAGATGGGGACCTCTTTCCTTATCTTTTTCCTAAGTCCATTTCATTTAAAGGAAAAATTAATTAATTTAAGATTAATCAAAAGTTTAATTAATTAATTAAATGGATTAATTAATCAAAACAAATCATAATCACATCAGATCCTAATTAATTAAATCAAGGGTGGATCTGTAGGTGTTTAATAACCTTAAAGTATTTAGGGAAATTATGGTTAACCCACATGTGTGAAAAAATCATAAGAGTACTTAATTAAGTTTCTTAATCCAATTAACTATTAATCATGAGCCAATTGCATTAGGCCCTTTTCATTTCTTAGGATCATTGAAAAATTACTTTTCATTTATTTTCATAATATGTTGGCATAATTATTTGATTAATTATATTAAGGTAACATAGGTAAGGGTAATTAATTGAACTAATTTAAATCTAATTTAATTAATTCATAAAATCTACTTAATTTCCATCTTATTAAACCAAATTAATTCACATGCCTAGGAATGGGTTAAGATTAGCAAAAATATTTATATTCTATTTAAAATAAAATCAAAACCTAAATCATAAATTAATGAAAGAACTTTGGTTTACTTTAAATGATTTTATTTAGGATGATTATCCTTAGGAATTAATTTGATTGAATGAACCACATGTTTCTATTTGATTATTTCTTTTCAATCATGCTAAATATTACACGCCATTTGATTTCATGCATCCATGTCCTTCAAAAGTAATAAAGTCAAATGAATTTCCTTTTTGTATGCTTGCATGTGTTGGCTTAATTAAATATATGTATGGATATTATCACTAATAAATTCAAAACTATTTTCCAAAGCTTATGAATTGATTGTAATACATAGAGTGTTGATAGTTATAAAAATACATAAGAAGTGCATGTGCTTATAGTTTAAGTTTATGAAGTAAAGCTCTCTTTCTCTTATTCATATGTTAATTTAAATATGTTTGAATGACAATGGGTATTGTTGACCTCACTTTTGGAGTGAGTTTTCAATCTCCTCATCTTAGACTTAGGAGTCTTCTAGACACTAAGATTTGCCTAGTCATAAGACACTTCTAGCAATTAGGTAAACACTTAACCTAAGCTAGAGACTTAGAAGGATTAACCATAGGATTTGGTTATGCCTTAGGACTTAGGGAGATCCACCTACCATATAACCCAAATCCAATCCATGTTCACCTTCTCAAACCAAACCTCAAGTTCAATTCAAACACCAAATTTGAACCCAAATCCAAATTCCAAGCCAAATGATTGAAGCTCATGATCAAATCCAAATTCAAAATCAACCTAAGCCCTATGATTTTATCTTATGGACTTAGCCTTAGCCAAATTTAAATCAATCCAAAATCAAGTGATTTTCTCACATATCAATTCAACCCTTCAATCAATCTATTAAACTTACAATCAAACTCAATCCCAAATCCAATTTGCCAAAATCTGCAATCATACCAAATCCTACCCAAGTCCTTAGAATTACTTTCGTGGACTTAGCCAAATTTGTCTTCAAATCACTTCAAACTCAATTGATTTTCTCATAATCAATTTATATCTTCAATCATCTTCCTTAATATAAATCAAATCTACATTTAAATGATCAAAACTAAATCAAATTAAATCAAAACCCTATCTGAGCTCTATGACCTACCTTCATGAGCTTAGCAAAATTTGATTTCAAATCACTTCAAACTCAATTGATTTTCTCATGAACCAATCATGTATTCAATCAGATTCACAAATATAAATGAAATATACATTTAAATCATCAAAACTAAATCAAACTAAATCAAAATCCAAACCTAAGCCACATGACCCAACTCCATGGACTTAGCCAAATTTCTTAATTCCAAAACCCAAAATCAATTGATTTTCTCATGAATCAATTATTCCTTCAATTATCATCCCAAATATAAATGAAATCTACAATCATCAAGCCAAATAAAAATAAACTTAAGTCAAACCTAACCTAGCCCTTTTGACTTGATATTTTTAAGTGAACAAATGATTATAGTTGAATTTCTATATCAATCCCAAATCCATATATAAACTCAACTAATTCAAACTCAACCCAAAATTAAGCCAACTAAACCTAATTGATCCACTTAACCCAAAGTGACCAATTTAACCTATTTCAGCTAAGTTTCAATCCTACCCAAATTTGATTGAGCCAAGCCTATCGAAACCTCCCATCATGATTGCTAATCACCCTAGGTTGATCAATTATCACAAATTAGGTCAAACTAAGTCAACTTGGTCCTTTGACCAAGTCAACCTTCTTAACCCATATGAACCTAAACTAGCCAAATTGAAACCTAAGACAAATCCCTTGAAACTGATGATTCATACCAACACAAAATCAATATTTGAACATGACTTGACCCTCAATAGAGCCAAACCAAACCCAATTGGCCCTCTTTACCCAAGTTGACCCAAATTGACCTAGTAGACCAAATTGGGTCAAATCAAAATATAAACCAACTGATTGCAACCAATGGCTCAAGTTCATTCTAAATTGACTATTGAATTTGACCAAAGCCTCAATTGAGCCCAATTAACCCAATAGACCCAAATAACCTATTGAACCCAACTTGACCTACAGGGTCAAACCAATCTAAAACTCAAGGAAAACCAAATTAAACTAACTAAAGCCTACAAAATACTCCAAATGATCAACCAAACTCAAACCAAGCCATGAACCAAATTAATTTGGCCAATTGAGTCAAATTCATCAACTTGACCCATTTGACCAAAATGAACTCAAATGAGCCAAAATCAAATCTAACCCAAACAAAACCAAACCAATGACACCAACACACTCCAATTTATCATATGAACTTGACGAAAACCCTTGGTTTGACCCAATTTGACCAATTGGTCAACCTAACCTAATTTGATCCAATTTTACCTAAATGGGTCAAATTGAGCCAAATTGAACCAAATCAACTCCAAATGACATGAAATTTGGCCAAACCTACTTTTGACTCATTTCAAATATGCCCAAATCAAATTTAATGCCAAATGATCATCCTACCCTTGGGCTAGGGGTATCACATGAGACAAATCACCCTTGTAAGTGGTCATTTCCACTCCTTAGCCACTTGACACTTTCCTATTGGTCCACCTAGGCTCCTAGGACACTGCCCAACCTAAACCAAAGGTGGTTGGGTCAGCCATGACTCATGGGAAGGTGAAATCACCTCACCTCCCCCATTAGTGCAGATGGAACTCAAGGACACCCACTGATCCCTCTTACCAGGCACCTCTTAAGCTTTGGCCAACCAAATCGAACCACCTAGGATGATTCTCTGTCATTCCTAGCCACCATCAATAGTCAGACATCCACTAGATGCCAAATCAAGATGAACAGGATCTTGAAGTGAGGGGGTATACCCCCTCATTTTGATCCAAATTAGAAAGAGAACCTTAGTGTGAGCTAGAGAACCCTAAGGAGAGTCCCCTAGAGCTTCCTAGAGCATTTCCTAATCCCCCATTATCGTTTCCTTCAAACTTGAAATAGGGCAACCTTCCTCTCACTCCTATTTGCTCAAGGCTAAACCAAAGTGCAATTAACTTTGCACATGCCATCCTTGCAGCTAGTCGAGCAAAAATGAATCATTTCCCAAGCTTCTCGATGATCGGAGGTGGATTTTGATCAACGCCAAACTCCCAAGCTTCAGTTTGTGGCTTTCCAAGCAAACCACCTCAAATTGGAGCTTGTGCTGATCAATAGGGCTTCATCTCCACTAGACAAAGCTTCTTCAATCAGATTTGCCACCGATCTTGAGTTCCGGTGAGGTATGCCATTGAAACCGATCCTTAGGCAAAAATAGTTCAGAGCTATTTGAAGAAAACTTGCACGCCACATGATCTTAGCCGTTGGATCCCCTTGGATCCTTCGCGCGAAGGTGTGGGATCCATTTGAGTCGATCTGAGCTCGGGTGAGCTCAGATCATGCGAGCAATGGAGGATAGACTCCATTCTCCCTCGTTCACATGATGATAGATCATGCGTCGTCCATTCCACATGATCGAACTAGACGATCATGATTAGATCTGATAGATCGATCTGATTTAATCTTATTAAGCCATGAGATTAATCATGGTTGTCCGATCTTAAATTGGATGGTGCACGAGAAAATGAGTTCTGCCGCCGCCATGTAAGCGCTGACTAGGATTATTTTCAATAACCAATCCCACGGTGCCATGTGGAAAGCACGCCACATGGAAAGTGTGCTGAATCAGAGTGCCACATGGCACCAATTAAGGGTTAATTAGGCTTAATTAATGTGTTTTAATGGCTAAAACTTGTAAAAATCATAACTAATTATAAAAAAAATTAAAAAATATAAATAAATACTCATTTTAAAGGTATTTTAGAGATGAATTTATTAAAAATATTTTTAATTAATTTTGAATAATAATTAAGGCTCAGTTTAATAATTACCTAATTACTTAAGTAATTAACTCCAAACTTTGTGAGTTAATTTAATGGGATATCCTTTGCATCCCATGATTTTCTTGGGATTTATTGCTTAATTGATTATGAAAATTGACTAATTAAGCTTTAATTAGTATCTTAAGTTAATTAATCATTAATTAATCCCATGAACAGTAATAATTTGGTTAATTAAGTTATTAATCATGATCCAATAGTAAATGGACTAATGGAATAAGGTTGAGACCTCTTTCTTAATCTCATTCCCTAAGTTAATTCCATCAATTAAAATTAAATCAATTAAGGTTTAATTAATTAATCAAATGGCTTAATTAATTAAAATTGAAATCATAATCATATCAAATTTTAATCAAGTAAATCTTGGCTAGACCTTTAGGTGTTCAATAACCTAAAGAGGTCTTAAGAAAATTATGGTTAACCTACATGTGTGAGAAAATTATAAGAGTACTTAATTAATTCCTTAGTTTAATTAACCTTTAATCATGAGCCAATTACATTAGGTCCTTTCATTTCTTAGGTTCTTTGCTAATTTAATTTCCAATGTATGTGCATATCATGTTGGCTCATAATTATTTTGGTAATTATGCTAAGGTAACATAGGAAAGAGTTAATTAATGCATTTAATGCATACCACAACTTAATTAACCCATAAAGTCAACTTAATTACATTTCATTAAACCAAATTAATTAACAAACATGAGAATGGGTTAGGACTAGCAACCTCTTCTCACATCCTTAAATTAAATCAAAAATATGAAATTAAAATGATACTAAGAAAGCTTTGGCTTATTTAAAATAATTTTATTTAATATGATTGTCCTTAGGAACTAGTTTGGTTGAATGAATCACATGCTTATATTTGACTGTTCCAATCATGTTAGATATTGTATGTCATTTGAAATCATGCATCCATCTTTTCAAAATCAAGTAAAATAAAAATAGATTTCTTTATGTAAGTTTGCATGTGTTGATTTAATTTAATATATGTGTGGCTATTATCACTATTAAATCCAAATGTATTTTTCAAAAGCTTATAAATGAATGATAACATGTGTTATATGCTAGTTATAAATACATAAAAAATGCATGTGCTTATAGCTTAAGTGTATGAATGTTGAGTTCTCCTTCCTCTATTCATGTGTTGATTTATATAAAATTGAATGGTAATGGGTATATAGTATGCACATCCCGGGAATACGAGACTTTAGCTAGCCCCAAGGAGGTCATTTCACTACCTCACTTCCGTGGTTTAACAATGGCACATACCCATTTGATTTCATTCTTATGTATTTCAACATTAGAATTTAAATAGAGCTTTAATTCATATACATAAATGATTTAATCAATTAAAAATATAATCTTTACATAATTTTTTTCCTTCATTTATGTATACATTCATGTGTATTTAAGAAAAGCAAGTATATAGTATGGGCATCCCAGGAATACGAGACTTTAGCTAGCCCCAAGGAGGTCATTTGATTACCTCGCTTCCCTGGTTTAACAACGGCGCATACTTATTTATGTCTTTATACATGTATATGTATATGTGATTAATGAATGAAAATCCCTTTTTATATCAAAATTGCATGCATTCATAATTGATTGAATGGTTGAATTAATTAGCATTATGATTTGGAGTTTACTTCTTATGTTCATGTTTATGACTCTACATACGTTTGAATGCAAATGGGTATATAGTCTGGACATCCCGGAATACAAGGCTTTAGCTAGCCCCAAGAAGGTTATTTCATTACTTGACTTCCCTAGTTTAACAACGGCATGTACCTATTTAATTTCAATCTTATATCTTTTTGAATAAGAATTTGGATAAAGCTTTAAATTAATAAGTTTAAATAATTCAATCAAATAAAAATATAAATTCTAAACATACACATACCTTCATCATTTAAGTGTGTCAAAATATATTGCATGTATAGATACACTTAGGATTAAATCATATGCATGTTACATGTGATGGAAGGGAATGGTTTGATATATGTCATGTGATAGTAATTCAATTAGATTAATCTTAAGATGCCTTTCATATTGAGTAAAGTTATTTAAAGTGAATATAAACTTAGGATTAATTAAAATGTATAATAAACCATTCACTAAAGAGAACCAAACCAAATTAACATGTTTTAGAAAGTGGCTTAAGGTAGGGATGAAAGAGGGCAATCCTCTTTTCTTCTCTTTACAACACTTAGTTTCTAAGTGTAATCAAATAAAATAAAATAAAATATAAATTAAAATTCACAAATCAACTAAACAACTTGAAGTGAAATTAACATTTCATGTTAAATTGAAGCTCTCCAAATTTAGAAAAAAAACATAACCTTAATGCTTAGTTAAAACATAGCACACAAGCCGTAACACACACATTAGAATTAAGTCACCACTTCTAGTTTTATATTTGGGTGGTGCATGATGTGATGTATATTTTGTTCTATGATGTATTATTTTAGACTGAAAGTTAGTGTGTATACTTCATAGATTGGATGATAGGTCGATATTAGCCTAATCATATTTTTTGTAGGGGATTATGCTTAAGGGGATGCTTAAAAATAAATATGAATGCTCTCTTCGTAGGTTGCATAAACCCCTAAGCATAATCCCGCTTGGTTACCCATGTGCAGGGTGCTAAGTCTAAATTATAATATATATGCTTGGGATTGTATGTATGTTTAGCTACCCTCTATTTTGCAGGTGTAGTTAGATTTACTTTTCTCATTTTTATATACTTTTGCAATTAGGAATTAGGAATATGTGTTATTGGGGATTATGATGAGTAGTGGCTAGAAGGCTTTGTCCTGGGAGGCCCTGTGATGCCTTTGAAGCAAGCACATCCAAACCAAAGAAGTGGAGCAAATCAAATCAAATGAAGGAAAGAAGAAATAAAGAGATGGAGGAATGAAGACCCCGATAGCATTTAATAAAATTGAAATTATTCTTTCATATATCGGATTGTATAAGGGTAGAGCTCGACAACCCATGTTTTCTCTTTTTCGGTTGCACGGCGGTACCCGACCGCATCAGCCTCTTAATCTTTTGCACTAGTTTTATAAAATTATTTGATGTTGTGTTTATTTTGCGCATTAGAACAACATGCTTTTCATAGTTTCTTAATGATTGATGTTTAAATTTGTGGCCTGGACACGATAGGCTTTTAGGATAAAATTAATTTTTCTACCCAACTAATCACTCATAATTAAATTTTAATCAACTCACAACCTCATCATAAAGCCTTGGTTTTAAATAAGATAATTAAAAAAATTTGGCAACCCCTTAACTGTATGTTGTATGTCTCACATCATGCATATCATATTCCTTCTTCCTTGAATATGGGGGATCTCCATCCTTGCACGATAGGGAAATGCTTAGCCTGTGAGGGCATCCCTTGTGGTGGAGAACCCCCCTTCTCACTAATTTAGCAAACAATCAACTTTCATCATGTATTTAAGCATAAAGAAATCCCAAACCTTTGTCAAAATGAATGAGTTAAAAGTAATAAAATTTAAAAAGATTTGCATTTTAGACTAAGTCATATGCTCATACCACTCATGCTCTAGTCTTTTAGGGAGTGGGTTTAGGATTTTAGTTTCTTTTAAATTAAATAACTACCCTAGCTATCTTGTAATACATAAGACTAGACTTCATGTATTTAAGACATAGGAGGTGTTAGTTGGCACTCAGAAATTATAAGTACAGAAGTTGGTCGGTTTATTCTTTCTCGTAGAGGTAAACCATCATGTCCATTCTCTGCTTAGATTTAGGCCATGCTTTGACATCATGCTAAAGCTCCCAAGATTTAGGATCCGAGATGGTTATTTCCTTCGGGCTACAATAATAAATCTTCACCTTTTATGCATTTTCACAATCTTGTGTTGTTGGATTATAAGCCCTAGCAATCTAATAAAATTCAACTCAAATAAATAAGTCTCTTCACTTTCAAACATATAACGCCTAATTATAAGATAGGTTGGAATGTTCACTAGGCTTCCTAGTATCATGAGCATTTCCTACTTCCACCCTTTGGATTCTAAAAATAAGTCTTCTCCTTGAACTTTCCTAATTGATCTTCCAAATTTAACCAATCCTTTGATAGTCTAACCTTAAAATCTTTGGAGATGATAATTGTCTACTTTAATCGAGAATATTCTTAAGGAATTTCATTCCCAAAGATGTAATTAACTATAGAGTCTTGGCTCCATAGGGAACTTTAGAACCCAGTTTAATATAAACCCTACTTTATTCATCCATGTAAAGTAGGGAAAAAATCCCTGGTATATTCAAAAACCTATAATGCCTTAGCAGTCCTTATTAGTTGATTAGGTCCACTGATGGGTGGTGCCTTTATCTTTCGATGGAGTACATCATACCTCAATGTTGTACCTAATCACTTCAATAAGTACCCCCTATGATCTGCATGGTGTCCCCTCTACATCCAAAAATTAACACCACAGGTATATAGTCTAGAAATCTTGGGAATACGAGGCTTTAACTAAACCCAAGGAGGACATTTGATTATCTCATTTCCCTAGTTAACAAAGGCACGTATCCATCTAGTTTCATTCTTATGTATTTTAACATTAGAATTTGGATAGAGCTTTAAATTATATACATAAATAATTCAATTTAAGAAGATACAATCTTTGCATGATTTTCATCCTCTTATGTATGTGTATGTATTTAAGGAAAGTAAGTATATAGTCTGGACATCCCGAGAATACAAGACTTTAACTAGTCCCAAGGTGGTCATTTGATTACCTCACTTCCCTAGTTAACAAAGGCATGTACTTTCTTATATTTTTTATACATGGATGTGTATATTTAATTTGAGAATGATAATCCTCTTTTCATTGAAAATACATGCACTCGTAGTTGTTCAAGTCATTTAATTAATTAATCATGTGATTTGAAGTTCTCTTTATTATGTTCATATATGCAAATTTACATATATTTGAATACAAATTTACATATATTTGAATGCAAATGGGTATATAGTCTGGACATCTCGGGACACGAGGCTTTAGTTAGCCCCAAGGAGGTTATTTGATTACGACTTCCCTGGTTAACAATGACACGTACCCATTCAATTTCATCCCTATGTATTTTTGTATAAGAATTTGGATAGAGCTTTAATTAGCATGTATTAAATAATTCAATCAATTAAAATATAAATTCCAAATATATACATTCATCATT
The DNA here is from genome assembly GCA_021442155.1 of Cymbidium sinense. Lineage (NCBI taxonomy): Eukaryota > Viridiplantae > Streptophyta > Magnoliopsida > Asparagales > Orchidaceae > Cymbidium > Cymbidium sinense. The sequence goes on from CM038217.1 coordinate 91,139,511, forward strand.
TATGCTACAACATGTTACATCTGTAGGTACACTTACGATCAAATTATATGCATATTACATGTGATGGAAAGCAATAATTTTATATTTTTCATGTGGTAGTAATTTAATTAGATTAATCTTAAGTTTCTTTTCATGTTAAATAGAATTATTTAAAGTGAACATAAACTTATGATTAATAAAATGTGTAATAAGCCATTCAGTAAAGAGAACTAGATCAAATTAATATGTTTTAGAAAGTGGCTTAACGTGGGGATGAAAGAGAGAAATCATCTTCCTTCTCCTTATAACACTTAGTTGTTAAGTGTAAATCATATGAAACAAAAGAAAATACAAATTAAAATTCTCAAATCAATTAAATAACTTTAAGTGAAATCAACCCTTTATGTTAAATTGAATCTCTCCAAACTTAGAAAAATATAACCTTAATGATTAATTAAGACACACCACACAAGCCTTAACACACACATTAGAATTAAGTCACCACTTCTAGCACTATGTTAGGATGGTGCATGATGTGATGTATATTTTGTTTTATGATGTAATACTTTGGATTGGATGTTAAGGTGTATACCATGTAGACTGGATGTTAGGACGCTCTTAGCCTAATCATATTTTTTTCAGGGGATTGTGCTTAAGGGATGCTTCAAAATAAATAAAAAAGCTCTCTTTGTAGGTTGCTTAAACCCTTAAGCATAATCCACGTTATGATAGGTGGGCTTGGTTACCCATGTGCAAGGTGCTAAGTCCAAATTATAAATATAACTGCTTGGGTTGTATGTGTGTTTAGCTAACCTCTATTTTGCAAGTATAGTTAGATTTACTCTTTTATATATGAATGTAATTTTTGCAATAAGAATAAGGATTAGTGCTATCAAGGATTAGGATGAGCAGTGGCTAGAAGGCTTTATCCTGGGAGGCCCTCTGATGCCTTTGGAGCACAACCAAATCAAAGGAGGAAGATAAGATAGACAAAATGATATGAAGAATGAAGACCATGTATAATTTCATTGTAAATCTTTTTTATTTTTAGGTTGTATAAGGGTAGAGCTACCCATCTTTTTTTTTTTTGGATGACGTCATCGCCTCTTATTCTTTCATATAGCTATAAAATTGATTGTTGATTTGCTTAGATTGTGCATTAGGATGGCATGTTTTTCATAGTTTATAATGATTGATGCTTTAATGTGTGTCCTAGATATGGTAGGCACTTAGGATAAAATAAATTTTCTATCCAACTAATCACTCATAACTAAATTTTAAACAACTCATAACCTCATCATAAAAGCCTAGGTTATAACCAAGATAACTAAAAGATTTAGAAACCCCTTAGGTGTATAGTTGTATATTCCACATTATGCATGCATATTCTTTCTCTCTTGAACAAGAAGGATCTCCATCCTTGCATGATAAGGGAATGCTTGACCTATGAGGGCATCCCTTGTGGTGGAGAACACCTTCTTCTAGTTATTTGGTCCATAACCTATCTTCACCATGCATTTAAGCATAAGAAATCCTAATGCCTTTGTCTAAATGATGTGTCAAAATGAAATAAAATTTAAAAATACTTTTTGCATTGGTAGACTAAGTCATTGCTCATACCACTCATGTTATAGTATGTTAGAGAGTGGATTTTAGGATTTTAGTCTCTTTCTAGTTAAATAACTACCCTAGCTATCTTGTAATTTATAAGATTTGACTGCATGGTTTTAAAATCATTGGAGGAATTAGCTAGTACCCACTCCAGACGATTATAAGTCCAGAAGTCAGATGAGTTTACTCTCTTTTATGGAGGTAAACCCTTATGTCCACTTGTCGCTTAGATTTAAATTATGCTTTAGCTCTAACTAAGATCCGTAGATTTAGGATCTGAGGTAGCTATTTCTTTCAGGCTACAAGCATAAATCCTCACCTCTTAGGAATTTTCACAACCTTGTGTTGGTATAAGCCCTAGCAATCTAATAAAATTCAACTCCAATAAATAAATCTATTCACTTTCAAATATATAAAGCTCCATCATAGGATAGATTAGAATGCTCACTAGGCTTCCTAGAATCATGAGCATTCCCTATTTATTTCCTTCGAATTCCAAAAAAAAGTTTTCTCCTTGAACTTTCCCAGTTGATTTTCCAAACATAACCAATCCTTTGATAATCAAATCTTGAAATCTTTAGAGATGATCATTGTCTACTTTAATCTAGAGTATTCTTAGGGATTTTAATTTTCTAAGATGTAATTAACTATGGAGGCTTTCTTCCATAAGAACTTTAAATCCCAGTTTAATATAAACCCTACTTTATTCATCCATATAAAGCATGGGAAAAATCTCTAATACATTCGAAGACCGATCATGCCTTAGGAGTCCTTATTAGGTGATTAAGTTCATTGAAGGGTGATGCCTCTATCTCTCAAGATAGTACATCATACATCAATGTCATACCTGACCACTTTAATAAGTATCTCCTACGATCTGCATGGTGTCCCCCCCTCACATCCAAAAATAAACTCCACAATCCATAATTTTATTAATGGATGATCATATGATGAAAAAATTGGTATAACTCAAGTGATGTGTCATCACGAGAAATAAGGGTGAGATTTTGCTGATAAATTAATGATAGATCCAACAATGAAGAAGCAATGGTTGCTAGTTTTCATAAGTATTATGATAGTTAGAGATCGAGCCAAGAATGCATGACATGTGGGGAAGATGGAAGCACTCTTAAAAGAAATTTTGTTTTGGAATATGCTACATGGATAAATAGGAAGGTAAAGAACAGTGAAGCTAATTTGAGAATAAATAAAGAGGTAAATAAAGAAACCAATGATTTTATGAGCAATTTTAAGTTGGTTTTTCTGCTCAAAGAGTGAGACACTTAAGTTGCTTTGCTATGAAAGGGGGTACAGACAATAACAGTTATGATGGTTGATATAATAACACAAGTAACAAACTATCCTAAAGAGGCACTTAAGCAGAGGCTCTCATTGTTCATGCCACTTTAGAGCTAATATAGTATATTCTAATGACCTTCGATTAAGTATTTATGAGATATTTCTAATTGAACTAGTGAAACATTATAGTGTTTTGAGTTGCATAGCATGACTCACCTATCAAGGTCACTACCACTCAAATGTTTATGGTATTTATTTTTGAATGTGAGGGGAACACCATGTAGATCGTATGGGGTACTTATTGAAGTGATCGGGTGCGACATTGAAGTATGATGTATTATCTCGAAAGATAGAGGTATCACCCTTCAATGGACCTCACTAATAAGGACTCCTAAGGCATGATGGGTCTTCAAATATACCATAGATTTTTCCCTATTTTACATGGATGAATAAAGCAGGGTTTATATTAAACCAGGTTCTTATGGAGGCAAGCCTCCATAGTTAATTATATCTTAGGGAATGAAATTTCCGAAGAATACTCTCTATTAAAGTAGAAAATTATCATCTCCAAAGATTTCAAGGTTAGACTATCAAAGGATTGGTTATGTTTGGAAACTCAATAGGGAAGATTCAAGGAGAAAACTTATTTTTGGAATCCAATGGGAGGAAGTAGAAATACTCATGATACTAGGAATCCAAGTGAGCATTCCAATCTATACTATGATTGGGCATTATATATTTGAAAGTGAAGAGATTTATTTATTTGAGTTGAATTTTATTAGATTGCTAGGGCTTATAATTCACCAACACAAGGTTGTGAAAATGCCTAAGAGGTGAGCATTTGTGCTTGTAGCTTGAAGGAAACAGCTATCTTAAATCTAAGGAGCTTTAGTACGAGCTACAACATGACCTAAATCTAAGAGATAGGTGGACATAAGGGTTCATCTCCACAAGAGAGCATAAATTCATCCGACTTCTGGATTACAACCGCCTAGAGTGGTTGCCAACTAACACCTCCTATGTCTTAAATCTATGCAGTATCTTATGTAATTACAAGATAGCTAGGATTTGTTATTTAATTTAGAAAAAAATTAAAGTGCTAAACCCACTCCTTAAGAGACTAGAGCATTAGTGGTATGAATATATGACTCAGTCTACAAATGCAAAAAATCTTTTCAAATTTATTTTATTTTTGGCACATCATTTAGACAAAGGCTTTAGGATTTTTATATGCCTAAATGCATGGTGAAGGTTGATTATTGGCTAAATCATATTAGAAAGAGGGCGAAGCTCCATCAGTAGGGGTTGCTCTCATAGGTCAAGCGGTCCATATGTTTGTAAGGATGGAGGCCCTCATTTTACAAGAGTGATTCAAGATGATATTCATGATGTGAGACATACAACCATATAGCTAAAGGATTGCTAAATCTTTTAATTATCATATTTATATCTTAGGCTTTATGATGAGATTATGAGTTGTTTAAAATTTTGTTATGAGTGATTTGGTGGGTAGAAAATTTTATTTTATCCTAAGAGCCTATCGTATATAGGCCACACATTAAAGCATCAATCATAAATAAACTATGAAAAATATTCCATCCTATTGCGCAATCTAAACATAACATAACATCAATCAATTTTTAAACCCAACATAAAAGAATAATAGGCGGTGCGATCTGGTTCTATCGTACAATCCAAAAAGAGAAAAAATGGGTAGCCGAGCTCTACCCTTATACAACTCGGAATATGAAAGAATAATTACAATTTGAATGAATACATGCTATAAGGGGGTCTTCATTCTTCATACCTCCATTTTTGATTTGATTCCTTCAAAGGCATCACAGGGCACCTCAGAATAAAGCCTTCTAGCCACTGCTCATCTTAATCCCCCTAGCACTAATCCTAATTTCTAATTGTAAAATTACATATTTGTAAAGTAAATTTAACTACGCCTGCAAAGTAGAGGTTAGCAAAGCATACATACAATTGTAAGCAATTATATGAATAATTTGGACTTAGCACCCTGCATGTGGGTAACCAAGCCCACCTATCTTAATTTGGATTATGCTTAGGGGCTTAAGAAAACTACAAAGAGAGCATTTATATTTATTTTTAAGTAACCCCTTAAACACAATCCCATGCAGAAAAATATGATTTGGCTAAGAACGGCCTAACATCTAGTCTATGAAACATACACCCTAACATCCAGTCTAAAATAATCCATCATAAAACAAAGCATACATCACATCATATGTCATCCAAACAAAGAGCTAGAAGTGGTGACTTAATTCTAATGTGTGTATTAAGGCTTTGTGTGGTATGTCTTAACTAAGCATTAGAATTATATTTTTCTAAGTTTAGAAAACATTCAAGTTAACATGAAGGTTGGTTTCACTTGAAGTTGCTTAATTGATTTGTTAACTGTAATTCATATTTTCTTTTGTTTCATATGATTTACACATAACAACTAAGTGTTATAAAGAGAAGGAAGAGGATTGCCCTCTTTCATCCCTTCCTTAAGCCACTTTCTAAAGCATATTAATTTGATTTGTTCTCTTTAATTAATGGCTTATTAAATGATTTTTAGTTACTCCTAAGTTTAGGTTAACTTTAAATGACCATTTTTAATACGAAAGGCTTCTTAAGATTAATCTAATCGAATTACTATCACATGACATATATTTAATCATTCCTTTACATCACATGTATCATGCATATGATTTAATACTTAATATATCTATACATTCAACATATTTTAGCACAATTGAATGATGAATATGTATGTATATTTAGAATTTATATTTTTTTTTATTATTTTGATTGAGTTACGTGATCATAAAAATTAAAGCTCTATCCAAATTCCAGTAGCAAAATGCATAAGAATGGAATCACATAAGTATGTGTCCTTTTTAACCAAGGAAGTGAGGTAATCAAATGACCTCCTTTGGGCTAGCTAAAGTCTCATATTCCCAAGATATCCAGTCTATATACTTATTAACATTCCAAGCTTAAGTAAATCCATACATAAATAAGGAAAAGAGAGCACTAATTTATATGTAGCACATGCTAATGACTAAGATGAATGTGAATGCATGTATTTTTAGTAACAAAAGGGAATCTTCATCTTTTAAATAAGAATACATGCACATGTATAAAAGATGTAAGCAAATACGTGCCATTGTTAACCAGGGAAGTGAGGTAAACAAATGACCTCCTTAGGGCTAACTAAAGCCTCGTATTCCTAGGATGTCTAGACTAAACACTTGGTATCTTAAATACATATGAATGTATACACAACTATAAAGATGAGGATCATGCAAAGATTGTATTTTCTTTAATTAAATTATTTAGATATATGAATTAAAGCTCTATCCAAGTTCTTATACAAATAAACATATGAATGAAATTAAATGGGTACGTGTCATTGTTAACAGGGAGAGGTAATCAAATGACTTCCTTGGGGCTAGCTAAAGTCTCAAATTTTTGGGATGTCCAAACTATATACCCATTTCCATTAAAACATATGTAAATTTGCATACATGAACATAAGAAAGGAAACTCCAAATCACACACTTATATTATCAACACATATAATATGTATTATCAATTTATGGACGTTTGAAAATAAATTTGAATTTAATAGTGATAATAGCCACACATATATTAAATTAAATCAACACATGCAAGGGTACATAAAAGAAATTCATTTATTTCATTTGAATTTTGAAAAGATGAATATATGAAATCACATGGCATACAACATTTAACATGGTTGAAAAGGAATAATTAAATACCAACACATGATTCATTCAATTAAACTAATTCCTAAGGACAATCACATTACATAAACCCATTTAAAGAAAGCCAAAGTTCCTTCATTAATTTAGTTTTGAATCTTTGATTTCATTTAAAGAGGAGAAGGAGTACTCATTTATTACCTAACCCCATTCCCACATTTGTAATTTAATTTGATTTAAGAAAGGGTAATTAGGTGAATTTTATGAATTAATTAGGTTGGATCCTTAATTAAATCAATTAATTACCCTTACCAATTTTACCTAAATATAATTAACCAAATAATTATGAGCCAACATGGTATGCATATGGATGAAAAGTAAATTTGCAATGATCCTAGAGAATAAAGGGGCCTAATGCAATTAGCTCCTAATTGATAGTTAATTAGGCTAAGGAACTTAATTAAGTACTCATATGACTTCCCCACATATGTGGATTAGCCATAATTTCCCTAATTATCTTTAGGTTATTAAACACCTAAATATCTACCCCTGATTTAATTAATTAGGATCTTATGTGATTAGAATTTGAATTTGATTAATTAAGCTAATTAATTAATTAATTCTTTAATTAGTCTCATTTCTTAGTTAATTTTTCTCCAAATGAAATGGACTTAGGAAAGAGATTAGGAAAGAGGCCCTAATCTCATTCCCCATTCATTATTTCAACAGTGATTAGAAAGCTTAATTTATTGATTTTTGTTGATTAGGAGGTTGATTAATTAATTAATTTAATCAAAAAAGTGGTTAAGGCTTAACCAGTCAATTACCCTAATTAACCATATAATAAATTCCAAGCAAATTATGAGAGGCAGAGGTCATCCCATTAAATTAACCCACAATGTTTGGGATTAATTACTCAAGTAATTAGAGAGTAATTAGGCAAATTAATTTTGTAATTAAACTTTAATTAAGCCTCAATTATAGTTTAAAATTATTTGGAATTAATTTTAAATAAATCTCTTCTAAAATACCTTCAAAATAAGTAATTATTGTATTTTTTTATTTTCTATAATTTGTTAGGAATTTTAGAAGTTTCAATCATTAAATCAATTAATTAGGCCTTAATTAGGTTTAATCTGTCGGTGCCATGTTGACCGTTGACGTGGCATGCTTCCATGTGGTGCCATGGGATTGGCCACTTAAGCGTGTCCGGCTCAGCACTGACGTGGCTGGCAGCGGACAGGCTTTCATCTCCACCATCTGATCTCCGATCTAAGATAGGATGGCGCAGATCAAACCCATGAATCTTTAAGGGACAAAATCATATTAAATTTAGCGAATAATCACGACCATCCATTCCAATCACACGGAATAGACGGTGTGTGATCTTTCATATCCCGAGCGACTAAAGATGGACATCGTAAGCCTTTCATTGCTCGATTCGAAGCTCACCATAGCTCAAATCAAGTTGGAAATCAACCCACACCTTCACACGAAGAATCCAAAAGGATCCAATGGCTAAGATTGTGTGAAATGCAACTTTTCTTCACAAAGCTCTAAAGAATTTTATCCAGAAGCTTGATTTTGAAGAATTACCTCACCAGAGCTCAAGATCGGCGGTGGAATCGATTGAGGAAGCTTCATATAGTGGATACAAAACCCTACTGATTGAGATGTGCATTGATTCTTAGTCGTTCACTCGAAAAGGCCACAAAAAAAATGATTTGGAGGTCAGCATTGATCAAACTCATACCTCCGATGGTTAGAGAGCTTAGGAGGCGATTTGTTCTTGCTTGATGGAGTGGTGGGAAGGTGTGTGCAAAGTTAATTTGGATTTAGTTGTGTATTGGTGGAGTTGGGTCGAATGTATGGATGTCCTATTTTAGCTCTGGGAAATCCTTCATTGGGGAGCTCGGTTTGCTTCGGTGAGGGCTCTAGAGCTCTCAAAATGGCCTTAGGGAGCTTGCCGAGAGTGTGAGTGATCGATTCAGATTGAAATGAGGGGGGTATATCCCCCTCCCTTGGATCAGACGGATGGATTTGGCTCCTGAATTTTGGCTGGTCAGCCACCGCCAAGGCACCAAATTGGTCGATGTCACCTCCACGTAGCTCGACTTGGTTGGTGGGATGCTTAGCTGGTGGCTCAAGGTGGATGCCTTCTTCTTTGGATCCATTGGTTTTGGCCATGGTGGGGAGGTGAGTTAACTCACCTCCCATTAGTCCATGACTGATCTAATTGGGCTAGGTGAGTAGGTCAGACCCCATTTGGGGTGTTTGAGGGCTACCAAGGGAAAAGAGGGGAGTGGACTTTGCTAATTTAGGCAAAATCCTATTTGGGGAGGAGAATCCAAGGGAGATTTACTTTGGGTTGAACCCAATTTGGGTTGGGTTGGTTTTGGGCTGACCTTGGGTGGTGGGTTTATGATTGGTTGGGTCAGGTTGCATTGGGTTTTGGCTTGGTTCAAGTGGGTTTGGCTCAATTTGACCTTTATAGGTCACATTGGGCTAGGTTGGGTTAGGTTGACCAATTGGTCAAATTGGGTCAAGCCAAGGCTTGGGTCAAGTTCAAATGATGATTTGAAGTATTTTGGTTCAATTGGTTTGAACCAATTTGGCCTAGGTTTGATTTTGGCTCATTTGGATTCATGAAGGTCAAATAGTTCAAGTTGAGAAATTTGACCAAATTGGCCAAATTAGCTTGGGTTATGGGTTGACTCATGTTCAATTGGTCAACTAAAGATGATTGTAGGCTTCGGTTTGAATCAATTTGGATTTGATTTGGATTTAGGTTGTTTTGACCCTTTAGGTCAATTTGGGTAATATTGGTTAGGTTGATTAATTGGTCAAACTGGGTTCAATTATGGCTTTAGTCAAGTTTAATAATCAATTTGGGTTAGATCATAATTTGGTTTAGTTCAATCCAGTTTCAGTTGGATTAGAATTTGGCTCAAATAGGTCGTTTAGGTCACTTTGGGTCAAGTGAGGCTATTAGGTTTTGTTGGGTTAATTTTGAGTTCATTTGAGTTTAGTTGAATATATATATATATATATATATATGGATTTTGGGTTGATAAATAGCTTTGATTGCAATTGGTTTGGGTTAAAATGGGATTTGGTTCATTTGAATATCTCAAGTCAAAGGGGCTAGGTTAGGTTTGATTTGGATTGATTTTGGTTTGGCTTGATGATTGTAGATTTGATTTATATTTGGGATGATGATTAAAGGAATGATTGATTCACAAGAAAATCAATTGAATTTGGTTTGAATTGGATGAGAATTTGGTTAAGTCCATGAAATTTAATCATATAGCTTAAGCTTGGCTTTGATTTGAGTTAATATTTGGATTATGTATGTTTGTAGGTTTGATTTAGTATGATCAAAGATCTTATTGGGTTTGATTTATATTTAGGATGAGGATTGAAGATATAATTGATTCATGAGAAAATCAATTGATTTTGGTTTGATTTGGTTTGAAATTTGGCTAAGTCCATGGAATAAATCTATAGAGCTTAAGCTTGGATTTTGATTTGATATTTGGATTTGGATATGTGATCAATTGAATATAGATTTGATTTATATTTGGAAAGATGATTGAAGATATTAATTGATCATGAGAAAATAAATTGATTTTGGGTTGATTTGGATTCAAATCTAGCTAAGTCCATCGAATAAATCATGTGGCTTAAGTTTGGATTTGTGAATTTGGCTTAAATAGGTCTTTTAAGCTTAGGTTAAGTGTTCACCTAATTGCTAGAAGTGTCTTATGACTAAGGAAGTCTTAGTGTCTAGAAGACTCCTAAGTCTAAGAAGAAGAGATTGAATCCTCACTTCAAAAGTGAGGTCAACAAATGGACCCCAATAGGTGTGGTGTAACTGACAAGGCATACCACACGTATTGGTGTTGATGAGGTGATCAACAACGTCCAAAAGATTATGAGCATGAATGAAAACAATCTATACCTAAACCCGAGAGATAGATGGAATCACGGTCTTAGTGCAATGCAACTCGCCTCATGCCAAGGGCATAAGAGGGAAATCCGTTAGGGATAGAGACTTGATTGAATTTGTTTGGTAGGTATCCACTGGGGATGAAGATTTGATTTAATTTGTTTTAACTTATTTGATTTGATTTAAAAAGGGGAGATCCACTGGGGATACAAGTTTGGATTAGATTTGATTTATGTTCAATTTGGGGGCATATCTGCTAGGGATATGAGCTTGAATCCACTGGAGATCCAGACTGCATTTGGTGGATGTAATTTGTGGAACATGTGGTACATATCCATTGGTGATATAGGCCTGAATCCACTGAGGATCAAGACTAGATTTGATTTGTTTTAATTTGTTATGGCTCCACTAAGGAGGAGGGTGTAATTTAGCTCCACTTGGGAGAATCAACATTAGGTTTGATTTGATTTGATTTAATTTATGGACTCTGTCGGTGTACGATGGATCCACCAAGAAGGAGCCGCGAGGGCCTTGGCCTATCTTAGATTTACAAATCCAAAAGGGTAGTCTACCAGCTGTGGGGTAGAACTATCCAATCTAAGGGTTGCCTTTCGGTATGCAACACTGTTCCAGGATGAAAGTGTAGCAGACTTACATCTTCCAAAACAAAAAACAACTGCTGGGGTGATCTGTTGGTAGCATAACAAATCGAAGCTGACCTAGGGCGACTACTGAGTGAGTGCTGCTGGGGACTTATGTCAACTCAAGAGTAATCAGAATTAATTTCATTTGATTTGATGTCATTGAATTGGTTTAATTTAATTTATGGACCTTGTCGGTGTGCGATGGATCCACTGAGAAGGGGCTATATCGGCCTCAACCTATCTCAGATTTATAAATCCAAAGGAATAAACTACCAGTTGGAGGATAGAGCAAACTAACCTAAGGGTTTCCTTTCGGTGTGCAACGGTCGTGCTAAGAAGAAATCATAGTAGACTTACATCTTCCAAAGTGGGCAATAGTCATTGGGGTGACCTATTGGATGCGTAATAAATTGAACTTGACCTAGGGCAACTACTGAGGGAGTGCCGCTGGAGACTTATGTCAACTTAAGAGTAGTCAGGCGATTCCTATAGGGAGTTTCGCTGACACTATCCTGAAGATAGGAAGTCTGGTCAATAGAAGGTGTCGTTGGGGGTGTCCTCCTATTTCACAAGCGAATATATATGTTTTTTTATATGTTTGTGTGGACCATGTTGGTGCACGAGGGACCGCACTGAGAAGGGGCTATATTGACATTGACATATCTTAGATTTACGAGACCAAGGGAGAATCTGCACATTCGTAGTACAGATTCTCCAACCACGGGGGTGGTTACTAAGAAAGGGGAACTGTTCAATCTAGTAGTAACCCTGGTAGTGTCTAGATGGGGTCGCAAGGATGTGATCCAAATAAAGTGCCCATAGGGGAGGTACTGCTAGGGGCATTACCCTGAGAACTAAATAAGAATACCTATTGGTGTACGATGGCCAACTCAAAGAGAAAGGGTAGCATCATACATCATCGGTGGTATCTTTCAACAATGATCACTAACCAATCTAAGGTGCCCGTCGGTGTGTGATGATCAATCTAAGAAGAAGGCATAGTAGACTTACATCTTCATAGATGGAAATGAACATCAGGATAGTCTATCATCGACAGGACAGATGCTATCCGACTTAGGGTGACTACTAAGTGGGGAGTCTCGAGGAAGGACTGGACCCAGGCTTGAAGTAGTTATGAGGAAAGGAACCGCTAAGGGGACTTACCCTAAACCTCAAATATACTCGACCTAGTCGGTGCATGAAGGCTAATCCAAAAAGAAAGCATAGCAGACTTCCATTTTCTTAAATGAAGCCATCATTAGATAGCTTAATGACCACGCAGTAAGGCCTACTATATTAACAAGTCGCTCATCAGTGTGCAGTGGTTAAGCCAGGAGGAAAGCGTAGCATACTTACATCCTCCTAAGTAAGAAGACCACTGAGGTGACACACTAGCTAACTAATTGATCGTGAACTAGTCACTTCAGTGAGGGGCCCGGGGACACTATCTCAACTCAAAGTAGCCCGAGAAAAAAGATATGTGTTTATTTTATGTGTTTGTGTGTAGTTTGTGTTTTTGTTGTGTTTATGAAGGATAGGATGTCATTTGGGTTCCTTACACCTACCCTAAATAGATCGTGGTAGATTCGTAGATAGAAATGCTTTCAATCTAAATAGATTGAATTTAAAATGAAATTTTCATTGATGATAATTGCTTCCAAACATAAATTTATGGATAATATTTCTCTAGGTAGAGCTCATCGATTGGAAGCATCAGGCGCTCCCCTTTATGATTGATAAGTTGATATGATTCTCATTAGTAGGCTTTCTCTATGACAAAAGGGCATTCCCAAGTGCATTCAAAGATGCCTCCCATCTTGTGATGGGCAACAATTTGTCTCCTTAAAACTAAAACAAGCTCTCCTACTTGAAAAGCTCTAGGACAGTCCAGCTTGTTGTGAGCTTCAATCATTTTATCTTTGTATAACTTGAAGTTTTGGAATGCCCATAGGTGTCTCTCCTCCAAACCTTTGAGCTCTTCTAACCACAATTTATCATTCTGCTATGTTGTGATCTTGCTACCCATAGCTATCCTTAGTGATGAGAGTTGGACTTCTAATAGTAGAACAACTTCGAACCCATACACTAAGGAGAAAGGGGTAGATTGAGTTAGAGTTTTGTAGGTGGTACGGTAAGCCTACAAGGCTTCAACCAACTACTCATGCCACTGTCATTTTTTATCGTCGAGTATCTTCTTGAGTATCTGGATGAGAGTTTTGTTGAAGGCTTCTGCTATTCCATTTTCTCTCAGGTAGTATATGATAGAGTATCTCCAATCTATGATGTGACTCCAGGCAAAGTTGTTGATTTTGGTGCTGTTGAATGCAGTACCATTATCAGATACAATTTGGTGAGGCATCTCAATCCTATATACGATATGGTTCCTAAAAAATTGGAGCACATGCTAAGATGTGGCCTCTCTGAGCAGAATTGCCTCTGCCCATTTGGAAAAATAGTCGGTGGCAGCTAGGTTGAACCGATCACCCTTGGAAGAAGAAGGATTGATCGGACCCATTATCTCAGTACCCCAACACTCGAATGGCCATGAGGCCAGTGTTGGGTGTAGAATGTTGGGTGGTTGGTGTAGGACCAGTCCATGTACTTGACAATTGGGTTTTGGTTAAGAGTTGAGGGAGTTTGAATCATGAAAGGGGTATCCTATTCAGCTTTACTCAGGAAGTAGAAATTTGGAGTGGAGAGGGCTTGGAATCGCTTGAGAGCTTGTCAGGGAGTTTCATTTCTCTCTTTGGAGCTCAGATGAAACGAATTGTATGATTTCCTATGAGAATTGAAGGGGTATACCCCTTAATTGGCTGAGATGGATGAACGGGATTGCTTCCACAATTTTGGCTAGCTAGCCCTCGTCAGAGCACCAGAGGGGTCACAATTGAGTCCACATGGCTCAATTTGAGTGGAGGAATGCTTGGGAGGTGGCTCAAGGCTTGCTATGGCTGATGGATTCTCCCTTGATAGTTTGGTTTCTCAGTTTGAGAGGGAGGTGAGTTAACTCACCTCCCTTTGGTCCATGGCCCACTTAGGGTGGGCTAGATGGCTAGGTGAACCCTAAAATGGGTGCTTGATGGCTGCCAAAAGTGAGAGGAGAGTGGACTTTGCCAATTTTAGTAAAATCTCATATGGGGAGTGTTAACCTCACTTTTGGAGTGAGCTCTCAACATCTCCATCTTAGACATAGGACTCCTCTAGACATTAAGAGTTTCTTAGTCTTAAGACACTTCTACTAATTAGGTGAACACTGAACCTAACCCTAGAGACTTAAAAGAGTTAGCCATAGGAATAGGTCATGTCTTAGAGGGTATTAGGAAAACTTGCCTACCCTTTAGCTTGAACCAAATCCTTACTTTCTTCTTTCAAGTCAAACTTCAAATTAAAATCAAACTTCAAATTCAAAGCAACTTCAGATTCAAACCAACTCCAAATTTAAATCAACTTCAAATTCAAATCAATTCCAAATCAAGCCTTAAATCAATTCTAAATCCAAAATCCTTCCTAAGCCATTGATTTCATCTTATGGACTTAGCCAAATCACTTCAAATTCAATAGATATTATCACAACCCATTTATATTCACAACTATAAATGAAATATAAATTCAAATAACAAAAACTAAATGTGAAACTTAATTCCAAATCCAAAATCCATCCTAAGCTTTTGATTCCATCTTGTGGACTTAGCTCAAATCAAATTCAAACCACTCCAAATTCAAAAGATTTTTCTCATGACTCATTTATATTCTTATTTATATTCACAAATATAAATGAAATATAAATTCAAATAACCAAACCAAATTCGAAATTCAAATTCAAATCCAACTTAAATCCAACTTAAACCATTTCAAGTCATGTCCTTGAACTCCTTCAAACAAATCTAAATCACACCAAATTCAAAAGATTTTCTCATAACTCATTTATATTCTCATTTCTATTCACAAATATAAATGAAATATAGATTCAAATAACCAAAACCAAATTCAAAACCCAAATCCATATCTAACCTAAACCTAACATATCCTCTTTCAAGTCAAATTCTTGAACTTAGCCAAATCATTCTCAAATCTATCCAAACCTTTGGATTTTCTCTTCAAACAATCAATCCTTCAATCATAAACCCAAATATAATTATAAACTTCAATCATCAAACCAACCCAAGTCAAACCCATGTTCACCATTTTGACTTGAAATTATCAAATGAATCAAAACCCATTTGACTCTAAATCACTTGCAATTGGATTTAGATTTCAAACATAAGTCCATATGTGAGTTCAACCAAACGTGAATCAAGCCTTGATCAAGTCAATTGACCCATTTAGGCTCACTTGACCCAAACTGACCTAAAGCACCTTTTTGAGCCAAATTCTAATCCAACCCAAAATGGATTGAACTAAGCCCACCTGAGTCTCACATTGTGAGCAACAATCATCATAGGATGATCAATAACCCAAATTGAGTCAAACTAAGTCAAACCTAGCCTTTGACCATGTTAACACTTAGGCTAAATGAAACCTAAACTAGCCAAAATTTATCATAGGCTAAATTGATTGAAACCATTGATCTAGACCAATCCATAATCAATGATTGAACATGACCAAGTCATCATTTGAGCCAAACCTAGCCTAGCTAGCCACTTGAGCCAAGTTGACCCAAATTAACCTAAAGGGTCAAAATGGGTCAAATCTTGATCTAAGCCAAATTGATTACAACCAATGGGTCAAATTCATTCTAAATCACATGTTGAACTTGACCAAAGCCTCAATTGGCCAACTAGACTCAACCTAGCCCAATTGACCAACTTGACCTTGAAAAGGTCAAATCAACAAATCAAACCAAAATTAATTGAAACCAAAGCTTGCAATACATTTCAAATGATCAACCAAGCCTAAACTAACCCATGACCTAACCCAATTGGGTCAAATGGGTCAAATGGGTCAAATTGGTCAACTCGACCCATTTGACCTAAATGAACTCAAATGAACCAAAACCAAATATAACTCAAATTGAACCAAACTAATGACACACATAGGCTATATGATCATTTGAACTTGACCTAACCTATAGTTTGACATAATTTGACCAATTGGTCAACTTGACCCAAGTTGACCTATTTTAACCTGAATGGGTCAACTTGAGCCAAATCATATCAAATCAACTCAAATTCATTGAAAATTAGCACAACCCATTTTCAATCATCTTAAATCTATCCAATTCAAAATCAAGGCTAAATGACAATTTTACCCCTAGGTCAAAGGGTAACCTATGGCCAAATTCACTTGGAATTTGTCCAATTCCTTCCCATGGCCACTTGGCATCCTTCTAGTGATTTGGACACCAAAGAGGGTGGTGCACATGACCTAATGGGTTTGGGTAAGCCATCACCCAACCCAAGGCCAAACTGACCCCTCCAATAGGAATTATCCCCTTGGATCAACTCCTACACTCACCTAGCACATGTGCACTTCTTCCATTCCACTCCTCTGCCAAAACTGAAGCACATAGACTCCCTAACAACCTAAACAACCCAATCAATCTCCTCAACTTGATCAAAATGAAAAGATGGCTCTCAGCTGTCCAATCTAAGGAGGGAGAGATATACTCCCCCTCATTCCCATTTAAAATAACCTCTCTCTGAATTTGATTGAGCCCTAGGAACTAAAACCAAGCTTCTCCAAGTTTCCCTAAGCATTCCCAAGCTCATTTGAATTTCTCCATCTCATTTTTCTTCAAAGTCAAAATAAGGGAGGTGAGGGGATTTTCCAACTTACTCAATTCTCCACCAAACCTAAATTCACTTTCCAAACACCACCAAGGAAGCAAGTCAAGCTCACCCAAAGCTGTTCCCATGTCTTCAAGCCACAAGAAGGGGGATTTTGATCAAAGCCGCAAGCCACTAGAGGGGAGCTTGGTCAATTGGATAATCCACTTCAAATTGAATCTTGAAACCTTCAACAGAGCTTCATCTCCACTAAACAAAGCTACCTCCCTCGTTGGAAGCGCCGGTGATAGCCTCCGGCAAGGTATGATGTAAAATCGATCCTCCATTGAAATTTGCTTGGTCTTTTGTGAAGAGAATTGTCATCCCATTGAAATTCAATCATTGGATGTTCTTCCCTACACCTCTTGATGGTGTGGGGTGAATCTCAGCCTAATCTGAGCTCAAGTGAGCTCGGAGATGGAGGAGCGACCTCGTCGCAGCTTGAGGGGATGAATCATGGGCCATCCATCCCGCATGTTTTGGATGGATGACCCTGATTAAATAAATTTAGATCTCTGATTTTAATCTTTTGAAATCACGGGTTTAATCCTGACTGTCTGATCCTTGAAAGGATAGCCCAGGGGAAAGCACATTGCGCAGCAAGCTGACGCGGCACGTGATGTGACAACTTAAATAACCAATCCTATCATGCCATGTGGAAAGCGCACTGCATCAGCGGTCCACATGGCACCAACGAGATTAGTTAATTAATTAGGCTATTTAATTACCCATTAATCATAGAAACTTTATAAATTTATAACTAAATGTAAAAAAATCTAAAAAATGCAAACTCAAGTTCATTTTAAAGATAATTCAAAGGGAATAATATAAAATTAAGTTTAATTGATCTTGAACAGTAGATTTCACTCAATTTGGGTTTTATTGGAAATTTAATTATGTTAATTACTCCTTAATTACTTCTACAATTAATTCCAAACTTTCTAGGGTTGATTAGTGGGATGACCTATGCCTCCCATGATTTTTTTGGAATTTATTGCTGGATTAATTGGGGAATTGCTTGATTCATCCCTAATCACTCCCTTAATTAATTGAGTAATTAACCTATTAAATAGTGATGAATCCATTAATTAAGTTTACTAATCACTATAAAATAGTGAATGGACTTAGTGAATAAGATTAGGATTCCTTTTCCAATCTCTTCTCCCTAAGTTCACTCCATTTGGAAAACATTTAATGAAGTTATAATTAATGGATTAATCACTTCATTAATAAATTCAATTAATCAAGATTCAAAATCAAATCATTCCAGAACTTAATCATCTTAATTCTAGGGTAGATTCTTAGGTGTTCAATAACCTAAGAAGCTTCAAAGGAAATCATATCCAACTCACATGTGTGGGAGGGTTATGAAAGTACTTAATTAAACTCTTTAACTTTATTAATCAATAATTATGAGCCAATTGTATTAGGCCCCTTTATTACTTAGGTGCATTACTAATTTAAATTTCATGTGGTTGCATATCATATGTTGGCTCATAATTATTTTGTTAATTATATTAAAGTGGTGGAGGTAAGGGATAATTAATGGATTTAATTCACACCTTAACCTAAATAAAAAAAATCAACCTAATCATTCTAAAATTAAACTAAACTAATTCACACATGGGGGAAATAGGTTAGGACCAACAAACCCTTTCTCACAAATCATTTCTAAATCAAATCAAATCCAAAAAAAAAATCTCTTTAAAGAATTTTGATTCACTTTGAATAATCTTATCTTGTAGGATTGTCCTTAGGAATTAATTAGGGTGAATGAAGTCATATGCTTACATCACTTTATTTCTTTCCAAGCATGTTAAATATTGTATGCCATATGAAATCATGCATTTATATCTTTTGAAAAAAAAATCAATTAAATCAACATGTTTTCCTTTATGTCAAATTGCATGTTTTGGCTAAAGTAAGAATATGAGTGGCTACTATCATTATTAAATCAAAAACTATTTTTCACAACTTACAAATTAAAGATTATAAATGAAGTGATGCTACTTATAAGTACTTATAAGCTTGCATGTGATTATAGCATAAGATGTGTACTATGTGATTCACTTCCCTTCTCTTAATATGGACTTGTCTTTTGCATGATTCTTCATCCATTTGTTTTTTTTTTTGTACATGCACATGTATTTAAGAAAAGTGGTATATTAGTCTAGATATCTTGGGGTTGTGAGGCTTTAAGTAGCCCTAAGTAGGTCTTATACCTTACACCCTGTTGTAGAAAATAATGGCACCGTACTCACTTATGTCTGGATTCTTTATTTAGCATACCTAAATTTTAAGTAAAGATCCTCTTTTCAAAAAAAATCAAAACCAAAAACAAAACACATTTGGATTCTTTATTTAGCATACCCAAATTTTCTAAGTAAAGATCCTCTTTTCAAAATCACAAAAATCAAATCACATTTGGATTTTTTTTTTAGCATACCCAAATTTTCTAAGTAAAGATCCCACATTTTAAAATCCAAAATAAAAGATTAGACATGGGCTTTATTTAGCATACAAAAATTTTCTAAATAAAGATTTCATTTCTAAATTCACTCATGATTCACATCATGAGCAAATAAGCAAAAGAAGAAAATTATTATCAAACACCTCATTTAGCATACCCAAATTTTCTAAATGAGTAATCCCACATAAAATTAATTGACCCTTTATTTATCATACTCAAATATGGACCAATAGAAGCATAAAAAAATCTCTTAAAATATTGGAACCCATTTTCAACATACACAAATTTGTTGAAAATGGATTCTAAACTCAAAAATCTCCTTTTCAATCCATTAAAAAATCTCTCCTAAAATCAATGAGCCCCACTTAACATATTCAAATTGTTGAGTGTGGGTTCAAATTCTAAATCAAATCTCAAAAAGTTAGCAAAAAACTAAAGCAGAAATTTAATGTGAGTTTATTTTTCCAAAATTGTAGAATTTCAACTCAGTTTTAGTCAGTTTCTCTCAAGTTCAGTTCAGTACTATTGGATGCTTAGAAGTATGTCTTCATTTTTCCTTTTGGGAAGGATTTGTCCTTGGATCAGGCCAGCCTCTCACAGACTGACTTTGCCCATTTAATTCACTTTGGTCGAGGATTTGAGGGGGGCAGAATTACTTGTCAGGGGGCAACCCTCACAATTGTCAACAGGAGTATGGTGGTTGGGCAGAAGTCAGACATTCATGTTGAGATGCCTTCTGACTTCGAGTTTCCCTCACATAAGAGGTAGGATGTGGCAGTTCCAATAGCATTTGCAGTTTCAGCACCAGTGCGTTCAGTGGTTCCCATTACTGCCCCAGTGTGGGCTAACACCCACTCATTGGCTTATTCCAAGGGGAAGGTTGTCCAATCTTCAGGGATAGTCTCCCACACCTTCGAGATAAGTTCTAGTTCTCATGCTGCTCCTCCCAATAGAACTCAATGCCATAACAGATACTACAAGATCAAGCGGCATCATGTGCACGTAGCCAAGGAGATGGAGGCAATTTCTCAGTCTGCAGTAGAGAAGTTACCCAAGATAGTTTCTCCTCTGATCACACAGAACAAGTTTTACCCTCTTTCTGGATCAGATGGAGAGGAAGATATTAGGAGGATCTCAGTGTCACCTCCACCTGCAGTACAATATGAGGCTCCTACCATAGATAGTAGGAGGTTGTATGCCGGCCTCAAGTCAGTTTTGCGCCAAGTTTTTGGGGCTTACAGATGGTCAAAGTTCGGGGCCCAATTTGATCTATGATCAGTCATCCCTCGTAGCATGGGCAAGCACATCCGATAGGAGAGAGATAGGGAGGCCCATGTATCAGTGCATGTTACCAGTAGAGAGAGGCAGAGGTACAGTAGGCAATCAGCAACCTCAGAAAGAATGCTACCCACATCAGACATACTGATATCATTCTACTGACGGGTACTGCCCACCATGGGAGGAGAGCTCCCGTACAGAAAGGGTCAGTGGTGCCTCCATCACACCGCTCCACTCCACGTCTGCCATCTCCAATGCAAGTTCCATCTTCCACAGTTCCATCAAAAACCATGAAGGCAGCATCTAGGGAAAAGAGAGCCCCACTGGTGATCCGGCTACGACCAAGAGATCCCATTTCATCTACACTGCAGATTGAGGCGAGGCCGAGCTCCCCTGCTTGACCTCCCACTTCAGTTATAGTAAAGAGGGAGTGGCAACCTCGTAACATCATAGTAGTTCCATCACCACCACCACCACAGCATATCATGGAGATATAAGTAGTAGAGGGGGAAGGAGATAGTACCGTTGCCCACATTGCAATAGATCTTCCAAAGAGTACCACTCCACCCAAATTGAGTGACAGTCATGAGCATGTATCCTTCAGTGAGCGTAGTCCTCACAAGATTAGCTCTTCAGTAGTAGGGGAGGTTAGATGTATCTCAGTTCATGGACATGATTCTGCCACTAGTCAACCGTGATCATTTGTGCCTGCGCAGTTGGACCGCTCCCTAGATGATATTGTAGCACAGTATCTAGTTGAGAAGAAGGAAATCCTAGGGTATGACTCATCTAACCTAAAGGAAGAAAAGGTCAGTTTTGATCCCAATGAAGATAATTTATTGGTGGATTCAATAGGAATGCAAATGGTTGATACCAGGGGTTCCCTCCTTCGGGATCAGTAGAGTTTGAAAGGTGATGTGGCCAAATAGGATGATACAGCCTACTTCAACAACTTAAACAGAAGGATGAATAGATTGATAAGATGAGAAATAGGCTTGAAGATTTGCTAGCAGTAGTTTTGGCACTTCAGAACCAAGCCCCAGCAGCACATCCTATTATTGTAGAGATCGGTTAGCCAGAGTTATTGCATGTCTTCGATCAAGCCAAGAGTTCACCTCCGGTAGAGCAGGGTAGCACTAGCTGGTATCGGAAGGTAGTGGATAGTACCTCCATACAAGAAAAGGATATTAAACTCATGGTTGAGCAGCAAGTGAGAGAAGCACTTGCATATGCCTGAGGAGAATCATCGGTTCCAAAGGGTAGACCCTACCCAGAGGAATTTGATGTTATCAAATATTCTAATGGTTTTGTGCCACCTTCTTTCAATAGTTTTGATGGCAGCGAGAACCCATGCCGCCACACACCCGCTTGTTGCAATGCTGGTGGTAGCGATGCGTTACTATTTCATCTTTTTATCAGTAATTTAGCAAGCATAGCCTTTGACTGGTATGCTAAACTCCCTAATAGTTCGGTGAAGACTTTTGCTTAGTTGGCGTAACTCTTTATTAATAGGTTTGTTGGAGCTCAACAAAGGGTGACTATGGGCGATCTTGTTCTAGCATAACAACACCTTGGTGAGTCTCTTGTTGACTTTATTCTCAAATGGTGCAATTTAAGTAAGGAATGCGAACAACAGCTACCTAAATAGCATGCCATTGAGATTCTAATTAAGAATATTCATGTCTCGATCACCTTCATGCTCAAAGGTTTTACCACCAAGACATTTGAGAAGCTAATCAATAAGGCAGCTAGTCTACAAGGAGAGGTCAAACAGTTACCTTTTCAAGATCAGTCAACAAAGTCAAAGTCACATAAGGCTTATGAGAAGGAAGAAGGTGCGAGTGGATAAAGGGAAACAACCAGCCAAAGAGTAGTATGAGAGACCTCGAGCTCCATAGCCACCAATTTCACCTCCCTTATCACCGCCTTGGCCATCCTATCAGCTGCCATAGTAGCCTCCATGGCCTTCGCCACCTCCTCCTCAGCCATACTCACAGCAGCAGTACATAAACTCACCCCAAGTAGCTATCATCCACCTGCTCTTTTGGATAAACTAAACAAACCTTATTCATTTAAGATGGAGGTAGTCAAGAAAATCTTTAGGAACCTCTTAAAGAAACCTGATTTTTAGCTACCTGAGCCTAGGAAGCTGGAGGAAGTGGGCAGGAGCAATGATCGTAACTTTTGCCCCTATCACTGCATGCTAGGCCATATTATGGAGGATTGCTTTACATTTAAGGGCTGGATTGAGCATAGATACAAGATAGGCATCATAGTTATCCCAATGGAATACCTAGTGGAATAACCATCCAGTTCTATTAGGGTAATCCTTGGGGATACATGTGATCCTCACAAAATAAAAGAAGGTTGTGATATCTCCTTATCCCAAACCTCTAAAAAGATTATTTCAAAAATCAAGAAACTTTCCTTGCATGTGCCTGAGGCAGCTCGAACATCTAACATCAAGGAAGATTTACAAGTTGCTAAAAATAACTTGGGGAAAGTGGGAGCTTAACAGTAGCCCATACCAGCTTGGGATAGCCAAGTAGCACAACCACCGATCAAGCCTAGCTTCCACCAAAGCTACTATACTGCCAACACTTGTACTTCAGCTAGCTCTTCTTCTAGTATACATCTTGTATCGATGGATGAGGATATCAAATCCCTCACCTCACTTACTTTACTAGATTTCTACTATGTACCTCCTAAATCCAAGAAATTAAGGAATAAAGTTAGTTTGAATTATATCTATGTCACTTCTGATGTACTACTCTTATAAAAAACTCTCCAAGTATAAATAATAATTATAACAACTCTGATCTTCCTCTTTTTGATTCAGAGATGGGCTTTCCTTCTCTGAATAATATGGGTTCACCTCTTAAGATAGACTTGGAATCATCTAATTTTGAGGGTCCTATAGGAGAAGGCATGTGATGAGCAGGTAGAATCTTCCACTAAACTACCACAAGAGATCACCGATGTTAACCTCCGTAGTGGCAAGGTTCTACCTCCTGGGCACCTCAAGATAAGGGAAAATAAGTCATTGGTGCTAATGAGCAAGAAGCCCCTCCACAGGATGCTCCACCCATGGATATGCTTGTGGAGAATCAGCCCAAAGTGGATTACAATGTCCTCGCTCACCTAAGAAAGTTGACAGCTGAACTAAGCATATATGATTCCCTTGTCTTATCCAAATAGATGAGGGAATCATTAATCGAGGCTCTTCTTGATCCAGAGTTATGCTTAGCTCAGCTGACCATTGTTGGAGAGGAGGCACATTATTCAAGAGAAGCCCAGCAAGTCATGTTCACAGATGAAGACCTTCTTCTGGGGGACATGGAGCACAACCGTCCCCTCAACATCATAGTGGATATGGGTAGATTCAGACTTTCTAGGGTTTTGGTTGATCTAAGTGCATCAGTGAACATTATGAATCTAAAGACCCTTGCTTATTTGAAGATTGACATCTCTACACTCTGAGGAAACTGGATGATGTTGAGAGGATTCAATGAATAGGGCGAGTGGGCTTTAGGCTCCATAGTGTTACCTTTGGAAATAGGTGACTGAAAGACTGAAGCTAAGTTCTATATAATTGATTCAAATACTTTATTCACTGCTTCGTTCGGTAGGCCTTGGATACACCAGAATAAGATGATTACATCATCCCTCCACTAGTGCATCAAGTTTCAAAAAGATGGAATCGAATATTGTGTTAAAAGAGATGAAAAGCTATTTTTAGTTAGAGAGATTAAGATAAATGAAGATGTGACCTACTATCTTCCTCAAAACACATTTTCTCGTGAACTTGGTCAAAATTCAAATACAAATGGAAAAGAAAAGGAAGAAAAAGAAAAAGAAGAGAAGAAAGAAAATACAAGTGAACAAGAAAAGAATATCAAGGAAGAAGTAGAGTTGCATGTCACATTCCACCCATAGTTCATTCCATCATATGTACATGTGGGTAAGATGACTCAACATCCACTAGGTAGAGGCGAGGAGACAGAGGCGCGTTCAGGTGGAAGACCCCTTGGTTGTGGTAGCGAGTTATGTTCAGTTCACAGAGTACCCTATATCAGACTTGGAATCCAACTCGAGGATGAGTCTCATGTGATTAGCATACCACCAACCCTCTCTGTGGATTTCATTAGAGGTGGACGCGAGATAGGTGAAGACCGGGCCCCAATAAAAGCATAAATGTATTCAATCAGTTTATGTAAAACTATCGACGGTTGAAACTTTAGCTCTAACCTCACTTTCTTCTCAAAAAGCTGAAGGTTTAGTAGTTAAGGAAGCCCCTAGGTCTTCCATTGATGCCAAACCAAAGAGATTCCAATTAGGATCATCATCCTCAATTCCAGAAGCTGATGTAGAACTTGAGGATAATTCATATAAATATTTAATGAAATTACCTTTTGATTGGTACACACCTTGTATTCTTAATCTTGTAAAGAAAGGTTTGATTTCTTATACATGGTCTAGCCACAGGTCAGAGTATTTTGAGAAGCTGTGGAACAATAAAGGTAGGGATGCACAATCAAGATCAAGACTAGGATTCGGTACAGTGGGTCTAATCGATGATGATGGTTATTGTTTAGTTGCCACCAATCATTTGGAGTCTGATAGGTTCTTCTTAAACCACACTAACTCTTATGAGAAAGTATATTGAGAAACTTCAGATGATTCAAATAATCTTCAAATCAAAGATGCACCTCCAAAATTTGAAGAAGAAATCCATTCAATAATCGACAAGCTCAAAAAAATTAACCTCAGGATGGAAGAAGATCCACGCCCTACATATATCAGTTCTCTAAATAAAGAAGAAACCAATGACTTAGTTATATTATTGATTGAGTTTAAGGACTACTTTCCATGGAGTTATAAAGAGATGCTTGGATTATCTCCTGACATAGCAGTCCATACCAATAGACACGCTAACCCTATCAAGCAAGCTAGGCATGGGATTAGAATAGAACAAGTCATTTCAAGTCAAGAAACCGATCATTGCTTTGGTTTCATCGTGAATAAAATATTCCCACGTTGCTTGATGTCATACCGCTAAGAAAAAAGAAACAAATTGCATATCGCTTTTAGGGACTTAAATAAGGCATGTCCTAAAGATGAATTTTGACTTCCCATACTAGAATTAAGGATGGACATTACCTCATCTCATGCAGTATTCTCATGGATGGGTCATCTGGCTACAACCAAATCAAGATGGCCCCTGAGGATGAAAGACATCCTGCTTTTGAACCCCGATCAAAATCTATTGTTATAGGGTCATACCTTTCAGCCTTAAAAATGCTAGTACTACATACCAATGGGACATGACTTAGATCTTCAATGAACTCACTCAACATCAAGTTGAATGTTATGTTGATGATCTAGTAGTCAAAAGCAATGAAAAGGAAGACCATCTCATTGACTTGAAAGTAGTTTTCAAATGGTTAAGATAATTTAACCTCAAAATGAACCCCCTAAAGTGTACATTTGGAGTAGCTTTAGGAAAGTTCCTTGGGTTTATTATTCAACATCGAGGAATATAGATAGATCCAAAAAAGATCAAAGCTATCTTACAAATGACACCCCCTAAAAGTATAACTCAACTCAGATCCTTTCAAGGGCGGTTGGCGTATCTTAAATGCTTTATCTCTAATTTATCAGGGAGATGCAAGTCATTTTCAGCACTTGTCAAAAAGGATGCCAAGTTCAAGTGGGATGATAAGTGGTTGCATACCTTTGAAGATATCAAGCAGAATTTGGTGAAGCTGCCAGTTCTAGCAGCCCCTATCCTTGGTAAGCCATTGATCCTCTACACTACTGCATTGAATGACTCCCTTGGTGCTCTATTGGCTTAAACCAATGACGAAGGAAAGTAGAACGCTCTCTACTACCTCAGTCATCATCTGATCCCTGCTGAAGCAAACTACCCACCTATTGAGAAATATTGCCTAGCTTTAATCTTTGCTTCACAAAAGCTACGGCACTATATGCTTTCTCATAAGGTGAACTTGATTTCAAGAATCAATCCACTACAGTATCTCATGACATGGTCAATGCTATCCAGATGATTGGCACATTGGTCCATGATTCTCTCGCAGTTCGATATTACATTCGTATCCCACTATGAAGTGAAAGGACAGGCACTAGCAGATTTCTTAGCAGTACACCCACTGCCTGTTGATTCACCGCTTAGTGATGACCTCCCCGATCAACAAATCATGAACTTAGGGAAGGTTGACAATCACCGTTAGGAGATGTAGTTTGATGGTGCAGCTTCCTTTCATAAAGGAGAAGAACCATAATCTACTCTTTAAGAAAGACAGGGGTAGGAATAGTTCTCTTAACTCCAGACTGTGATGTGATGAGATTCTCATACTATCTATCTAATCCATACATCAACAACGAAGCCGAGTATGAGGCTTTGATTACCGGTCTAGAGTTAACCATTACAGTGTGTGTCAAAAGCATCAACATTTATGGGGATTCTCAGCTGGTCATCAACCAGATTGTCAGGTCCTACAAGGTTCTAAAACCTAAGCTTTGTCACTACCATGAGTACACAATGAAGCTGTTGGACAAAACCCTGAGGTCACTATCTACAAGGTCCCTCGAGCAGAGAACGTAGTACCAGATGCTTTGGCCAAACTCATAAAGGAATTGCCATGTCAGGAAGATGAGTCCATTCCAATAAGGGTCCAAAACAGATAAGTCTTATCC
This sequence comes from Cymbidium sinense, assembly GCA_021442155.1. Classification (NCBI taxonomy): domain Eukaryota; kingdom Viridiplantae; phylum Streptophyta; class Magnoliopsida; order Asparagales; family Orchidaceae; genus Cymbidium; species Cymbidium sinense. The sequence continues at coordinate 91,166,960 of CM038217.1, forward strand.
CTTATTGACGCAGAACTCATCGAGAGACTTTCTCATGAAGGGGAGGTTACCGTTGCTGAAAAGGATAAGGAGCTAGATTAGAGGCAACCATTCATAGATTATTTGACTAGAGGAAAACTACCTCAAGAGAAATCACAGGCCCATCAAATGAAATAGAGAGATCTCTCCTATGCTCTCATGGATGGCACCTTATATCAATGGTTCTTCAATCAAATGTGGTTACGCTGTTTAGACAAACATGAAGCCCATAAGATAGTGACCGAGGTACATCCAGGTCTATGCAGAGCGCATCAATCCGGTCCAAAGATGAAAGCAAAAATTAAAAGACTAGGATACTACTGGCCTTCGATGATTATAGATTGCATGGATGTATCTAGGAGATGCCATCAGTGTTAGGTACATGGTGGGTGCCTCGATGAATTATATACGATAATGGTACTGCATTCAAGAGCACCAAGATCAACAGCATCGCCAGAAGATAAGGTATAGTTTGGAGATACTCCACCATCTACTACCCTAGTGTGAATGGCCTAGCAGAAGCATTCAACAAAACTCTCATCTAGATACTAAAGAAGACACTTGATGATAACAAGCGGCAGTGGCATCAACAGTTAGTTGAAGCATTGTGGGCATACCACACCATATACAGAACTCTGACCCAATCTACCTGTATGGGTCTGAAGCTGTTCTACCATTATAAGTTCAACTCCTGTCACTAGGGATAACAATGGGTAGTAAAATCACTACAGAGCAAAATGCCAAGTTGCGGTTAGAAGAGCTTGAAGGTTTGGAGGAGACGACGCATGCCAAAACCTCGAGTTATACAAAGCCAAATAATTCAAGCTAACAACAAGCTGGTCCACCCTAGAACTTTTCAACTATGAGAGCTTGTTCTAGTTCTAAGGAGATCAATTGTTGCCCATCAAAAGATGGGAGGCAAGTTTAAACCCACTTGGGAAGGTCCTTTTGTCATAGAAAAGGCTTACCAAGGAGGATCTTATCAGCTTATTGATTGTAAAGGGGAACACCCGATGCTTCCAATTAATGGGCTCTATTTGAAGAAATACTACCCATAAAATCATGTTTGAAAATAATTATCATAAAAAAATCTATTCCAATCCATCAAAACATTCTCTTCTTTTGAAACATTGTTTGCTTGTTTGCGAATCCACCACGATGTGTTTAGAGTAGGTGTAAGAGAACCCAAGAGGCATCCTATCCTTCTTTCACAACACAAACACAAGTTGAACAAAATTCACTGACACTACTAAAATAGGTGTGAGAGAACCCAAGAGGTATCCTATTTCGACTAGCACGACTAAGTTAAGTGTAAGACAACACAAGCGGCATCCTTTCTTGGTGGAATCGCAACTGCCATTCGTGGCACCATTTCATCAAATTCCAAAACGTGTTTAGGATAGGTATGAGATAACCCAAGTAGCGTCTTATTCCCTCTAACACAAGCACAAAAATAAACATATATCTTTTGTCTCAAACTATTTTGATGTGGGAGCAAGCCCCCTATGGCACTCACTCATTAGCTATTCTAGGTCGGCTAACATACTACCTTGCAAGTATATCACCCCAGTAGTCACTTGACTGGTGGATGTGAGTCCCCACAATTTCATCCTGACTTGATCATTGCAAACTGACGAGCACCTTGTTAGTTTGGTAGACTCACTGTGCAGCCAGTAAGCTACCTCATGTTGACTTTGTTAAGAGGATGTAAGCCTACACGCTTTCTTCTTGAATTAGCCATCATACACTAACTAGGTTTAGTACTATTGAAGCTTAGGATAAGTCCCCCAGAGGCTCCTTTCCTCTTGACTACTTTTGAGTTGATATAAGTCCCCAGTAACATTCACTCAATAATCGCCCTAGGTCAGATAGCACCTATCAAGTTGAAGACAGACTATCCCAATAATCTGTTCCGCTGTAGGAAATTATGAGTCCCTGATGCTTTCTTCCTAGGTTGATTGTTGCAAATCGATGGGTGCCTTAGGTTGGTAGATTTTCGTTATGCTAACAATAACTCACCCAATGGATATACCACTATTTCCAGATGTGAGTCCCCGCGCTTTCTCCATGAGTTGGCCACTGAATACCTATAGAAATTATCATCTCCAGGATTTTGGATAAAGCCCTTAGTGCCCCTTCCCTGCGGGCATTCTACTTAGATCACATCCTTTTTGACCCCATTTAGATACTACCCGGTTACTTTTAGATTGGACAGTCCCCCTTTCCTACTAGCCACCCCTGTGGTTGGAGAATCCATTCAGCGGATACATAGATTCTCCTTTGGTTCAGTAAATTTAAGATAGGTCTAGGCTAATATAATCTCCTACTCAGTATGTTCCCTCACAAACTAACAGGATGCATGATACACAAACAAACAAATTAATTAATTCGCTTGTGGATTACAAATTCAAGCCCCCAGTGGCCCCTTTCCCAAGCAGACATCCTATCTTTAGGGCAGTGTCATCAGAACTCCCTATATGAATTGCCTGACTACTCTCGAGTGGAGATAAGTCCCCAGGTCGATACTCTCTCAGTAGTTGCCCTTAGGTCGGGTTCAATCTATTTTTTCACAAATAGGTTACCCCATCAATTCACTTTGGAATATATAAGTCTACTACGCATTCTTTCTAGCATGACTATCATAGCAGCCCTAGGTCGGGTTGATATGTTACCTTACTAATGTGTCGCCCAAGTGTCTTTTATTCAAGAAAAATATGAGTCCCCGTGCTTTCTTCCCTGAATCAACCATTACAAACTGAAAGACACCCCTTTGGTCGAATAGTTCTCCCCTCGGTCGGAAAACTACTCCTTTTGGATTGGTAAATCTGAGCTAGACAAAGGCCAACATGGCCCCTACTCAGTGCAATCCATCACAAATCGATGTGATCCATCAAATATAATTAAAAATGAAATTAATTTTGACTATCTTTGAGATGATCTAAGTCCCCGAGCAACATTCACTCAGTAGTCAGCCTTAGGTTGAGTTCGATTCGTTGCGTTACCAACTAATCACCCCAGCGACTGATCCCTACTTTAGATGATGTAAGTCTACTATGCTTTCTTTTTAGTACAGCTGCTGCACACCGAAAGGCAACCCCTTTGGTCCTACTATGTGGTTGGTAGACTATCCCTTTGGATTGGTAAATCTGAGCTAGACCAAGGCCTACATGGCCCCTATTCAGTGCGATCCATCACAAACCAATAGGGCCCCCCTCAAAATTCAAAATTTAAAATTTAAATTTTGAAACAAAATCAACCTTCCTCCCTAGTGGAGCCAAATTAAACAAATAAAATAAATCCAATAAATCTCCCTAGTGGAGTCAAATCAAACTAAATAAATTAAATCAACCAGCTTCTCCTCAATGAGATGCAAATCCTTCTAGTTCCTCTAGTGGAATCAACTCAATCCAACCCGAACTTGCTCCCCTAGTGGAGAGTTCACATTTTTATCACTAGCGGATCCCAAATTCTAATCCCCCAATGGATTTCACATTCTCTTATCCTCAATGGATGACTTGAACTTACTCCCCTAGTTGAGAGTTCACATTTCCAACCCCAGTGGGGCACCAAATTATAAATCAACAAATCAAATCAAATTTCTCTCCAGTGAGACAGAAATTAAATCAAACCTCTCATCCCCCAGTGGATGACTTGAACCTTTTCCCTTAGGAAGGCTCACATACTCAATCCCTAATGGATTCCTCCTTCACCCTCTTATGTCTTAGACATAAGTAGAGTTGCATTGCACTAAGCTCTTGATTCCAGCTACACCTCTGGTTTGGGAGTAGATCATTTTTGTTAGTGCTTGCGAATGTTGGAGTGTTGTTGATTGTCTTTGTCAACACCAATACGTGCGGTATGCCTTGTCAGTCACTCCACACCTACTAGACACCCTTTTATTGACCTCACTTTTGGAGTGAGCTCTCAACTCTCCATCTTAAACATACAACACCTCTAGACATTAAGAGTTCCTTAGTCTTAAGACACTTCTAGTGATTAGGTGAACACTTAACCTAACCCTAGAGACTTAGAAGAGTTAGCCATAGGAATAGGCCATGCTTTAGAGGGTATTAGGAAAACTTGCCTACCCTTTTGCTTGAACCAAATCCTTACTTTCTTCTTTCAAGTCAAACTTCAAATTCAAATCAAACTTCAAATTCAAATCAAACTTTAGATTAAAAACAACTTCAAATTCAAATCAACTCCAAATTTAAATCAACTTCAAATTCAAATCAACTTCAAGTTCAAATCAATTCCAAATCAAGCCTTAAATCAATTCTAAATCCAAAATCCTTCCTAAGCCTTTGATTTCATCTTATGGACTTAGCCAAATCACTTCAAATTCAAAATATTTTCTCACAACCCATTTATATTCTCATTTATATTCACAAATATAAATGAAATATAAATTCAAATAATCAAAACTCAATTCCAAATCCAAAACCCTTCCTAAGCTTTTGATTCTATCTTGTGGACTTAACTCAAATCAAATTCAAATCACTCTAAATTCAAAAGATTTTTCTCATGACTCATTTATATTCTTATTTATATTCATAAATATAAATGAAATATAAATTCAAATAACTAAACTAAATTCAAAACTCAAATCCAAATCCAACTTAAACTATTTCAAGTCAAATCCTTGAACTCCTTCAAACAAATCTAAATCACTCTAAATTCAAAATATTTTCTCATAACCCATTTATATTCTCATTTGCATTCACAAATACAAATGAAATATAAATTCAAAGAACCAAAACCAAATTCAAAACTCAAATCCATATCCAACCTAAATCTAACATATCCTCTTTCAAGTCAAATTCTTGAACTTAGCCAAATCATTCTCAAATCAATCCAAACCTTTGGATTTTCTCTTCAAACAATCAATCCTTCAATCATAAACTCAAATATAAACATAAATTTCAATCATCAAACCAAAATCAAACTAACCCAAGTCAAACCCATGTTCACCCTTTTCACCTGAAATTGTCAAATAAATCGAACTCATTTGACTCCAAATCACTTTTGGATTTATATTTCAAACATAAGTCCATATGAGAGTTCAACCAAACTTGAATCAAGCCTTGATCAAGTCAATTGAACCATTTAGGCTCACTTGATGGCTCACTTGACTCAAAGTGACCTAAAGCACCTTTTTGAGCCAAATTCTAATCCAACCCAAATTGGAATGAACTAAGTCCACCTAAGCCTCACATTATGAGCAACAATCATCCTAGGATGATCAATCACCCAAATTGGGTCAAACCAAGTCAAACCTAGCCTTTGACCAAGTCAACACTTAGCCTAAATGAAACATAAACTAGCCAAAATTCATCATAGGCTAAATTGATTGAAACCATTGATCTAGACCAATCCATAATCAATGATTGAACATGACGAAGTTATCATTTGAGCCAAACCTAGCCCAATTGGCCACCTGACCTAAGTTGACCCAATTTGACCTAAAGGTTGAAAATGGGTCAAATCTTAATCTAAGCCAAATTGATTACAATCAATAGGTCAAATTCATTCTAAATCACTTGTTGAACTTGACCAATGCCTCAATTGGCCAACTAGACCCAACCTAGCCCAATTGACAATGAAACCAACTTGACCTAAAAGGTCAAATCAACTTGAAATTAAACCAAACCAAAATTGATTGAAATTAAAGATTGCAATACATTTCAAATGATCAACCAGCCTAAACCAACCCATGACCTAACCCAATTGGGTCAAATGGATCAAATTGGTCAACTTGACCCTTTTGACCAAAATAAACTCAAATGAACCAAAACTAAATATAACTCAAATTGAACCAAACCAATGACACCCATAGGCTACATATAATCATTTGAACTTGATCTAACCCATGGTTTGACCCAATTTGACCAATTGGTCAACTTGACCCAAGTTGACCCATTTTAACTTAAATGGGTCAACTTGAGCCAAACCATATCATATCAACTCCAAATTCATTGAAAATTAGCACAACCCATTTTCAATCATCTCAAATTTGTCCAAATCAAAATAGAAGTCAAATGGCCATTTTACCCCTAGGTCCAAGGGTAACATATGGTCAAATTCACTTAGAATTTGGCCAATTCCTTCTCATAGCCACTTAGCTTCCTCCTAGTGGTTCATTTGGACACCAAAGAAGGTGGTTCACTTAACCCAATGGGCTTGGGTCATGACCCAACCCAAGGCCAAACTGACCCTCCATGAGAATTCTCCACTTAGATCACCACCTACACTCACCTAGCACATGTGCACTTTCTCCATTCCACTCCTCTACCAAAACTGAAGCACATGGACTCCCTAACAACCTAAACAATCTAATCAATCTCCTCAATTTGATCAAAATAATAAGATGGCTCTCGACCGTCTGATCCAAGGAGGGGGGTATATACTCCCCCTCATTCCCACTCAAATCAACCTCTCTCTGAATTGGAATGATCCTTAGGAACTAAAACCAAGCTTCTCTAAGTTTCCCTAAGCATTCCCAAGCTCATTTGAATTTCACCTTCTCAATTTTCTTCAAAGCCGAAATAGGGGAGGTGAGTGGATTTTCCAACTTACTGATTTCTCCACCAAACCCAAATTCACTTTGCAAGCACCATCAAGGATGCAAGTCGAGCTCACCTAAAGCTTTTCCCAAATCTTCAAGCCACAGGAAGGGGGATTTCGATCAAAGTTGCAAGCCATTAGTGGGGAGCTTGGTCAATTGTACAATCCACTTCAAATTAAAGCTTGAAACCCTCAACAAAGCTTCATCTCCACTAGACGAAGCTACCTCCTCTGTTGGAAACATTGGTGATATCCTCTAGCAAGGTATGACTCAAAACTGATCCTCCATTGAAAATTTCTTGGTCTTTTGTGAAGAGAATTGTCATCTCATTGAAATTCAATCGTTGGATGTTCTTCGCTACACCTCTTGATGGTGTGGGGTGAATCTCAGCCTAATCCGAGCATAAGTGAGCTCGATCAAGTCATGGAGGATGGACGGCCTCCGTCTCCCGTAGCTTAGGCATGGATGAATCATGGGTCATCCATCTCGCATGTTTTGGATAGACGGCCCTAATTAAATCATGTTAGATATCTAATTTTTATACTTTGAAACCATGGGTTTAATCCTGACCGTCTGATCCTAGATCGGATGGCCCAAGGGAAAGTGCGTTGTGCCGCCAGCTAATGCGATGCACGATGTGATAACTTAAATAATGAATCCAGTCGTGCCACATGGAAAGTGCGTCGTGTCAGTGGTCCATGTGGCACTGACGGGATTAGTTAATTAATTTGGCTATTTAATTACCCATTAATTACAAGAACTTCATAAATTCATAACCAAATTTAAAAAATCCAACAAAAATGCAAATTCAAGTTCATTTTAAAGATAATTCAAAGGGGAATAATATAAAATTACATTTAATTGATCTTGAACAGTAGATTTCACTCAATTTGAGTTTTATTGAGAATATAATACTGCTAATTACTCCTTAATTACTTTATAATTAAATCCAAACTTTCTAGGATTGATTAATGGGATGACCTCTGCCTCCCATGATTTTCTTGGAATTTATTGTTGGATTAATTAAGAGAATTGCTTGATTCATCCCTAATCACTCCCTTAATTAATTAAGTGATTAATTAACCTATTAAATAGTGATGAATCCATTAATTAAGTTTGCTAATCATTATGAAATAGTGAATGGACTTAGGGAATGAGATTAGGATTCCTTTTCCAATCTCTTCTCCCTAAGTTCACTCCATTTGGAAAACATTTAATCAAGTTGTAATTAATGGCTTAATCACTTCATTAATAAATTCAATTAATCAAGATTCAAAATCAAATCATTCCAGAACTTAATCATCTTATTTCTTAGATAGATTCTTAGGTGTTCAATAACCTAAGGAGCTTCAAAGGAAATCATATTCAACTCACATGTGTGGGAGGGTTATGAAAGTACTTAATTAAATCCTTTAGCTTAATTAATAAATAATTATGAGCCAATTGCATTAGGTCCCTTTATTTCTTAGGTGCATTGCTGATTTAAATTCCATGTGGTTGCATATCTTATGTTGGCTCATAATTGTTTGGTTAATTATGTTAAAGTGGTGTAAGTAAGGGGTAATTAATGGATTTAATTCACACCTTAACCTAAATAAAACATAAAATCAACCTAATCATTCTAAAATTAAACTAAACTAATTCACACATGGGGGAAATGGGTTAGGACCAGCAAACCCTTTCTCACAATTCATTTCCTAAATCAAATCAAATCCAAAAATAAAAATCTCTTTAAAGAATTTTGATTCACTTTGAATAATCTTACCTTATAAGACTATCCTTAGGAATTAATTAGGTGAATGAAGTCATATGCTTACATCACTTTATTTCTTTACAAGCATGTTAAATATTGTATTCCATATGAAATCAAGCATTCATATCTTTTGAAAAAAATCAATTAAATCAACATATTTTCCTTTATGTCAAATTGCATATTTTGGCTAAAGTAAGAATATGAGTGGCTACTATCATTATTAAATCAAAAACTATTTTTCAAAACTTATAAATCAAAGATTATAAATGAAGTGATGCTACTTATAAGCACTTATAAGCTTGCATGTGATTATAGCATAAGATGTGTATTATGTGATTCTTCTCTTCTCTTAATATGGACTTATATAAGATTTGCAAAGTGTATAGTTCATTTGAAAAGAACACAACACTTGTTTAAATCTATTCCTATGCATTTCCATGTTATGACTTAAGAAGGATCTTCACATTTACACATGTAAATTGCAAAACCAAACCAAACAAAAATCTTTTGCATGATTCTTCATCCATTTGTTTTCTTTTTGTACATGCACACGTATTTAAGAAAAGTGGTATATTAGTCTAGACATCCCAGGGTTGTTAGGCTTTAAGTAGCCTAAAGTAGGTCTTATATGGTGTAGAATATAATGGCACCGTACTCACTTATGTCTTTCATACATGTGTATGTGCATTTGATTAATGGATAAAAGAGTCCCTCTTTTCCACTTAATAAAAAAATATGCATTCATGAAACATCCAAATTTTCCTAAATAATATCTCTTTGCATTCATAATTAAGGTGTGCTAAGATTTTGCATTGCATGTATAGGTATGCTTAGGATCATTCATATGCATGGTACACATGTGGGAAAGAAATAAATTGTTGTGTGTTATATGATAGTAATGCACCTTAATTAATCCTAAGATTGCCTTTCTTATTGAATAGGTTTATTTAGAGTAAATCTAAGCTTAGGGTAAATTAAAACACATAATAAAATATTCACTAAAGAAAAATCATTACTGAATCTACCTTAGAAATTACTTACGGTATGGATGAAAGAGGAGTTCTTTTCTCTTTTCTTCTCTTTATAACATTTAGTAATTAAGTGTAGGTCTATTTAAACCAAATCAAATGATCAAATAAAACTAACCAAATCAACTAAATTACTTAAAATGTCATCCTCTAAGTTGAATCCTTTCCCACTTAGAAAATTCCAACCTTAAAGCCTAGCTAAAACATGCCACACAAGCCTTAAATGGCACAAACATTAGGCTAAGTCACCATTTCTGGCTCTAGACTGGATATTAGGGTGTATGTGTGTTGACTGGATGGTAGGGTGAACTTAGTCTAATCATGTATTCTGTAGGGGATTGTGTTTAAGGGGCACTGTAATAAAAATATAAATGATTTTACTACCCAGGTTGCTTATTCCCCTAAGCACGATCCAAATTAAGATAGGTGGACTTGGTTACCCATGTGGGGGTGCTAAGTCCAACTTATTCATATAACAGCTTAGTTTATGCGGTATGTTTAGCTAATCTCTATTTTGCAGGATTAATTAGATTTACTTTTCCTATTTTCATGTAATTTTTGCAACTAGGATTTGGAATAAATGGTATGGGGGAAATGGAGGTAAACATTTGTCATAAGACCATCTCTTAAGCACCATGTGAAGCCTTAGAGCAAACTACATCCAAACTAACCAAAAGAAATGAAGAAAGGAAAGAAGCAAATCAAACATGAAGAAAAGAAGAGATGAAGAAATGAAGAACGAAGACCCTCATAACATAAATACCTTCGGAGTTGTAATTATTCATTTATAATCTGGGTTGTATAAGGGTAGAGCTCGACTACCCATATTTCTTTTCAGGTTTGTGTAGTGGTGCCTAACTACATCAGCCTCTCATTCATTTGCGCTAGCTTTATAAAATTATTTGATATTTGTTTAGCTTGTGCATTAAGATGTCATGATTTTTTCTTAATTTCTTCATTGATTGATGAATGGCCTTGATGCGATTAGGCTCTTAGGGAAACATAAACTTTTAATCCAATTAATCAACTCAAAATTAAAATTAAATAACTCATAACCTCACTTAAAGTTTAAGACATAAATCAAGATAATAATAGATTTAGCAACCCCTTAGGTGGATGTTGTATGTCTCACATCATCAATAAAATCATCTTGCTTCACTCTTTCTTATGGAGGGCTTCCACCTTTTCTAGAGAAAATGGCTTAACCTTTGAGATTCATGGTGGAAACACACCTCCTTCTTGCTGATTTTAGCCCATAACCAACTTCTCATGCATTAGGCATATGAATCCTGTAGCCTATGTCAAATAAAAATGTCCAAAAATTAAAACTTAACAAAATTTGTATTAGATTAAGTCATGGGTTCATATCCTTCATGATCTAGTCTCTTAGGGAGTGTGTTTAAGGAATTAGTTTTCTTTCTAAATAAATAATAGCCTGGCTATCTTGTGAAAGCATAAGACTTGCCTATATGTATTTAAAATCGTAGGAGGAGTTAGTTGGCAACCACCCCCAGGTGGTTGTAAGTCCAACAGTCGAGTGGCTTATTCTCTTATGTGGAGGTAAACCATATCCCCATTTTTGCCTTAGATTTAGGTCATGTTTTGGCCATCGCCAAAGCTCCCTAGATTTAAGATATTAGGTTGTTATTTTTCTTTGAAGGTTATAAGCATAAATCCTCACCTCTTAGGCATTTCTACAACCTTGTGTTTTGGAATTGTAATCCCTAGATTTTTTTAATAAAAATTCAATTCAATAAATAATTCTCTTCAAATTCAAAAATATAAAGCCTAACCATAGGTTAGTTTGAGATAGTCGCTAGGTTTTCTAGCATCATGAGCATCCCCTACTTATCTCCCTTTGGTTTCGATAATAACTCCTACTTTTTGATCAATCCCATTTGATCTTTCAAAAAAACCAATAGATTGATAGTCCTATCTTTGAAATCTTTGGAGACAATGATCACTTACATTAATTGAGAGTCTTCTTTAGGAATCTCATTTCTTAAGATGTAATTAACTATGGGGGCTTGCCTCTATAGGGAACTTAACGAACCCATTTAAAATAAATCCTACTTTACTTTTCCATGTAAAGTAGGGGAAGAATCTTTAGTACATTCAAAGACCAATTATCCTCAGGAGTCCTTATTATGTGATTAGGTCCATTGTAGGTTGGTGTCTTCTATCTCTCGAGATAGTACATCATTCCTCAATGTCACATCTGATCACCCTAATAAAACATCAGCGGATCTATGTGGTGTCCCAATAATATACACAATAATTATTTCTATTCTTTAAATTCCCCCAAAAGAGGGTTTGAGGAATAAGAAAATAATAAACATAGGAAGGCATATCCTAGGGGGATATTCCTTGGGTTTGGCTCTAATTGGGTTTAGGATAGTTTTGGGCTGACCTAGGATGGGTTAGGGTCGAGTTAGGTCAACTCCAGAGCTCTCATGGGTTGGTTTCATGGGTTTTAGCTCAATTTGGGTCATATGGGTCATGTTAGGTCATGTTTGGTTGGGATGACCAATTGGTCAAATTGGGTCCAACCAAGGCTTGGGTTAAGTTCATATGATAATTTGAAGTGTTTTGGTTCAAGTGGTTTCAATCAATTTGGCCTAGGTTTAATTTTGGCTCATTTGGATTCATATAGGTCAGATGGGTCAAGTTGACCAATTTAACTGAATTGGTCAAATTGGCTTAGGTTGGGTGCTGCTTCAAGTTCAATTTGTTAATTAAAAATGATTGTAGGCTTTGATTTAAATCAATTTGGATTTAATTTAGATTTTGGCCAATTTGATTCTTTAGGTCAATTTGGGCTAAGTTAGTCAATTGGACTCAATTGGCCAACTTAGGTTCAATTATGGGTATGGTCAAGTTCAATAATCAATTTGGAATGAACTTAAATCATTGGTTGCAATCAATTTGGGTTAGATCATGATTTGACTTATTTTATTCTTTTAGAATAATTTGGGTCAACTTAGATCAAATGGTCAATTGGGTTTGGTTTGGCTCAATTAATGTCCAAGTCATGTTCAATCATTGATTATGAGTTCATGTGAATCAATGGTTTCAATTGATTTGGTGTAGGATGAGTTTTGGCTTGTTTGGATTTCATATGGGCTAAGGGTTGACTTGGTTTGACCTAATTCGAGGCAATTGATCATCCTAGGGTGATCAAAGATCATGGTATGGGATTTGGATGGGCATGGTCAATCTAATTTGGGCTGGATTAGAACTTGATTCAAATGGGTTTTTTAGGTCACTTTGAGTCAAATGGACCTAAATAGGTCAATTGCCTTGGTTTTGGTTTGATTAAGGTTTAGTGAATTTATATATGAGTTTAGGATTAAAATATAAATCTAACTACAATCAATTTGGGCTATGATGGGTTTTTTCATTTGGAATACCAAGTCAAAAGGGCTAAGTTGGGCTTGACTTGAGTTGATTTCAATTTAGCTTGATGATTGTATGTTTCATTTATATTTGGGTTGATGGTTGAAGGATGATTTATTTAAGAGAAAATCCATTAATTTTGGCTTGATTTGGATGGGTTTTGGTTAAGTCCAAGGAATTGACTTAAAGGGTTTAAATTGGGTTTTGATTTGATTTTGGATTTTTTTTTGTCCATTTGAATGTATTCTTCATTTATGTTTGTGAATATAAATGATTTATGAGATAATCACTTGAGTTTGGAGTGATTTGGAAGTAAATTTGACTAAACTCATGGAGGTTGGTCAAGAGGGCTAAGGAGGAAATTGATATTGTTTGCTTTAGTTTTGGTTATTAGAATGTGGGTTTAATTTATATTTGTGAATATAAATGATGGAATAATTGATTTATAAGAAAATCAATTGAGTTTGGGTTGCTTTGAATGGGATTTGACTAAGTTCATGGAGGTAGATCCATATGGCTTAGCTTGGGATTTCATTGGATTTAGGTTTAGTTTGATTTGATTTTGGCTATATGAGTGTATACTTCATTTATATTTGTGATTATAAATAAAGATATAAATGACTCATGAGAAAATCACTTGAGTTTGGAGTGATTTGGAGGAAAATTTGGCTAAGCCCATGGAATTCAATCATAAAGCTTGAGGAGGATTTGGGAGTTTAAATTTTATTTTGGGTTTCAATCATTTGGAATTGAGTTTGGAGTTGAGTTTGATAAATGATTGAGGGATTGAATTGATCTCGGAGAAATTCAATTGAATTTGGATTGATTTGAATTTAGTTAAGGGTTAAGCCCACAAGATGAAAACATGGGGCTTAGGCAGCATTTTGAATTTGATCATGAGTTTTAATCATTTGATTTGAAATTTTTATTTGGATTTTGTATTTGAATTGAATTTGAGGTTTGGTTTGAGATGGTAAACATAGGTTGGGTTTAGACCATAAGATGGGCAAGTCTCCTTAAATCTCTAAGGCATAACCTACCCCTATGACTAACACTTCTAAGTCTATAGACTTAGGTTAAGTGTTCACCTAATCACTAGAAGTGTCTTAATATAAAGGAGCTCTTAGTGTCTATAAGAGTCCTACATCTATGTTGAGGAGGTTAAGAACTCACTCTAAAGTGAGGTCAGCAGGGTAACACATCAGAGTAGCTCGAGTGAGTGTCATTAGGGGCGTTATCCCAACTCGAAGTAGCCCGAGACAAAAGATATGTGTTTGTTTTATGTGTTTGTGTGTAGTTTGTGTTCGTGTTATGTTGAAGGAAATAGGATTTTTCTTAGGTTCTCTTAAACATATCCTAAACTCATCATGGCGGATTCACAAATAAGGAAAGGATGCTTCATAGAAGAGAAGATTTGATTTGAAGAGAAATTTTTATTGATGACTATTTTTAAACATGACTTATGGATAATATTTCTTTAGATAAATCCCATTGATCGGAAGCATTGGGTGCTCTCTTTTATGGTTAATAAGTTGATAAGATCCTCCTTTGTAGTCCTTCTCTATGGCAAAAGGGCCTTCCCAAATGGAACATCTCTCCCATCTTGACATGGGCAATAATCGGACTACTTAAAACTAAAATAAGCACTCTTACTTGAAAAGTTTTAGGATGGACCAACTTGTTGTAAGCTTGAATCACTTTTGTACTGTATAACTTAAGGTTTTGGCATGCCCGTAGGCATCTCTCCTTCAAACCTTTGAGCTCTTCTAACAGCAACTTGGCATTCTGCTCTATTATGATCTTGCTACCCACAACTATCCTTAGTGATGATAGTTGGACTTCTAATTGTAGAATGGCCTTGGACCTATACACTAAGGAGAAAGAGGTAGATTGAGTTGGAGTTCTATTTGTGGTGCTGTAAGCCTACAAAGCTTCAACTAACTGCTCATGCTTTTATCGTTTGTTATCGTCAAGTGTCTTTTTCAGTATTTGGATGAGAGTTTTATTAAAAGCTATACACTAAGGAGAAAGAGGTAGATTGAGTTGGAGTTCTATTTGATGGTAGAAGCTTCCAAACTTTGTCTCTTGGTCATCTCATTTGGATGAGAGTTTTATTAAAAGCTTCTGCCAAGCCATTTTCCTTTGGGTAGTAGATGGTAGAATATCTCCAAACTATGATGTGTCTCTTGGTGCTCTTAAATGCAGTATCATTATTGAATATAATTTGTCCAGCACCCCAAACTTATATACGATATGGTTCCGAAAAATTGGAGTACATGCTGAGCTGTGACCTCTCTGAGCTGGATTGCTTCCACCCACTTTGAAAAGTAGTCGATAGTATCTAGGATGAATCGATGACCTTTGGAAGAAGGAGGATCAATCGGACCCACTATGTCAGTACCTGAATACTCGAATGGCCATGAGGCCAATGTGGGATGTAGAATGTTGGGTGGTTAGTGTAGGACCACACCATATACGTAACACTGGTGGCATCGCCTAGCTACATCTATACAATCTAATCATCGATGGCTAGTAGTATCCTAGTCTCTTGATCTTGGCTTTTATCTTCGGACCAAATTGGTGAGCTCCACATAATCCTGAGTACATTCATGATCTTTTGGGCTTTGTGTTTGTCTAAATAATGTAACCACATATTATCGAAGGACCATCGGTATAAGACACCATCCATGAAGGCATAGGAAAGTTCCCTTTACTTCATCTGATGAGCTTGTGACTTCTCTTGAAGTAGTTTTCCTTTATTTAGGTAATCTATGAATGGTTTCCTCCAATCTAGCTCTTAATCCTTTTTGACAATAGCAACCTCCCCTTAAAGAGAGTATTTTCGATGAGTTCAATATTAATAAGAGGTAAGACTTGCCTATTTTGGACCTCTATTGATATGGACTCATCTTCTAGACATGCCAACTCCTTGGCGAGTATAGCTAAAGCATCTACAATGGCATTATCTTCTCGAGGAATCTTATAGATGGTGACCTCTAGGATTTGGGCCAACAACTCCATTGTATACTTGTGGTAGTGATGGAGCCTAGGCTTTAAAACTTCATAAGACCCAGCAAATTGGTTGACCACTAATTGGGAATCCCCAAAGATGTTGATGTTATGGATGCTTAGCAAAATGGCTAACTCCAGACTTGTAATCAGAGCCTCATATTCAGCTTCGTTGTTGGTGCACATATCGAATAGATGATATGAGAATCTCATCATATCGCGGTCCAGAGTTAGGAGGACTATTCCTACCCCTTCCTTTCCTAGAATAGTAGATCATGGTTCTTCTCCTCTTTGAGAGGAAGCCACACCATCAAAGTACATCTCCCAATGGTGAATGCTAGTGTCCCCTAAGTTCATGATTTATTCATCGGGGAGGTTATCACTAAGTGGAGAATCAGTAGGAAGTGGGTGTGCTGCTAAGAAATCTACAAGTGTCTGTCCTTTCACTACATGGAGGGGTATGAAAGTGATATTAAATTGTGATAGGATCATGGACCAGATAATTTGGAGCCAAACTTGGTTAGTAAGCTGCATCCAGATAAGTTGAACATAAAGCATCTTCGATACGCCAACCTCCCTTGGAATGATCTGAGTTGAGTTAGATAGGGGGTGGCATTTCTAATATCTCTTTCATCTTCTCTGAATTGATTTCGATTCCCGTGTGGACATCAAACCCAAGGAGTTTTCCTAAAGCTACTCTGAATGCACACTTCAAGGGGTTTATTTTTATCTTAACCGTTCAAAAACTACTCTTAAGTCAAAGAGATGGTCTTCTTTTTCTTTACTTTTGTCTTGAGCTCATCGACATAGCATTCAACTTGATGATGAATAAGTTCATCGAAGATTCGGCTCATCGCCCACTAGTTTGTAGCACTGACATTTTTAAGGCTTAAAGGCATTACAGATATCTTGACTTCAAAAATGACCTGTTGTTCAATGTATAGGGGCTTGCTTGATAGGGTTAGTACTAGGCTTTATTGCTAGTTTATGGACCACTGTGTTAGGAGCCAATCTAGGCATCTCTTCATAATTTCATGCAAAATAGTCCTTAAACTCAATGAGTAGCATAACTAAGTCATTGGTTTCAGTTTCATTCAACAAGGAACTAATGTATGTCAAATGTAGATTGTCTTCAGTCCCTAAGTTGATCTTTTTGAGCTCATCTATGGTTGACTTTATCTATTCTTTGAACTATGGTAGTGCATCTTTGATTACAAAATCACCTAGATCATCTAAAGTTTCTAAGCACACATCCTCATATGAGTTAATATGATTTAAAAAGAAACAATCAGATTCCAAATTATTGGCGATAACTAAGCAATAATCATCATCATGGACCTTATGCATCAATCCTAGTCTTGATTGAGAGTTCTTGCATTTTTATTCCATATTCTTTCAAGTAGATGCACGACTGAAGTGATAATAGCAATACGTAACCGGAACGAAGTAATTATGACACACGGTGAGTACTAATCAAAAGGAAATTCTATTAAAACTTTATATGTATCATCCTCAAGTTCTACATCAACTTCTTGACTTGAGGATGATGCTCCCATAAAGAACCTCTGAGTCTTCACATTTGTGGATGACATAGGGGCTTCCTTAACTACTAAACTCTCAACTTTTTGAGAGAAAAGTGGGGTTAGAGCTAAGGTTCCCAACTAATGCCTGATTATTTCACATAGAGACTTGGATACACTTATGTTTTGCTTTGGAGCCCGGTCTTCATCGCTATCCAGCTCAAGTGTCACCTCTAAAGGAATCTGTTGTTGAGAAGAGGTGGCTAGTGTGCTACCATATAAGACTCATCTTCTTAACTAGATTATAAGCCTATAGGAATACTAGGTGTACTCCTATAGTTGGGACATATTTTTGGTTGGGTGGCCAATAGCGAGGTCTTCCACCCCTGGGACTACCTCTAGACTGACCTCTTCCTCGTCCTGATGGAGGTTAGGTCATCCTACCCATATGTTCGAATGCAGTAATGAACTGTGAGTGGAATTTAATCTCATGCTCCACTTTCTTCTCCAAGTCTATTTCTCGCTCTCTTTTATTTTCTCTTTGTTTCTCTTTTTTCTTTTCTCTCTCTATTTATTTTTTACTTTTCTTTTTCTTTTTCTTTTCTTTCTTTTTGTCCCACATGGGGATTCTGACTAAGTTTATGAGAACAGACTTGTTGATTTTGAGGGAAGTAGTAAGTCGCATCCTCATATATCCCAACCTCGTGAACTATAAATTGGCTTGAGATATCCTTTGACACAGTTTGAGATTCCACCTCTCTTCTTCATGTGATGTAGGATGGAACTGTATTCTCATGTATCCACATCTCTCAATCAAAGCATTGATATAAGCGGTCTATCATGTGAAACTTGATCCTCCAATCATCTCCAATGGCAACACTATGGAGCTGGAGCCCTCTTGCCTTGTTCATTGAATCCTCTCAACATCATCCTCTCCTTTTGGAGTTTAGATCCTCCAGTAGGCAAGGGTTCTTAGACTCATAATGTTGACTGATGCACCCAGGTCAACCAAAACTTTGGATAGCTTGTATCTGCCAACATCCACAATATTATAAAGAGGGTGGTTATGCTCGATCATCCTTAGAAGTAAGTCTTCATCATTGAATGTAACTCCTAAGATGTCATTTGAGTAGTGTGCCTCCTCTAGTTGCGGTCAACTGAGCTAAGTATATCTCTATATCAAGTAAGGCCTTGATTAGAGATTCCCTCATCTCTTTGGCTGGCAACTTTCTAAGATGAGGTAAGATGTTGTAATCAACTCTAGGTTGGTCCTCCAGAAGCATATCCATAGGTGGAGTATCCTATGAAGGGGTTATCTACTCACTGGAACCAATGACTTGTTTACCATTATCCTGAGGTTCTACCCTAGGAGGTAGAACTTTGTCACTGTGTAGGTTGATTTCAGTGACTTCATGGAATTATGAATTTGTGAAAAGTTCTACCTACTGATCGAGCATACCTATAGCTTTTCTTATGGGATCCTCAGAGTCGGTTAACTCCAAGTCAATCTCAAGAGGTGAACTCGATTGATTCAGAGAAAGAAAGTCTGACTCTAAATCAAAAAAGAAAGGATCAGAATTACTAGAGCTATTATTATTTAGACTCAGAGATCTTTCTATAGGAATAAAATCAAGAGCATCAGAAGTAGACAAGATATAACTAGAATCAGCTTTCATCATTGATTTCTTTTTGGGTGGAGGTACAAGATAGAAATCAAGTAAAGTAAGCAGAGTAAGAGATTTAGTGCCCTTATCCACAGATACAGTGCTCCTACCAATAGAAGAGGAGCTAGCAGAAGAAGTGGTAGCTACAATGGTGGAGAGAGTACAGACTCGGATGGCAGTTACTAAACTAGCTCGGGCAAGTGTACTAAGCTGTTGCTGTTGTTGGGCTATCACCCTCCCCGAATTGTCCTTTGAAACTAGCAAACATTCCTTGGTATTGAAGGTGTGAGCTGCTTCAACCACCTGCAAGGAAAGTTTCTTGATCTTAGTAATGATCTTTTTAGAGGTACAAGATAAGGAGATATCCTAACCTTCTTTGGTCTTAAGAAGTTCGCAAGTATCCTTAAGGATTACTGAAACAAAACTTGATGGTTATTTTAATAAGTATTCCTTAGGGATAACTATGGCTCTCGACTTATAACTATGCTCAAGCCAATCCTTAAAAGTGATACAATCCTCCAAGATATGGCCTAACATGCGGTGGTAGGGGCAATAGCTAGGATCATCACTCTTACCTGCTTCCTCCGGCCTCTTAGGCTTTGGTAACTAAAAGTCAAGTTTCCTCAAGAGATTCTTGAATATTTTCCTAACAACCTCCCTCTTGAATGAATATGGCTTATTTAATATATCAGTAAGAGTAGGTGGAAAGTAATAACCTGGCAATTGTTGGTTCTTTTCTCTAGAATAGAGAAAAGAAAAATGACACCACATAGAGTTTAGAAATATTTTATTTAGATGACCAATATCATTAAGGAATAAGCAGATTATCTCGAAAGATAAACATGCTCTCCTGTAATGGATTCAATCATTTCAATAAAAGACTCCTAAGGTAAATGTGTCTTTCATGTACTAGAGTATTTTCTCCTACTACATGAAAAAGTAGAACAGGGTCTAATTTATCTTGGGATCATGGTTCCCTATAAAGGTAAGCCTCTATAGTTAATTACATCTTAGGAAGGGTCTCTTCCTAAAAATACTCTCGATTAAAGAAATAAGTGGTTATTCCTAAAGACTACTAAGGTAGCTTTCAAAGGATAGATTTTGAGAAATTCAATTGGGAGAGGTCCAAATTAGAGAGAGCTATTTTCATGAGTCAAATGGGAAAAAGTAGGAAATGTCTATTGATGTTGGGATACCCAGTAGACATTTCATCTATCCTATGATTGGGCTTCAAATTTGGGATTTAATTTTAGATTTCAAGTTATCATTTTCTTAGAAATCTAGGACTTAGATTCTAACAGCATAAGACTGCGGAAATTCCTAGGGTTGAAGACTTATTCCTAAAAAGATGCTTCAGAACCTAGTCTATAGGTGCTTCTGACATATGTCAGATGCTTGACCTAGTTCTATTCTTGGGAATCATTGGTCATTCTCTCCACTTAAGGAAACTATCTTATCCCTGACTCTTCTAGACTTACAGCCTGCCTAGAGAAGGCTACCATCTAACACCACCTAAGCGCATTTTAAAATCATGAGGCTAAGTCATATGAATGCAAGATGGTTGGGCTGTTGTAATTTTAGGAAAGAAATCTATGAACCTAGACTTACTCCCTAACCCCTAAGATTATGTAGGGTATGAAGATGTACCTAACTAATGCATATTTTTCAAATTTTTATACTTTTTGACTCAGGATTCACTTAGGTCATAGGAATACAATTTATGCCTAATGCATGCAATTATAAAAATATTATGGGCCAAATGAGAATAGAAGAAGGTGTACTTCCATCATAGGCTCTCAAAGGTCAAGCCCCAATTCTCTGGCAATGATGGAAGTCTTTCATTAATCAAGAGTGAAAATAATATGATTATGCATGATATTAAAACATCCGGCTAAGGGGTTGCTACATATTTTATCTTGCTTTAATACCTAGGCTTTTGTATGAAGATTATGAGTTGTATTTATTTTTATGTTTCAATTGATTTAGTTGGGTATAAAATTTAGTTTATCCTATGAGCTTACGTCCAGGCATACATCACAGCACAAACATAGCACAGAAAGAAACCTAAGAAAGCATGATGTTTCTATTGCATACCCAAAATAAATCAAGCCAGATTAAATTATATAAGAAAAAGGCTAATGGGAGATCTTGTACACCGGAAGAAAGAAAATTGGCGGTTAGTTATACCCTTAACCCGCCTAGAACTACAAGTTCAGATCTATGGGTCTTCTTTCTAGGATAGTCTCCTTCTTCAGGAACATCCATCGGGCTCCACAGGGGACCATCGCACCATCTCCTGGTTGGGTTAGCTTCTGCTAATCCTATACCCCATAGATCCTAACCTAATTCTAAGCCCAAATTTACATTAAAAATTCAAAGAAAATCCTAAGCCCTGCAAAATAGATGTTAGGAAATACACACAGCACATGAAGCAGTTTATATTTCACAAACATACGGGCTTAGCATTAGTTGCTTACCAAGCCCACCTGTCCTATGGACTATGTTAAGAGATTTTTAGCACCTACAAGCAAACAGCAATTTTATGATTTATTTATTACAACGATCCCTTTAACACAACCCCTGCATAAAATAATGTTAAATCTAGAAAGAATGCCTTAACATCCAATCTAACGAACAAACAAGCCTAGGCATCCAGTCTAAAACAATACACCACACAGACATGTGAAGCAAAGCACAACATAAAATAAGAGATTAAAAGAAAATAACAGAACAATCTAACCTAGATCTAGAGTCCATGACCTAACTAATCTGGTGTGTGTAGAAGTGGGGTTTGTGTGGTAAGGCTTTGCTAGGCCTTTAAGTTTAAGTTTGAAATTTAAAGTTTGAAGTGGTTTAATTTTTACCGTTGGTTGGTTTCAATTCAAATGGTTTAATGATCTAATTCCCATTTTTATGTTCATTTTATTTGGTTAAAGTTGTATAGGTTTTCAAAAATGAAGAATGGAATGATTCCATTTTTGTATGGAGCTCTTTCCATTCAACATCTTAAATCCTAACAAAATTTTCAAAAGTCTAACTAAAATCCTTAAGTATTTTAATTAATCCTTTTGATTTTATTTATGTTTGGGTTTTATTTATTTCATTTATTCGAATTGCTTTATTTGATTTCATTTGTTTGATTTATTTCATTTTGAATTAAGTTATATGGATTTCATTTGATTTGGCTTATGTTATTTTAAGGAGTTTGATTTTATTCAATTTAACTTAAGTTATTAAATTAGGAATTTGTAAACTTAAGGTTTAAATTTATTAATATGAATTAATACCTTAGGTTTGTTCATAGATTATTCTTAATCTGATTTAATTAACCTAGGTTTTAGATTCATTATTAAAATTCATTAAGGATGAGTGGTTTCATTAAACTTAACTTAAGTTGTTTAATTATATTTGAATTTCATTAAGTAGTGTTTTTCTTAAAATTTTGTTATTTGATTAAATTCTTTGACTTAGGAAGTTTTGATGAATTAACCTAAGTATTTCTAATGTTTATTTCATATTTGTTCAATTTATTTGTTGATTCAATGAATTAATTATTCTTCTTAATTATTATTTAGCTCATATTGACCTAGAGATTTGGAAAATAAAGAATTCTAAATTTATAGACCAATTGGGTTTAAGATAATAATGCCAAGTGGGGTTACATGCTAATTTTATGTTTCTAAAATTTCAACTTGATTAGAGATGTAATTAGGGTGTAATTAAAGTTTTAATTATTTTATTAAAACTTGAATTAAGCCTAATTTATTAAGATTCATTAAGAGATTTTATTTTTTATTTATTCTTCACTAAAATACCTTTCCAATGAGGGTTTATTTATAAATTTTGGTTAACTATTTGATTTATTATGATTTAATTAATTTTAGGTTATTTAATTGAATTATTTAATTATTTTAATCACCTAATTGAGTTAATTAGTGATCTATTAGGTTCATATAGGTTTGACTAGGTTTAATTAATATTCTAATATTCAGTAATATTTATTATGTTGATTTAAGGTTATTAGATTAAAGTTTTTTAATTATTTCATTAAAGGGAAATTAATTTAATTAATTTAATTAATTTAAAGGTTAAACACATGAAATTATAATTTCCCTTGAATTCAGAGAATTAAATTCCCAAAAATTCACATAAGGTGTATTTTATGCTTAATTTCATTTCCCCAAAGTTTCAAATTAATTGGATTACTAATTTGAGGGTAATTAGAGTTTACTACTTTTTTAATTAAACCCAAATTAAAAGAAAACTACCCAATAAAAATTGGGTATTTTAATTTCTATGGATTCCTCTCAACAAGATGAATCCATAGAGCTCTTATTTATATTTTTTTTATTTTCTTTGATTTTATATGATTTTTTTAATTAATTAAACCGTTAAGTAACTAATCTTAATGGTTTTTAAGTGAGGTGGGTCCCATGCTGCAGATTAAAATGAGCAGAAAGATCGGACGGTCCATATGGATCCCGTGGTCCCGCGCGGCATGCCGCATGTCACGCGGCGCGTGAGCAGCGTGTCGTGGGATGAAAACACGGGATGATTTTGGATAGATCGGACGATCTGGATCGCCCCTGTGATCTTTAAGGGATTTATATCAATTTATGCACCTAGATCTGGACCGTCCATTTCTTTTAAAACGGACAGTCCTGATTTCTTCTCCCAACCTCTATGGGAGCCGAGGATCGTCCATGGTGTTTTGCTAATAACTTTTGATATAGGCAATGAAATCACATGATTTAAAGTGCTACATGATCATTGGAAGCTCTTCTTTCAATCCATATGGCTTGATCTCACTAGAGATCAAGCTTTATATAAAATTGATCAAGGCCGAAAGCTTTAAAAAAAGGGAGTCATCAATGGCATACCTTGATTCAAGGAGTTTCAAAGGTTGAAATCAAATCCAATAGCTTCGTTTCTTCGGGAGAAAGCTTTGTGCCAGAGGAATTGAGTCAATTCCTTATAGTTTGATCCCTAGACCAACCCTTGAATGCTCTTTTTATCTTTGATGGTTTATAGTGGTTAAGGGCACTTGGAGGGAGGGGGAACTTTCGTTTAGCTTGGTTTTGATGTGTGAAGATGTGTGTAAGTTCAAATATCCTTAGGGAAGTGTATTTATGTGTTTCCTAAATGGCCGAGAGTTATATTGCTCCTCCTTGGCTATCCATTGGTCAGTTTTGGTGATGGGAGACTTTGGAAGCTAGCTAGTGCACTCCTTCTCCATCCCACAGTTGTCCTATGTGAAGAGGTCGGAAGAAGGGAGAAGGAATTTGATTTCTCCAATTCTTTTGCTTGTATTAGTTTTCTTTATTTGGATTTTATGTAATAATGCAAGAGAAGTCTAAGTACCTTGATTAGGGATTTAAACCTTCATTAGAAGAGTTTAAGGAAGTGTTACCCCCATCCCATGTGATTTGGTTGGAAGTGGTTTGATATTTCCTTATTTCTTTTATCTTACTTAACTCACTTTACCCAAATTGAATTAAGTGATTTAAACATAATTTTTTATGGGTCAAATGACCCATTTGACCTAACTACACCCAATAGGGAGTTAGGTTATGTACCATCATCATTCCCATATGATTTAGGATAATCAATTTAAAGTTATTTTCATTTTTCTTAAATTTGAGTTTAATGTGGCTTATTTAGGTTATTTTGATTTAAGAGATTTAGTTGACATATTCTAGGCCTTCATAGACTTAAATTCTTTTGTTATTATGATCATACATATTCATTTGATAATTTGAAATATTTTTGGTGATTTAATTTAGTCAAATTTTAGTGGGTTGACTTTTTTTGACCTGTATCAAGTCAACTCTAGGTTGACTAGAGTTGACTTTAGGTTTGACTTTGATTTTCATTTTTTTACATTAATTCACTTGATTTAATTTATGTTGGATGTTTGATTGGTTTTGCATTAAACCCAGTAAATTGGATTTAGCTCAAAAATATATTTCCTAAGTTATTAAGCATAGTGACTTTAAATTTTGAAGTAGGAAATCCCTATTTAAACTTGATATCATTTTATTGCTAAAATGACCTCTTCTAAAAATGAGGTCAACAACAATGGATATGAATACAGCTACTGATTAGGCTATTGTGGTGGCGACAGTGGCCATTGTGGCAGCTGTGATGACTAATATGATGGCCAAGGCGGTGGAAGAGGAGGTGGCAAAGGAGGCTGCTAAGCTCGTGATCTCTCATACTAAAATCTAGCTAGTTGTTTCCCTCTGTCCACTAACATAACTGCCTCGGGCCTCCTCTCAAACACTTTCTATGGCTTGGGCCTAGATGATTGGTCGAGAAAGGGCAATTGTTTGGCTTCCTCTAGTAGGCTAGCCGCCTTATTGATTAATTTCTTGAATGTTTTGATGGTAAATCCTTTAAGAATGAAGGCGATTAGACCATGGATATTATTGAGAAAAATCTCAATGGAATATTGTTCGGATAGTTGTGGTTCATATTTCATGCTCAGGTTGAGCCACCTAAGAATATAATCAATAAGGGACTCGTTGGATTTCTATTTCTCTACAACGAGGTCACCTACGTCACCCTCTACTGAGCTCTCTTCATGCGAAGGTGCTCCAACTCAACAAAAGTCCTCACCAAACTATTATAGTTTGGTGTACCATATGATGAAAAAACGAGCAGTGTTCGCCAGGCATTATGCAACCGACTCTAAAAGTGCAATGTGTTGCCGTGGGTTCCCACTGCCAACAAATCTTGAAGGATGGTGGCACAAAACCCTTGGGGTATTGAACTAAATTGAATTCCTCCGGGTATGATCTACCCTTTTAGAATGGATGAGCTCCTCCTAGCTTGCGCCAATGCTTCCTTCACCTGCTACTCCACCATATGCTTGATATCCTTCTTGTGCATGGAGGTATTATCTGTGACCTTCCTATACAAACTACCAGTGTCATCGCCTGTGGGAGTGCACCTAGGACAGTCTAAGGTATGTACCAACTCTGGCTGGTCGGCTACCATAGGAGAAGATTGTGAGACTGGAGTTGGGTTCTTGAATGCTAAGACCACTATCATCAACTCTTCTACCCTCTTCTCTATCATATCTATCTGATCATCCCTCTGCTGGAGCTGGTGGAGGAGGTGCTGAGTCGAGTGAGAAGTGTCACCTTCCTCGACCACAGCACCTTCTTGACTATGCTGATCCCACTGTAGGGATCATTGAGTGTCGACCATGTGGACTTCGACTATGCCATCCAACATGTCATCTTCATCAGGATCAAAGCTAACTACACCCTCCTCTTAATCTGAATGATCACTACTAATAATCTGCTTGACTGCAGTACTGTAATCCTCTATGATGTCTTCTAGTGATTGGTCATCTATCCTTCTAGGCTCTATTGAAACATAGACTGGTTGCCGACTGACCATATGACTGTGCTCTACAGACTGCATGCACTAAACTGACTGTATTGGCGGGGTGCACTCCCAAACTGGTCAAACTACCATGGGGACTATGTTTGTATCCCCTCCCCTCTCTCCTTCTGATTGTTGTGGAGGTGGCACGACCACGATGCTCTTGGGTTGCCACTCCATCCTAACCACGATTGAGGTGGAAGCTCGAGCATAGCAGCTCGATCTCACCTCAACGAGTGGAATGGATGGAGTGGGATCCCTCGGCCATCACTGGATCACCAAAGAAGATGGTCTTTCCCTAGATGGGCTTCTGAAGCTTGGTGGGGATGGTAGATGCTAGAAGCTGGACTGGTGATGGTGGACAGCAAGTGGAGCGGTGTGATGGTAAGGACACCGACTACCTCTTAGCCTGAGATCTCCTTCTATTTTGAACGGTGATAGTGAGAATGATGTTGTCAAAATGATCAGCCCTAACAGGGTGCCGATCAAGAAAGTCTATCAAAGTGAAGGCCGCTGACTGTCTGGCGTACCTCCTCCTCTCTAGCTTGCCCACTTGGGCAGTGACCCTAGCCTCCACGACTCTCTCTCCCTCTCTCTGTGAATTTTACCCCTAACACTCCTAGGGATCAAACTCCTAAAATCATGTAAAAAACCAGACTCTGTGTGTTTGTGGGCTCTGCTGACCCTACATAGAATAGACTGTAGACCGGCATAAGGCTTTCTCCTATCTCTAGCTGGTGTCTTGAATTGTACTAGTGGTGGAGGCAATGCACCAATCCTCTTATAATCCTCCTATCCATCTGAAGCTGAAAGAGGGTGAAACCTACTACCACTCAAGAGTGGAGAGATCTCACGAGGGAAACCCTCCTTAACTACATGAGAGGCACCATCAATTTGCCTCGCCTCATGCTCATAGTGCCACTTAAACTTTCAATTCTTGTTACGACATTGTGTCCTAGTAAGCGGGAACTAGAACCTACCTCAAAGGTTGGGGAGACTATCTGGGAGGCCAAGATTGACTTCCACTTCAAAGTTGGGGGAACAACAGAGGTGGTGCTAACCTTCCCCACCGTTGTACCAGCACTGATGCTAAAGCTGACAGTAGCAATGACTAGGGTGTGGGAACCACATCGGCTTTCCTCTTCAATGAGAGAAACTCAAGATTAGACTGAATATCAAAGCAGAGAAGTGGTTTTTGTCCTGTCGCCTCCTCCTAGTGATAGTGGTGAGGGCTGGCCCCTCACATGAGACTCTGACAGCCTCAAAGCCATGCCCAAACTAAATCACATGCATGGTGGTGGTGGTGAGTATGGCCAAATCCACACCAGACATGAATGAGAAGATCATCTTGTCGACATGATGGAATACTTATCACAAAAGGGATGAAGAAACTAACTGATATCTCTGCATTTGAAATAGTGCTGAATCAGATCCTTGTTTTGATCATTGCCTTCAATTATTGATTTCTTGATTTGGCTTGGAATTTGAACCCACACTTAACAAATTTAGGTATACTAAGTGGGGTTCATTTAATTAGAGAGATTTTAAGAATTTGAGGAGAGACTTTTCCATAGGATTTTGATTTAGAACCCTCAATCAACTAATTTAGGTATGTTGAGTGGGGTTTAAATATTTTGGAGAGACCTTTGGAGATATATGTGTTGTATATTTGGTTAAAAATTTGATTTTGGAAAACCTCTACTTAGCAAATTTAGGTATGCTAAAAAAAGTTTCAATTACATCTTTGAAAGCATTCTATCTTATTGATTTGTGATTTGATGTTTGTTGGTATATGTTCTTTTGTTATGATTTGGAGAACTCTAATTTAACAAATTTAAATATGTCAAATGGAGTTCAAATTGTGTTTGATATTTGTTGATGATTTGATTTTTGAAAAAGAGGGGAACTCTTATTTGACAAATTTAGGTATGTCAAATAGAGTTCAATATATATGTGTTGATGTTTTGATTTTTGGAAATGAGACCCACAGTTAATAAATTTTGGTATGTCAAATGGAGCTCACTTATACGTTTGTTTGTTTGTTGATGGGTGGTTTTGTTTTGATATTGAAGATTGAATTCTCATTTAACAAATATGGATATGTTAAATGGAATCCAAAAATGTGTTTTGATCTTTGTGATATGATTTTTTTTTTTTTGAAAAGGGAACTCTTATTTAACAAATTTAGGCATGTAAAATAGAGTTCAATTTGATTGTTGGTGTTTTGATTTTGATTTTGAAAATAGAGCTATCATTTGACAAATTTGATTATGTCAAATGGAGTTCAAATGTGTTTTGATTTTTTTCTAAAATGATGCTCCAATTAACAAATTTAGGTATGTTAAATGGAGTTAATTCATTGATTTTGTTTTGAAAAATGTGCTTTTGAAAGAAAGGGATTTGTTTGATGTATGTTTGATTTTGAAAAGAAACCTCATTTAACATGTTTAGGTATGTTAGATGAGGATTGATTATCTTTTATTTGAAAAGGGATTTGAAAATTTTCTTTTTATATTTTGCAAACTTTTTATTATATGAAGTGAACTTCAAAAGATTTTATTTTAAGAAGTGCTTTTGAAAAACTAACTTTGCAAAAGACCTTACTTACTTTATTTTTGAATTTTATTGAAACTTTCTTAAATATGGGATGAACCTTGCTTCACCAAGATAGTAGTAAAGAGGTTCTAAATTTAATCATCTCCTTTCATTAGTTAATTTATTTTATTATATTAGGGGACCCAACAGGGGTTTTAAGATCTACACGGAGTGAGGTCCTAAAGCCTAAAGGATGTTGGCCAGCTTCACTTAAGGATGAAATAAGCTAAGTGTCAATGGAAAGAAAGATAGTCTCAATCTATATGAAAATATAAATCCACTAACGATGCTTGGAGATGATAATTCTCTACTAGAGATGGAGAGAGTAACATCTCCCCAATGGAGTCACCAAAAAAATCTATAGTGTTTATTTTTTGGATGTGGGGGGGATACCACGCAGATCAGAGAGAGTACTTATTGAGGTGATCGGCTGTGACATTGAGGTATGATGTACTTTCTTGAAGGATAGAGGCATCACCCTTCAATGGACCTAATCACCTAATAAGGACTCCAAAGGCATGATGGGTCTTCGAATATACCAAAGATTTTTTCCCTGCCTTATATGGATGAATAAAGTAGGGTTCATATTAAATCAGGTTCTTAAGCACCCTATGGAGGCAAGCCTCCATTGTTAATTACATCTTAGAGAATGAAATTCCCAAAGAATACTCTCGATTAAAGTAGACAATGATCATCTCCAAAGATTTCAAAGTTTAGATTATCAAAGGATTAGGTATATTTGGGAAGTCAATTGATAAAGTTCAAGGAGAAGACTTCTTTTTGGAATCCAAAGGGAGGAAGTAGGAAATGCTCATGATACTAGGAAGCCTAGTGAGCACCCCAATCTATCATATGATTGGGCTTTATATATTTGAAAGTGAGGAAATTTATTTATTTGAGTTGAATTTTATTAGATTGCTAAGGCTTAAAATCTACCAACACAAGGTTGTGGAAATGCCTAAGAGGTGAGGATTTATGCTTGTAGCCTGAAGGAAATAGCTACCCCAGATCCTAAACCTAAGGAGCTATAGTAAGAGCTAAAATATGACCTAAATCTAAGCGATAGGTGGACATAAGGGTTTACCTCCATAAGAGAGAGTAAACCTACCCAACTTCTGGACTTATAACTGCCTGGAGTGTTTGCCAACCAACTCCTCCTATGATTTTAAAATCATATAGTCTGATCTTATTTATTGCAAATTTGAAACAGACTAAAGTCCTAAATCTACTTCCTAAGAGACTAGAGTATGAGTGGTATGAGCATATGGCTTAGTTAACAAATGCTAAATTTTTTTAAATTTTATTTCATTTTCACAAGTCATTTTAGACAAAGGCTTTGGGAAATTTATATGCCTAAATGCATGCTGAAATGGGTTATTGGCCAAATCAAGAGAGAGAGGGTGAAGCTCCATCAGTAGGGGTTGCTCTCACAGGTCAACCAGTCCCTATGCATGTAAGTACGGAGGCCCTCATCTTGCAAGAGTGATTCAAGATGATATGCATGACGTGAGACACACAACCATACATCTAAGAGGTTGTTAAATTTTTTTTAATTATCTTATTTAACACCTAAGCTTTATGATGAGGTTGTGAGTTGATTAAAATTTAATTATGAGTGTTTAGTTGGGGTAGAAAAATTTATTTTATCCTAAGAGCTTACCGCATCCAAGCCACACATTAAAGCATTAATCATGAAGAAACTATGAAAAAGATGTAATCCTAATGCACAATTTAAATAAATCATCAAACAATTTTATAACTAACGCAAAAGAAGAAGAGGCCGGTGCGGTCGGGTGCCACCGTACAACCTAAAAAAGAAAAGATGGGTAGCCGAGCTCTATCCTTATACAACCCTGTATATGAAAGAATAATTACAATTTGAATGAATGCATGTTATGGGGGTCTTCATTCTGAACTCTTCCATCTTCATTCTTCTTTCTTCCTTCTTTTATTCGGATGTTCTTGCTTCAAAGGCATCACAGGGCACCCCAGGATAAATCCTTCTGGCCACTACTCATCCTAATCCCCCATAACACTAATTTTAATTCCTATTATAAAAAATTGCATTAATATGGGAATGAGTAAATCTAACTACACCTGCAAAATAAATGTTAGCTAAACACACATACAATCCCAAGCAGTTATACATATAATTTGCACTTAGCACCCTGAACATGGGTAACTAACCCCATTTATTCTAACTTGGTATGCTTAGGGGTTTAAGTAACCTGCAAAGAAAAAATTTATATTTATTTTTAAGCATCCCTTAAGCATAATCCCCTGCAAAAAATATGGTTAGGCTAATATCGACCTATCATCCAGTCTGCGAAGCATAAACCCTAACATCCAGTCAAAAATAATACATCATAAAACAAATATACATCACATCATACACCATCCTAACTTAGAGCTAGAAGTGGTGACTTGATCCTAATGTGTGTGTTAAGGCTTTGTGTGGTATGTCTTAATTAAGCATAAGAATTATATTTCTCTAAGTTTAGAAGACATTCAAGTTAACATGACAGTTGGTTTCACTTGAAGTTGCTTAATTGATTTGCAAATTTTAATTTATATATTTTTTTATTTCATGTGATTTACACTTAACAACTAAGTGTTATGAAGAGAAGGAAGAGGATCACCCTCTTCCATCCTTACCTTAAGTCATTTTTTAAAGCATATTAATTTGATTTAGTTCTCTTTAGTGAATGGATTATTACACATTTTTAATTAATCCTAAGTTTAGGTTCACTTTAAATAACTCTATTTAACATGAAAGGCAACTTAAGATTAATCTAATTGAATTACTACCACATGACTTATGTTCAATTCTTTCTTTCAATCACTTATAACATGCATATGATCTTAATCCTAAGTATATCTATACATGCAATATATTTTAGCACGATATATATATATATATATATATATATATATGTGTGTGTATTTGAAGTTTATATCTTTTGTTTGATTGAATTATTTAATCATATTAATTTAAAGTTCTATCCAAATTCTTATACAAAAATACATAAGGATGAAGTTAAATAGGCATGTGACATTATTAAACCAAGGAAGTGAGGTAATAAAATGATCTCCTTCGGGCTTTCTAAAGCCTCGTATTCCCAAGATGTCCAGACTATATATCCATTTGCATTCAAACATATGTAAGCATGTACACATGAACATAAGAAAGAAAAACTCTAAGTCATATGATTAATCAATTCAATCACTTAGTCAATAATGAATCCATGTGCTTTTAGTAACAAAGGGAATCTTCATCTTTTAATTAAGCACACATATACATGTATAAAAGATGTGAGCAAGTACGTGTAATTGTTAAACCAAGGAACTGAGGTGATCAAATGACCTCCTTGGGGCTAATTAAAGCCTCGTATCCCCGGTATGTCCAGACTAAACACTTGCTATCTAAAATACATATAAATGTATACACAACTATAAAGATGAGAATTATGCAAAGATTGTATTTTCTTTAATTAAATCATTTAGGCATATGAATTAAAGCTCTCTCTAAATTCTAATATCAAAATACATGGGAATGAAACCAAATGAGTATGTGTCATTGTTAAACAAAGGAAGTCAAGTAATCAAATGACTTTTTTGGGGCTAACTAAAGCCCCATATTCCCGGGATGTCCAGACTATATACCCATTATTGTTTAAACTCATGTAAATCCATAGATGAATTATAAGAAAGAGAGATTTATTTAATATGCCTAAGCTATAAACACATGCAAATCCTATGTATATTCATAACTATCAACACTCTAAGTATTATAATTGATTCATAAGATTTAGAAAATAGTTTTTAATTTATTAGTCATAATAACCACACATATATTTAATTAAGCCAACACATGCAAGCTTACATAAAGAAAATCCATTTGATTTATTTAAGTTTGAAAGTATGAATGTATGAAATCACATGACATACAACATTTAATGTGCTTGGAAAGGAACAATTGGATATAAACACTCGATTCATTCAATTAAACTAATTCTTAAGGACAAACACATTAAATAAATCCATTTAAAGAAAACCAAAGTTCCTTTATTAATTTTAATTTTTTAGATTAAACTTAAAGAGGAAGAGAGCTCATCATTTGTTTCTATAAACCCCATTACCACATTGGTGATTTGGTTTAAGAAGAATTAGTTATGTTTATTTTATGAGTTAGTTAGGTTATGGTATGCATTAAAAATATTAATTAACCCTTTCCTATGTTACCTTAATATAATTATCTAAATAATTATGAGCCAACATGATATGCACATGAATTGAAAATTAAATTAGCAATGGTCCTAAGAAAAAAAAAGGCCTAATGCAATTGGCTCATAATTAATGGTTAATTAAATTAAGAAACTTAATTAAGTACTCTTTTGATTTCCCCACACATATGGGTAACCATGATTTCCTTAAATAGCTTTAGGTTATTAAACACCTAAGGAAAGAAATTTGGAAAGAGGTCCCCATCTCATTTCCCTTGCCCACTCACTATTCAATAATAATTAACATGCTTGATTAATTCATTTATTTGTTGATTAAGGATTAATTAATCACTTAATTAATTATGAGGGTTATTAAGGCTAAAATTAGTAATTTCCTTAAATACCCAAGCAACAAACCTCAAGAAAATTATGAGAGATAGAGGTCATCCCACTAAACAATCTCAAAAAATTTAGAATTATTTACTTGAGTAATTAAGGAGTAGTTTAGCTAATTAAATTTTTAATTAAACCTAAATTAAGCCTTAATTACTATACAAAATTAATTAAGATTAATTTTAAATGATTCTCCTCTAAAATACCTTTAAAATGAGTATTTATTTACATTTTTTATTTTTCTATGATTTTTTATGAATTTTGGAATTTTCATCCATTGAAACTAATTAATTGGGCCAAATTAAACCTTAATCTCGTCGACGCTAGGTGACCTGCTGATGCGGCACGCTTTCCACGTGGCGTCGGAGGATTGGATATTAACCCGCATCTGACTCAGTGCCAATGTGGCAGCGACAGACTCATTTTAATCCCTGCCATCTGATCTAAGATTGGATGGCCAGGATTAAACCCACAGTTCCCTAAGGAATTAGATCGAGATTTAGCTAGCGAATAATCATGGCCGTCCATTCCAATCATGCAGAATGGACGGTGTGTGATCGATCATCCCCAGAGCAACGAAAGATAGAGGTCATCTGCCATTCCTCGTTCAATTCTAGCTCACCCGAGCTTGGATGGCCTCAAAAACTAGCCTACACCTTCGCTTGAAGGACCCAAAGGGATCCACCGGTCAAGATTGCACGGCATGCAAGTTTCCTTTAAAAATCTCCAACTAAAATCATCCAAAGAATGATTTTATTGGAATTACCTCACTGGAGTTTAAAATTGGCGGTGAATCCAATTGAGGGAGCTTCATCTAGTGGAGACGAAGCCCTGTTGAGCAGCACTTGAATGAATTTCCCCTCGTTCGCTCGAAAGGCCAAAATTCATCTCCTGAGAAGCTTGAGAAGCGATTCGTTCTTGCTAGATGAGGCCCAGGGAAGGTGTGTGCAAAGTTAATTTAAGTTTGCTGGAGAAATGGATAAGTTAGGTCGGAAATGGGTATGTCCTATTTCGGGATGGATGGGAATGGAGTTTTTTTATGAGGGAATGAGCTTGGGAGCTTGACAAATGGCTTTGGGCTCATCTTGGGTTGTTAGGGCTCTGAGGATGTTGAAGTGCTCGATTGGAGTTGGAATGAGGGGGTATACACCCTCCTCCTCTTAATCAAATGGCCCAATCAGGTTTGGCTTCTAGTGGCCGTTCGGCCACCTCAGATAGTCGTGGGTGGCAGGGAGGAGATGAGCTGGCTCGGTTTGAATGGGTGAAGGTGTGGAAGTGGCTACCAAGGGGGATATTGGTTGTCCTATGCAAACCAAGTGCTCCAATGGTAGAGGTGAGGAGAGTTCACCTCCCCATGGGTCATGGCCAACCCAACCACCTCTTGGGTTAGGTTGGGCAGTGTCCTAGGTGCCTAGGTGGACCTTTGGGAGAGTGTCAAGTGGCCAAGAAATGAAAATGACCACTTACATGGGTGATTTGTCTTATGTGATACTCTTAACCCAAGGGTACAATGGTCATTTGGCATTAGATTTGATTTGGACAGATTTGAAATGAGTTAAAAGTGATTCAAACCATATTTCAAGTGATTTGGAGTACATTTGATTATGTTTGGCTCAATTTGTCTCAAATGGGTCAAATTGAGTTAGGTTGGGTCAAGTTGACTAATTGGTCAAATTGGGTCAAACTAAGGGTTGAGTCAAGTTCATATGATCATTTGAGATGTTTTGGTTCAATTGGTTTGGTTTAGTTTGGCTTAGATTTCATTTTGGCTCATTTGAGTTCATTTGGGTCAAATGGATTAAGTTGACCAATTTGACCAAATTGTCCAAATTGGCCAAATTGGCTTAGGTCAAGTGTTGGTTTGGGTTGAGTTGACCAATTAAAGATGACTGTAGGCTTTGGTTTCAATTAATTTGGATTTGGTTTTTATTTAGGCCAATTTGACCCTTTAGGTCAATTTTGGCTAAGTGGGTCAATTGGGTTAAATTAGTCAAATTGGGTCCAACTAGTATTTTGGTCAAATTTCAATAATCAATTTAGAATGAACTTGAGCCATTGATTGCAACCAATTTAGTTTATATTTTGATTTGACCTAATTTGGCCTTTTAGGTCAATTTGGATCAACTTGGGTCAAGAGGGCCAATTGGATTTGGTTTGGCTTAATTGAAGGTCAAGTCATTTTCAAATATTGATTTTGAGTCGTATGAATCATTAGTTTCAATTTATTTTGTTTATATTACAATTTGGCTAGTTTGGATTCATATGGGTTAAGGGGGTTGACTAGGTCAAAAGACTAAGTTGACTTGGTTTGACCCAATTTGTGACAATTGATCAACCTAAGGTGATCAACAATCATGATAGGAGGTTTTGATTGGTTTTGTTCAATCCAATTTGGATTGGATTGAAGTTTGGCTCAAATGGGACCTTTAGGTCACTTTGAGTCAAGTGAACCTAAGTGGGTCAATTGGCTTGATTTTGGGTTGAATTGGATTTAGTTGAGTTTATATATGGGTTTGGGATTGGTATATAAATTCAATTGCAATTGATTTGGGTTTGGATGAGTTTGGTTCATTTGGATATTCCAAGTCAAAAGGGTTAAGTTGGGTTTGACTTGGGTTAATTTTGGTTTGGTTCGATGATTGTAGATTTTATTTATATTTGTGAACATGATTTAAAGAATGATTGATTCATGAAAAAATTAATTGAATTTGGAGTTTAGAGTGAAGAAATTTGGCTAAGTCCATGGAGTTGGATCATATGGCTTAGGAATGGTTTGATTTAGTTTGATTTAGTCTTGATGATTTAAATGTATATTTGGTTTATATTTATAGAGATGGTTGAAGATATGGTTCATTTATGAAAAAATCAATTGAGTTGAAATGATTTGAATACAAATTTAGCTAAGCTCGTGAAGGTTGGTCACATGGCTTAGATTGGGGTTTGATTTAGTTTGACTTGGTTTTGATGATTTAAATGTATATTTGATTTATATTTGTAGAGATGATTGGAGATATGATTAATTTATTAGAAAATCAATTAAGTTTGAGTTTGATTTGAATGGAGATTTGGCTAAGCTCGTGAATGTAGGTCATAGTACTTAGAGAAGGGTTTGATTTAGTTTGACTTAGTTTTGATGATTTAAATGTATATTTGATTTATATTTGTAGGAATGACTGAAGATATGATTATTTTTTGAGAAAATCAATTGAGTTTGAAGTGATTTGAAGACAAATTTGGATAAACTTATGAAGGTAGGTCATATGGCTTAGGTTCATTATATTGGAGAGATTTGAGGAGAGACTTTACCATAAGATTTTTTATTTGATTTAGAACTCTCATTCAACAAATTTAGGTATGTTGAGTGGGGTTCAAATATTTTGGAGAGACCTTTGGAGATGTATTTGTTATTTAATTTTTTGATATGTTGATTTGATTTAAGAAGATGAACTCTCATTTAATAAATATGGGTATGTTAAATGAGGTTCAAAGATGTGTTTGATATTTGTTTGTTTGATATGTTGATTTGATTTGAAAAGAAGAACTCTCATTTAACAAATATGGGTATGTTAAAAGGAGTTCAAATATGTGCTTGATATTTGTTTGTTTGATATGATTTTGCAAAGGGGGACTCTTATTTGACAAATTTAGGTATGTCAAATAGAGTTCAAATATATGTTTGGATGTTTGTTGTTGGAAATGAGACCCATACTTTAACAAATTTAGTTATGTTAAAATGGGACTCGCTTATATGTTTGTTTATTTAATATGTGATTTTATTTTGATTTTGAGGATTGAATCCTCATTTAACAAATATGGGTATGTGTTGACCTCATTTTTAGGTTGAGCTCTCAACCCCTCCATCTTAGGCATAGGATTTCTCTTAGACTTTAAGAGTTTCTTAGTCTTAAGACATATATAGTGATTAGGTGGACACTCAACCTAGCCTTAGAGACTTAGAAGAGTTAGACATAGGAATAGGTCATGCCTTTAAGGGTGTTAGAAAAATTTGCCTACCCTATAGCTTGAACCAAATTCTTCACTTCTTTCTTTCAAGTCAAACTCCAAACTCATATCAACTTCAACTCTCAATCAAACCTTGAATCAATTCAATGAATTTTCTCAAATCATGAATCAATTCCAAATGATTGAAACCCATGATTGAAATCCAAATCAAATTCCAAAATTTTTCTAAGTCCCTTTGATCCCCTCTCATGGACTTAGCTCAAATCAAGTTCAAATCACTTTAAATTCATGATATTTTCTCATAACCCATTTATATTCTCATTTATATTTACATATATAAATGAAATATAAATTCAAACAACCAAAATCAACACCAAAAATCAAACTCAAATTCAATCAAAATCCAACCTAAGCCTTTCAAGTCAAACTCTTAAACTTAGTCAAATCAAGTCAAACTCTTGATTTTTCTTCATGATTTAATCAACGCTACAATCATGAATCCAAATATAAATACAAACCTCAGTCTTCAAACCAAAAC
This sequence comes from Cymbidium sinense, assembly GCA_021442155.1. NCBI lineage: Eukaryota > Viridiplantae > Streptophyta > Magnoliopsida > Asparagales > Orchidaceae > Cymbidium > Cymbidium sinense. Next base: position 91,205,017 of record CM038217.1, read on the forward strand.
TCAATTCAAAAATCAAATCCAAGTCAAACTCATGTTCGCCCTTTGAACTCAAAATTGTCAAATGAATCAAAACCCATTTGACCTCAAATATCTTGCAAATGGATTTATATTTTAATCATAAGTCCATATGTGAGTTCAATCAAACTCAAATCAAGCTTTGACCAAGTCATTTGACCCACTTAGGCTCACTTGACCCAAAGTGACCTAAAGTACCCCTTTTGAGCTAAATTCTAATCCTACCCAAATTAGATTGAAGTAAGCCCATCTAAGCCTCTCATCATGATCAACAATCATCATGAGATGATCAATCACTCAAATTGGGCCAAACCAAGTTAAACCTAATGGTTGACCAAGTCAACACTTAGCCAAAATGAAACTCAATATAGCCAAAATCCATCACAGGCCAAATTGATTGAAACCATTGATCAAAACTCATTCATGATCAATGTTTGAACTTGACCAAGTCAACATTTGAGCCTAACCTAGCCCAATTGGCCACTTGACCCAAGTTGACCCAACTTGGCCTAAAAAGTCAAAATATGTCAAAACTTGATCTAAGCCAAATTAATTAAAACCAATGGGTCAAGTTCATTCCAAAATGATTGTTGAACTTGACCAAAGCCTCAATTGGCCAACTAGACCTAACCTAGCCCAATTGACCATGAACCAAACTTGACCTAAAAGGTCATTTTGAGCCAAATCCAAACTAAACCAAAATTGATTGGAAATAATGATGCCAATCCATTCCAAATGACCAATGAAACCTAAACTAACCCATGACCTAGCCCAAATAGGTCAAATGGGTCAAATTGGTCAACTTGACTCATTTGACCTAAATGAAATCAAATGAACCAAAACCAAATCTTAACCAAATTGAACCAAACCAAAGTTTCTAAAATGGCAAGAGAAGGCTTGGTCGTCCGATTTCTCTAGGGGGATATATACTCCCCTAATTTCACTTGAATTTCATTCTACCCTACTTGATTGAAGCATACTAACTCAGAGCAACCCATTGCTAGTCTTCCCAAGATTCTTAGAGAGAGTTTGATTTTCCATTTCTTTGATTTTCATAAACTAAAACAAGGGAGTTCCATTAAAATTCCATCTTAGCCAATACTCCATCCCAACCTAATTCACTTTGCAAGCTCCCTTAGAGGACCAAATTGAACTCACCCCAACCTTCTTCCATGCTCTAAAGGCAAGGGAGGGGCTACTTCAACCAAGACCAAGCTCAAGTGAAGGTGGAGTTTGCCTCTAGAAGGATCTACCCAATCTCAGAGCCTCAAAACTTTAGCAAAGCTTCGTCTCCACTAGACGAAGCTTCTCCAAGGGAATCGAGCGCCAGTGATAGCCTCAGGCGAGGTAAGCCATTAAACTGAGCTCAATTTAGCCATAGTTTGGTCCTTTATGAAGTGAAGTGTTGTCTCATGTTGTCTCACAAAATCTAGCCGTCAGATGTGATCCTCCTTGCATGATGATGGTGTGGGTTGAATTTGGATTCAATCCGATCTCAATCGAGCTCCGATCTTCCCTTAGAAGATGGATGGTGTCCATCTCCTGTAGGGAAGATCAGGGGTGAATCATGGGCCATCCATCCACACATTTTGGATGGATGGTTGTGATTAAAACACATAGGATCCATCATTTAATCATTTAGAACCACGGATCTAACCTCAACCGTTTGATCCTTGATCGGACGTACAGGGAGAAAGCGCGTAGCACCGCTGCTAATGCGGTGCTACGATGTAACAACTTAAATAAAGCATCCCGCCGTGTCACGTGGAAAGCGCGTACTGTGTCAGCCTCCAAGTGGCGCCGATGGGATTAACTATATAATTAGTGTTTTAAATTACCTAATTACTCAAAAAAAACTTCAAAAATTTATATCTAAGTGTAAAAAATCAGAAAAATGTGAAATAAATTGCATATAAAAGATAGTTGAATGTAGAATATTATAAAATTACTTTTGATAGATTTTGAACAATGTTATTTTCTAGATTTAGGTTTTATTGGAATTTGATTTTGCTAATTACTCTCTAATTACCCCCATTGATTAATTCCAAACTTCTTGTGTGTGATTAGTGGGATGACTTTTGTCTTCCTTAATTTTCTTGGGATTTATTTATGGTTTAATTAGAGGAATTGCTAGATTAATTTCTAATTACCCTCTTAATATAATTAAGTTTAATTAAAGATATAATTAGTGGTTTAACCCTTGATTGAGTTAATTAAGGTTTGTTTAAGTGGATAGGAGGTTTAGGGAATAATTTTGGGATATTTTCCTTAAGCTATTCCTTAAACCCCCTCTTTCTTCCTTAATCTAAACTTGATTAGGGATTAATCCACTAATTACCTACCTAATTAATTTAATAAAATTCTAAAACTTTTTAGAACTTAACTAATCCATCTTGGGTAGATACTTAGGTGTTCAATAACCTAAGTACATTAAGAAAATCAAAATCCCACTCACATGTGTGAAAGGGATTATGAAAGTACTTAAGCTTAAACCCATTAGTTTAATCAATCATTAATCATGAGCCAATTGCATTAGGCCCCTTTTCTTCCTAGGTGCATTGCTGATTTAAATTCCTTCTGTGATTTTATGTCATATCATTGGCTCATAATAATTTGATTAAATATGCTAAGGTGGTGTAGGTAAGGGGTAATTAACACACTTAATTCACACCTTAACGTAAATAAAATATAAAAATCACCTAATGATCCTAAGAACAAACTAAATTAACTCACATATGGGGGAAATGGGTTAGGACCAGTAAACATTCTTTCACATTTCCTAAATCAAACATAAAGCAAATTCAAACCAAAAATCACAGTAAACAAACTTTGATTCACTTTGAACTTTCTTATTTCATAGGATTGTCTTTAGGAATTAATTAGGGTGAATGAATTTACATTATTTTTATCACCTTATTTCTTTCCTAGCATGTTAAATATGTATGTCATATGAAATCCATGAATTCATATCTTTTAAAAAAAATCAAAATTGAAATGAAATTTTCTTTATGTCAAATTGTATGTTTTGGCTAAAGTAAAAAATATGAAAGGCTATTATCACTACTAAATTCAAAACTATTTTCAAAATCTATAAATCAAACATCTAAAACTGAAAGTGTGCTACTTATAATTATTTATAAGCTTGTGTGTGCATACAAATATGAAGATGTGTATAATGTGGTTTTCCTTCTCCTTTCTTTTAGCATAGTTTTGAAAAGGATTTGGCAAAGTGTATAGTTCATTTAAAAAGAACACAACACTTGCCTAACCCCATTCTTATTCATTCCTATGCTATTACCTAAGAAGGACATCCACACTTGTATGTATAAATTGTATAAACAAAATAAACAAACAAATACAAGATTTTTGCATCTTTATTTTTCCATTCATTTCTTTTGTACATGTGTTTATATTTAAGGAAAGTGATATATTAGTCTGGACAACTCCGAGGTTGCGAGGCTTTAAGTAGCCCTAAGTAGGTCTTATACCTTACACCCCTAGTGCTAATAATGGCACCGTACTCACTTATGCTTTTCATACATACACATGTGCATGTGAATAATGGATAAAAGAAACCCCTCTTTTCTACTTAATGAAAATTATGCATCATAAACCATTCCAATTTTTGTAAGTAACCTTTCTTAGCATTCATCATAAAGTGTGCTAAACATTTTCACTTGTATGTATAGAAATGCTTATGATGCATCCATATGCATGTTATACATGTTGGAAAAGAAAGGAAATGATGTGTATTTTGTGATATTAATTCACTTTACTTAATCTTAAAATACCTTTTTTTAATAAGTTTATTTAGGAAAAATATAAACTTAGTATTAATCAAAACACATAATAAAATATTCACTAAACAAAACTAAACATGAATCTATTTTAGAAATTACTTAAGGTAGGGAAGAAAAGAGAAGTTCTCTTCTCTTTTCTCTCTCTTTACAACTTAGTAATTAATTATATGATTCATTCAAACCTAAACAAAGCATCAAATAAAATCAACCCAAATCAACTAAACACTTAAATGAAACCATCAATCTAAGTTGAACATTTCTTCACACTTAGAGAATCTAAACCTTAAAGTCATAGCTAAGCATACGACACAGCCTTCTAAAGCGCACACATTCGACTAAGTCACCACTTCTAGCTTTAGGTTAGGGCGATGCATGGTTTGATGTTTGCTTTTATTTTGTAATATTTTATTTAGTCTAGATGTTAGGTAGAATGTGCGTAGAATGAATGGCAGGATGATTTAGTCTAATCATTATTTTCTGCAGTGAATTGTGCTTAAGGGCCTTATAATAAAAATATAACTACTTTTGTTGTACAGTGCTTATACCCCTAAGCATAATCCTATTGGCTAGGTGGACTTGGTTACCCATGTGAGGGGTGCTAAGTCCAATATATATGCTTGAGATTTGTATTATTTGTTTAGCTAATCTCTATTCTGCAGGTGTTAGCTAAATTTACCTTTCTTTTTCATGTCATTTTTACAATTAGGATTTTGGAATGAATGTTATGGGGGAGTAGGATGAGCCTTGGTCATAAGATCTCATCTTATGTATCATGTGAAGCCTTTGGAGCAACCACCTTCTAACCATCCAAAAGAAGGAACCAAAAGAAGAAAGAAGAAAGAAGAAAGAAAAAAGAAGAAAGAAGGATGAAGAAAGAAGAAAGAAGAAAAGAAGAAATGAAGACCCCCATAACAAGAATTCCCTTACTTTATTGTAAATTAATTCAATTGTAATCCAAGTTGTATAAGGGTAGAGCTAGGCTACCCAATTTGTTTTCGGGTTTGTGCAGTGGTGCCCGATCACACTTGGCCTTTTATTCTTTTGCGATTAGCTTTATAAAATGTTTGATGTTTTATTTAACTTGTGCATTAAGATGGCATCTTTTTCTAGTTTCTTCCTTACTTGATGTATGGCCTGGATGATGATTAGGCTCTTAGGGAAAAATAAATCTTTTACCAAATTAGTCAACTCAAAATTAAAAATAAATAACTCATAACCACACTTAAAGCTTAGGCTAAAAATCAAAATAAAAGAATTAGTAACCCCTTAGCTGGATGTGCACTTTCTTTTCTAACATCATGCACAAATGCATTTTATTTTCACTCTTGATTGGACAGCTTCCACCTTTGCTAGAGAACTTGGCTTGACCTATAAGAGCTATGGAGGAAACACACCTCCCTATCTTTCTGATTTTGGCTCATAATCTCATTTCTCATGCATTAGGCATATGAATCCTATAAGCCTGAGGCAAATGATTGTGCAAAAAAAAATGAAAAATAAAATGTAATGTAATTTGCATTAGATTTAAGTCATTTGTCATGCCCTTACATGATCTAGTCTCTTAGGAAGTTAGTTTAAGGACTTAGTCCCTTTCTAAATAAATAACAATCTTATTATCTTGCATAAAGTATAAGACTTACCTACATGAATTTAAAACCCTAGGAGGAGTTAGTTGGCGGCCACCCCCAGGCAGTTGTAAGTCCAACAATCAGGTGGTTTATCCTCTCTTGTGGAGGTAAAATAAATACCCATTTTTTTCCTTAGATTTAGGTCGTGCTTTCAGCCCTCGCCAAAGCTCCCTAAATTTAGGTTTTGAGGTTGCTTTTTCCTTTGTGGGCCATAAGCATAAATCTTCACCTCTTAGGCATTTTCTATAACCTTGTATCATGGAATTATAAGCCTTAAATTTCTAATGAAAAATTCAACTCAAATAAATTAATTCAATTTAAAAAATGTAAATCCCAACCATAGGATAGTTTGGAATGCTTACTAGGCTTCCTAGTATCTTAAGCATCCCCTACTTATTTTCATTTAGCTTGGATAAGAACTCCCTCCTCGTGATCGATCCCACTTGATTTTCTAAAAATAAACCAATAAATTAATAGTCCTACCTATTAAAATCTTTGGAGACAATGACCATTTACCTTAATCGAGAGTATTCTTAAGTAATCTCATTCCTTAGAATGTAATTGACTATGGGGTCATGCCTCCATAGGGAACTTAACGAACCCAATTTAAAATAAACTCTATCTTACTTTTTCATGTAAAGTAGGGGAAGAATCTCTGTACATCATCCCGCAGACCCATAAGTCCTTAGGAGTCCTTATTTAGTTGATTAGGTCCATTGTAGGGTGGTGACTTCTATCTTTCAAGATAGTACACCTTTCCCTCGATGTCGTACCTGATCATCCTAATAAGTACACTTGCAATTCTTGTGGTGTCCATCTAAAGAAAGAAGCAATCATCATCATATTGAATTTTCTCCCTTTTCTTTCCTTTCTCTCTTTTGCCTTCATCTTTCTTTCTAAGAGGGATGAAGATAAGAAGAAAGACCAAGGAAGAAAAAGGGAGGAGATTGATTGATGATGATGATCGCATTCAAATAAAAATATTTTTTCACCCACAGTATGTTAAATGGAATTCAAAATATGTGTTGGATATTTTTATTTTAGTTTGATTTTGAAAATGGAACTCCTATTTAACAAATATGGGTATATTAAATGGAGTTCAATTGTATTTTGTTTATCTTAATTTTGTTTTGATTTTGAAAATGGGGCCTTCACTTAACAAATTTGGATATGTAAAGTGAAGTCCAAATTATATGTTGGTTATTTTGATTTTGTTTTAAAAAGTGGAACTCTCATTTAACAAAATATGAATATGTTAAATAGAGTTCAATCATATATTATTTATCTTGATTTTGTTTAGTTTTAAAAATGAAACTTTCATTTAACAAATATAGGTTTGTTAAATGGATTTGGTTTTATTTGAAAATATTATGGGTATATTTTAATTTTGAAAAAGGAATCCTAATTTAAAAATTTTAAGTATGTTAAATGGGATTATTTAATTTTGTTTGAAAAAGGGTTTTGATATTTATTTTTGAAGAAAAGGCTTTACTTGGTTTAATTTTGATTTTGAAAAAGTAACCTTCTCTTAACAAGTTTGGGTATGCTAAGTGAGGTTCAATTAATTTTATTTTGGAAGGGGTTTGAAACTTTTTGGAGAAAAGCATTTTGCCTTTGTTTAATTTGATTTTAAAGAGAGAACCACCATTTAACAAATTACATTATGTTAAATGGGGTATATATGATTTTTTTTTTTTTTTTGAAAAAATTTTATAAAAGGTGTTTTATTTTACTTTGGATTTTATTGAAATTTTGTTAAGCATGGGATGAACATTGCTTCACCAAGCTAGTGGTAAGACTTTCTAAATTTTATGTTTGGTTATTTTTTTTTCTTTCTTTAGTTAATTTATTTTTACCAATTGGGGGACCCAATAGGAATTTTAAGACCTACATGGAGTGAGGTCCTAAAACCTAAATGATGTTGGCTAACTTTGCTTAAGGATGAAGTAAGCAAAGTGCCAATGGAAAGAAAGATAGTCTTGGGCTTATATAAAATATAAATTTACTATCGATGCTTAGAGATAATAATTATCTACTAAAGATGAAGAAAGGAACTCTCCCCAGCGGTGTCGCCAAAAAAATCTGTGATGTTTATTTTCTGATGTGGGGGGGACACTACACAGATCGTAGGGGGTACTTATTGAAGTGATTGAGTGTGACATTGAGGTATGATGTACTATCTCAAATGATATAGACATCACCCTTCAATGGACCTAATCACTTAATAAAGACTCCTAAGGCATGATGGGTCTTCAAATATACCAGAGATTTTTCTCCTATCTTACATGGATGAATAAAGCAAGATTTATATTAAATTGAGTTTTTAAGTTCCTTATGGAGGCAAGCCTCCATAGTTAATTATATCTTATGAAATAAAATTTCCTAAGAATACTCTCGATTAAAGTAGATAATTATCATCTCTAAAGATTTCAAGGTGAGACTATCAAAGGATTGGTTATGTTTGAAAAATCAATTGGGAAGATTCAAGGAGAAGACTTATTTTTAGAATCCAAAGGGAGGAAGTGGGAAATGGTCATGAAACTAAAAGGCCTAGTGAGCATTCCAATCTATCCTATGATTTGGCTTTATATATTTGAAAGTGAAAGGATTTATTTATTTGAGTTAAATTTTATTAGATTGCTATGGCTTATAATTCACCAACACAAGGTTGTGAAAATGCCTAAGAGGTGAGGATTTATGCTTGTAACCCCAAGAAAATAGTTACCTCAAATCTTAAATCTAAGGAACTTTAGTACGAGCTAGAGCATGACCTAAATCTAAGTGATAGGTAGATATAAAGGTTCATCTTCACAAGAGAGGATAAACCGTCTGACTTCTAGACTTACAACTGCTTAGAGTGGTTACCAGCTAACACCTCTTACATTTTAAACCCATGTAGTCTAGTCTCATGTAATTGTAAGATAGTTAAGCTTTGTTATTTAATTTGGAAAGAGACTAAAGTCCTAAACCCACTCCCTAAGAGACTAAAGCATGTGTGGTATGAGCATATGACTTAGTCTGCAAATGCAAAAAAAATCTTTTCAAATTTTATTTTATTTTTGACACATCATTTAGATAAAGGCTTTAGGATTTTTATATGCATAAATGCATGGTGAAGGTTGATTATTGGCTAAATCATAAGAGAAAGAGGGTGAAGCTCCATTGGTAGGGGTTGCTCTCGTGGGAGCGGTCCCTATGCGTGTAAGGATGGAGGCCCTCATTTTACAAGAGTGATTCAAGATTATATACATGATGTGAGACATACAACCATACATCTAAGGGGTTGCTAAATTTATTTAATTATCTTATTTATGTCCTAAGCTTTATGATGAGATTATGAGTTAATTAAATTTTAGTTATGAGTGATTAGTTGGATAGGAAATTTATTTTTTATCCTAAGAGCCTATCATATCCAGGTCATACATTAAAACATCAATCATAAATAAATTATAAAAAGCATGATATCCTAATGTGCAATCTAAACATAACATAACATCAATCAATTTATAAACCCAACATAAAAGAATAATAGGATGGTGCGATCGAGTGCTGTCGTACAACCCAAAAAGAGAAAATATGGGTAGCCGAGCTCTACCCTTATACAACCCAGAATATGAAAGAATAATTATAATTTGAATGAATACATGCTATAGGGAGGGGTATTCATTCTTCATATCTCCATTTCTAATTTGGTTCCTTCAAAGGAATCATAAGGCACCTCAAGACAAAGCCTTATAGCCACTGCTTATCCTAATTCTAATTCCTAATTATAAAATTATATTTATATAAAGTAAATTTAACTATACCTATAAAATAGAGGTTAGCTAAACATACATATAATCACAAGCAGTTACATATATAATTTAGACTTAGCACCTTGCATGTGGGTAACCATGCCCACCAATTTTAATTTGGATTATGCTTAGGGGCTTAAGCAACCTGCAAAAGAGTATTTATATTTATTTTTAAGCAACCCCTTAAGCATGATCCCCTACATAAAATATGATTAGGCTAAGAACAGCCTAACATCTAGTCTACGAAGCATACACCCTAACATCTAGTCTAAAATAATATATCATAAAATGAAACATACATCACATCATACAACATCTTAACATAGAGCTAAAAGTGGTGACTTAATTCTAATGTGTGTGTTAAGGTCTTGTGTGGTATGTCTGACTAAGCATTAGAGTTTATGCTTTTCTAAGTGTGAAAGAGTTTAATTTAACATAAGGGTTGGTTTCATTTCAATTTGTTTAATTGATTTGTGAACTTTAATTTGTATTTTCTTTTTATTTCAAATGATTTACACTTAACAACTAAGTGTTATAAAGAGAAGGAAGAGGATTGCCCTCTTTCACCCCCACCTTAAGCCACTTTCTAAAGTATATTAATTTAATTGAGTTCTCTTTAATGAATGGCTTATTAAATAATTTTTAGTTACTCCTAAGTTTAGGTTAAGTTTAAATGACCTTATTTAATATGAAAGGCTTCTTAAGATTAATCTAATTGAATTACTATCACATGACATATATTGAATCATTCTTTTCCATCAAATGTATCATGCATATGATTTAATACTTAATATATCTATACATACATCATGTTTTAGCACACTTGAATGATGAATATGTGTGTATATTTAGAATTTATATATTTTTTTGTTTATTTTGATTGAATTACGTGATCACAAAAATTAAAGCTCTATCTAAATTCTAGCACCAAAATTCATAAGAAGGGAATCACATAAGTATGTGTCATTATTAACTAGGGAAGTGAGGTAATCAAATGACCTCCTTGAGTCTCGTATTCACGAGATGTCCATACTATATACTTATTAACATTCCAAGCCTATATAAATCCATACATAAATAAGGAAAAGAGAGCACTAATTTATATGTAGCACATGCTAATGACTTAGATGAAAATGAATGCATGTATTTTTAGTAATAAAAAGGAATCTTCATCTTTTAATTAAGCACACATACATATGTTAACCAAGAAAGTGAGGTAATCAAATGACCTCCTTTGGCCTAACTAAATCCTTGTATTCCCGGGATGTCCAGACTAAATATTTGTTATCTTAAATACATATAAATGTATACACAACTATAAAGATGAGGATCATGCAAAGATTATATTTTCATTAATTGAATTATTTATATATATGAATTAAAGATCTATCCAAGTTCTTATACAAATAAACATATGAATGAAATCAAATGGGCACGTGTCATTATTGACCAAGAAAGTGAGGTAATCAAATGACCTTCTTGTGGTCAGCTAAAGCCTCATATTCTCGTGATGTATAAACTATATACCCATTTCCATTCAAACATATGTAAATTTGCATACATGAACGTAAGAAAGGAAACTCCAATTCACACACTTATATTATAAACATATACAAATCTTATGTATTCATAACTATCATCATTCCATATATTATTATCAATTTATGGACCTTTGAAAATAAATTTGAATTTAATAGTGATAATAACCATACATATATTAAATTAAATCAACACATGCAACTTACACAAAGGAAATTAATTTATTTCATTTGAATTCTATAAAGATGAATATATGAAATCACATGGCATACAACATTTAACATGATTGGAAAGGAATAATTAAATACCAACACATGATTCATTTAATTAAACTAATTCCTAAGGACAATCATATTAAATTAACACATTTAAAGAAAGCCAAAGCTCCTTCATTAATTTAGTTTTGAATCTTTGATTTGATTTAAAGAGGAGAAGGAGTACTCATTTATTGTCTAACCCCATTCCCACATTGGTAATTTAATTTGATTTAAGAAAAGGTTATTAGGTGAATTTTATGAATTAATCAGATTGGATCTTTAATTAAATCAATTAATTATCCTTACCTATATTACCTTAATGTAATTAACTAAATAATTATGAGCCAACATGTTATGCATATGAATGGAAAGTAAATTTGTAATGATCCTAGAGAATAAAGGGGCCTAATGCAATTGGCTCACAATTGATAGTTAATTATATTAAAAAATTTAATTAAGTTCTCTTATGACTTCCCCACACATATGGATTAGCCATAATTTCTCTAATTATCTTTTGGTTATTAAACACCTAAAGATCTACTCTGATTAATTAGGATCTTATGTGATTAGGATTTAAATTTTATTAATTAAGCCCTTTAATTAATTAGTTCTTTAATTAGTCTCACTTTTTAGTTAATTTTTCTCCAAATGAAATGAAATTAAGAAAGAGATTAGGAAAGAGGCCCTAATCTCATTTCCCTTTACCCATTCACTATTCAACCAAGCTTAATTTATTAATTTTTATTGATTATGAGGTTTATTAATTAATTAATTTAATCAAGAAAGTGATTAAGGCTTAACTAGTCAATTACCCTAATTAACCAAGCAATAAATGTCAAGCAAATTTTGGGAGGCATAGGTCATCCCATTAAATTAACCCACAAAGTTTGAGATTAATTACTCAAGTAATTAGAGAGTAATTAAGTTAATTATGTTTGTAATTAAACCTTAATTAATCTTCAATTACTGTTCAAAACCATTTGGAATTAATTTTAAATAAATCTCTTTTAAAATACCTTCAAAATAAGTATTTAATTATTTTTTTTAATTTTTCTACAATTTGTAATGAATTTTGGAAGTTTAAGCCATTAAATCAATTAATTAGGCTTAATCTTGTCGAATCCATGTGGACCGCTGATGTGGCATGCTTTCCACATGATGCCGTCGGATTAGCCACTTAAGCGCGTCCAACTCAACGTTGACGTGGCTGACGGCGGACACACTTTCACCTCTGTCGTCCGATCAAGATCGGACGGTGCAGATCAAACCTACGGTTCTTTAAGGAACAAAATTAGATTGAATCTAGCGAATAATTACGATCATCCATTCCAATCATGCAGAACGGACGGTGCATGATCTGTCATCTCCCGAGTGATGAAAGACGGACACCGTCCACCTTCCGTCGCTCGATTCGAGCTCACCCAAGCTCGGATCTAGTTGGAAATCAACCCACACCTTCACACGAAGGATCCGAAGGAATCCAACGGCTAAGATCGCACGAAATACAACTTTCCTTCACAAATCTCCAAAGAATTTTTACCAAAAGCTCAGTTTTGAAGAATTACCTCACTGGAGCTCAAGACAGGTGGTAGAATCGATTAAAAAAGCTTCGTCTAGTGGAGATGAAACCCTGCTGATCAGCACATGTGTTGATTCCTCGTCGTTCACTCAAAAGGCCACGAACCAATGATTTGGAGGTCGACGTTGGTCGAACTCATACTTAAGATGGTTAGAGAGCTTGGGAGGTGATTCATTCTTACTCGACGGAGTGTGTGGAAGGTGTGTGTGAAGTTTATTTAGATTTGGTTGAGTATAGGTGGAGTTGGCTCGAATGGACGAATATCCTATTTTGGCTTTGGAAAATCTCATAATGGGGGAGCTCGATTTGCTTCGGGGAGGGCTCTAGGGCTTCTGAAATGGCCTTAGGGAGCTTAGAGTGTGAGTGATCGATTCGGATCAAAATGAGGGGGTATATCCCCCCTCCCTTGGATCGACGGATGGATTTGGCTCCTGAATTTCAATCAACTGCTGTCAGGGATGTTTGTCTAGTGGCTCAAGGTGGTTGCCTTCTTCTTTGGGTCCATTGGTTTTGGCCATGGTGGGGAGGTGAGTTAACTCACTTCCCATTGGTCCATGGCTGACCTAGCCCACATGGGTTCGGCTAGGTGAGTAGGTCAGACCCCATTTTGGGTGTTTGAGGGCTGCCAAAGGAAAAGAGGGGAGTGGACTTTTCCAATTTAAGCAAAATCCCATGTGGGGAGGAGAATATAAAGGATTTGCCTTGGGTTGAGCCCAATTAAGGTTGGGCTACTTTTGGGTTGACCCAGGATGGTTTAAGATGGGTTGGGTCAGGATGCATTCGGTTTTGGCTTGGTTCAAGTGAGTTTGGCTCAATTTGACCCTTATAGGTCACACTGGGTTAGGATGGGTTAGGTTAACCAATTGGTCAAATTGGGTCAAGCCAAGGCTTGGGTCAAGTTTAAATGATGATTTGAAGTATTTTGGTTCAATTGGTTTCAACTAATTTGGCCTAGGTTTGATTTTGGCTCATTTGGATTCCTATAGGTCAAATTGGTCAAGTTGGCCAATTTGACCAAATTAGCCAAATTGGTTTGGGTTATGAGTTGGCTCATGTTCAATTGATCAATTGAAGATGATTGTAGGCTTTAGTTTGAATCAATTTGGATTTGATTTGGATTTTGGCCATTTTGACCCTTTAGATCAATTTGGGCAAAATGGGTCAGGTTGACCAATTGGTCAAACTGGCTTCAATTATAGCTTTGGTCCAGTTCAATAATCAATTTAGAATGAAGTTGAGTCATTGGTTGCAATCAATTTGGGTTAGATCATGATTTGACCCAATTGATCTTTTAGGTCAAATTGGGTCAACTTGGGTCAAAGGATCAATTGGGTTAGGTTTGGCTCAATTGATGGTCAAGTCACGTTCAAATATTGATCATAGGTTGGTGTGAATCCATGGTTTTAATTAATTTGGCTTTGGTTGAAATTTGGCCAGTTTGGTTTATGTAGGTTAAGAGGATTGACTTGGTCAAATGACCAAGTTGACTTGGTTTGACCCAATTTATGATAATTGATCAACCTAGGGTGAACAACAATCATGATAGGAGGATTTGGTAGATTTAGCTCAATCCAATTTGGGTTGGATTGAAATTTAGCTCAAATAGGTCTTTTAGGTCACTTTGGGTCAAGTGAGCCTATTGGGTTTAATTGGGTTTAATTGGGTTGATTTGAGTTTAGTTGAATTTATATATGGATTGATATATAACTTTGAATGCAATTGGTTTGGGTTCAAATGGGGTTTTGGTTCATTTGAATATCTTAAGTCAAAGAAAGTTAGGTTTGATTTGGATTGATTTTGGCTTGGCTTCATGATTGTAGATTTGATTTATATTTGGGATGATTATTGAAGGAATAATTGATTCATGAGAAAATCAATTGAATTTGAATTGAATGGGATATTGGCTTAGTCCATGAAATTGAATCATATGGCTTAAGCTTGGGTTTGATTTGAGTTAATATTTGGATTGGGTATGATTGAAGGTTTGATTTAGTTTGATTGGAGATATGATTGGGTTTGATTTATATTTAGGATGAGGATTGAAGATATAATTTATTCATGAGAAAATTAATTGATTTTGGTTTGATTTGAATTGAAATTTGGCTAAGTCCACGGAATAAATCAATAGGGCTTAAGCTTGGTTTTTGATTTGATATTTTGATTTGGATATGTGATCAATTGAATATAGATTTGATTTATATTTAGGAAGATGATTGAAGATCTGAATTGATCATTAGAAAATCAATTAATTTTGGTTTGATTTGGATTGAGATCTAGCTAAGTCCATGGAATAAATCATGTGGCTTAGGTTTAGATTTGTGAATTTGGCTCAAATAGGTCTTTCAGGCTTAGAATAAGTGGTCACCCAATTGCTAGAAGTGTCTTATGACTAAGGAAGTCTTAGCGTCTAGAAGACTCCTAAGTCTAAGAAGAGGATATTGAATCATCACTCCAAAAGTGAGGTCAACAATGTTTTATAAAATAAATCTACCTCTAAATTCTTGTTGACTGGACCAATAAGGTTGCTTATTTCTAAGGATAAGAAAAGAATATCATCTAAAGAGGACAATCATATTTAGTTAAAAATGATCAAGTACAATGTCATGATTGCCACCTGAACTTTATTATTTTTATTGAAATTGCAAATTATCTCGTTTCAATGAAAGTCACTATAAAATTGATAAATGTATTGTCCTCTTGGCTATAAGAATAATTGATAAATTCTTACACAAGTTGTGTTAAAGCTATACAATAAGTTGCTCATTAATTTGGTAAAAATATTTATACAATTGGTAAAAGATTTTGTGTGATACTTTGCCACACCCAATATAAAATAAAAATTAATGGCTTGGTGATCATATAGAGAAAGAAGGTAGATGAATCATTTTTGCATGCATTCTTTATTGACATAACTAAAGCATTCCAATGTTGTGTGTGTATATATATATATACAGCTTCGGTTATCACAATCAAGAAAGAGCAACTTCTGTGCAAACATGGATCTTTTCAAGCACATGTCTATAAGTTGTAAAATAAAATTAAAATGTACTTAATAGAGATCAAGAAGAAGAATATGAGCGTGAGGAGAAAATTTTTCATGGAGAACAAAACATAAAGAATCATGTAGGATAGTGGATGAGAGCTCAAATAGGGTAGGAAGACTTCATTTCTAATTGAGGGTTTGGGCTTATGTTCTTATTATGATAGGATTTAGTGTTTTTAATAGCACTTAAAATCAATGCAAAGCAATCACAATGATTTTATAACTATTATTATTTAGCAGTGGCTTAAACTATTAAAATAATAAATTACTTGTAGCAATTTTTAAAACTAGTGGAAGATTATCGGCCTTTAAAAAAATGATTTTAATAGTATGTGTGACTTTGAAATATAACATTTGCATGAGCAATGAAAAGACAAATGTTCAAATACTTAACAAAAAAAATGCCACAGGAATGCAGCTTCTTTTTTTGGCTGATTTATTGATCGCGAAAGGGAATCTTTTACGAGATTATTTTTAAAATAGGCTTAGTGCTAATGATAATTAGTTGTTTAGCAAAAAAAAAAAAAATTTTATATAGCTAGTCGTCCGTTTGACATGGTGACCCTTTTTTTTTTTTTGGTGGTTTTACAAACCAGGGAGAGAGAGAGAGAGAGAGAGAGAGAGAGAGAGGGAGGTTTTATTTTTATTAATTTTTTTAATTAATATAATTATTTAAAATATATAATTTAAAATATTTTTTATAATTTAGTTATTAATTTTTTTATTTATATATATAATTAAATATATAATTTAAAAATATTTTTAATTATATATATAAATTTATAAATTTATTTAATATTTTTTATTAATTAATATAATTATTTAAAATATATATTTTTATTATTTTTAATATATAATATAAAAATATTTAAAATATATAAATAAATAAATTTTAATAAATAAATAAAGAAAGGAATAAATTATATAAATATTTTATAAATTATATAAATAAAGTAATTATATATATATATATATATATATACATATATATACATATATATATATTTATTTATTTATTTATTTAGTTATTTATATATTTAAATTATATAAATATTTTTTAGTTATATAAATAATTTAAAATATTTAAAATATATAAATAAATAATTAGTTTTATATATATATATATATATATATATATATATATATATATTATTATATTTAATTAGTTATTTATTTATTTAAAATATTTATTTCTTTAAAATATATAATTAGTTAAATAAATAAATAAATAATTGTAAATTATATAAATATTTAGTTATTTATATATTTATAAAATATTTAGTTATTTATATATATTTATTTATTTATTTATATATATTTACTTTATTTATATAATTTATAAAATATTTATATAATTTATTCCTTTCTTTATTTATTTATTAAAATTTATTTATTTATATATTTTAAATATTTTTATATTATATATTAACAAAAATTAATAAAAATTATATATTTTAAATAATTATATTAATTAATAAAAAATATTAAATAAATTTATAAATATATATATATATAATTAAAAATATTTTTAAATTATATATTTAATTATATATATAAATAATTAATAACTAAATATATAAATATTTAGTTATTAAATATTTTATAAAAAAATTTTAAACTATATATTTTAAATAATTATATTAATTAGAAAAATTAATAAAAATAAACGTCCACAAATGTCGTCTCTGTTGACGACTATCTATTTTATAAAAAAAAAAATTTTATTCTAAACGCCAATTAAGATTAATTTGTTATTTTAAAATAATCTCATCTTTTACATAACGAATCTTGAAAATGCATCAAAATTTTCCTAGTCGATAATTTATTAAATTTTAATGAACGCCACTTGACGTAATACTATGACATCTAGCCAATTTTTAATTAAGTTTCTCTAAGAGGGAGTTAAAAAACAAATGCTAAGCTCCAAGTTAGCATTCAACACTTTAACCTCGTACATGCCCGACCCGTTCAAGCGGCCAAGTCTATTTACTCCCCTCCTCGGTCCCCTTCACCTGCTTCATCACCAGCAGCCATGGCGCACCAAAACATCCCAAACGTCGACCCGAGAAGCGGCTTCTGCTCCACCAATTCTATCTTTTACAGCAAAAGGGATCCCATCTCCCTCCCTTCCGATCCCTGCCTCGACATCACGACCTTCATCTCTTCGCATCCTCACTCCGGCACTACTGCCTTCATCGACGCTTCCACCGGCCGCCACCTCTCCTACTCGGATCTCTGGCGCTCGGTCAATGCTCTCTCCTTTTCTCTATCCTCCGTCCACGGCATCTCCAAAGGAAACGTCGTCCTCATCCTGTCACCAAACTCCCTGTACTTCCCCATCGTCTCCCTCGCTGTTATGTCCCTCGGTGCCGTTCTCACCACCACCAATCCACTCAACACCCCTCGCGAAATTGCGGACCAGATCGCGGACTCTAGCCCCGTCCTCACCTTCACAACCCGCTCCCTCCTCCCGAAGCTCGCGGCCACGAATTCCCCATCCTCTTACTTGAAGAAAACACGTTTAAGGTGCTTGATACTTAAAATTAGACAGGAATTCGCTGAAAACGAGCCGAATCAAGGCTATTCCAGCTTAAGTTTATTTACCAAATAACAATCCAAGTTTAGCTCGGGCTTAATTAGAGATTCTAAGATAGTGTTTAAACTTAATTTTTCTTAAAAAAATTCTTCACGTTCAACTTTGATTTATTTAATAATTATTAAGCTTTTAAATAAATGCTTATTTAGAGTCCATTTGAGATAATTTTCTGTTTACTTTGCTTTTTCAGAAAGTAGCTAGAAAATAAAGTAGCATCATTTGACTACTAGTTTTTTTACTGTTTTTTAAAAAATTTTGTGATAAAAAAACTATTTTAAGAATCAAAACTATTAGAATATAGTGGCTGTCTGAAAGCTATTTTTTAAAATTTTCAAAAAGAAAAATATTTAAAGTACACACAAGAGTTTTTTTAAAAAAAATTATTTTCTCTACAGCAATTTTATAATCAGCATTTTAAAAAATTACAGCTGCTCCAAATAAATATTTAATCTTATGAAATCAAAAAATTATGTCTTAACTGTTAAGCAATCAACTTGATTTGAGTCTTAACAAGTCAGTTAAGAAGCTCTTTTATTGAGTTTTTTTATAAGTTATCGATTAAGCTTAGAAATAAGCCTATTTAAAACCTACTTACTGAGCAAATGAGTCTTCTGAGTAAAATAAGTTGGTGCTATTTGGGTTGTCCCTATTTTGAGATTTTAAATAAAAAATAAAATTAATTAATAATTAAACAAAAAAGAAATTAAATTAAATTAGTTAATATTATTTAAAATTTAGATTTATTTTAATATTAATTATTATTTATTTTAATAATTATTAAATAATGATTTAATTAAATAAATATTATAGAGCTTTTGTAGAACTTCATATGAGTCTTTACAAATTATTACATCAAGCTCTAATCAACCTTAAATTAAACCTCAATTGAACATTAAGTCAAGACAATCAAATTTTAAATTAATTTTTATTCAAGCATCTTAACAAATTTATTCACAAACTTTAAACAATATTGTTCCTAAACATAAATCAACTGAATATCAAATTTTTCAAAATGTTCATTAAACAATTGAGTATTTATAAACATGTTCATACTTGTTTATTATGACCTCTTATGAGTTAAGTGCTTGTATAGCTTGTAGAACGTTCATTTATTTGCAGCCTAGAAATTCCTATCAAAAAATAAATTAGGATAATTGCCTTATTCGGATGTAATTTTCTTCGTGATGAATTTTATAAGATATAATCTTAATTTTTTTAAAAAATTAGTGAAATATAATATTTTCTTCATTAATTATAAATTTCATTCATCTTAACGTTAATTTAACAAATATAAAATTATATTGAACAAAATAACTATGAGTGTCGTCACCCAATTATTTTTATTTAGTGGTACAAATTATTTTCTTATATCATTGTTAATTTTTGTTTTGAAGATATCCATTATTTTAGATATAAAAATCTATAATTGAATTCATGCACATGAATTTGAATATTCAAAATGATGATGATAATTTTTATAGGAGTTTTTATCAAGAATTCCTTAGCGGATATATATATATATTGAGACTTTAAGCATAATTTTTTTATTTATTTTTAAAAATAATAGTTTTTATCACGTTATTCTAATTTTAAACACATTGACGGTCCGCGCAGTGGCAGGACACAGATGGAAGCCAGCGCTCGCCGCCGCGCGAACAAGTGAGCCAAGACGACACCGCGATGCTTCTCTACTCCTCCGGAACCACAGGCAAAAGCAAAGGAGTGATCACCACGCACCGGAACTTGATCGCGATGGTTCGGATTCTGCAAGCTATGTACAAATATGATGACGTGCATTTGAAAACGTTCGTCTGCACGGTGTCGATGTTCCACATGTACGGCATGGCCGGATTCGTGATCGCGATGTTGTCAATGGGATGGACGGTGGTGATTCTCTCGCGGTTTGACTTGGATGAGATGCTCCGTGCCGCGGCGGACTACAGGGCAACATATGTTGCAACTGTCCCGCCGATGTTGGTGGCGATGGTGGGATCCGAGAAGGTTCTGTCGTTTGGAACGGTAAGGAAGGTGATTTGTGGTGGTGCATCGCTGGGGCGAGAGATGGTTGAGGTGTTTCGGGAGAAGTTTCCAGAGGTGGATATATTGCAGGGGTATGGCCTCACGGAAGCGACGGCGATGGGTTCGGCGATTTTCACGGCGGAGGAGAGCATGCGGTACGGGTCGGTAGGGTTGCTTATGCCGAGTACAGAAGCGAGGATTGTGGATCCGGCGAGCGGGGAGTTTTTGCCGGCGAATCGAAACGGGGAGCTCTGGATACGCGGACCTTGCATAATGAAAGGTGATTTCTCAGCTCGTTTAGTAATTCGAAAGATTAAATGTTGCTTATCTATGTTTTATACGTTTTATATTTGAAAAATCATTATGTCATATGAATTTAAATAACATAGTTTTATTGATACTCATTAATATATAACTATTATATATTAAATATAAAATATTATATATTAAATATAAAGTGTTACATATTAATATGTATATAAATATTATATATTATCATATATTTAATATTACATCAATATACAATAATATAGAATATTTTATACCTAACACATAATAATTATATAGTGATTGAGTGTCACTCGATATTATATTATTTGAGTCTGAATGTAAAGATAAATTCAGATCCTACGGATCTTCTTTTTACAATAAATCAGAAAGTATATATTTAACATTTATGATTTTAAAAAATAAGCTTCTACTCTAACAATCCATAGGTGGTTCTCAAGAAGATTGGCTTTAAATATTATTTTTTCTCTAAGAAAGAAAAAAGAGAATACAAAAATACAATATTTTTTAGACATAATGCGATTACTTTTTCATGTATATCAAAATGGAATTTAGGGTTTTTTGTGTGAAATTATTCAAAGCATGCAGCAATAATCTAATGGAAGACTGGGTAAAAATTTAAAATTTTGATTAATTCAGTTAAACGTTGTCAAGTAAACTATAATATTAGACCCACTATTGAAACATACTTGAATTTTTAGAATAAAATCACAAAAATTTGATCAAAGCCTGCACGGTCAAAGACTAAAAAACAAAATTATTCATGATTTTAAAAAAGGATAATTATATCATTCAAAAATATAAATATATTTACAAAAATAGAACCCCTTCAGTATTTTTTACAAATTCTCTCTTAAACATCAAATTCACATCAAAATCCTAACTCGCATTGGTTACTTTTATCAATTTCTTAATAATTTCATCATAGCATAGCATGCATAAATACATAAGATCATTAGTTAAAAAAAATTAGTACTTATTTTGTAAATATATATATTAATATCACTCCTAATTATTTTTTAATTAATATTTATTTAACTAAGCTAACATGAAATATATATAAAATAATATCTAAAAAACTTAAAAAACTTATTCAAGTTAAACATTCCACCACAACTCAATCTAAAACAAAGATTTATTTTTTTCCTAACATCATCGAACAACATGCATTGAAGAGCCCACTTATTCTCTATAATCTTAGAACTTAAGGATATATATGGAGGGCCAATAAATTGACATATTTGTACGTGAAACTATAGGTTATTTGAAGAACCCAGAGGCGACCAAATTGACACTAGACCAGGAAGGTTGGCTCAGAACAGGAGACCTCTGTTACTTTGACGAGGATGGCTACCTCTTTGTGGTCGACCGTATCAAGGAACTGATTAAGTACATGGCATACCAGGTGGGGTTTCATCTTATGGTCACATTTATGAGTGTTATTAAATTCTTTTGGCCCTCTGATCATCTCAAGATTGAATTGATTACATCAGGTGGCTCCTGTTGGAAGAGTTATTGCTAAAGCATCCGAAATCGTTGATGCGCTGTGATCCCGTAATTTTAATTACCCCATTTTGCCTTTAAAGTAGATCGATATGAGTATACCTTAGTATTTTTTTAAGAAAGATTTACTTACATAACACAATTCTTATATATTTTTATATCTAATATTTAAAATTAAATATTTATGTATCTAACTCTTCAATGTACTCGAAAAAGATGCAATTTATTTTAAAAATATAAGTGAAAGTTGTGATATCAAAGAATAAGAAATTATGTATATATAAATTAAAATTTAGATATTATATATTTAAATTCATAAGAATTATATTGTATATATTTACCTAAATCCCTTTTTAATTAAGTAAGATAAATCATTATATTTTATCATGCAAAATAAATTTTATTTTAGGAGAATTTATATACATACCACATAATTTTTATCTATTTATATATCTAATATTTAAATTTTAATGTTTATAAAAATTACACCTAAATTTTAATATCAAATCAAAAATATCAATATCATAAACTTATAATGTGATATGTAAATCTTTCATTTTATTTATGCATAAAATCGAAAGAATGAGTTTTTCATAAGATAAAATTATTCTAAAATAAAGCACACTACCTTATAAAATAAAAAAAATGCATATTTATTAATGAGCCATTGTAAAAAATCTGTTTTGAAGAAGGATTATTAATAAGGCTATGAGCAGTATCCGATAAAGAGGTCTGGGCGTATCAATGTGTTATGTAGTGAGGAAGAAAGAAATGCGGCTGTGGAGGCGGTGATGGAGTTCATAAGAAAGCAAGTAGCACCATACAAGCGAATTAGGCGCGTGGCTTTTGTGCGGAGATCCCAAAAGCTCCCGGAAAGATATCGAGGAAGGATCTCTACGATGTCCATCTCCAGCTCTAAATAAATATTCTTTCGGTGTTTCTTTTTATGTTTAAATAAATGCTCATATGGTATATTATTAAAAGAGAAATTTGTGGTGATAAAAAGGTTAAATTAGAATGTTTGCGATCAAAGGATCGAGTTATTGGATGTCATCAACAAGAAATGAGAAAAAAATTTGAAAAGATTTGAGATTTTTTAAAATTTTCATAAGGATCCAAATTAAATTCAAATTCAGTAAAACATTATATTTCATATGAAATGAAAATGACGTGAATTAATTTATTATACATGAAGTGGGAGAACATTTGAGCAAATTTAATCATAAATTCATACACATAATATATATCTGACAAACGAAGACAATCTTTAAGTCGATCTCTAATAGTTAATACTAATGGCCCTCCCCGTATACATTTATTAATAAACCTCCCAAAGTCAATAATTAATACTCTGCCGCCAATCCCAAAAAATTTTTATATTGATAACTACTAAAATAGCTATATATTTGTTACAAAATTTGACATCTGCTTTATTTAAACTTTCGAAATCTGGGCTTTTGCACAAGCTTGCTGGTTCTGATCATGCTAATCTTGTCCTTGATCTTTTGGATGATAGTAAGTGCCTCCATGTCAACGACATCTTCGCATCGAACTATTCCAACGCTCTCACCGCAAAGCCTCAAGCCTTCCCAGATTTCACCGCGTCAACTTTGTTTTCCCGGCGCAAATTCTGGAGAGGTACTGGACGATCTCAGCCTCAGTTGGAACGTAGGCCATCTCCAACTCCGCTGGATAGTCAATGAGGTTGCGGATGTCCATTGGGTTCTGGTAGCGAAGTTGATGAACTGTGCCTAGACCACGATGGCGTCGATCAGTGCATCCTCGGATTGGAGCAACGTTTCTCTGCGAATCCAATGGGAAGCGATCTGGATTGTCTCACGGCTCGGTGGTCGGCAAGCCCGCGGATGCGAACATCGATCTTTTCGGTCTACAACCTTGTCTGGCGAATCGGTTGAACTGCGGCGATAGTAGGCCTTGAAGTTCGGATAATTCCGGCATCTTGGGCGTGGTGTTTGGAAGGTAAAAAAAAATGTTGCGAGTGTAACAACGAAGAAGTTGCATTGCGGATGTGCGCATTTATGATCAAAAGTATGTGACGCCCCGCCATTCGTGCATCGGTGAATATGATATGCGTCATCCACGCCTTGGCGTTGTTTCGGTACTTACATCCAAAGCTGTCTTGGTTGACATTTTTGAAATAGCGAGGATTAGAGTACTTATCGATGACAAGAAGCAGAAGCTTATCTGAACCGTCTACATTGCAACTCATAGCCAAGTTGAGCCGCTCTTTGTTCTGCTTGCGGCCTTCCAGCTGCTTTGTCACGAGTGAATTGTCTGCCTGCGGAAATTGCAAGTGTTACCAGATATAGAAATTTTTTTAGAAAGTGAATGTCTCATTCTTACTTACCGCATCGCGGTAAAACAATCCATTTTCCATGTTGTAGATGTTGCTCAAAGCAATGTCAAATGGATGCTGACAGTTCGTCAATCACATGTTGGCAGATCCGACTCTCAAAATGGCGGTGCCATGGCGATTCTTGATTGCTTCCAGCCAGCCATTTGAGAATTCAAAGGCATCGTGGGCTGGGTATAGCTGATCGAGGAAGAAGATGTCTTTCTCTTTGATGAGGTCACCCGACATGTTAACCTTATCCTGGTAGGTAAGGAACCACCGATCGCTCTCTATCGGAAACTTGACGTTGGCCGCTTGGCATCGGTTCGTGTCTTCCTTCGAGCAAGGATGTCCAGTGTTTGACATCGGGAAATCGTCCTTTGGGTGCGACACATCATGCGTCTCCTTTAACCACATGATGAGATCAGCTTGAGTGAGGAAGGATTCTTTTTTGTGCTCACAGAGTGCAATGCGATCGTTGGTCATGTTTGTCTTCTTCGAAGCCATTATGGTGGTGAGTGTTTGAATCAGGGTGAAGTGTTTGGTTTGTGGTGCTCAGATGGGCAAAGGGTTGGGTTGAAGGATGTTGTTGAGAGATTTCAGCACTGTGTCACGGAGAAACTTTTTTCCTAGTCTCCTGTGCAGACTTAGCACTCATTCCTTAATGCTAAGTCATTTAACCCGGACTAGAATGCTCAAAACTCTTTTAGACAAGAGAGGTTGGAAGTAAGAAAGCACTTCACTATGCAAGAGAGCTTTACAATACAAGATTGCTTGGGAACCTTGGATCCCTTTGCTTGGTTGTGCTTCCTTGCTTGGTTCCAAATGAGGGGTGAGGCCCTATTTATAATCCTCCCATCCCTGGAACAATCTAGAAAAGAATATTCTAGAATACAATAATATATACATGGTTCTAAATCATTCCACACCACTCTACCATATACAAGGGTTAGAGTATTCCACAATATCCTAGAGTTCTCTTGAAGCCTTCCTCCTCCCTCCTGAATATGGTGGAACCTTCTGGAGTCCTCAAGGTTTTTCCTCATCTTTCTATAATTATCTAGAAGCTTCCCACCTTGTGTATGGCTAAGAGAGCATGGCTGATCTCCCTTTATTTAGCTCCATGAACGTCAGGCTGGAATTGTAAAATATCCGCACCTCCCTGGCAACGAAAAATCAATTAATTAAATGACACTCTCTTTATTAATATCCTGCCTAAGTTAATACAATGTCTCTGGTCCCTGGAGTATCAATTTAGACAGGCTCCACTGTATAAGGATTTAAATTCAAGATCGTTTGGTTGAAAGTCTAAGTTCTCAACCACTAGATTAAGATGACTTACATAAAATCTCTCCTCATTATTCTAAAAAAAACTCATCATTTCCCCATCCAAAAGATTTGATGTTGCATATTTTCAAAAAATATAAAGGAAAATCCTATAATGTAGCAGGAAAGTCCTGAGAGCCATAATGGGTTATGTTATGTAGCAATATTTTAGTGCATGGACACACTAATAATAGCAAAGACAAATTCTCCCATCAAATTTGACTTCTCCTCAATGGCGCTGTTAGAAAAGAGAATAAAATCTCACCATTAACACAACCAAATAAAAAAAAAAAATTTTGTTTGTCATTTAAAAATCATTCCAAGCCTCCAAGGATATGAATAAAGGCCTATCTAAGGGGGCCTGAGGGGGCACATGTTCTCCCTAAAAAAAATATTTTTTTTATTTTAAAATTTTGTAATTTAACTTCCCTCAAAATTTAAGAAACAATTATATATTTTTTTAGAAAGAGTAAAATTTTTTAAAAAAATTAAGATGGTCTAAAGAATTATTTCTATAAAAAATTAAGAACAAAATTTTAAAAAATTATTTACGTAAATAAGTAAGATTTAATTAATTTGAAGAATTATTTATAATAGTAAATTATAAAACCAACATAAAAAAATAATTTTAAGTATATTTATTTTTAAAAATATGTTATAATTTTAAAAGAATTGTACTTGATGAAAAATTTAGTCGAGATAAAAAAAAGTTTGAATATTAAAATTATTTATCACTTTCTCCTTTATTATATTTTATGCTATATATATATAAACTTAATGAAATTAAATTTATCATTAAATTTAAATGATACAAATGAAATAATTATAAATTTATAAATGAAATTATATATTTATATTTGTGACTCCACTAAGAAAAATTTATGGCTTCGTTTAGAAAACAGAAGAAATAATATGTGGAGGTTTTCACATTGCGATGTACGATTTCGACTACCACAAATTAAGAAAGTGTTAATTTTCTTAAAAAACCCTAACCACTTTTCAATCAGCATATTAATGTGAGTACCCATTTTCTCTTTTAGGTTAAGTCGCAAGATTCCAAAGGAATAGTCTGAAAAACGTCTTAGTTGCATCGCTCTCAAAGAAGAATTAGTTAGTCAAGCTATTAATTTCATTGATAGTAACCTTCGAAATGCAAGTAGATCATGCAATAATTATTCTTAGAAAATAAAATACTTAAAAATTTAGGACATATATAAAAATAGCCATTTTCGGATAAAAGAATTCATTGAAAAAGTGTGTTTACAATAAATTTCTGGCGGATTTTTATCCGGAAAAATCTCATTGGAAATGCATACTAATGTGCAGAAAAATCTATCACAAAAATATTTTATAATAAAAATTTGATTTTGAGAATCAAAGCAATTAGAATGTAATGTGATGAGTATTAAAAGTTGTTTGAATTTTTTTTTTAAAAAAAATATTTATAACACGCAAAATAATTTTTCAAAAAATTATTTTTCTTACATAATTTTATAATCAACTTTTTAAAATGCTAAAACTGACCTAAATAAAACCTTCAACTATTAGCCTCACCCCAATTTGCCTACTATTTGAGGTGAAAATGATTGTTATTTGAATGAGTTTCTCGATTGAAAATCATCTTAAGTAGGATAAATTATAACTCTTGATAGAGAAGCAACATTTGAATGAAAAAAAAAAACTCTTAATTAAAGACGAGCTATGGCTACTATTTATAATGATTAAATTTATTATCTCCTAGAAATTAAATACCCCATCAAGAGAGTGTTCATACGCTCTCCTAATAATTTATATTCTTAACTACTCATTTAGTCTCATTCAAGATGACTTATGCATCATCATTCATTCTAGAAGAAGAAGATTTCAACTTATTATTAGCTAAACAAATATAAGAGTGATGTCATCTTAAGGAATTAAATCAATCGATACAACTAACCATGTTTAACTGTCTCCGGCAAGGTAGCTGTCAAATATCTGCAACAATTAGTTAATGGCTATGTAGCAATAACTAAGGTAAGTGATTGGCACATGCTACTGCTAGTGTCCCCAATAATTCTTGTTAGTTGCAAAATTAAATTAAAAAGATTTTAGTAACATAATTACTAGAACGGAAATCTCCACCTGTCCCTCATTAATCGATTGATTGAATTAGAAAACATATTAATTTAATTAAATATCAAGATTAATCACTTTTAAATAGAATAAATTTTATTTTAAAACTTATGATTTTTCAAAGAGAAAATATGGGTCAAAATATAGAGATCAAATTGTGGTCAAGATGATTTTAATATATTTGGATTTATTTTGAAATGTGTACAATGTATAGATAGTAAATGATAAACTATTGTATCACATTCATCTTTTAAAAAAATATATAAATTTTTAAAATTCATTATGACTAAAATTTGATCATAATATTCTCATCTTTATTTTTTAAATGCATTGTGTACTTAAAATAAACAAATTTGAGTGTAAATTGAAAATGATTTATAATAATCTGCTCCACTTTCATTGTGGACATCGTTGATCTACATCCAAACCATAAGCTATAAACTATCAAATCAATCAATGCTATCATCTCATAACAAATTTTTTAGTATTGTAACAATAATTTCGACTTCAATCTTAGTTGCTACAAAATAGAATCAACTCAATCTTGTAGACTATAAATTTAACATTGTCTAGATATAGTAGGTATGAGCTTATTCAAAAGCATTATCACTCCCATCTTTGCCAAAGAACCCACCACATAGCCTACAAAATATGTCTTTTCTACAACAGAGCATTATCACCGTATAGTCGGCTCTTTACAATACTTAAACATTGTAAGACTAGATATATCTTGTGTCATGAATCACCTATCTCATTACATACACAATCCATTAATTAAACTTTTACTGCTAGCTACTTAAGTATACTCTATAGATAAAGAGATCTACTCATTTTGGCATATCATTATATAATACTAACCCTTAGCTTAGTGCATACTCAGATTCAGATTGAATTGGAGATATCAAAAACAAACAAAAAAAAACTATTATATGATACAATATCTCTTTTGGCAAAGCATAAATATTGTGGCATATTAAAAATTAAATCATCTTAGAACTCACCTATTGAAGTAGAGTATAGAGCTCTATCCTTTGTCATAGATCTCTCATCTAGGCCATCTACTCCAAGACTTCAACATCTAAGCCACATTAGCTACACCCCTCCATTGCAATAATCTCTTTGCCATTGCTTTAGCTTATAAGCTCATGTTTCACACTCTCACAAAACATAATCCATTATTTTATTAAATACTATATAAAAAACTAATACCAACACTATTCATGTTGCATCATAAGATCAAATAACAAAATGTATTCCCAAAGCCTCAATCAACAACTCAATTCAACCAAATGCACAATAAAAAAATCGTCCATAATTAAACCTTCAACTTATTAAGAGGTGATAATGGCTTATAATAATCCCTACTCTACTCATGGTTTACTCTAGGCATCATTGCTCTGCATACATCTAGATTACATGACAATAACTACAAAATTAATCAACAATGTTACCTCATAAAAAATTATGAGTATCATAATCATATCATAGACTACAAGAAATATAGCATGAGTCATTGTAGCTAAATATAAGTAAGATGGAATAAAAGATAAATTCTTCTCCATCTACTTTTTATTTGTCTAATTTCAATGGCTAAATGGATAAGCTTAAGCAACTTGTTATAAGTTCATATTGGATTCATTTAAATTTTCATGTACTAATGTTTTGCTAATTTGAAATAAAGTGAAATATGAACCTATTTTGAATTAGTTAAAATTAATAAAAAAAACTTGTCAAATATGACAAATCAATTTACTTATCTAATAACTAATTAATAATTGTGGGCTCCGAAAATTTGCCACCGACCTCTTCGATGAAAAGAGTGATTTAAATGTGTCGGTATAATTTTCAGAAGGCAGATGGAATAGTAGATAAGACACTACCCAGAGATTTCATCCTCATTTGGTGAGGACTTTAGATATGGTTCCAGGTTTCCTATAAGCGCAAGCCCCTATAGTTAATTACCCCTCCCAGTAAGTGAGAGAGAACTTTCGATTAAGGCTAGTCGTTAGATCGCAAAATTCATAGCGTATAGTAGCAGCATGTAGAGTTTCAAAATTTAGATTATGAAATTTATCATTTCAACTTAAACTGGATGGTTGGGGGAATGATGACGTGCTCAATCTAGATCCCATGGTTCCGTCATCCCGGGCAGTCGTGGTCCCTAGTCTACTTAGTCAGAGGAGGTAGTCGACAACGTGAAGGATCCTCATCGACACACATGGGTTGTATGTCAGAAATCCTTGTACTTGGGGTGATGTTTGTCAGGAGACATGCTTAGTCTACCTTAGCGATGAGGGTTGTTTGTCCTATCAAGTATACCTTATGATTCACAACTCAAAGCGAGCCATTGGGAAACACGCAGCTACATGATCGTAATATAATGGGTGGCCAAACCACCCGTCAGGACTCGGTCATAAGCTACTTCATCTGGAGCCTGGCCAAAATGCGGTCAGAGGACACTGGCCACATCCTTACAGGCGTGAGATTGATTGAGAGTGAATATAGTAGAACACTTGATTTGACATTGGCTCCTTTATGAGCTAAAGTTTTCTTAATTTGTCACCCCCGATAAATAGTTACGGAAGGTTGATAGATTGAGTTTGATTTAAGTTTTTAGTGATAGAGTTTCATTTAGACGATTTTTAGATTGACACTCAATTTGAGTTAATTTGATTTAAAATATTAATTAATTTGAATATGTTTAAGAGCTTTAGATCATCTGTTTAGATCTATAGAGAATTAGATCTACTTGTCTCAAGAATCAGTTTCTCAGATATTTCATTGATTTGAAACTCTTTTTTATAGATTTTTAGGTTTTGTTAACCCGGACTCAATCCTAAGACTAAACAACCCATGCAGCATCCTCAGACACTTGAATTTAAGCATTCAGCATAGTGTCGGGGCCCATGCGGGTGTTTATAGCTTAGTTATTTATCTAAGGAGATAATCTTAAGTCTACCTTAGGCGTGAGAGGGTTATTTCTATCAAGTATACCCATGATTCACAACTCAAAGGCGAGCCATTTAGAACATCTGAACGGTCATGATAAGTAATATAATGGAGTCGGAGGCCAAACCCGTCGATGGACTCACGGATGCTTGCTTCATCGTGGAGCCTACTTAGCCAACATGCGGTCAGGACACGGTCCATATCCTTACTGGCAAGAGATTGATTGAGAGTGAACATTGGCTCCTTTGTGAGCTAGAGTTTTCTTAATTTGTCACCCCGACAAACATATGCTGAAGGTAAATAGATTGAGTTTGATTTAAGTTTTTAATGATAGAATTTCATTTAAATAAGTTCATATTGATATTTGAACTGAGTTAATTTGATTAGAAAAATTAATTAATTTGAATATGTTTAAGAGTTTTAGATCATGTCAACTCTGTTTAGCTGCTAATAGAGGATTAGATCTACTGTCATCTAATAAAATCATTTCTCAAATATTTCACTGATTTGAAACTCTTATTATAGTTTTTTTTAGGTTTTGATAACCCGGACCCAGTCCTAAGACTAAACTGGGAAGGAACCCATGTAGCATCCTCAGACACCAAAATTTAGGCATTCAGCATAGTGTCGGGGCCCATGCGAGGTCTATTTAAGACCTTATATAGTTTTTATTTTTGAATTATGAGATCGAATTCAGATTGCTATTTAAAAATTGATTAATTAGAATATGTTTAAGAGCTTTAAATCCTGTCAACTCTTTTTCTCTTGAGATGATTAGATCTGTCACGATAGAATGGGTTTCCGATATTTCATTGATTTAAAACTCTCATTATAGGTTTTAGGTTTTTGTTAACCCTAGTCTAAAACTAGCAAGCAACAGCTCCTCAAACGCTTGAATCTAAACATTCAACATAGTGTCAAGGCACATGCGAGTGTATTTAAGAATTTAGGTAATTTTATTTTTGAATTATAAAATTGATTTTGGATTTTTATTTAATCTCAACAATCAGCCTGTGCAGCCTTTTTAGACATAAAATTTGCACTTGAAATCTCTATGTCCAGAACATAAATTTATAGCTAATTTCATCTAATTAATAAAATCATTGACTTTGAAAATCATAATTAGAATGAAATTCCTTAATTTTTGATTAAATGAAGCCCTATGATTTTGACAGATTTTGATTTAGTATCTTACCTTCTGTCTACTTGTACAAAGGGTTGCAGATTCGATGACGAAGAAGGCGTTATAAATTGATTTAATATCTTATTAGATTTTTCAGATTAATATTTAATATATTCCAATTTAGCTTGCGCAACCTTTTCAGACATTAAAATTTGCACTTGAAATCTCTATGTCCGAACACATGCAGGAATTTATTGCTTAGTTAATTTTATCTAATTAATGAAATTATTGATTTTAAAAATCATAATTAGAATGAAATTCTTTAATTTTTGATCGAAGAAAGCTTCATAATTTTTGTAGATTTTGATTTAGTATCGTCTTCTATATGCTTGTACAAAGGGTTGCAGATTCGGTGGCGAAGAAGGCGTATTGATTTAGATTTCAAAAGAAAGTTTAATTTGTTATTTTAAAAGAAGATTTATCCCTCAGAGTAGCTTTCATTTTCCCCCTCTTTTTAGTTTTACTTTTGTGTTTGTTGTATGTTATTTTTCCTCCCCTTTTTGTTGTTTGGAGTTTTTAATTTGAATTTTAGCTTTAGGTTTCCTTTCTTAACATTCTTAAGTCAAATCATTTTATTCTCCCATTTTTAAGTCAAAAGATTTGGCCGCATTTGACCTCCGGCGTCATCTCCGTGTAAGATCGAGTGTTTTGTTATGCGATGAATGATAGTTGGTGTTTTGAAGCACCGGTCAATTCAATCTGGTTCGATGAGCATAACGAGGCATTCAATCACCGCAAAAGTAACTATATATGGATAATCTTAATTTGGCGATTTTGGGTATTACGGCGTCATGTAGGGGCCTCAAAACTATTTTGGCTACCCGTCCGCGCGCGATGATGGCGGTTGGCGTCTTTTAATCTCACCGACCTTCAATCTTGTTATGCCCGATGAAATACGAGACCTTACTGATGCGATGGCGTGGAAGCGGTGTCTAACATCATAATTTCATCATCTAACGCGATGAGCATGACGAGGCCTTCAATCACTCGGTACGCCTGATGAGCGTAGCAAGCGGTGTCCTGAAATACTATGGTCAAATTTCATCTTGTCACTCTCTGATAAGCATAACGAGGCCTTCATACCTGCATAAAGACAATCATATACATGTATAATTTTTTTTTTCAGGCATTTCATCAAATACCTTTCTTAACTCTTCTACAGCATCATTTTCAGCATACATCTTTATCAAAGAACTTCCCACGAGAACATCATTCTCCATTCTCATTGGAAAAATCATCTTATGAACGTGATTACCTAAAATGCTGCTTCTGAGAACAAATCATCATGATGCCCGTTCGAAATAACCTGGGTGTGATTAGTAATAATTCATTTTATTTTCCCAGCTCAAACACTTCATCCATAGTGATGTCAAACCATTCATCAATCAAAGCAAAGCAACGCCTGTGGCATTCCAATAAAAGCATCCTCTGACCTGCAAGACTTCTTCTAGACGAGTTCTAACGCTACAGCCAGAAGCTCATCACTCAATTCATACACATTATCAGAGCAACCATTGTCTGCCTTGTTCATAGTTTCAATCTTCAGCCAGAACTGCTTAAAGAATGGGCTCTTGCACACTGTTTTGCTTCTTGGATAGACAATCTAGGATGCCTCATGCAGTGTGAAGAACTTTGCTGGTGCAAAAGCTTTAATCCAAGTTGGAAATTTGCTCTCCAGGTGATATATCTTTGAAGTGCATTGACTCCTCCCAAGCGCCTCATCTTCAAACGATACGCACTTCAATATCTCCATCCCTTCCTTACTGCTTGTGTTTTGCTGCTCCATCTTCATGATCGTGTATAACAAAGCCTCATACTCTTCTAATGTCATTGGCATCACGATTCGAAATTCCTTGATAAGAACCATTATTGCAAGAGGAAGGAAGGAGATGGTCCTTCGGCTGGGAAGAGAAGACTGAAGCCGATGTTGTACATGACGAGTTCTGAAAACTTGACGAGGCTTGGCGGGATGGATCCACGGAGAAAGTTGTCATTGCTGCCATCTCTCACGGGCAAGAAAAATGATCTTAGATCCGAAGCTTCGTCAGGCCCGTCCGACGAACTGTAAACGAACGTGAATTCGTGAAGGCAGACAACAGCGAAGGGTGAATAGCCGAACGCATCCACCGGAAGGCAGGCTAGTACAACGCAGGCCGGGATTTCGCACGGCTTGCGATTTGAGAGACGAACTAGACGGTGGAGATCAGCTTCTTGAGGACGAACCGAGAGGGGGCAATGGCTTTTTTTTTGGGGATTTCTACGATTTCCTCTGCAGTTCTTGCGGTTGAGGGAGATACGATCAGAAGAGGAAGGGAGTTCTTTACTGCTGCGTGCGGTTCTTGGCAAAACCGTGGGCCAAGGGCCACCGACGTCGGATCGTTGCTGCATGCAGTGAAAAATTATTACGTACGGAGTTCCGATGCGTCCGGACTCCAATTAATTTTTTCTTTTTTTTAATTTAAAAAAAAAAATGGAGCATTCTGATTAGAGTCCGCATGGTGCGGACTCCGCATGTAATATTTGCTCGCATGCAGGAGATGTGAATGGGAGAAAATATTACGTCCGGAGTCCGCACGTAGGTTTACGTGCGTACTCCAATCGGATGACGGCGATGTGAATATATTGAAGGCAAAAAATGGCGTAGATGGAAACGGCGCTATTTTCAGCGGTTTAGCGCGTCGACGACCAGCTACGGGGAATGAGTATATCTGGGAGAAATTTAAAAAAATAAATATCTTATTTGGGCTGCTTTATTTTTTATTTGCAAATGGGCGGCATTACGAAGAAAAAGGATAATGAATCCTGAAGGCGTTGAGGAAATAGTGATGATGTCGTAAATAAAATGGATCTAATCTTTTAAGGAGTTGTATATGTAAATGATAGTTTATAATTTATTTATTTAAGTTAGATTTACAGTTTGGAGTTCTTTCCGGGGACTTTGCATGTGGTGAAATACTTTGCATGGTACTCTCAGTCGACCATTTCATATTTATTTTTCATGATTTTTGGTGGAGAAAGCATATTGATGTAATCCTTCGAGGAAATTGGTGGCTTTGATTAATTTTTTTAGTGCTTATTTACATATGTATCTCTGTCTTGTCTTTGTATAGGCGATTTTTTCCAGTTTTGTATCACTTTCTACATAGTTGTTGGATCATGGTAATTAAATCCCAATGAAAGGTGGCGTTCGATGAATTTTAGTATTTCACCTTCACTAGAAGTATTTGAAATATTAAGGCTTCACTGAACCAATTAGATTGATTGCGGGCAGCAACTGGTTAATAACATCCCATCCTATCTTCTTTGGGACATCGGACTGAAGCCTTTTTCTTGGGTGGGCGACATTTCTTTCACCGGATGAAGTAGGCGTGATGGGGATGCACAAAGGGGAGAAAGTTTTATGCGAAATCCCCATTGTCACGTATAGTTCAAGATTATAAGAAGCTCGAGCAATCGGATAGCTTCGTTGACGGCCAGTTGTCTGATTACATCGTTTTCTTCTTTCAAATTTATTTTTGTATATCACAACTACATAAGCAATTTAATTACTGTAGATAATATTGACAAATTTCTTTGAGTATATAATTGGAATTTGGGCCTTCTTAGTGTCACAATTCAATGGTATTACATCAAAGATACACACATGCGGCTACATGAGTGGCTTTGTCTCTCTTCTTATATGCGTTACGGCGTCGGTTATGTTTTACTTGATGTGAGCAAGTTAACTTGTATAAATGTTTCTTGTAGATCTGGGCGGCTGAGCACATTATTAGCATTAGGCTGCCATTTCCGTCTGCACAGCCACGTATGTTGCGTTGGCCTAAAATAAAGTTCTGATGTTGCCGACGGTTTGAAAGGAGACCGAATGATAGTTATGTTCGTTCATTTTGTGCATGCATTTACGTATGTTGTTTGTCATCATATCTATCTTTGGCTTAACCGTCCGCTTTACACTCGAGGACTTATCGAGAGAGACTGCTCCTTGAATCATCCTCTCCCCATGAAACTTCCTAGCGAGCCGACCCCATCTCTGCGGTCATCATTCGCTCACGATTCCCCATATATCTCCCGATATATTCCCCAACCGGTGTGTCAGCCTCTGCTACTACCCCCAATCAGAAGGATCTGTAATAGATAGGTTATTTGCAGGTTTGAAGGAGTTGAGAAAAGTTGTGGCATCCTTCCATGCAAAGACCGAGAGGCGGATGGCATTGATGCAGTTCTGATTGAGGGTACCCTGAAGAAGAGTGCTTCCATCCCGGTGGAAGCTCTGGAGGAGACCAGGTATCTTCTGAGGGCTCATTGGGCTTCTCCTTTGGAGGCTACCACCACGATTGTCGTGTGGAGACCTCATAGTGGAAGCCCATCCTGGAGTCTTGTCGGAAGCTTCAAGTTGGGAGGCTCCGAGCATACACTCGACCCTTCATTGGCGACGCTTGTACATGCGTGAAGGCACGAGATGAAGAGGAAAGGCGTGTTCTCTCCCCCGCGTTCACCACTAGCGGACTAAGATTCGATTTGCCCTCCACCCACTGGCGGGGCGGCGCAGTATTCGTTAATTTCATGAATAATGTGATGCAATAGATGACCAGTTGTTCGGTTTCACCCTTCTGAATTTGCAGGCTGGCGTCGACGAGCTGATTTCTTCTGATGAGCCATCAAAGGCTATCGTAGTTGTGGAGGAGCACCAGTTCGAGGTACGCAGAATTTCTGATTCTCGAGCTTTAGATGACAATGGATATAGCTTTTTAACAATTATTTTCAGCCTAAATAATTATATTACAGCCAGCCGAGGCATAGCAGCTCGTGCACTTCCCATCTAGAGATGGCATACCTCAGCCGATGCTCCACCTCATAGACCGGTCGTGTGCTCGATTCTGGACAAGTAAGTCAGATCTTGCTCCTTTTCATATAGATTCAAATGTCATATCATTCTAACTACTTATTAATTTCTGCTCAATAAATTAAAATAACTATTTATAATGCAGGGGAATCTGACAATGGAAATATTGTTATTTAGCGAGGATGATTGACGATTCTTACGGATCGATTATATCATATACCGCGTCGATGCGTTCGCATATCATTAGAAGTACTCCCGTGCAGGATTGTATGTCCCATTCTATACATTTCATGCTTACATTGGGTGAGTTACTCCTCCAAATTTAGTGGTTCTGTAATTCATTCATGATATCCATGTGTGTCTGCTGTGACTTATAGATGCTATCTTGCATCCCTGCAGAATTATGCGTAGTATGGCTTGTTAAAAGAAAGCAAGATGTATATCCGATGTCACTTCTGAATAGTGCATCCGTACTCTTATTCCCGATTATCCATAATCGGACACTTCTTGTCGAATATCAAGCTTGGTGTGGTCATTTTATGACTCATTGCCGACACATAAAGCCATTCTGCTGGAGATGGTATGCACTCTTCTTGCGGGTTCTCCAGGATCTAACTAATACCTTGCCCATCTTCCTGTGCAGATCAAATTCTCTCGGGGATATCGGACATTATTTTGGCGCATAAAATGGCTAGTTGAAGCGGTGGCGGGTTGCTCGTCAACAATGTCGATTGCATGTTCATTTGCAAATACATGGAGGCATATCGAGAAGAATTAACGGGCTGAACCGGGCAGGATAAAAAAGATGAATAGATTTAGGGACTTTGTTTATACGATTTTTGTTTGGCCTCAAAAACACTTAAATCAAATTTGGATGCTTGAGTTATTCTCACACACATTTTAGGTAGGGATAATTCATTCATTATTTAGGTGGGTTGATTTATTAATTTAGTTTTTTTATGTCTTCTTGCTATGGGAGGCATGGTTGAATTGTCCCAAATTGGTCTATGTTTCCGTATTTTTTAGGATATGTCGGTTTGTGCATCGGTTTTTTATCGAAGGGGCGGCGGTGTACATATTCATTCTTATTTTAGTTTTCTCTCTCATGCGTCTGGGGTTTGAGAGGCAGTGTTGAATTGTCCAAAGTTGGTCTTTCTGTACTCTCTGTACCTTTGTACCTCTGTACCACTGCCTCGTGCCCTCATACCTCTGTACCCTCAGCCCCTGTGTGCCTCTAAATGGTATTTCTATACTTCCTCACCTTCACATGCCTCTACTCTGCTGCACTCTGTACCCTCCCCTTGTCCTCATACTACATTGCCTCTGCACTCTGTACCCTCTGTAATGAATCTATACCTTTCGTACATGAGCATTGTGAAATTAATGAAGGATGGGTTTTACACTACGGCTTGTTTGGTAAATTTAATAAATTAATTTGTTAAACTTAAAATCAACTTATTAGGTGATGATAAATATTATTATTAGCAAGGTCTTAGACTGTTTTATTTATTATTAGGTGATGATAAATTTTATTAAAGCGTTGGCAACTGATAATTAGCTTTAAAAAGATAAAATGAACATAATGTTGGCGTTATTAAAATAAATAAATTATTAAATTATCAATCTCTAAAATGAGAGAACTTTCTCTCATATCTCTTATCTGATCATTTTACATTATCAAAATAAATCATAGAACAAAATGCCATATATACTTTAATGTTAATTTTGAGAATAGATATTACTATTTATATTAATCAAATTAGTATTTTTAGTGTAGCATTTTAGTAGTATAAGTCAAAATTTTTTTAAATTTATCTGATCATGTTGAATTTTTATTATTATAAGCTATTTATTAAGCATTTAAGTGTCTTAATAATTTTGTTATCAGACAACATAAAATTATCAAA
Organism: Cymbidium sinense; assembly: GCA_021442155.1. Lineage (NCBI taxonomy): Eukaryota > Viridiplantae > Streptophyta > Magnoliopsida > Asparagales > Orchidaceae > Cymbidium > Cymbidium sinense. The sequence goes on from CM038217.1 coordinate 91,243,751, forward strand.
TTTATCTTATGTAGATACTCGATCTATCCATAGAAATATAATAATTGAAAATTATATAATACTTTCATCAAAATTTTCAAGAGATCTCATGTGAACAGAAATTAAACAAATTTAATGCTATTAAATTTATCTTATTTAAATATTAAATTTGACTATATATTTAATAAAATAAAAAATTGATGATTCTAAATTTATTCAAAACTTTTAATTGAAGATATGCATGATTTTTATTTAATTGGATTTATTTTTTTGAATTACATACCAATATTTATTTTAAAATTTTAAAATTTTAAGTAACTTTTAGTTAAATTTTTCACCTAAAATAACCATTTATGTGTTTTGGAAGCTTATTTTCCGATTCCTCCAAATCATCTTTTATTGACAAGGGTTTAGTGGATCAAGATATCTTTTGAGTTTCGGCATTTTCAATGCTTTAATTTGATAAAGCTTCTGGAGCGATGAGTTGATTATAATTTTAATTATGCTTTGACTTGTGTTTCGGGGCATATAGAAAGAGGTTCTTTAGGTTTTCTTCAATGTATTTGGCTAAATGAAAAACAAAATTTCAGCAACCGCTAATATTTTTGTCATGATTCCTACTATGTGTGTACTGTAAATGCTTATTGTGTTAGCTTTACGTGGAGTTATCAAGGGCAAAGTCCTGTCTTTGTGAACATTCTTTGTTTTGACTTATGACTTGGCCGTAGGTAGTTGCAAGATGCTATTCAAGATGTTAATTCAGACAAGAAAATTCTTAATGAGACATGGCTAAATCTGTTCAAGGAGGATTCAAATTGTAGTGCTTTTATTGGTGCAGTTGCAGGTTTCAAGACTTTACTAAAGTTATGAAATGAACAGAAAAAAAAATACAAGCATAATGACTAAAACGAGAAAAATGAAATTAAAAAAATGCCTTCTTGGATAATATCATGCATCAAAATGTCGTCTTGTAATAATATCCATCATCAGCTTAGTGTACCCTTCAGCATATTGGTTGATTGATGAGGTCAAACTGAATTCACAGTACATGTAGTAATGGTACAATATCTTAGTAATGGATGAATGTTTGGCGGCATCAATGTGAAATATTCTAGGCTTAACTGTGAAAAGCACTGGGGCATAACAGATAGCGGAGCTGCAACCGTGACGCATCCCGTTCTGCAACAGCACTCTCGGACTTCACTTTGGTTTCTAAGACAAGAAAATAGAATGAATTAAATATTTACAACACATAAGTAATAGCAACTTGGCAAGTAGGGTAAGTACTTGTGGATTTTTTGGACTTCTCCCAATAAGCCTTGAGCCTGCGTTGGAAACACCCTTTGGGCGTCTTGATTGGATCCTTCAAAGTCCTTATCCTTAGCGATGATGTGGTCACCTTCTTCCTCTTAACGATCGTCAAGCGGTGGAGAATTCCCACTTATTACGGAGTCCACTTCATCAAATACTATTAAGAGATGCAAGCATGTAATCTCGACAATCTTATTACCTGTGCTGGAGCTAATTTGATATGCATATCGACTTATATGGTTCACGAAAATAATGCCGGTTCCATCTGCTTTCCACATGTACTAACCTTCTGTATGAACCATCGATGTAGATGTCCCTCTTTGCTCTGGTAGACCACCGCATGAGGAGGTACTTATCCAGAATGCGCAGCACATCATTCTGGCTAAGAACTCTAATGCAGTGTGCACAAAGTATGCCCATCATTTCAAATTTCTGGCAACTATAAGAAATATCTACAGTAGACACATCAAAGTGGACAATCCAGGTTTTGGATGCATTCTTCTTCTCTAAGTTCCTCACCAAGTACTCCATGGGGCTATCGACATATTAAGATAATCCCCAACTCCATGCGAAATTCTTCTTGAACATAGAGTAAAGCTTCCTATAAAACAAAGCGACTTGCTTAAGAATTGGACTACTCCTAACAACAGGAACAATTGCTAAATGGATACACTTGAAGTCTTCATCATGTTCATTCCGGCGCCATGTTTCCATCACCTTCTCCAATCCCAAGAAATAATCTGTCAGCGAACTTGTTGGTTTCGAAATACCATGACACACGCTATTTGTGGCCTCACTACACTGAGTTGACAAGATGCCCATACAAAATTTATCTTTGTTGAATCACGGTGGACCATTTACGCCTAATTTTGTAAAGTTCGGATAGCAAGCATGATCATGCAAATTGCCTTCCTCTAGCATGGCAGACCAAGCATCCTCAAACTCATCCTCTGTGTCACATTTGCTCATGCATGTATAGAATAGCTCTTGAACTCTCTTGTTACTACTAAAGTAATGAACCTTGGAGGGGGCTTTCTTTGAGATATGCCATTGGCACAACCTATGGCGTCGCGATACATTCTCGATAGCTCGCCATAGATCGATCTTGATCAGTAAATATTGTTATAGGATGCCTGCCACCCATCAACCGAAGAAATGTCTGGAATAACCATGTGAATGACTCGATGGTCTCTTCCGACAAAAAGGTTACTCCAAATAAGACGTTTTGCCAATGATGATTCACTCCAACGAGTGGGGCACAGACAAGATTATATTTATTGAGCCGATAGTATCAAAAATTATCACATCCCCAAAATAATCAAATTCAACCCTAGACATACCATTGCTCCAAAAAAACTCACCCAATCAGGGCGCATCAACTGAACATCCCATGCAAACATCTCGGTTGCTTGTCTTTCCTTGAAAGTATATTAATTCGTTGCTATCACCACTTTGCAAACTGACCTTCGCTCTTTGGATGAAATTGAAAGCATCTCTTTTTGTAATCCAATATTCTCTACCCCCACCAACTTCCTCAGTTAGATAGGCGAGCAGCGTCGGTTGCCTAATGCCGACCTCTGTTCTTCAAAGCGATGCCTTCTCGATACGCATGTCGCGATCGAGAAGATCGATCACCAATCTTTGCCAATGAATGATTATGGCTCTCTATATATTTTTTAACCGACCAATTCCCCTCCAAATCCACACAGAATCGAATCATCGCCGGACAACCAGTCCTCGTATCAGTTTTCTGGAATTTTGTTATATGGTTTGGATTGTGAGTTTTCGACTGCTTTAGAAAATCTTTCGATTTCAATTTCTTAGAGTTTGGCCAATAACTTGTATGGTCTTTTCTAACACGAAGCGGTTTGATGTGCATAATCACGATGCATTAAACGGTTTCGTTATGCACAGTACTGGATTCCCAAATTTGGGTCATTAGATAAAACAACTTCATCATCGCATTGCTCATTCACCACATTCATCTGCGAAAACATAGAGTCAGACAGTTCAGATAATAGAAATGCAGATGAAAGCATCTGAGAGCATAGAAGTGCAGTTAGTCCGAGAAATGCAGACACAAAAAATACCCAAAAATCGTTGAGCGACCACCAAATTTTCCATTAAATTTTAATTACCATGATCACGAACAAGCGCTCAAAAATGAACCTAAGCTGGACAAATCATCTCAGGCAGAGGTACGAGGGTACAGAGAGACAGATGCAGGAGAGTATGGGGCAGAAAGTATATTCATTACTGAGGGTACAGAGGTACATACAGAGGGTATGAGGAAGGTACATGCATGAGGTATACAAGCATGCATAGGTAGAAGTATAGAAGGTATAGTGGTCAGAGGGTACAATAGTATGAGCGACAGAGGGTATGAGGGCACAGATGCAGAGGTACAGAGGTATAAAGGTACAGAGGTACAGAGGTACAGAGGTACAGAGAGTACAGAGAGTACAAATACCAGAAATCTCCTAAAATTCATACCACCCCATCATTGGATTGGGATTTAGTTACCATGATCTAACAACGGCTAAAAAGTGAAACAAAATTGGAAAAAAATCATCAAAGACAAGATAGAGTACATATGTAAATAAGCACTAAAAAATTAATCAAACATCCACCAATCTCCTGAAGGATTACAATATGTTTTCTCCCGAATCAAAAAAAATCATGAAACATAAATATGAATATGAAGAGTACCTGTGCAAAGTCAAGACATGAAAGTCCTAAAAGAACTAAATGTAGAATCTAACTTAAATAAATAAATTATAAACTATCGCCGCTATTTTACATATACAACTCCTTAAAAGATTACCGATCTATTTTCATTTACGACATTATTTATTTCTCAACGCCCATTTCCAGATTCATTCTCCTTCTTCATACTTTCAGATGTTCTCGCCTCGCCTCAAATAAAAAATACCATCGCCTAAATGAAGATATTTATTTCTTTTAAATTTCTCCAGATATATACTCATTTCCGGTTGGTCGGTCGTCGGCGAAACCGAAAAAATAGCGCTCGTTTTTGGCCATTTTGGCCATGTTTATTCAGATCACATCGTCATCCGATTGGAGTCCGCACGTAAACCTACGTGCAGACTCCGGACGTAATATTTTTCTCTCTCTCTCTCTCCATTCACGTCTCGTGCATGCAGCAACGATCCGACGTCGGTGGCCCTTGGCCCACGGTTTTGCCAAGAACCGCACGCAGCAGCAAAGAACTCCCTTCCTCTTTTGATCGTATCTCCTCAACCGCAAGAACTGCAGAGGAAATCGTAGAAATCCCCAAAAAAAAAGCCATTGCCCCTCTCGGTTCGTCCTCAAGAAGCTGATCTCCACCGTCTAGTTCTTCTCTCAAATCGCAAGCCGTGCGAAATCCCGGGCCTGCGTTGTACTAGCCTGCCTTCCGGTGGATGCGTTCGGCTATTCACCCTTCGCTGTTGTCTGCCTTCACGAATTCACGTTCGCTTTACAGTTCGTCGGACGGGCCTGACGAAGCTTCGGATCTAAGATCATTTTTCTTGCCCGTGAGAGATGGCAGCAATGACAACTTTCTCCGTGGATCCATCCCGCCAAGCCTCGTCAAGTTTTCAGAACTCGTCATGTACAACATCGGCTTCAGTCTTCTCTTCCCAGCAAGGACCATCTCCTTCCTTCCTCTTGCAATAATGGTTCTTATCAAGGAATTTCGAATCGTGATGCCAATGACACTAGAAGAGTATGAGTTGGCTTTGTTATACACGATCATGAAGATGGAGCAGCAAAACACAAGCAGTAAGGAAGGGGTGGAGATATTGAAGAGCGTATCGTTTGAAGATGAGGCGCTTGGGAGGATTCAATGCACTTCAAAGATATATCACCTTGAGAGCAAATTTCCAACTTGGATTAAAGCTTTTGCACCAGCAAAGTTCTTCACATTGCATGAGACATCCTAGATTGTCTATCCAAGAAGCAAAACAGTGAGCAAGAGCCCATTCCTTAAGCAGTTCTGGCTGAAGATTGAAACTATGAACAAGGCAGACAATGGTTGCTCTGATAATGTGTATGAATTGAGTGATGAGCTTCTGGCTGTAGCGTTAGAACTCGTCCAGAAGAAGTCTTGCAGGTCAGAGGATGCTTTTATTGGAATGCCACAGGCGTTGCTTTGCTTTGATTGATGAATGGTTCGACATCACTATGGATGAAGTGTTTGAGCTGGGAAAATAAAATGAATTATTACTAATCACACCCAGGTTATTTCGAACGGGCATCATGATGATTTGTTCTCAGAAGCAGCATTTTAGGTAATCACGTTCATAAGATGATTTTTTCAATGAGAATGAAGAATGATGTCCTCGTGAGAAGTTCTTTGATAAAGATGTATGCTGAAAATGGTGCTGTAGAAGAGTTAAGGAAGGTGTTTGATGAAATGCCTGAAAAAAAAAATTTATACATGCTTGTCTTGCAGTCTCACGCATGCCATTATCGACAAATGAAATTGACCATAGTGTTCTAGACATTGCTACGCCATCGTACGCATCGAGTGATCAAGGCCCGCCATGCTCTGGCGCGACGAGATGAAATTCGCCGTGGATGTTCCAGACACCGCCACGCCATCGTGCGCATCGGTAATCAATCCTCGCTATGCTCATCGTGGCATAACGGATTGAAAGTCGTGAGATGCTTCAACACCAACCGCCACGCTGTCAAGGATCGCAAGCCAAAATAGTTTCGAGGTAGCCTACGCGGATGACGCCGTATACCAAATGCCGCCAAATTAAGAATTTCTACCGAAATTAAGAATATCTGCATATATAGTTACTTTTTTGCAGGTGATTGAATGCCTCGTTATGCTCATCAGGGCGTAACGAGATTGAAATTAATGTGTTTCAAACACCAACCGTACGCCATCGCATAACGCAGCCAAATACCCTCTATGCAAACTCTACACCTTTGACTTAAAAATGGGAAAATAAAATGGTTTTACTTAAGAATATTAAGTAAGGAAACCTAAAGCTAAAATTCAAATTAAAAACTCCAAACAACAAAAAGGGGAGGAAAAATAACATACAACAAACACAAAAGCAAAACTAAAAAGAGGGGGAAAATGAAAGCTACTCTAAGGGATAAATCTTCTTTTAAAATAACAAATAAAACTTTCTTTTGAAATCTAAATCAAAACGCCTTCTTCGCCACCGAATCTGCAACCCTTTGTACAAGCAGATAGAAGACGATATTAAATCAAAATCTACAAAAATTATAGAGCTTCCTTCGATCAGAAATTAAAGAATTTCATTCTAATTATGATTTTTAAAATCAATGATTTCATTAATTAGATGAAATTAGCTAAGCAATAAATTCTTGCATGTGTTCGGACATAGAGATTTCAAGTGCAAATTTTAATGTCTGAAAAGTGCAAGCTAAATTGGAATATATTAAATATTAATCTGAAAAATCTAATAAGATATTAGATCAATTTACAACGACTTCTTCGTCATCAAATCTGCAACTCTTTGTATAAGTAGACAGAAGGTGAGATACTAAATCAAAATCTACAGAAATCATAGGGCTTCATTCAATCAAAAATTAAGAAATTTTATTCTAATTATGATTTTCAAATTCAATGATTTTATTAATTAGATGAAATTAGCTAAGCTATAAATTTCTGCATGTGCTCGGACATAGAGATTTCAAGTGCAAATTTTAATGTCTAAAAAGGCTGCGCAGGCTAAGTTGGGATTAAATGAAAATCCAAAATCAATTTTATAATTCAAAAATAAAATTACCTAAATACCAGGATAAGGTTAACATGTCGGGTGGCCTCATCAAAGAGAAAGACATCTTCTTCCTCAATCATTTATACATTGCATGCCTTTGAATTCAAGAAGCAAGAATCATGGCATCAAGTCCTACCACCATTTTGGAGAGTCGAATGCAACATGGACATGGGCGTGATTGGCGAACACATCGCAGTCCTGACATTGGACCGGTTTGAGCTTTGCAACATCTACAACATGGATGAAAATGGATGTTTTACCGTATGCGTAAGTGAGGAATGAGACATTCACTTTCCTAAGAAAATTCCTATCCGGTAACACAATTTCCTTTCAGTAGACAATTCACTGCCACGAAGGAAGGTCATGGTAACAAGAGAGGCTCACCTTGGTCAATGTAGATGTTGGACAAGCAGAAGCTTCTTGTCATCGATAAGTACTTTAATCCTCGCTTTTCAAAATGTCAACCAAGATAGCTTTGGATGCAAGTAAAAACGCCAGCGTGGATGATCATCTTCACCAAGTGGCTCAAATGGTTTGATGGAATGGCGGTGTCACGTACTTTTGATCATGGACAATTCAGTGCACATCCCGATGCAACTTCCTTCTATGTTACACTCACAACATGTTTTTTACCTTCCGCCAAACACCACGATCCCAAGTCATGCGATCTTATCCGGAACTTCAAGGCCTACTTCGGGAGCTGGCCCGATTGATTCGCCGGGACAAGGTTGTAGACGAAATGATCGATGTTACCGCCATCCGCGGCTTACTGGACCGATGTCAAGCAGACAATCGAGCGCTTATTGCATTCACGCAGATCTGACGTTGCTCCAATCGAGGATGCACTCGTTGATCGACATCATCGAGTGCGGAGGCAGTTCATCGCCACTAACCCAATGGACATCCGAAACCTCATTGACTATCCAGCGGAGTTGGAGATGGCCTACGTTCAGGGAGATCGTCAGACCTCTCCAGAATCGGTGCGAAGGCGAAAGCAGTTGGCGGTCGAGCTATGATTGTGAAGGCTTAGAACTTTGGTGTGAGCTTCGGAATAGTTTTGATGCAGCAAGATGTCGTTGACATGGAGACACTTACTGTCATCCAGAAGATCAAGGACAACATCAGCATGATCAGAACCAGCAAGCTTGTGCAGAAGCCAATTTTCCAATATTTCTCGAAAGTTTAAATAGGCCAGATGTCAAATTTTGTAACAAATATGTAGCTGTTTTTAGTAGTTATCAATATAAAAAATTTTTGGGACTGGCGGCGGAGTATTAATTATTGACTTTGGGAGGTTTATTAATAAATGTATGAGGCAGTAGGGGTAGTATTAACTACTAGAGGTTATTGACTTAGCCTTCAACTTAAGCGAGTTCTACTGTATATATATTATGTGTATGAATTTATGATTAAATTTGCTCAAATGTTCTCCCACTTCATGTATAATAAATTAATTGACACGCGTCATTTTCATTTCATATGAAATATCATGTTTTTATTGAATTTGAATTTAATTTGGATCCTTATGAAAATTTTTAAAAAAATCTCAAATCTTTTTTTGAAATTTTTTTCTCATTTCTTGTTGATGACATCCAATAACTTCGATCCTTTGATTGCAAACATTCTAATTTAACCTTTTTTATCACCACAAATTTCCTTTTAATAATATACCATCAGCATTTATTTAAACATAAAAGAAACAGAAAGAATATTTATTAGAGTGGAGATGGGCGTGTGATGAGATCCTTCCTCAGTATCTTTCCAGAGGGGCTCTTTGGGATCTCCCGAAAAAAACCACGCTCTTTGGTGCAACTTGCTTTCTTATGAACTCCATCACCGTCGTCTCCGACAGCTCGCTGCCTTTCTTCCTCACTACATAACATATTGGATACTGCCCGACCTCTTTATCAGGATACCTACGCCTATAGCCTTATTAATAATCCTTCTTCAAAACATATTTTTTACAATGGCTCATTAATAAATATGCATTTCTTTTATTTTATAAGGTAGTGTGCTTTATTTTAGAATAATTTTATCTTATGAAAAACTCATTCTTTTGATTTTATGCATAAATAAAATGAAAGATTTACATATCACATTATAAGTTTATGATATTGATATTTTGATGTGATATTAAAATTTAGGTGTAATTTTTATAAACATTAAAATTTAAATATTAGATATATAAATAGATAAAAATTATGTGGTATGTATATAAATTCTCCTAAAATAAAATTTATTTTGCATGATAAAATATGATGATTTATCTTAATTAAAAAAGGGATTTAGGTAAATATATACAATATAATTCTTATGAATTTAAATATATAATATCTAAATTTTAATTTATATATACATAATTTCTTATTCTTTGATATCACAACTTTCACTTATATTTTTAAAATAAATTGCATCTTTTTTGAGTACATTGAAGAGTTAGATACATAAATATTTAATTTTAAATATTAGATATAGAAATATATAAGAATTGTGTTATGTAAGTAAATCTTTCTTAAAAAAATACTACGGTATACTCATATTGATCTACTTTAAAGGCAAAATGGGGTAATTAAAATTACATCACTGCATCAACGATTTCCGGATGCTTTAGCAATAACTCTTCCAACTCTGCAGGAGCCACCTGATATAAATCAATTCAATCTTGAGATGATCAGAGGGCCAAAAGAATTTAATAACACTCATAAATGTGACCATAAGATGAAACCCCACCTGGTATGCCTTGTACTTAATCAGTTCCTTGATACGACCACAAAGAGGTAGCCATCCTCCGTCAAAGAGGTCTCCTTACGAGCCAACCTTTCTCCAGTGTCAATTTGGTCGCCTCTGGGTTCTTCAAATAACCTATAGTTTCACGTACAAATATGTCAATTTATTGGCCCTCCATATATATCCTTAAGTTCTAAGATTATAGAGAATAAGTGGGCTCTTCAATGCATGATGTTCGATGATGTTAGGAAAAAAAACAAATCTTTGTTTTAGATTGAGTTGTGGTGGAATGTTTAACTTGAATAAGTTTTTTAAGTTTTTTTAGATATTATTTTATATATATTTCATGTTAGCTTAGTTAAATAAATATTAATTAAAAAATAATTAGTAGTGATTTATATATATATTTACAAAATAAGTATTCTTTTTTTTTTAACTAATGTTCTTATGTATTTATATATGCTATGCTATGATCAAATTATTGATAAAAGTAACCAATATGAGTTAGGATTTTGATGTTTTGAGAGAATTTGTAAAAAAATAAGCAAGGGGTTCTATTTTTGTAAATATATTTATATTTTTTGAATGATATAATTATTCCTTTTAAAATCATGAATAATTTTATTTTTTTAGATCGTGCATGCTTTGGCCAAATTTTTTGATTTTATTTATTTCAAATTCAAGTATGTTTCAATAGTGGGTCTAATATATAGTTTAACAACGTTTAACTTAATCAAAACTTTAAACTTTTACCCAGTCTTCCATTAAATTATTGCTTCATGCTTTGAATAATTTCCATTTTGATAAATTACATGAAAAAGGAATCGCATTATGTCTAAAAATATTGTATTTTATTCTCTTTTTTTTTTCTTAGAGAAAAAAATAATATTTAAAACCAATCTTCTTGAGAACCACCTATGGGAAGAAGCTTATTTTTAAAATCATAAATGTTATATACTTTCTGATTTATTATAAAGAGAAGATCTTATCTTTACATTCTAATAATATAATATCGGTCAATCACTATATGTATTATTTTATAATTATATATGTGTAATATTAAAATATATATATATATTTATATATAATTTTATAAACATAATATTTTTATATAATATTTATATTTAATATATAATATATATAATGAGTATATATATATTTAAATTCATGTTTAATGATGATTTTCAAATATAAAACGTATAAAACATAGATAAGCAACATTTAATCTTTCAGAATTACTAAACGAGCTGAGAAATCACCTTTCATTATGCAAGGTCCGCGTATCCAGAGCTCCCCGTTTCGATTCGCCGGCAAAACTCCCCGCTCGCCGGTCCACAATCCTCGCTCTGGCTGTAGCAACCCTACCGACCCGTACCGCATGCTCTCCTCCGCCGTGAAAATCGCTGAACCCATCGCCGTCGCTTCCGTGAGGCCATACCCCTGCAAATATCCACCTCTGGAAACTTCTCCCGAAACACCTCAACCATCTCTCGCCCCAGCGATGCACCACCACAAATCACCTTCCTCACCGTTCCAAACGACAGAACCTTCTCCGATCCCACCATCGCCACAACACCGGCGGGACAGTCGCAACATATGTTGCCCTGTAGTCCGCCGCGGTACGGAGCATCTCTTCCACGTCAAACCGCGAGAGAATCACCACCGTCCATCCCATTGACAACATCGCGATTGCGAATCCGGCCATGCCGTACATGTGGAACATCGGCACCGTGCAGACGAACGTTTTCAAATGCACGTCATCATATTGGTACATAGCTTGCAGAATCCGAACCATCGCGATCAAGTTCCGGTGCGTGGTGATCACTCCTTTGCTTTTTCCTGTGGTTCCGGAGGAGTAGAGAAGCATCGCGGTGTCGTCTTGGCTCACTTGTTCGCGAGGCGGCGAGCGCTGGCTTCCATCTGTGTCCTGCCACTGCGCGGACCGTCAACGGGTTTAAAATTAGAATAACGTGATAAAAATATTATTTTTAAAAATAAATAAAAAATTATGCTTAAAGTCTCAATTTATATATATCCGCTAAGGAATTCTTGATAAAAATTCCTATAAAAATTATCATCATCATTTTTAATATTCAAATTCATGTGCATGAATTCAATTATAGATTTTTATATTTAAAATAATGGATATCTTCAAAACAAAAATTAACAATGACATAAGAAAATATTTGTTCGACTAAATAAAAATAATTGGGTGACGACGCTCATACTTATTTTGTTCAATATAATTTTATATTTGTTAAATTAACGTTAAGATGAATGAAATTTATAATTAATGAAGAAAATATTATATTTCACTATTTTTTTTTTTTTGCTAGAAAACCATTAGAGTAAAAAGTTTCGCTTAACGTGAATCAAGACAGATTTAAAGAGTGAATAATAAAACTCAGAATTTTCGTGGAAAATCGAAAAGAGGAAAACCACGGGCGCGAAAGCTTATGTATCTGAAAGATCTGATCTTCCGTCTCGATTAGAATTATATGAGAAAGGGACAACGGTTGGTAACGATGTTGGCAGACGATGTTGTTGGCGGCGATGTTGATGGCATGTTGACGACGATGTTGTGATGATATTAGCGATAGTAATGATGATAACGACGGCAGTGGTCGGCGGCGATCGGCGGATGCCGGTGGTGCCGATTGTCGCGAGGATCTGAGCTCTCTCTCTTGCCTTTAATGAGAAATTTATTATATGATGGTTCTGCATGCAATCAGTCTCCGAACGCCCATGATGATTCCCGATCATATGATGTATTTTGTGTATTTGAATGTCTGAATTATAAGATCTTTGGCTTGTTGAAATATGAGATCTTTATAAATCCATAAGAGCTTTTAGATTTAGCGATGTGGAATGATATTTTAAGTCGCTGATTTCATTTATTCAGATTATGACTTTTGCATCAAGAATTTCTTCATTAGGCATTAATTTTTTTGGATGATACAATCATCAAAAAATATGTTAGTGCTTCAATAATAATGAAATTTGAGATACAATTTTTATGAATATTCAGAGCAAATATTATGAGTCCGCGGGGTATTTATCGCGCGGCGCAATTCGGGTTCTTGAAACGGATGAGGAAGTGGGAGCTTGCGCCAATCCGGCTTTATGGCTGATTAGAGTGGTGCAGCGAATCAGCTGGTACGGGTCGAAAATTTGTCTCAGCATGGCTTACGCCGGATACTTCGGTCACGCCTCTATTACAAAGGTGGGTCGAGAGGTAACGTGAAAATTTGGTGGCGGCAGCGGCTAACGCGGCTGAGCTGGTCAGCCGGTTGTTGGCGTATGTTACGTCAGGGAGAGCGGCCTTGCAGACTGCCGGCAATCGCGCTGGGCGCATGTCTGACGATGCGTGATTTAGGCTAGTTGGCGGTATGTCATTGGCGGTCGACCGTGAGAGCAGGCGTCTGCGATTGATGCCGGGTAAAAGTTTTCATCTTCAAAGTATTGTAAGTCTGAAGCTGCCAATTTTTATAAAAGAGGAAAAACCTAGCTTTAGAAGTTTCCACGATTTGGTCTGAAGTCCAATGATTATATAAAGTGTGACTTAAGTCGATGTTACGATGATGATGATGTACGATCGATATGTAAATGATAGTGATTTGATGATATCGGAAATGTCGGCAGCCGAATAAGGATCGGCTTTGGTATTATTTCAACCGTCCGATGGAACCTATTTTGGAGATCTTGAGCTCTCTCCTCTCTTCTTGTCATCTAAATGAGAAATAGCGATGAAATATTTTCAATTTTTGATGATTCCTTCATATGATGTTTTGTATTTGAATTTCGATATATTTAAGATATTGTTTATTATTGAGAAATTTAGATATTTAGATTCTTTATTTTTTTTGATGATATTTTAAGTGCTCGATTTTTATTAATTGAAATTCTTCGATTATATCTTGTAGAAATTCATCATATCATTTTAAAAAAAAGTTAAGATTATAATAAAATTCATCACGATGAAAATTACAGAATAAGGCAATTATCCTAATTTATTTTTGATAGGAATTTCTAGGCTGCAAATAAATGAACGTTCTACAAGCTATACAAGCACTTAACTCATAAGAGGTCATAATAAACAAGCATGGACATGTTTAATGAACATTTTGATTTTGATATTCATTGATTTATATTTAGGAACAATATTGTTTAAAGTTTGTGATTTGTTACGATGCTTGAATAAAATTAATTTAAAATTTGATTGTCTTGATTTAATGTTAATTCTTGATTTAAGAGCTTGATGTGATAATTTGTAAAGACTCATATGAAGTTCTACAAAAGCTCAATACAAATATTTATTTAATTAAATCATTATTTAATAATTATTAAATAAATAATAATTAATATTAAAATAAATTTAAATTTTAAATAATATTAACTAATTTAATATAATCTCTTTTTTTGTTTAATTAATTAATTATTTTTTTTTATTTAAAATCTCAAAATAGGGACAACCAACATTTTTTACTCAGAAGACTCATTTAGGCTGGCTTTTTAAGCTTATAGGCATCTTTCGATAACTTATAGAAAAAACTCAATAATAGAGCTTCTTAACTGATTTGTTATCAAGATTAAAATCTTTGATTTCATAAGATTAAGATTTTTTTAGATATAGAAAAATAATTTTTTTGAAAAAACTTTAAAATTTCAAAAATAAATTTATTAACAGTTATTGATTTAACTTTTTACACAAAACTTTTTAAATCTGATGGACTATTTTGACTATTTTCTGAAAAGTAAGTAATTAAAATCTCAAACGGACTCTAAATAAGCTATTTATTTAAAAGCTCAATAATTATTAAATAAATCAAAGTTGAACGTGAAGCATTTTTCTAAGAAAAATTAAGTTTAAACACTATCTTAGAATCTCGAATTAAGCCCGAGCAAAACTTGAATTGTTATTTGGTAAATAAACTTAAGCTGGAATTGATTCGGCTCTGTTTTCAGCGAATTCCCTAAGTATCAAGCACCTTAAACATGGAATTCGTGGCCGGCGAGCTTCGGGAGGAGGGAGCGGGTTGTGAAGGTGAGGACGGGGCTAGAGTCCGCGATCTGGTCCGCACTTTCGTTGAGTGGATTGGTGGTGGTAGGGGCACCGAGACATGACAGGGGAGACGATGGGGAAGTACAGGGAGTTTGGTGACAGGATGAGGACGACGTTTCCTTTGGAGATGGGAGACAGAGAAAAGGAGAGAGAATTGAGAGCGCCAGAGAATCCGATGAGGCAGTAGCGGAGTGAGATGCGAAAGATGAGGTCGTGATGAGGATATGTCGAGATCGGAAGGGAGGAGATGGGATCCTTTGCAGTAAAAGATAGAATTGGAGCAGCCGCTTCTCGGGTCGACGTTTGGGATGTTTTGGTGCGCCATGGCTGCTGGTGATGCAGGTGAAGGAGGGAGGAGGAGGGACAAAATAGACACATTTTAATCAAAATAATTCAAAGAAAATAGTGGACAGGCAGATTTTGAGAGAGAGTTTTATTTTTTTTATTTACATATTATAAGAAGAGAAGAGAGAGAGAGATAAATATATATAATAATGCATATATATTATTTATTAATTATTTAATTATTTAATTATTAATATATATATATATTTATTTATTTTAATTCTTATTTACATAAAATCTAATAATCTCTCATATAAATTCCGTCATTTAGATATTTTCAAAAAAAAAATTTAATATAATATTAATTAAAATTAAGAATGTCTATTTAAAATTTAGCCTAAATAGACACAACTTGAGCGGGTGGTCGGGCATGTATAGAGGTTAAAGTGTTGAATGCTAACTTGGAAGCATTTGTTTTAACTCCCTCTTAGAGAAACTTAATTAAAATTGGCTAGATATCATAGTATTTCAAAGTGGCGTTCATTAAAATTTAATAAATTATCGACTAGGAAAATTTTGGTGCATTTTCAAGATTCGCTATCAATAAATCAGCCAACGAAAGAAGCTGCATTTCTGTGGCATTTCTTTTGTTAAGTCTTTGAATATTTGTCTTTTCATTGCTCATGCAAATGTTATATTTCAAAGTCACACATACTATTTAAATCATTTTTTTAAAGGCTGGATAATCTTCCACTAGGTTTAAAAATTGCTACAAGTAATTTATTATCTTAATAGTTTAAGCCATTGCTAAATAATAATAGTTATAAAATCATTATGATTACTTTGCATTGATTTTAAGTGCTATTAAAAACACTCTAAATCCTATCATAATAAGAACATAAGCCCAAACCCTCAATTAGAAATGAAGTCTTCCTACCCTATGTGAGCTCTCATCCACTATCCACATGATTCTTTATGTTTTGTTCTCCATGAAAAATGTTCTCCTCACCCTCATATTCTTCTTCTTGATCTCTATTAAGTACATTTTAATTTTATTTTACAACTTATAGACATGTGCTTGAAAAGATCCATGTTTGCGCAGAAGTTGCTCTTTCTTGATTGAGACAATCGAAGCTTTATATATATATATATACACACACAACATTGGAATGCTTTAGTTATGTCAATAAAGAATGCATGCAAAAATGATTCATCTACCTTCTTTCTCTATATGTTCACCAAGTCATTAATTTTTATTTTATATTGGGTGCTGGCAAAGTATCACACAAAATCTTTTACCAATTGTATAAATATTTTTACCAAATTAATGAGCAACTTATTGTATAGCTTTAACACAACTTGTGTAAGAATTTATCAATTATTCTTATAGCCAAGAGGACAATACATATCAATTTTATAGTGACTTTCATTGAAACGAGATAATTTGCAATTTCAATAAAAATATTAAAGTTCAAGTGGCAATCATGACATTGTACTTGATCATTTTTAACTAAATATGAATGCCCTCTTTAGATGATATTCTTTTCTTATCCTTAGAAATAGGCAACCTTATTGGTCCAATCAACAAGAATTTAGAGGTAGATTTTTTTTTATAAAACATTGTTGACCTCACTTTTGGAGTGATGATTCAATATCTTCTTCTTAGACTTAAGAGTCTTCTAGGCCATTCTAGACATTAGTCATAAGAGAAATGGTGAAATTTGGATGGGTTGCCGGCTTGTGGGAAGGATTGCAGAACGGACCATGTTTGTGGGCTGGACTGTGCAGAACGGGCCGGAACAGCGGGCTGGTTGGCCGTAGGGATGCTGGTGGGCTGTAGGAAGGAGTTGTAGGTCAGAATGGGCTGAATGGGCTAGAGGGTTCAGTTGCCGGGCCGGATTCCTGCAGGAACAGGCCAGCTGTTTCAGGGAGCTTTGTCGACGGGGCGTGAAACGAGAATAGCAGTGAGGGCGGCCAGGGGCATGGGATCATGAGTGGGATCAGTGGAAAGGCGTGGTCGAGAGCGAGATCACAGAGGCGACGAATAACGAAGAGGAGGAGATTTGTTATTTAGTTTTAAAATTAATTATCTAAGTTTAATTGGCTTTAATGTGACTTTTATGCCGATACAATTAGATAATTAAAAAATATATCAATTCAAGGTTATTCGATGTTCGTTTCGTGATTTGATTGAGTTGGCATCAAATTTAATTTGACTCAAAATGCGTCATCACTTTCGGTCACTCAATTTTCACGCATAGACTTGTCGAATTGATCTTAAACATTTTTATTTTGAAGCTAATGTCATGATCAATTTCACAAACAGAGATCATTTGATTCTCATCAGTGCCTCCTAACCTCGATATATGTGCAGGCGCATTGGCGACTCGATTACTTGATCGATTGGTCATTAAGTTATGCAATATTTATATCCTGACCAATTTTGATGTTTTGAACACGATGGCTAAGTCCGTTCATCAATCAGAGATCATTTGAGTTAATTTTGGTGACGTCTTGTGCATTTGAGCCTCGATTTATGCGGTGTCACTTCAAATCATTCGACCTTTGCACAGAGTCGTCCGAATTGAGTGCAGATAGTCTCATTTGATAGCTTTCGATGTTTCAAAGCTAACAGCATAATCAATTTCACAAACGGAGATCGTTTGGTCATTATCGCAGCTTCTCAACTTCCATATGGTGTTGACACATTGATAGTTCGAGCGTTTAATCGATTACTCTTTAGATTTTGCAATATCTATATTTTGATCAATTTCGACATTCGGAACATGATGGCGAAGTCCGTTCAATGATCGGAGGTCATTTCGATCATTTTCAGGGATGTCCAGTGCATTTTGACCCTCAATTTGGGCACTGTCACCTCCGAAGTCCGTCAAATTCGATTTGTAGGCTTTATTTGATTTATGACACATATGTGGAGGTCAACATTTGATAGGGCAAACAACCCTCTGTCAGCTAAGATAAACTTAAGCATGTATCCTTAGACAAACATCACCCCAAGTCTACGAATTTTACAGGCGCACCCATGTGTGTTGAGGATCCTTTCGGGTTGGGTTACCTACCTCTTAGTAGACTAGGGGCCGACTCCTGGATGTTATGGGATCTAGATCGCACATCATCATTCCCCAACCATCCGTTTAAGTTGAAATGATAAATTTCATAATCTAAAATTTGAAACTCTCTTCTTCTTTACGCTCGCATTTTACGATTTGCGACTAGCTTAATTGAAAGATCTCTCTCTCTACTTGGGAGGGGTAATTAATAGGGGCTTGCTTTAGAAAACCTAGAACTAGATCTAAAGTCCTCACCAAATGAGGATGAAATCTCTGGGTAGTGTCTTATCTACTATTCCATCTGCCTTCTAAAAATTGCACCGACACATTTAAATCACTCTTTTCATTGAAGAGGTCGGTGGCAAATTTTCAGAGCCCACAGATTTAGACTCCGCTGGGGATAGGATTCTCTTTCCATCTTTGACTAGTTGAATTTGAGCTATTGTAATAGTAAAAGCATGATAAAATTGATATTTAAAATTAATCATCAATGAAACTAAATTTAAATCAATCATATTCTTATGAATAATATGTTTGTTCTATATTGATGGATCTTAACACCGTTTATCATGCGGGTCGAGCCAATATCGTCAAACACTATATAATACTAGGGATGTTGGAGCTACTATTCAAATTGATAGTATAGACTTCCCATCAGTAAATAATCCTCCACTCCACACGCATGCATATTGACCAACGTGCATTGGAGGATGATAATTAGAATGTCCACTACTGCTACTGAGGTTCCTCAAAAGAGATAATTTGTACTTAAAGAAGATTGATTCATTTTGAGGTGCCAATCATGAAGAGAACCTTCACTGGGCAGAAAGTTTCAGTCATACTAGTGAATGCGACAACCCTCCTGCCAGTTGAACCTCCCACACTATGAAGGCATGATGTTGAAGCCTCCTCTTCTAGTGGAAAACTAACTCAAAGGCATCATAGAAAGAACAAGTGCTGAGTTGGAGCTCATCAGCTCTCACGGGTCATATTACATTACACGTAAGAATCGACTCAGACCCTTGGAAGAAACAACGAAACTCTATCTCTCATACATTGAGTCTTAAAGGTTGTAAAAGAAAAGGTCTTATGAATAAAAGATATCAAAGGAAAATTACCAGAGAAGTTGAGAATGCTCAACTACAAAAGCTATCATCAGTGATAGTAAGAGCTCAAGATTGTTCTAAGAAATTCTTACATGGTGAGCATTGAGGTGTGACACGAGCGTGTCGGAATCCGTTAGAAAGGTCGGTAGAAAGAAAATAAATATGGAGGAAGCCTCGAGAGAAGAATAGTAGCACAAAAGCTTCTTCATATGGAAGCAAGAGCAGGTGGGAAAGAGAAAATCTTGAACGTGCGGTCATTGTTCAAGTAAAAATTGTACAACCGTATGAACGAAGAGCATTCCTATAATAACTTTGATAATCTAAAGTGGGTAAAGTCTTGGTCAAATCAAAGCAATCCTTTTGGACTCGACAGCGTCGATTCCAACTTCTCTAAGGAAACTTCAGCTGTATATGAGAGTGTATCGGTCCTCAAAGTTGCTAAGAAGAAATGACTGATGAAAAGAAAATATCAAAGTCCTGTCATCAAGGAGGCTAAAGTTGCTCCTCTAAAGAGACCTCCTCTAACAACCTGACAAGATGTCAACCAATCCAAGTCCCACACGGTGAGCATCGAGGTGAGACACCTGGACCGCATGTCTGAGAATCCGCCGTCGAAAGGTCCCGACAAATAGGTGAGCAAATTTGGAGGCCAAAATCTCGAACTGAAATTCCCTTATAAATAGACAACAACATGACATCTAGACTGTACTCCCATAAAATCTACTCCTCATGCTAAAGTATTTAGAGCTGAAGCAGTCTTGCCACTTGAAGTTGAACTACCTTTACTCTGAGTAATCATTCAACACAATCACACTCAAGATGAGAATATCTGTCTACGGATGTGAGAATTTCATGGACTTGATGAGGTCAGGCACTAAGCTCAATAAAATTTAGAAGTTTACCAAGCAAAGATGTCCAAAAGCTTTGTCATTATATGTTATCTTACAAGATTACCCTCATCTTGAGGATCGATCCATTTGATGATGATCGGCGTTGACGATCACTTGGCAAATGAGCGTGTATTACAATTTGATATCACATATGTTCCATAGCAAAGTGAAGGGACAAGTCTTAGCGAATTTCTAACATTCCATTCAGAACTCTTCTCTTAATGATGATTTGCAGATGAACAAATTATGCTCATTCATGAAAGAGAAAAATCACAAATTTGGAAAATATACTTTGATGGATCCTCATCGATTAAACAAGTCCAACATCCAAATTTGCCAAGCAAGCAAGCGAATCGTCTTCATAACACCGAAGGAGGGATAATGGGCGATCATATGGATTGGGAGCCAAGAACTAATAATGAAGGCGAATATGAAGCATTTAGTGGCGGTCGGAAGAAGTTATTTTCATAGAATTGACTTGCATATTTTTGGTGATTCTCACATTATAAATCAAGTACTTGGCATCTATAGAATCAACAAGCTTGAGTTAGCTTTTATCACAAGCGAGTTCTCGAGCTTATGAATCAAATATCACACTAACTCGAAGTCTCTGTCAGAATAGCAAACCAACAGCAAAACTAGCTAGGAAATGACAAGTATGAATGGTGATTATGTCATGATCGGCATATTTACTGGATGAATTCTAGAGTCGATAAAGTATTAATCCACATATGCAGAGGAGTTATCAAATCTGACCCAACAAGATGTGACTCAGGTTACTCCTTATACTCCCCAAAATTAACAAGAAGTTGTACCAAGAAGAGCTAAGAATGACATTGCTTCAGAAAAGTAGTATGAAGCCTTTATAGTAGAAGAGTCGTATGATTGGAGGCAATCCTTCATTGACTACTTTAAAGAAGGCAAATTACCAAATGATAAATCACTAGCAGCTCAAATTAAGAAGAGAATGCTACGCTATGCTTTCGTCAACAACACTTTATATCATAGATCCTTTGAACAAATGTGGCTACGATGCCTAAATACAAATGAAGCTAGTAAAGTGATAGTTGTAGTTCATGAAGGACTTTGTGGTGCACATCAGTTAGGTCCCAAGATGGCAATAAAGATCAAAAAGATGGGTTATTATTAGCCATTTATGGTGAGAGACTGTATTAATCACGCTAAGAAGTGTCATGAGTGTCAAGTACATGAGAATCTCATCCATCAACCTTCAAATCTATTACACCCAATAATAGCATCCTGACTATTCGAATGTTGGAGTACAGATGTAATTGGACCAATTGATCCACCATTGTCAGCTGAACATCATCCTAGTAGTGATTATTTCTCTAAGTGGGCTGAGGCTACTCCATTTAAAGAAATCACTGCTAACTGAGTGATCAACTTCTTCACACATAATGTAGTCTATAGATTTGGAGTGCCACGTCGAATAATTTCTGATAATGGCACAACTTTCAAAAGTGCAAAGATTTATAGATTCGTCGATCGACACAAAATTGATTGGCGATGATATTCTTCAATATATAATCCAAGAGCAAATGGTTTGACGGAGGCCTTCAATAAGATATTAGTCAAATTGCTCAAGAAGATTCTCACCAAAAATAAAAGAAAATGACATACCAAACTAGTAGATGCTCTATGGGCGTATCGAACTACCTACAAGACGCGACTAAAGCCACTCCCTATTCATTGGTCTTTGAACTGAAGCAATTCTTCCACTTGAAGTTGAGTTGCCTTCACTTCGAGTAGCCATCCAGTACAATCTAACTGAAGATCAAAATACTCATCTGAGAATGGAGGAACTCGATGCGCTTGATGAAGTTAGATTGCAAGCTCATCAAAATCTGAAAGTCTATCGAGCAAAAATGTCTAAGGCTTTTAACCATACGGTGCGGCCTCAAACATTCCAAAAAGGAGAATTGCACCTGGTGCTGAGAAGACTAATTATTCCCAATCAAAAATTTGGTGGCAAATTTGAGCCTAATTTGGAAGGCCCTTTTGTCATTGAAAAACTATACCAAGGAGGGGCATACCAACTCATCAACCTAAAGGATGAAAGACCAATGTGGCTAATCAGTGGTCGTTACCTGATAAAGTATTATATATGATAAATACATTCCCAAGGTACAAGTAGAAATCCCCCTGCAAGATAGGGGAAATTTTTAAGTATATCTATTTAGGTTGACATCGTGCTTCATCCTGAGATCCCTAAATAAACATACTCTAGATAAAAAACTTTTTCATGAAAATTCCCCTATTACACAGGAGAATTTTAGAATTTTATATATAGATGAAATCAATGTAGTATGTTAAAATCTCCTTTAGAATACATCAATTCAAATATAAATGTATTTGTATATTTTCATCTTAATAAATTCTCCTAAATGTACTTTAGAATTCCCCTTGCAAGACAGGGGGAATTTTTTAGTTTATATTAAGTTTATTTGAGTTGACATCGTGCCATGAGACGAGATCCTCAAATATACTTTGATTCAGGTTAACATCGAGCGTCACACTGAAATCCCTAAATATATTAATTATTATCACTGTTAAGTTGTAGAGGCTTGCATAAATAAAAAGAATCTATTTGTACACATAAAAAGACAACCCTAAATGTCAAGAAAATTTATCTCTCAGATTTCCAAATTCTGGAGATCAAGGTAGAAGAACTCCCGATTTCGTAAGCTTCAATCAATTAAGTTGGAGAAACATCAACCTCTACATCCTAAAGTCCAGGACACTGATGGGTTCTAAAGGTCGGACTCAACAAACCCACAAATGGCTGAGTTGCTGACGCCCACAAAGGTCAGACTCTACATCCATAGGGGGAATTTTTTAGTTTATATTAAGTTTATTTGAGTTAACATCGTGGCATGAGATGAGATCCTCAAATACACTTTGATTCAGGTTGGCATCGAGCGTCACACTGAAATCCCTAAATATTTCTATTATCCTTTGTTAAGTTACAGGCTTGCGTAAATAAAAGAATCTATTTCTACGCATGAAAAGATAACCCTAAATGTCAAGAAATTTATCTCTCAAATTTGCCAAATTCTGGAGATCAAGTCAGAATAACTCCTGATTTTGAAAGCTTCAATCAATTAAGTTGGAGAAACATCAACCTCTACATCCTAAAGTCTAGGACACGTAAGGGTTCTAAAGGTCGGACTAAACAAGCTCACAAATGTCCGAGTTGTTGACGCTCTCCTCACTCAACATGCCGTAGTGAAAGAGCCCTCGTTCATCAATCTGATGATAAAATCACAAACCCACTACAGCTTAAGTCGAAGACTTTAGTAGGTTCTAAAGGTCTAACTTAACAAGCCCAAATATGGTCGAGTTGCTGACGCTCTCCTCACTCAACAAGCTGTAAGAAAAGGTCGTAGTAAAAGAGCCCTCGCTCGTTAGTCCAATGATGATAGCTGTTCAATCTCAAACTAGATCCAGCTTAGTGATTACAAGCAACCAGGATCTAAGAGATCTCTCTACTTGATCGATAGATCAAGGCAATTTGAGGACACACTCAATTCAGGGCTACCTCAAATCAATCTTCATATTACCTGCAAGGTGATATTTCAATCTATTTTCAAATGATCTGATCAAGCTCAAAGCACAGATCAAAGCCTATCTCCTCATCAAGTCCATCAAAGCGTAGGACCGAGGAAGTGATTCCATAGTTTAAATAAAGCCGATGGCAGCAAGCACAGGGTTCATGACATACATACACTTCCTGATAAGTCAATGTTGACAAATCAAGTTAATCCTTTATCAAGTCCGTCAAGCTCAAAGCTAGGATAGAAGGAATTTCAAATCCGGTAAAGCACGGATAAACCGATTCCCTAGTAGAGTCCTTCATCAAAACAAGCAGACTAATTCCTCCATTAAACCCAACCAAGCATAAAGCTAGGATCAGAGGAGACTCAAATCTGCATGGACATAAAAGAAAGAGATCTTCAACAAAACCATTGAAGCAGATAGTAGATGGTGTAAGTGCTCTTATCAATCCGACAAGTTGATTCTGATAAATCGGTCAAGCCCATCATTTAGTATATCCTAAATAAGGCAGCATACTAATGATAAATCCTGTCAAAGCTCCATAACTTATTATAATCGAAGATAAAATGATCCAAGTTCTGTAGCCAGCATACAAATTAAACCCAAAGCACAAATCAATGTTGATTTTCTCATCAAATCCCAAGCAAAAAAAAATGCAAGTAGCAGGAGGAATGCTAACATCCACTAATACAACAAGAAGATAGACAATACATGATTGATAAAAAAAAGAAGAGAGAAAAGTAAAGTACATCATGGGAGCCTAGATTGTAACTCTAAAGTCGCAAAATAAAGCGCTAAGACTTCTTCTAACTCTCGAAGCTGAAGCGTCGGTAGCTCTAATCAAAGCGACCTCAACATTTACCATAGCGTGGCATAGTTGATAATGTGCCGCTCCTACTCTATAGCGAAGCTCTCTGTCGCTTTCGACTGCGACTCTCGATCCCGACATCAATCTGTAACTTCGGAAGAAGCATCTATCGAACTCTGACTGTCATGTCGTAGAGCCTCAGCACTCTCCTCAAATTCATCATGTGCTAGGTCAGCCATCTCCCTACGAAGCATGACCTGCTCTTGAAGCTCAGTCAGTAAAGTGCTAGAGTAGATAATACTGAGTGATCTCATCCGGTGGATTAAGAACTCTACATCTCTACAAAGAGTCTCTAGATACCTGAGAACCTACTCCTCCAAGCCAGTACGAGCTAAAAGGTCCAAAGTGGTGTTCACATAAGACGTGAAGATATCCAGTGACTCTGGTGAGTCCAATGTAATCCGTGAAACCACATCCCTCAAAAACACTAAGCCACAATCCCGCATGCTCCTATCACATGGATTTGGCCTATAAGGATATCGATGGTAGATCTAAGACTCATAACCTACATCTGACACTGCAAAGAATAAATAAAAATAATCAGCATAAAGCAGAGCAGTAAATATAAAAGACTGCCACTAAAGAATAAAGAGAGAAAGAAAATACATGAACATGGCGAATCCGATTGAACAGGTGTATCGTAAGCAATGTAATCCTCGAGGACCCTCACTATCTGATAAGCTCTAGGGCTATGTATTGGCTCAACAGAAACTCTGCTAGGCATGAGATCTCTCACCTCATAAGTCTTACCAGGACAATGAGCAAAGTTAGACTCAGTAGAGAAATGTGGCTCCATAGAAGGAGTAGCAAAATCTGAAGTGGCAGTATCAAATGCCGGCACACATGACGGCTCAACTCTAGAGTTCTCCATAATATCTCTAGTGCTACCTGACACCTGTCACACTTCATCAGAAGTCATAAACTGCTATGGAAATGGACTCGTGGCACAATCAGTTGAAACTCAAACAGGCTCTGTAGGTCTGCTACACCTACGTCTATGAGTTGGTGAAGAAATCTTAGTATAGCTGGGAGCATAATCCCTAGCTCTGACTCTGCTATGAGGAGTTGTGTCCTCTAATCTCTCATCAACTGGCACATCTTTCATTAATCAAATTAAAATATCAAAGACACTGCATACATTTTAATGATACAATAAAAAAGATGACAGAAGTATAGAAGGAGAGAAGGATAGTGATCATACCTCTAGTGTTGCTATCTCTGCCAATGGTGATCGATGATGGGTCCTTCGACCTCGAGAAACTCCCAAAGACCTTACTCTGTGCTCATATCTCTTCACGCCATGCTCCAGGAAAGAATCGAAAGACAATCGTACCCAAGTGAGGAGAGCATAGCTGACCCCTGTGTGGTTCTATGGAGGAGCTATTCAAAAATGAGAGCCAGTACCAAGTCTCAGTAAATGTAGCCAAACTACAGAAGCAACATAATAGCATGTCTCAAGAGGCCTAGTCTTCCTGACATCTACTATTCACGGAATGAATGGTGCCATCATGAGCTATACACCGAGAAAATCCAAACTCGCAACGATTGGGGGTATCCCTCAATGATAACTAACTGATCACAACCAGCCTAGACGTATATTGAAAAAGTACTCGACCACTCTCAATTATAAAGTAGAAAGGCTTTACCACTCTCATTGAAACTATCGGTAAGATCAGTCTCTATCAAGTCAGGTGGCAAACCAACTGTATCCGGCTAGTGAACTAGCAAGAATCGATCCCTAATCAAGTGAGGTGCAAAGAAGAATAAATGTATTTGATCCTTCTCAAAGGTAGATGATGCTCGGTACAGCTGAATAGTTGTGGGATATCACCGCTCACGAAAAGTATGTTGGAATTTTCGAAACATGCATAGGCTCATGTATATGAAGAAGGTGAATCCAAGCATATAAGTAATGCCAGGCAAGTAACATCAATGACTACCAATGAATCTCTCATAAATCACCCCAAGAACTGTAAACTCAAGATAGCGGAGCTAATGAGATCCGCCACCGTGAAATCCTGCGCAAATAGAACAACAAGCATAGACCTATCGCAATTAGTAGCACAAAGATGCAGCCAAGCTATGAACCCCGCTAAGAGTAACTCGCCACTCAGTATAGTTGGGGAAGAGTACCCAACCGAAAGAAGGCTCGCGATCCTCGACAAACCATCGGCGTCGATACTCCCAATCCAAAAGGAGGACTCCTTAGATAAAGCGTGCTCCTGTAAGAAACTCTGAATCCATGTACTCATGAAAAGTGTAGCACGCGTGCATAGAATACCGGCTCAAAAGTTTGGTGGTAGTGGCTTAAAAGGTCAATATAAGTCGGTGACATGGCTACCTACCTGCCGGTCATCGCCTGAAGGCTATCTGAGACATAACTCCTCGTGGAACACACCTCGTAGTAGTAACCAAACAGGGAGTCCCCGATACTGTAAGTCCCAAAGTGATTAACTCCTCCTAGCCTATCCAACATGTGTTGCGGCTACTTTCCCAAAACTCTGCAACTCCATAAGCCCAAGCAGAGCAAATTCCACTAAAATCAAATATAGATACATACACTGCCTCATAAGTACCAGCTATCCGTAAGGTGTCTATGTGAGCCCGCAAGATGTACCTAGCTCATGTAACATATCCACGAGGAAGACTAGGGATTCTGCCAATGGATGAATCTCGAAGCAAGTCTGATGAGCTCGACTGTAGCTGACGGTGGCTTAGAAGTCTAGATTGTCTCATTTGCTCAATGTTGTCAGAAGCAAGCTATAAAATATCACAATATCTAGAACTGATCTGAGCTATCGTGCCATCCAGAGGATTGTATTCCCCGCATTTCAACTTAATGGTAGCCACCCAATCTGCGGGATCTAAGCGTGAGAGTCCAAGCATAGGGAAGTAGGGGATCGTGCAAAGAAATGTAAAATCACGCCCTCTCAACATGGTATTCTCGCATCTTATCCGATATCGGCATCTTCACGAGGATCATGTCTATCAATCTCCAACCAAATAGCCTCTTTGCTAGGCTCACTGGGAGACAAGTCGTCTGATCTCCTCCAAACAAACATCATCTTGTTAAATGATTAGAGGGAAGACATAAGAATTCGGGTGAAAGCATGACAACACATAAACAAAAAGAGAATAAAAAACTGCACTAAGGAGACTTAAATTAGCTCGCAACAAATATGATATGCGTCATGCGCGTATCATATTTGTTGGGGGCCATTTGTTGACCCTCATTGGTATCCCATTTTTTTAAAAAATAAATAAATAAAATAAATAATAATAATAATAGTGCGTAAATATATTTATACTATATATCGTAATATATATATATGGATATATTTATGTTATAATATATATATATATATAATATATATATATATATATATATATATATATATATATATATATATATATATATATATATATATATATATATATATATATATACTATAATTATAAATAGATATTACAAAAAAAAGGAAATATATATTACTGGTAGCATATAAAAAAAGAAAAAGGAAAGAAAAGAAAAGGGATGCCTCACCTACGCTTGGCCAAAACAAATCCGCAGGCTTTGTTTCTCACAAAACGGGAGGCACTCGTTCGACAATTCAACTGCTTCCGCTCTCATTCAAATTACTTCAACCACACCCGCGCAAGCAACTGCTCCGGTCCTTTGGCTTCTTCGGTTTCCAAAACCGCAAGGAAGGACCCGGAATTCCTAAAAAAAAAAAACCGCAATGCATGAAAGTTACGTAACCTTCGGAAGGACACACTCTCTCTCTCTCTCTCTCTCTCTCTCTCCATTCACGGGAAAAATATTACGTCTGGAGTCTGCACGGTTTTACGCGACCAATCGAATGACTACATACGACATATATGAATAAATAGCCAAAAAATAAGCAAAACGGGCGCTATTTTTTCAGCGCCGCCCCACCCGACCAAATCTGGAAATGAGTATATGCTGGAGAAATTTAAAAGAAATAAATATCTTCATTTGGGCGATTTTTTTATTTGACGATGAGCATTAAGAGCATGAAGAAGGAGAATGAATTAAAAATGGGAGGAAATAACGATGATGTAAATAAAAATAGATCGAATCTTTTTAAGGAGTTGTATATGTAAAATGACGATAGTTTATAATTTATTTATTTAAGTTAGATTTCTACAGTTTGGAGTTCTAACAGACTTTGCGCGGTGAACTGCTTTGGAGTACTCTCTCAGAATCAACGCCATATTTATTTTTCATGATTTTTCGTTTTGAGAAAACATATTCGTAATCCTTCAAGATTTTTTTCAGCTTTGTTTCACTTTCAGTAGCACTGATCATGGTAACTAAATCCCAATCAAGCAATGAGGTGGCATATGACTAATTTTAGAGATTTCGCATTTGTACTCTGTACTCAGACTGTACCTCAGTATCTATATCTCAGATCTCAGACTGCATCTCTGTACTTGCACTCTCACTCCCTCTCAGACTGCCTATACCTACGTACTCTAGACCGGCTATACCTTCTATACCTCTATATCTTTTGTTCCGCTATACCTCTGTACCTTTGTACCCTCTATACCTTCTGTACCTCTATACCCTCTGTACCTATGTACCTCTATACCCTCCGTAATGAATCTATACTTTATGTACCTTATATCTCAGATCTGCATCCCTATACCTCAGACTCTGTCCCTGTACCACTGATGATTTTGTCCAGGTTCATTTTTCAGAGCGGTTCATATCATGGTAATTAAAATTTAATGGTTGCAATTTGGTGGTCGTCAACAATTTTTTGGGTATTTTTTGTTCTGACTCTTTGGACTAACCTCTATGCTCTGATTGCTTCTCATTTCTATTATTTGAACTTCGACTCTATATTTTCAGATGAATGTGGTGCATGAGCAATGCGATGATGAAGTTGTTTTATCTAATGACCCAAATTTGGGAATCAGTACTATATTATATACCAACCGCTTATACCGATCGTGATTATGCACATCAAACTAGCTTGTTAGAAAAGCCATACAAGTTATTGGCCAAACTCTAAGAAATTAAAATCGAAAGATTTTCAGGTGCAAAGCAGTCGAAAAAACTGTCAATCCAAAACCATATAACAAAATTCTAGAAAAGCGTCGAGACCGGTTGTCCGGCGATGATTCGATTCTGTGTGGATTTGGAGGAAAATTGGTCGGTTAAAAAATATATAGAGAGCCATAATCATTCATTGGCAAAGACTGGTGATCTGCATCTTCTCGATCGATGCGCGCATCATGAGAAGGCATCGTTTGAAGACGATGAGGAGACATTAGTAACGACGCTGCTCAGCTATCTAACTGAGGAAGTTGGTGGGGTAGAGAATATTGGATTCACAAAAAGAGATGCTTTCAATTTCATCCAGAAAGAGCGAAGGTCACGGATTGCAAGTGGTGATAGCAACGAATTAATACTTTTCAAGGAAAGACAAGCAGCGGACAAGATGTTTGCATGGGATGTTCAGGTTGATGCGTATAATTGCTTGGTGAGTTTTTTTTGGAGCAATGGTATGTCTAGGGTTGAATTTGATTTTTTGGGGATGTGATAATTTTGATACTACTATCGACAATAAATATAATCTTGTCTGCCCACTCATTGAGTGAATCATCATTGGCAAAACGCCTTATTCGAGTAGCCTTTTGTCTAAGAGACCATCGAGTCATTCACATGGTTATTCCGGACATTTCTTCTTGATGGGTGGCGGGCATCTTATAATGATATTTACCGATCAAGACGGCTATGGCGAGAGAGCTATCGAGAATGTACTACGATACGCTGCCATAGGTTGTGCCAATGGCATATCTCAAAGAAAGCCCCCTCCAAGGTCCATTGCTTTAGTAGTAACAAGAGAGTTCAAGGGCTATTCTATACATGCATGAGCAAATGTGACATGAGGATGAGTTTGAGGATGCTTGGTCGCCATGCTAGAGGAAGGCAATTTGCATGATCATGCTTGGCTATCGAACTTTACAAAATTAGGCGTAAAATGGTCCAGTATTCAACAAAGATAAATTTTGTATGGGCATCTTGTCAACTCAGTAGTGAGGCCACAAATAGGTCATGGTATTTTGAAACCAACAAGTTCACGACGATTGTTTCTTGGGATTGGAGAAGGTGATGGAAACATGGCCCCGGAATGAACATGATGAAGACTTCAAGTGTATCCAGTCAGGAATTGTTCTGTTGTTAGGAGTAGTCCAATTCTTAAGCAAGCTGCTTTGTTTTATACGAGGAAGCTTTACTCTATGTTTGAAGAAGAATTTCTGCATGGAGTTGGGGGATTATCTGTTACTGTGTCAGATGATAGCCCCATGGAGTACTTGGTGAGGAACTTAGAGAAGAAGAATGCATCCAAAACCTGGATTGTCCACTTTGATGTGTCTACTGTAGATATTTCTTGTAGTTGCCAGAAA
Organism: Cymbidium sinense; assembly: GCA_021442155.1. Taxonomy (NCBI): domain Eukaryota; kingdom Viridiplantae; phylum Streptophyta; class Magnoliopsida; order Asparagales; family Orchidaceae; genus Cymbidium; species Cymbidium sinense. The sequence continues at coordinate 91,274,829 of CM038217.1, forward strand.
TTTGAAATGATGGGCATACTTTGTGCACACTGCATTAGAGTTCTTAGCCAGAATGATGTCGCATTCCGGATAAGTACCTCCTCATGCGGTGGTCTACCAAAGAAGAGGACATCTACATTGATGGTTCATGAAGGTTAGTACATGTGGAAAGCGAGATGGAACGACATTATTTTCGGGAACCATATAAGTCGATATGCATATCAAATTATCGAAGGTAATAAGATTGTCGAGGATTACATGCTTGCATCTCTTAACTATCCGATGAAGTGGACCCGTAATAAGTGAGAATTCTCCACCGCTTGAGATCGTTAAGAGGAAGAAGGTGACCACATCATCGCCTAAGGATAAGGACGGTTTGAAGGATCCAATCAAGAGACGCCCAAAGGGTGTTTCCAACGCAAGGCTCAAGCTTATTGGGAGAAGTCCAAAAAATCCACAAGTACTTACCCTACTTGCCTCAAGTTGCTATTACTTATAGGTTCTAAATATTTAATTCATTCTATTTTCTTGTCTTAGAAACCAAAGTGAAGTCCGAGTCTTTGAGAACGGATGCGCCACAGGTTACCTCGCTTATCTATGCCCCTGCTTTTCACAAGTAAGCCTAGAATATTTCACATTGATGTCGTCAAACATTCATCCATTACTAAGATGTTGTACCATTACTACGATGTTGTACCACAGGAATTCAGTTTGACCTCATCAATCAACCAATATGCTGAAGGGTACACTACGATGATGGATATTATTACAAGACGATTTTGATGCATGATATTATCCAAGAAGGCATTTTTTAATTTCATTTTTCGTTTTAGTCATTATGCTTGTATTTTTTTTCCTGTTCAACTGCACAACTTTAGTAAAGTCTTGAAACCTGCAACTACACCAATAAAAGCACTACAATTTGAATCCTCCTTGAACAGATTTAGCCATGTCTCATTAAGAATTTTCTTGTCTGAATTAACATCTTGAATAGCATCTTGCAACTCTACCTAAAATCATAAGTCAAAAAAAAAGATAATGTTCATTACAGGACTTTGCTCTGATAACTCCAAAATTAACACAATAAGCATTCTGATACACATAGTAGGAATCATGACAAAAATATTAGCAGTTGCCCTGGAAATTTTATTTTTTCATTTAGGTGCCAAATACATTGAAGAAAACCTAAAGAACCTCTTTCTATATGCCTGAAACACAAGTCAAAGCATAATTAAAATTATTATCAACTCATCGTCTCCACGAAGAAGCTTTATCAAATTAAAGCATTGAAAATGCCGACAACTCGGAGATATCTTGATCCACTAAACCCTTGTCAATAAAAGATGATTTGGAGGAATGGAAAATAAGCTTCCAAAACACATAAATGGTTATTTTAGGTGAAAATTTTAACCAAAAATTACTTAAATTTTTTAAAATTTTAAAATAAATATTGGTATGTAATTAAAAAAATAAATCCAATTAAATAAAAATCATTTGCATATCTTCAATTAAAAGTTTTTAATAAATTTAGAATCATCAATTTTGATTTTATTATATATAGTCAAATTTAATATTTAAATAAGATAAATTTAATAGCATTAAATTTGTTTAATTTCAGTTCACATGAGATCTATTGAAAATTTTGATGAAAGTATTATATAATTTTCAATTATTATATTTCTATGGATAGATCGAGTATCTACATAAGATAAATTTGATAATTTTATGTTGTCTGATAACAAAGTTATTAAGACGCTTAGATGCTTAATAAATAGTTTATAATAATAAAAATTCAACATGATCAGATAAATTTAAAAAAATTTTGACTTGTACTACTAAAATGCTACACTAAAAATACTAATTTGATTAATACAAATAGTCAATATCTATTCAAATTCTCAAAATTAACATTAGGCTTATATATGGCATTTTGTTCTATGATTTATTTTGATAATGTAAAATGATGATAAAGAGCATATGAGAGAAAGTTCTCTCATTTTAGAGATTGATAATTTAATAATTTATTTATTTTAATAACGCCAACATTATGTTCATTTTGTCTTTTTAAAGCTAATTATCACAACGCTTCATAAAATTTATCATCACCTAATAATAAATAAAAGCCTAAGACCTTGCTAATAATAAAATTTATCATCACCTAATAAGTTGATTTTAAGTTTAACAATTATAAATTAATTTATTAAATTTATTGAAACAAGCCATAGTGCAAACCAGCCATCCATCTGTCAATTTCACAAAGCTCTGCGATTTAAGGTACAGAAGGTTATGATTCATTACAGGGGTAGAGGTGAGGGTATAGAGATACTGAGGCATAGGTAGAGTATGTGAGAGGTATCATAGAGGTATAGAAGGTATAGGGTTTAGAGGGCACAATACAGTATGATACAGGACCTGAGATACAGACAGAGAGAGTTAAGGTATAAATGTATAGGTACGAAGGTATAGGGTACAAAAGGTATGGGGTCTAGAGACACGGTATAGAGAGGATGTGAGGGCAGGAGGTTACAGAGGCAGATACAAAGGTACAGAGGTACAGAGGTACAGAGAGTACAGAAAGACCAACTTTGGACAATTCAACACTGCCTCTCAAACCTGCACAGACAGTAGCAGAGGAAAACTAAAATAACAGAATGAATATGCACACCCAATGGGCGCCCCTTCGAAAAAGAGACCGAACAAAATTGGACAGATCCTAAAAAAATGCAGAAACATAGACCAATTTGGGACAATTCAACCATGCCTCCCATATCTGCAGGAGCAGCAGCACATAAAAACTAAATTAATAGAACAAATCAACCCACTGAAATAACAAAATGAATTATCCCTACCTAAATAGAATGTACTGTACAGAGAACAACTCAAGCATCCAAATTTGATTTAAGTGTTTTTTGAGGCCAAGCAAAAAATTGTATAAACAAAGTCGGCCCTAAATCTATTCATCTTTTTTTTCCGCCCCAGTTGAGCCTAGTTAATTGGGCTTCTCGAGCCGCTTCCATGTATTTGTAAAATGAACATGCCGCTACACCGTTGGACTGACCGCAACCCGCCACCGCTTCAACCGCCATTTTACCGATTGTTGCCGAAATAATGTCCGATATCCCCGAGCCGTGAATTTGATCGAAGATGGGCAAGGTATTAGTTAGATCCCCAGGAGAACTCGCAAGAAGAGTGCATACCATCTCCGTCAGAATGGCTTTATGTGTCAGTTTTGGCAATGAGTCGTAAAATGACCACACGCCAAGCTTGATATTTCTGACAAGAAGTGTCCAATGCCGACATATGGGAATAGCGCTCGATGCACCGGTCAGATATATCTTGGATATACATCTTGCTTTCTTTTAGCAAGCCATACTGCGCATAATTCTGCAGGGATGCAAGATAACATCTATAAGTCACAGCAGACACACATGGATATCATGAATGAATTGCAGAACCATTAAATTTGGAGGAGTAACTCACCCAATGTAAGCATGAAATGTATAGGAATGGGACATACAATCCCGCACGTGAGTACTTCTCGCCTAATGATATGAGAACATCGACGTGTATCTCACTGACATCGATCCGTCAAGAATCACACCGCTCGTGAAATAATAATATTTCCATCTCCCAGTTATTCATAACGGATTCTAGCCATAGTATGTCCTCCAAACGGGAAAAAATGGACTGAAAACAAATGCAAAATCTCAAGAAAGTATAAAGGGTACAGGGGGTATAGAGAGTACATATGCAAATGCTCTAATGTACTTCCACAGAAGCAAGAACATTGTCTCAATAACCAACGCTAAATGTCAGAAAAATTGGGCCAAATGTAGCCTAAACAAACAGTCGAAATACTCTGTACTCTAATGTTAATACAAAGAGTACATATGCAAAATACCAGTAAAAACTGAATTAATCAACCTCGACATTGTTCCTAATGCATTATAAAGTACATATATCATCCAAATAGGGCAAATATATTCCACAAAAGTACAAAAAGTAGGCATATAAAATCAAAGGGATGCCATAAATAAACCTGTATACATCTGATGGATTGTAATGGATAAAGACAGAAAACCCTAAAATCTTTCAAGTTCAGAATGCATGTGGAAATACCTCGTAACCAACCGAATACCTCAATTTGAAATTATTTAGAATCCCTAAGCCTGATGTCGAGCGGAGGTGGGAGGCAGACGGGGCTCAGAAATTCTCTTCGTCGAAAGCCACATAAGTATTACGAAAGAATCGCGGCGGCAGATATTTTGTTCCCCACAGTTTAGGCGAGGTAAATCGGGTCGGTCGGTAGAGCTAAACCGGAACATAGCCGTTTCCGTCTTACGACGTCATTTTTTGGCGCAGTTTATTCAATATATCTGTGCCACGTGTCATCATCCGATTGGAGTCTGCACGTAAACCTACGTGCGAACTCCGGACGTAATATTTTCCCAAGAGAGAGTGTGTGTGTGTCCTTCAGAAAGGTTACGTAACTTTCATGCCCCCCCCAACAAAATATATATATATATAGTATAAATATATTTACGCACTATTATTATTATTATTTATTTTATTTATTTTATTTATTTTAAAAAAATGGGATACCAATGAGGGTCAACAAATGCCCCCCCAACAAATATGATAGCATGGCGGATCATTATTGTCGCTAATTCGTCTCCTTAGTGCAGCTTTTTATTCTCTTTTTGTTTATTTGTTGTCATGCTTTCACCCGAATTCTAATATATGTTCCCTCTAATCATTTAACAGGTCAAACGACTTGTCTCCCAGTGAGCCTAGCAAAGAGGCTATTTGGTTGGAGATTGATAGACATGATCCTCGTGAAGATGTCGATATCAGGGATAAAATCGGCTACTCGACATGTTGAGAGGACGTGATTTTTACAGGGATTTCTTTGCACGATCCCCCCTACTTCCTGACTATGCTTCAGACTCACCTGCTTCCGAGGATCCCGTAGATTGGGTGGCTACCATTAAGTTGAAATGCGGGGACTACAATCCTCTAGATGAAAGCAGTGCTTCAGTCGTTGGATATTGTGATATTTTATAGCGCCGGCGATTGAGCAAACGAGACAATCTAGACTTCTGAGCCACCGTCAGCTACAGTCGAGCTCGTCAGACTTGCTTCTAGATTCATCCATTAATAGAATCCCTAGTCTTCCTCGTGGATATGTTACATGGGCTAGGTACATCTTGCGGGCTCACAGAGACACCTTACGGACAGCTAGTATTTATGAGGCAGTGTATGTATTTATATTTGATTTTAGTGGAATTACCCCTGCTTGGGCTTATGGAGATGCAGAGTTTTGGGACAGTAGCCGCAACACATGTTGGATAGGCTCGGAGGAGTTGACAATCACACTTTGGGACTTACAGGCTGTGTCAGGACTCCCAGTGTTTGGTTACTACTACGAGGAGTGTGTTCCACCTGATGAGGAGTTATGTCTTAGATAGCCTTGGTGATGACCGACGAGGTAAAGCCATGTCACCGACTTATATTGACCTTTTAAGCCACTACCACCAAACTTTTGAGCGGGTATTCTAGGCATGCTATACTTTTGAGTACATGGATTCAGAGTTTCTTACAGGAGCACGCTTTGTCTAAGGAGTCTGTATTGCTACATGATCCTTTTGGATTGGGAGTATCAGACGTCAGTAGTTTGTCTGAGGATACTGCAGAGCCTTCTTTACTGGTTGGGTACTCTTCCCCATATCTAATTTGGAGGAGTTACTCTTAGCGGGGTTCATAGCTCAGCTCGCATCTTTGTGCTTCTTGATCGATAGGTCTATATGCCCAGGTGTTCTATTAGCAACCAGCAGGATTTCACGAGGTGAGCAGATCTTATTAGCTCCAACTGTACTAGCTAGAGTTTATAGAGTTCTTGGGGTGATTTATGAGGCAGATTCATTAGGTAGTTGTGATGTTACATTGCCTTGGCATTACTTATATGCTTGGATTCACCTTCATATACATGGAGCCTATGCATGTTTCGAGTACCCAGCATACTTTTCAGAGCGAGGATATCCCACAACTATTCAGCTGTACTGAGCATCATCTACCTTCGAGAAGGATCAGATACATCTATTCTTCTTTGCACCTCACTTGGTTAGGGATCGATTCTTGCTAGTTCACTAGCCGAATACAGTTGGTTTTCCACTTGACTTGATAGAGACTAGTCTTATCGATAGCTTCAATGAGAGTGGTAGAGCCTTTCTACTTTATAGTTGATGAACATTGAGAGTGGTCAAGTACTTTTTTTATATCGTGGGTTGTGGTGGTCGGTTATCATTGAGGATACCGATAATTGTTTACGATATTTTGGATTTTCTCAGTGTATAGCTCATGATGGCCGACCATTCATTCCAGGGATAGTAGATGTCAGGAAGACTAGGGCAGTGCCTCTTGATACATGCTATTATGTTGCTTCTGTAGTTTGGCTACATTTACTGAGACTTGGTATTGGCTCTCATTTTTGAATAGCTCCTCCATAGAACCACACAGGGGTCAGCTATGCTCTCCTCACTTGGGTACGATTGTCTTTCGATTCTTTCCTGGAGCATGGCGTGAAGAGATATGAGCACAGAGTAAGGTCTTTGGGAGTTCCTTGAGGTCGGAGGACCCATCATCGATCACCATTGGCAGGAGATAGCAACACTAGAGGTATGCTCACTATCCTTCTCTCCTTCTATACTTCTGTCATCTTTTTTGTTGTATCATTAAAATGCATTCAGTGTATCTGATATTTTAATTTGATTAATGATAGATGTGCCAGTTGATGAGGAGGTTAGGGCTGAGGACACAACTCCTCATAGCAGAGTCAGAGCTAGGGATTCTGCTCCCAACTATACTGAGATTTCTTCACCAACTCATAGACGTAGGTGTAGCCGACCTACAGAGCCTGTTCGAGTTTCAGCTTAGTAGGGAGATGGTTGACCTAACACATGATGAATTTGAGGAGAGTGCTGAGGCTCTACGACATGACAATCAGAGTTCGATAGATGCTTCAGTTAGGCAGTTGATTCTGCGGATCGAGACAGGTTGGCGGGGCGGAGAGCTCGGGCTATAGAGTAGGAGCAGCAGCATTATCAACTACGTCACCGGGCTATGGTAAATGTTGAGGCTGCTTTGATTAGAGCTACTAACGCTTTATAGTTGGCTGAGAGTGAGCAGAAGTCTTTAGCAGTTTATTTAGCACAGCTTCAGGAGTTACAATCTAGGCTCCCATGATGTACTTTGCTTTTCTCTCTTCTTTTTTTTATCAATCATGTATCATCTATCTTCTTGTTGTATTAGTGGATGTTAGCATTCCTCTGTTACTTATGTACTTTTTCTGCTTTTAGGATTTGATGAGAAAATCAGCCTTAATTTGTGCTTTGGGCTTGATTTGTATACTTTGTGCTTTGGGTTTAATTTGTATGATGGTTACAGAACTTGGATCATTTTATCTTTGATTGCAATAGCTTATGGAGCTTTGACAGGATTTGTCATTAGTATGCTGCCTTATTCAAGATATACTAAATGATGGGCTTGACCGATTTATCAGAATCGACTTGTCAGATTGATAAGAGCACTTACACCATCTACTATCTGCTTCAATGGTTTTGTTGAAGATCTCTTTCTTTTATGTCCATGCAGATTTGAGTCTCCTCCGACCCTAATTTCATGCTTGGTTGGGTTTGATGGAGGAATTAGTCTGCTTGTTTTAATGAAGGACTCTACTAGGGAATCGGTTTATCCATGCTTTACCGGATTTGAAATTCCTTCTGTCTTAGCTTTGAACTTGACGGACTTGATAAAGGATTGACTTGATTTGTCAACATTGACTTATCAGGAAGTGTATGTATGCCATGAACCCCTGCTTGGGTTTAGATTCGCTTGAAGGGTACATCTGATGACCACCTTCTATTTATATAAGGTCAATATTGAGTTATTAGTCTAGCAATGTGTGCTTTAACAGACTGAATAACCACAAAATTCCTTTAGTTCAGCCATCGGCTTTGTTTGAACTATGAAATCGCTTCATCGGTCCTACGCTTTCTGCTTTGATGGACTTGATGAGGAGATAGGCTTTGATCTGTGCTTTGAGCTTGATCAGATCATTTGAAAATAGATTAAAATATCACCTTGCAGGTAATATGAAGATTGATTTGAGATAGCCCTGAATTGAGCGTGTCCTCAGATTGACTTGATCTATCGATCAAGTAGAGAGATCTCTTAGATCTTGGTTGCTTGTAATCACTAAGCTGGATCTGGTTTGAGATTGAACAACTATCATCATTGGACTGACGAGGAAGGGGTCTTTCACTACGGCCTTTTCTTACAGCTTGTTGAGTGAGGAGAGCGTCAGCAACTCGGCCATATTTGGGCTTGTTGAGTTTGACCTTTAGAACCTGCTCAATTCTTTAACTTAAGCTATAGTGGGTTTGTGATTTTATCATCAGATTGATTAATGAGGGCTCTTTCACTACGACATGTTGAGTGAGGAGAGCGTCAGCAACTCGGCCATTTGTGAGCATGTTTAGTCCGACCTTTAGAACCCATCCATGTCCTAGACTTTAGGATGTAGAGGCTGATGTTTCTCCAACTTAATTGATTGAAGCTTTCGAAATCAAGAGTTATTCTGACTTGATCTCCAGAATTTGACAAATTTGAGAGATAAATTTTCTTGACATTTAGGGTTATCTTTTCATGCATAGAAATATATTCTTTTTGTTTCTGCAAGCCTCTGCAACTTAACAGTGATAATAATAGATATATTTAGGGATTTCAGTATGACGCTCGATGTCAACCTGAATCAAAGTATATTTGAGGATCTCATCTCATGCCACGATGTCAACTCAAATAAACTTAATATAAACTAAAAAATTCCCCCTATGGATGTAGAGTCTGACCTTTGGGCCAACAACTGCCCATTTATGGGTTTGTTGAGTCTGACCTTTAGAACCCATCCATGTCCTGGACTTTTGGATGTAGAGGTTGATGTTTCTCCAACTTAATTGATTGAAACTTCTGAAATCGGGAGTTCTTCTAACTTGATCTCCAGAATTTGGCAAATCTGAGAGATAAATTTTCTTGACATTTAAGGTTGTCTTTTCATGTGTACAAATAGATTATTTTTATTTCTGCAAGCCTCTACAACTTAACAGTGATAATAATAAATATATTTAGGGATTTCAGCGTGACGCTCGATGTCAACCTGAATCAAAGTATATTTGAGGATCTCGTCTCATGGCACGATGTCAACTCAAATAAACTTAATATAAACTAAAAAATGCCCCCTGTCTTGCAAAGGGAATTTTAAAGTATATTTAGGAGAATTTATCAAGATGAAAATATACAAATACATTTATATTTGAATTGATGTATTCTAAAGAAGATTTTAACATACTACATTGATTTCATCTATATATAAAAATCTAGAAATGCCCCCTATGTAATAGGGGAATTTTCATGAAAAAGTTTTTCATCTAGAGTATGTTTATTTAGGGATCTCAGCATGAAGCACGATGTCAACCTAAATAGATATACTTAAAAATGCCCCATGTCTTGCATGGGGATTTCTACTGTACCTTGGGAATGTATTTGTCATATATAATATTTTTTCAGGTAACAACCACTGATTGGCGGCATTGGTCTTTCACCCCTTTAGGTTAATAAGTTGGTATGCCCCTCCTTGGTATACTTTTTTAATGACAAAAGGGCCTTCCCAATTAGGCTCAAATTTGCCACCAAATTTTTGATTGAGAATAATTGGTCTTCTCAGCACCAGGTCCAATTCTCCTTTTTGGAATTTTTGAGGCCGCACCATATGGTCAAAAGCCTTAGACATTTTTTCTCGATAGACTTTCAGATTTTGATGAGCTTGTAATCTAACTTCATCAAGCGCGTCGAGTTCCTCCATTCTCAGATGAGTATTTTGATCTTCAGTTAGATTGTACTAGATGACTACTCGAAGTGAAGGCAACTCAACTTCAAGTGGAAGAACTGCTTCAGTTCCAAATACCAATGAATAGGGAGTAGGTTTAGTCGGCATCTTGTAGGTAGTTTGATACGCCCATAGAGCATCTACTAGTTTGTTATGTCATTTTTTTTTTTTTTGGTGAGAATCTTCTTGAGCAGTTGGACTAATGTCTTATTGAAGGCCTCCGTCAAACCATTTGCTCTTGGATTATATATTGAAGAATATCATCGTCAATCAATTTTGTGTCGATCGATGAATCAATAAATCTTTGCACTTTTGAAAGTTGTGCCATTATCAAAAATTATTCGACATGACACTCCAAATCTATAGACTACATTATGCGTGAAGAAGTTGATCACTCGGTTAGCAGTGACTTCTTTAAATGGAGTAGCCTCAGCCCACTTAGAGAAATAATCACTCGCTACTAGGATGATGTTCAGCTGACGATGGTGGATCAATTGGTCCAATTACATCTGTACTCCAACATTCGAATGGTCAGGATGCTATTATTGGGTGTAATGGATTTGGAGATTGATGGATGAGATGCCCATGTACTTGACACTGATGACACTTCTTAGCATGATTAATACAGTCTCTCACCATAAATGGCCAATAATAACCCATCTTTTTGATCTTTACTGCCATCTTGGGACCTAACTGATGTGCACCACAAAGTCCTTCATGAACTTCAACTATCACTTTACTAGCTTCATCTATATTTAGGCATCGTAGCCACATTTGTTCAAAGGATCTATGATATAAAGTGTTGTTGATAAAAGCATATAGCAATTTGAGATCATTTAGTAATTTTCCTTCTTTAAAGTAGTCAATGAAGGATTGCCTTCTTTAAAGTAGTCAATGAAAGCATAGTGAATTCTATTTAGTAGTGATTTATCCTTTGGTAATTTCCTTCTTTAAAGTAGTCAATGAAGGATTGCCTCCAATCACATGACTCTTCTACTGTAAAGGCTTCATACTACTTTTCTGAAGCAATGTCATTCTTAGCTCTTCTTGGTACAACTTCTTGTTGATTTTGGGGAGTATAAGGAGCAACCTGAGTCACATCTTGTTAGGTCAGATTTGATAACTCCTCTGCCTGTGGGGATTGATACTTTATCGACTCTAGAACTCATCCAGTAAATATGCCGATCATGACATAATCACCATTCATATTTGCCATTTCCTTAGCTGGTTTTGCTAAGCAGTCAATTTTTCTATTCTCAGATCGAGAGACTCGAGTTACTGTGATATTTGATATCAGCTTCATAAGCTCGAGAACTCTCTTGTGATAGAAAGTTAAATCAAGCTTGTTGATTCTATAGATGCCAAGTACTTGATTTATAATAAGCTGAGAATCACCAAAAATATGCAAGTTCTGAATGCCTATGAAAATAACTTCTTCCGCACTACCAATGCTTGATTCGCCATTATTAGTTCTTGGCTCGATCAATCCATATGATCGTCTCATTATCCCTCCTTCTGGTGTTATGAAGACGATGTCGATTCCTGCTCTTGCTCTTGAAAAATTTGGATGTTGGACTTGTTTAATCGATGAGGATCCATCAAAGTATATTTCCCAAATTTGTGATTTTTCTCTTTCATGAATGAGCATAATTTGTTCATCGGGCAAATCATCATTAAGAGAAGAGTTCGTCGGAATGGAATGTGCAGCTAGAAAATCTGCTAAGACTTGTCCTTTCACTACTTTCTGCGGAATATATATGATATCAAATTATAGAAGTAATACTGCCCATCTTGCCAAGCAATCTATCAATGTTGGTCTTGTCATCAAGTACTTCAGCGGATCGATCCTCAAGATGAGGGTAATCTTATGAGATAATACATAATGATGAAGCTTTTGGACATCTTTGCCGGTAGACTTCTAAATTTTATTGAGCTTAGTGCCTGACCTTGTCAAGTCCATTCAATTCTCACATCCATAGACAGACATTCTCATCTTGAGTGAGATTGTGTTGAATGGCTACTCAGAGTAAAGGTAGTTCAACTTCAAGTGGCAAGACTGCTTCAGTTTGAAAGGCCACGAACCAATGATTTGGAGGTCGACGTTGGTCGAACTTGTACCTACGGTGGTTAGAGAGCTTGGGAGGTGATTCATTCTTACTCGACGGAGTGTGTGGAAGGTGTGTGTGAAGTTTATTTAGATTTGGTTGAGTCTAGGTGGAGTTGGCTCGAATGGACGAATATCCTATTTTGGCTTTGGAAAATCTGGTAATGAGGGAGCTCAGTTTGCTTCGGGGAGGGCTATAGGGCTTCCGAAATGGCCTTAGGGAGCTTGCCGAGAGTGTGAGTGATCGATTTGGATCGAAATGAGGGGGTATATCCCCCTTAGATCAACCGATGGATTTGGCTCACCAGTGGCCAACCACGCCAGGTGTGAGTGGTCTGTGTCACCTCCACGTGGCTCGACTTGGTTGATGGGATGTTTGGCTGGTGGCTCAAGGTGGTTGCCTTCTTCTTTGGGTCCATTAGTTTCGGCCATGGTGGGCAGGTGAGTTAACTCACCTCCCATTGGTCCATGGCCGACCTAGCCCACATGGGTACGACTAGGTGAGTAGGTCAGACCCCATTTTAGGTGTTTGAGGGTTGCCAAGGGAAAAGAGGGGAGTGGACTTTTCCAATTTAAGCAAAATCCCATGTGGGGAGGAGAATCCAAAGGAGATTTGTTTTGGGTTGAGCCCAATTCAGGTTGGGCTGCTTTTAGGTTGACCCTAGGAGGGTTTAAGATGGGTTGGGTCAGGATGCATTCAATTTTGGCTTGGTTCAAGTGAGTTTGGCTCAATTTGACCCTTATAGGTCACACTGGGTTAAGATGGGTTAGGTTGACCAATTGGTCAAATTGGGTCAAGCCAAGGCTCGGGTTAAGTTTAACTGATGATTTGAAGTATTTTGGTTCAATTGGTTTCAACTAATTTGGCCTAAGTTTGATTTTCGCTCATTTGGATTCATATAGGTCAAATTGGTCAAGTTGTCCAATTTGACCAAATTAGCCAAGTTGGTTTAGATTATGGGTTGGATCATGTTCAATTGATCAATTGAAGATGATTGTAGGCTTTAGTTTGAATCAATTTGGATTTGATTTAGATTTTGGCCATTTTGACCCTTTAGATCAATTTGGGTAAAATGGGTTAGGTTGACCAATTAGTCAAACTAGCTTCAATTATAGTTTTGGTCAAGTTCAATAATCAATTTAGAATGAAGTTGAGCAATTAGTTGCAATCAATTTGGGTTAGATCATGATTTGACTCAATTGATCTTTTATGTCAAATTGGGTCAACTTGGGTCAAAGGGTCAATAGGGTTAGGTTTGGCTCAATTGATGGTCAAGTCATGTTCAAATATTGATCATAGGTTGGTGTGAATCCATGGTTTTAATTAATTTGGCTTGGGTTGAAATTTGGCCAATTTGGTTTATGTAGGTTAAGAGGATTAACTCGGTCAAATGACCAAGTTGACCTGGTTTGACCCAATTTATGATAATTGATCAACCTAGGGTGATCAACAATAATGATAAGTGGGTTTGGTAGATTTAGCTCAATCCAATTTGGGTTGGATTGAAATTTAGCTCAAATAGGTCTTTTAGGTCACTTTGGGTCAAGTGAGCCTATTGGGTTTAATTGGGTTTAATTGGGTTGATTTGAGTTTAGTTGAATTTATATATGGATTTGGGGTTGATATATAACTTTGAATGCAATTGGTTTGGGTTCAAATGGGTTTTGGTTCATTTGAATATCTTAAGTCAAAGAGGCTAGGTTAGGTTTGATTTGGATTGATTTTGGTTTGGCTTGATGATTGTAAATTTGATTTATATTTGGGATGATTATTGAAGAAATAATTGATTCATGAGAAAATCAATTGAATTTGGTTTGAATTGAATGGGATATTGGCTAAGTCCATGAAATTGAATCATATGGCTTAAGCTTGGGTTTGATTTGAGTTAATATTTGGATTAGGTATGATTGAAGGTTTGATTTAGTTTGATTAGAGATCTGATTGGGTTTGATTTATATTTAGGATGAGGATTGAAGATATAATTTTTTCATGAGAAAATCAATTGATTTTGGTTTGATTTGAATTGAAATTTGGCTAAGTCCACGGAATAAATCAATAGGGCTTAAGCTTGGTTTTTGATTTGATATTTTGATTTGGATATGTGATCAATTGAATATAGATTTGATTTATATTTAGGAAGATGATTGAAGATATGAATTGATCATTAGAAAATCAATTAATTTTGGTTTGAATTGGATTGAGATCTAGCTAAGTCCATGGAATAAATCATGTGGCTTAGGTTTGGATTTGTGAATTTGGCTCAAATAGGTCACTATAAAAATGACTAGAAGTGTCTTATGACTAAGGAAGTCTTAGCGTCTAGAAGACTCCTAAGTTTAAGAAGAGGATATTGAATCATAACTCCAAAAGTGAGGTCAACAATATTTTATAAAAAAAAATCTACCTCTAAATTCTTGTTGACTGGACCAATAAGGTTGCTTATTTCTAAGGATAAGAAAAGAATATCATCTAAAGAGGGCAATCATATTTCGTTAAAAATGATCAAGTACAATGTCATGATTGCCACCTGAACTTTAATATTTTTATTGAAATTGCAAATTATCTCGTTTCAATGAAAGTCACTATAAAATTGATATGTATTATCCTCTTGGCTATAAGAATAATTGATAAATTCTTACACAAGTTGTGTTAAAGCTATACAATAAGTTTCTCATTAATTTGGTAAAAATATTTATACAATTGGTAAAAGATTTTGTGTGATACTTAACAAAAGAAATGCCACAGGAATGCAGCTTCTTTCTTTGGCTGATTTATTGATAGCAAATCTTGAAAATGCACCAAAATTTTCCTAGTCGATAATTTATTAAATTTTAATGAACGCCACTTGATGTAATACTATGACATCTAGCCAATTTTAATTAAGTTTCTCTAAGAGGGAGTTAAAAAACAAATGCTAAGCTCCAAGTTAGCATTCAACACTTTAACCTCAGACATGCCCGACTGTTCAAGCTGCCAAGTCTATTTACTCCCTCCTCGGTCCCCTTCACTGTTTCATCACCAGCCATGGCACAAAACATCCCAAACGCCGACCCGAAGTGGCTTCTCGCTTCCACCCCTATCTTTATAGCAAAGGGATCCCATCTCCTCCTTGATCCTCGACATCACGACCTTCATCTCTTAGATCCTCACTGCACATCGCTTCATCGACGCTTCCACCGCCGCCACCTCTCCTACTCGGATCTCTGGTGCTCCATCAATGCTCTCTCCTTTTCTCTATCCTCCGTCCACGGCATCTCCAAAGGAAACGTCGTCCTCATCCTATCACCAAACTCCTTGTAGTAACCCGGGTAGTGTCTAGATGGGGTCGCAAGGATGTGATCCAAATAAAGTGCCCACAAGGGAGGTACCGCTAGGGGCATTACCCTAAGACCTAAATAAGAATACCTATTGGTGTACGATGGCCAACTCAAAGAGAAAGGGTAGCAGACTTACATCTGTCATGAGTTGTGTATCCACCGGGTGGGTTGCTTTTAGCATAGTGATCACCAACCAATCTAAGGTTCCCATCGATGTGCGATGATCAATTAAGAAGAAGGCATAGCAGACTTACATCTTCACAGATGGAAATGATCATCGAGATAGTCTATCATTGACAGGATAGATGCTATCCGACTTAGGGTGACTACTAAGCAGGGAGTCTCGAGGAAGGACTGAACCCAAACTTGAAGTAGTCAGGAGGAAAGAAACCGCTAAGGGGACTTACCCTAAACCTCAAATATACTTGACCTAGTCGGTGCATGAAGGTTAATCCAAAAAGAAAGCATAGCAGACTTGCATCTTCTTAAACGAAGCCATCATGAGATAGCTTACTGGCCGCGCAGTAAGGCCTACTATATTAACAAGTCACTCATCAGTGTGCAGTAGTTAAGCCAGGAGGAAAGCGTAGCATACTTACATCCTCCTAAGTAAGAAGACCACTGAGGTGACACACTAGCTAACTAGTGAATCATCCAGACCTAGTGCAGATACTGAGTGAGGGTCGCTGGGGGCACTATCTCAACTCAAAGTAGCCCGAGAAAAAGGATATGTGTTTGTTTTATGTGTTTGTGTAGTTTGTGTTTGTGTTGTGTTTATGAAGGATAGGATGTCATTTGGGTTCCTTACACCTACCCTAAATAGATCATGGAAGATTCGTAGATAGAAATGCTTTCACTCTAAATAGATTGAATTTAAAATGAATTTTTCATTGATGATAATTGCTTCCAAACATAAATTTATGGATAATATTTCTCTAGGTAGAGCCCGTTGATTGGAAGCATCAGGCGCTCCCCTTTATGATTGATAAGTTGATATGATTCTCATTGGTAGGCATTCCTAAGTGCGATCAAACATGCCTCCCATCTTGTGATGGGCAACAATTTATCTCCTTAAAACTAAAATAAGCTCTCCTACTTGAAAAGCTCTAGGACAGTCCAGCTTGTTGTAAGCTTCAATCATTTTGGCATTGTATAACTTGAAGTTTTGGAATGCCCATAGGTGTCTCTCCTCCAAACCTTTGAGTTCTTCTAACCACAATTTATCATTCTGCTATATTGTGATCTTGCTACCCACAACTATCCTTAGTGATGGGAGCTGGACTTCTAATAATAGAACAACTTCAAACCCATGCACTAAGGAAAAAGGGGTAGATTGAGTTAGTGTTCTGTAGGTGGTACGGTAAGCCTATAAGGCTTCAACCATACTCATGCCACTGTCATTTATTATTGTCGAGTATCTTCTTGAGTATTTGGATGAGAGTTTTGTTGACGGCTTCTGTTATGCCATTTTCTCTTAGGTAGTATATGGTAGAATATCTCCAATCTATGATGTGACTCTAGGAAAAGTTGTTGATTTTGGTGCTCTTGAATGCAGTACCATTATCAGATATAATCTGGTGAGGCATCTCAAGCCTATATACGATATGGTTCCTAAAAAAATTAAAGCACATGCTAAGTTGTGGCCTCTCTGAGCGGAATTGCCTCTCTCCATTTAGAAAAATAGTCAGTGGCAGCTAGGTTGAACCGATCACCCTTAGAAGAAGAAAGATTGATCGGACCCATTATGTCAGTACTCTAACACTAGAATGGCCATGAGGCCAGTGTTAGGTGTAGAATGTTGGGTGGTTGGTGTAGGACCAGTCCATGTACTTGACAATTGGGTTTTGGTTAAGAGTTGAGGGAGTTTGAATCGGGAAAGGGGTCTCCTATTTCAGCTTTGCTCAGGAAGTAGAAATTTGAAGTGGCGATGGCTTGGAATCGCTCGAGAGCTTGCCAGGGATTTTCATTTCTCTCTTTGGAGCTCAGATGAAATGAATTGTCTGATTTCCTATGAGAATTGAAGGGGTATACCCCTCAATTGGCTGAGATGGACGAACGGGATTGCTTCCCCAATTTTGGCTAGCTAGCCCTCGTCAGAGCACCAAAGGGGTCATAATCGAGTCTAGATGGCTCAGTTTGAGTGGAGGAATGCTTAGGAGGTGGCTCAAGGCTTGCTATGGCCGATGGATTCTCCCTTGATCCTTTGGTTTCTTAGTTTGAGAGGGAGGTGAGTTAACTCACCTCCCTTTGGTCCATGGCAATCCTAGCCCACTTAGGGTGGGCTAGATGGCTAGTGAACCCCTAAAATGGGTGCTTGATGGCCAAGGTGAGAGGAGAGTGGACTTTGCCTATTTTAGTAAAATCTCATATGGGGAGTGTTGACCTTACTTTTGGAGTGAGCTCTCAACTTCTCCATCTTAGACATAGGACTCCTCTACACATTTAGAGTTCCTTAGTCTTAAGATACTTCTAGTGATTAGGTGGAAACTTAACATAACCCTAGAGACTTAGAAGAGTTAGCCATAGGAATAGGTCATGTCTTAGAGGGTATTAGGAAAAGCCTACCCTTTAGCTTGAATCCAAATCCTTACTTTCTTCTTTCAAGTCAAACTTCAAATTCAAATCAAAGTTCAAATTCAAATCAAACTTCAAATTCAAAGCAACTTCAAATTCAAACCAACTCCAAATTTAAATCAACTTCAAATTCAAATCAACTTCAAATTTAAATCAATTCCAAATCAAGCCTTAAATCAATTCTAAATCCAAAATCCTTCTTAAGCAATTGATTTCATCTTATGGACTTAGCCAAATCACTTCAAATTCAATAGATATTATCACCCATTTATATTCTCATTTATATTCACAACTATAAATGAAATATAAATTCAAATAACAAAACTAAATAAACTTAATTCCAAATCCAAAATCCATCCTAAGCTTTTGATTCCATCTTGTGGACTTAGCTCAAATCAAATTCAAACCACTCCAAATTCAAAAGATATTTCTCATGAATCAGTTATATTCTTATTTATATTCACAAATATAAATAAAATATAAATTCAAATAACCAAACCAAATTCAAAGCTCAAATTCAAATCCAACTTAAATCCAACTTAAACCATTTCAAGTCAAGTCCTTGAACTCCTTCAAACAAATCTAAATCACTACAAATTCAAAAGATTTTCTCATAACCATATATATTCTCATTTCTATTCACAAATATAAATGAAATATAGATTCAAATAACCAAAACCAAATTCAAAACTCAAATCCATATCCAACCTAAACCTAACCTATCCTCTTTCAAGTCAAATTCTTGAACTTAGCCAAATCAATCTCAAATCAATCCAAACCTTTGGATTTTCTCTTCAAACAATCAATCCTTCAATCATAAAACCAAATATAATTATAAACTTCAATCATCAAACCAAAATCAAACCAACCCAAGTCAAACCCATGTTCACCATTTTGACTTAAAATTGTCAAATGAATCAAAACCCATTTGACTCCAAATCACTTGCGATTGGATTTATATTTCAAACATAAGTCCATATTTGAGTTCAACCAAACGTGAATCAAGCCTTGATCAAGTCAATTGACCCATTTATGCTCACTTGACCCAAAGTGACCTAAAGCACCTTTTTGAGCCAAATTCTAATCCAACCCAAATTGGATTGAACTAAGCTCACCTAAGCCTCATATTGCGAGCAACAATCATCCTAGGATCACCCAAATTGAGTCAAATTAAGTCAAACCTAGCCTTTGACCATGTCAACACTTAAGCCTAAAACCTAAACTAGCCAAAATTTATCATAGGCTAAATTAATTGAAACCATTGATCTAGACCAATCCATAATCAATGATTAAACATGACCAAGTCATCATTTGACCCAAACTTAGCCTAGTTTCACTAAGTCAAGTTGACCCAAATTAACCTAATGGGTCAAATCTTGATCTAAGCCAAATTGATTGCAACCAATAGGTCAAATTCAGTCTAAATCACTTGTTGAACTTGACTAAAGCCTTAATCCAACTAGACCCAACCCAAATTGACCATGAACCCAACTTTACCTAAAAGGTCAAATCAACTTGAAATCAAACCAAACCAAAATTTGATTGAAACCAAAGCTTGCAATACATTTCAAATGATCAACCAAGCCTAAACCAACCCATGACCTAACTCAATATAGGTCAAATTGGTCAATCGACCCATTTGACCTAAATGAACTCAAATGAACCAAAACCAAATAACTCAAATTGAACCAAACTAATGACACCCATAGGCATATGATCATTTGAACTTGACCTAACCTATAGTTTGACCTAATTTGACAATTGGTCAACTTGACCCAAGTTGACCTATTTTGACCTGAATGGGTCAACTTGAGCCAAATCATATCAAATCAACTCAAATTCATTGAAAATTGGCACAACCCATTTTTTAATCATCTTAAATTTGTCTAAATCAAAATCAAGGATAAATGACTATTTTACCCCTAGGTCAAAGGGTAACCTATGGCCAAATTCACTTGGAATTTGTCCAATTCCTTCTCATGGACACTTGGCATCCTTCTAGTGATCCATTTGGACACCAAAGAGGGTGGTGCGCATGACCTAATGGGTTTGGGTCAGCCATGACCCAACCCAAGGCCAAACTAACCCCTCTAATGGGAATTATCCCCTTGGATCACCTCCTACACTCACCTAGCACATGTGCACTTCTTCCATTCCACTCCTATGCCAAAATTGAAGACACTCCTAACAACCTAAACAACCCAATCAATCTCCTCAACTTGATCAAAATGACAAGATGGCTCTCGACCATCCAATCCAAGGAGGGAGAGATATACTCCCCCTCATTCCCATTCAAAATAACCTCTCTCAATTGATTGAGCCCAGGAACTAAAACCAAGCTTCTCCAAGCTTCCTAAGCATTCCAAGCTCATTTGAATTTCTCCATCTCATTTTTCTTCAAAGTCAAATAAGGGAGGTGAGGGATTATCCAACTTACTCAATTCCTCAAACCTAAATTCACTTTCCAAGCACCATCAAGGAAGTAAGTCAAGCTCACCCAAAGTTGTTCCCAAGTCTTCAAGCCGTGAAGGGGATTTCGATCAAAATTGCAAGCCACTAGAGGGGAACTTGGTCAATTGGACAATCCACTTCAAATTGAAGCTTAAAACCTTCAACAGAGCTTCATCTCCACTAGACGAAGCTACCTCCTCCGTTGGAAGTGTGATAGCCTGTAGGTATGACTTAAACTGATCCTCCATTGAAATTTGTTTGGTCTTTTGTGAAGAGAATTGTCATCCCATTGAAATTCAATCATTGGATGTTCTTCCCTACACCTCTTGATGGTGGGTGAAAATTACCTAAGCTCAAGTGAGCTCGGATCAAGCCATGGAAGATGAACAACCTCCGTCTCCCGTAGCTTAGGCAGGGATGAATCATGGGCCATCCATCCCGCTTATTTTGGATGGATGACCCTAATTAAATCAATTTAGATCTCTTATTTTAATCTTTTGAAACCATTTTACCACCGTCGATCCTTGATCGATAGTGGGAAAGCGCACGCAAAGAAGTCGACGCGCATGATGTAACAACTTAAATAACCAATCCCATCATGCCATGTGGAAAGCGCCTGTCGGCCATCCAATGGTGCCAATGAGATTAATTAATTAGGCTATTTAATTACCCATTAATCATAGAAACTTCATAAATTTATAACTAAATGTAAAAAAATCTAAAAAAAAATGCAAACTCTAGTTCCTTTTAAAGATAATTCGAAGGGGAATAATATAAAATTAAGTTTAATTGATCTTGAATAGTAGATTTCACTTAATTTTAGTTTTATTGGGAATTTAATTATGTTAATTACTCCTTAATTACTTCAACAATTAATTCTAAACTTCCTAGGGTTGATTAGGGATGACCTTTGCCTCCCATGATTTTCTTGGAATTTATTGTTGGATTAATTCGGGGGAATTGTTTGATTCATCCCTAATCACTCTCTTAATTGATTAAGTAATTAATTAACCTATTAAATAGTGATAAATCCATTAATTAAGTTTACTAATCACTATAAAATAGTGAATGGGCTTATGGAATGAGATTAGGATTCTTTTTCCAATCTCTTCTCCCTAAGTTCACTCCATTTGGAAAACATTTAATGAAGTTGTAATTAATGGGTTAATAACTTCATTAATAAATTCAATTAATCAAGATTCAAAATCAAATCATTCCAGAACTTAATCATCTTAATTCTTGGGTAGATTCTTAGGAGTTCAATAACCTAAGAAGCTTCAAAGCAAATCATATCCAACTAACATGTGTGGGAGGATTATGAAAGTACTTAATTAAACTCTTTAGCTTAATTAATCAATAATTATGAGCCAATTGTATTAGGCCCCTTTATTACTTAGGTGCATTACTAATTTAAATTTCATGTGATTGCATATCATATGTTGGCTCATAATTATTTTGTTAATTATATTAAAGTGTTGGAGGTAAGAGATAATTAACGGATTTAATTCACACCTTAACCTAAATAAAACAAAAAATCAACCTAATCATTCTAAAATTAAACTAAACTAATTCACACATGGGGGAAATAGGTTAGGACCAGCAAACCCTTTCTCACTAATCATTTCCTAAATCAAATCAAATCCAAAAATAAAAATCTCTTTAAAGAATTTTGATTCACTTTGAATAATCTTATCTTGTAGGATTGTCCTTAGGAATTAATTAGGGTGAATGAAGTCATATGCTTACATCACTTTATTTCTTTCCAAGCATGTTAAATATTGTATGCCATATGAAATCATGCATTTATATATTTTGAAAAAAAATCAATTAAATCAACATGTTTTCCTTTATGTCAAATTGTATATTTTGGCTAAAGTAAGAATATGAGTGGCTACTATCATTGTTATATCAAAAACTATTTTTCACAACTTACAAATCAAAGATTATAAATAAAGTGATGCTACTTATAAGTAATTATAAGCTTGCATGTGATGTGTATTATGTGATTATGTGATTCACTTCTCTTCTCTTAATATGGACTTGTCTTTTGCATGATTCTTCATCCATTTATTTTTTTGTACATGCACATGTATTTAAGAAAAGTGGTATATTAGTCTGGATATATCGGGGTTGCGAGGCTTTAAGTAGCCCTAAGTAGGTCTTGTATCTTACACCCTGTTAAAATAATGGCACCGTACTCACTTATGTCTGGATTCTTTATTTAGCATACCTAAATTTGCTAAGTAAAGATCCTCTTTTAAAAAAAAAAATCAAAACCAAAAACAAAACACATTTGGATTCTTTATTTAGCATGCCTAAATTTGCTAAGTAAAGATCCTCTTTTAAAAAAAAATCAAAACAAAAAACAAAAAACATTTAGATTCTTTATTTAGCATACCCAAATTTTCTAAGTAAAGATCCTTTTTTCAAAATCACAAAAATCAAATCACATTTGGATTCTTTTATTTAGCATACCCAAATTTTCTAAGTAAAGATCCCACATTTTAAAATCCAAAACAAAAGATTAGACATGGGCTATATTTAGCATACACAAATTTGCTAAATAAAGATTTCATTTCTAAATTCACTCATGATTCACATCATGAGAAAATAAGTAAAAGAAGAAAATTATTATCAAACACCTCATTTAGCATACCCAAATTTGCTAAATGAGTAATCCCACATAAAATTAATTGACCCTTTATTTATCATACTCAAATTTGTTTAATAAAGGGTCCCCAAACATAAAAATCAAACTCAAATATGAACAAATAGAAGCATACAAAAAATCTCTTAAAATATTGGAACCCATTTTCAACATACACAAATTTATTGAAAATGGATTCTAAACTCAAAAATCTCCTTTCCAATCCATTCAAAAATCTCTCCTAAAATTAATGAGCACCACTTAACATATTCAAATTGTTGAGTGTGGGTTCAAATTCTAAATCAAATCTCAAAAAGTTAGCAAAATACCAAAGCAGAAATCTAATGTGAGTTTATTTTTCCAAAATTGTAGAATTTCAACCGCTTTAGCTCAAGTTTAATTCAGTATTATTGGACGCTTAGAAGTATGTCTTCACTTTTCCTTTTGGGATGGATTTGGCCTTGATCAGCCTCTCACAAACTGACTTTGCCCATTTGATTCACTTTGGTCGAGGATTTGAGGGGGCCAGAATCACTTGTGAGGGGAAACCCTCACAACTGTCAACAGGAGTATGGTGGCTAGGCAGAAGTCAGTCATTCATGTTGAGATGCCTTCTGACTTCGAGTTTCCCTCATTGAAGTGGTAGGCTGTGGTAGTTACAACAACATTTGCAATTTCAGCACCAGTGCATTAAGTGGTTCCCATTACTGCCCCAATGTGGGCTAGCACCCACTCGTTGGCTTCTTCTAAGGGGAAGGCTACCCTATCTTCAAGGATAGTCTCCCACACTTTCAAGATAGGTCCTCGTCTGCTCCTCCCAATAGAACTCAACGAATGATCGCAAGATCAAGCGACATCACGCACCAAGGAGATGGAGGCAATTTCTCGCGTAGAGAAGTTACCCAAGATAGTTTCTCCTCCGATCACAAGTTTCATCCTTTTCCGGATCGATGGAGAGAAGATATTAGGAGGATCTTAATGTCACCTACCCAGATAATATGAGGCTCCTACCGAGATAGTAGAGGTCATGCCCGCCTCAGTCCTGATCCGAAGTTGAGGCTTACGGATGGTCAGAGTCTGGGGCCCAATTTGATCTACGATCACCATCCTCATAGCGCAAGCACATCCGATAGAGAGAGGGAGGCCCATGTATGCATGTTACCGAGAGAGAGAGGAAGTACGGCAATCAGAACCTCGAAGAGTGCTACCACATCGATCATATAGCATTCTACCGGCCACGCCCCACCATGGGAGGAGAGCTCCCATACAGAAAGGGTCAGTGGTGCCTCCATCACTCCACTCCACCCACGCCCATCTCCAATGCAAGTTCCATCTTCCATAGTTCCATCAAAACCATGAAGGCGATCAGGGAAAAAGAGCCCCACTGGTGATCCGACTATGGCCAAGAGATCCTATTTCATCTACATCGCTGACTGAGGCAAGGTCGAGCTCCCTTGCTCGACCTCCCACTTCAGTTACGGTAAAGAGGGAGTGGCAACCTCGTAACATTGTAGTCGTGCCATCATCACCACCACCACAGCAGATCATGGAGATGGAAGAAGAGGGGAAGAAGATAGTATTGCCCATGTAATAGATCTTCTCAAGAGTACCACTCCACCCAAATTGAGTGACAGTCATGAGCATGTATCCTTCAGTGAGTGTAGTCCTCACAAGATTAGCTCTTCAGTAGTAGGGAGGTATCTCGGTTCATGGACATGATCCCCACGGTCATGATCATTTGTGCCTGCGTAGTTGGATCGCTCCCTAGATGATATTGTAGCACAGTATCTAGTTGAGAAGAAGGAAATCTTAGGGTATAAATCGTCTAACCTAGAGGAAGAAAAGGTTAGTTTTGATCCCAATGAAGATGATTTATTGGTGGATTCAACAGGAGTGCAAATGGTTGATACCAGAGTTCCCTCCTTCGGGATCAGCAGAGTTTGGAAGGTGATGTGGCCGAACAGGATGATACAGCCTACTCGACCCAACACCTCCTTCAACAACTTAAATAGAAGGATGAAGAGATTGATTAGATGAGAAACGGGCTTGAAGATTTGCTGGCAGCAGTTTTGGCACTTCAGAACCAAGCCCCAGCAGCACATCCTATTATTGTAGAGATCGATTAGCATTATTGCATGAAGCCAAGAGTTCACCTCTAGAGTGGCAGTAGCACTGGTATAGGAAGGTAGTGGACAGTACCTCCGTACAAGAAAAGGATATTAAACTCATGGTTGAGCAATAAGTGAGAGAAGCACTAGCATAAGCCCGAGGAGAATCATCGGTTCCAAAGGGTAAACCCTACCCAGAGGAATTTGATGTTATCCAATATCCTAATGGTTTTATGCCACCTTCTTTCAAGAGTTTGGATGGCAAAAGAACCCACATAGCACACATCGTCATTGTTGCAACGTTGGCGCATGCTTACTATTCCATCTTTTTATCAATAGTTTAGCAAGCATAACCTTTGACTGGTACGCTGAACTCCCTAATAGTTCAGTGAAGACTTTTGCTTAGTTGGCATAACTCTTTATTAAGAGGTTTGTTGGAGCTCAACAAAGGGTGACTATGGGCGATCTCGTTCTAGCATAACAACACCTTGGTGAGTCTCATTGATTTTATTCTCAAATGGTGCAATTTGAGTATGAAATGAACAAAGTTGTCTAAAACATCCATTGAGATTCTAATTAAGAATATTCATGCCTCGATCGCCTTCATGCTCAAAGGTTTTACCTCCAAGACATTTGAGAAGCTAATCAATAAGGCGGCTACTCTACAAGGAGAGGTCAAACAGTTACCATTTCAAGATCAGTCAATAAAGCCAAAGTCACATAAAGCTTATGAGAAGAAGCCAGGGGTAGTAACAGTAGCGGATAAAGGGAAGCAACCGGCCAAAGATCAGTATGAGAGACCTCAGCTCCAGACCACCAATTCCACCTCCTTACCACCGCCATCCCTATCACCACATGCCTCCATGGCCTTCGTCGCCTCCTCCTCAGCCATACTCACAATAGCGGTACATATACCCATCCCCAAGTAGCTATCATCCACTTACTCTTTTGGATAAACTCAACAAACCTTATTCATTTAAGAGGGAGGTATTCAGGAAAATCTTTAGGAACCTCTTAAATAAACCTGATTTTCAGCTACCCGAGCCTAGGAAGCTGGAGGAAGTGGGCAGGAGCAATGATCGTAACTTTTGTCCCTACCACTGCATACTAGGCCATATTTTGAAGGATTATTTTACATTTAAGAGCTGGATTGAGCATAGATACAAGATAGGCATCATAGTTATCCCAATGGAATACCTAGTGGAATAACCATCTAATTCTATTAGGGTAATCCTTGGGGATACATGTGATCCTCTCAAAATAAAAGAAGGTTAGAATATCTCTTTATCCCGAACCTCTAAAAAGATTATTTCAAAAATCAAGAAACTTTTCTTGCAGGTGCCTGAGGCAGCTCGAACATCTAACATCAAGGAAGATTTACAAGTTGCTAAAAATAACTTGGGAAAGTGGGAGCTCAGCAACAGCCCATACCAGCTCGGGATAGCCAAGTAGCACAACCACGGATCGAGCCCAGCTTCCAGTCCACCATTGCAGCTACTACTTCAGCCAGCACTTGTACTTCAGTTAGCTCTTCTTCTAGTAGACATCTTGTATCGACGGATGAGGATATCAAATCTCTCACCTCACTTACTTTACTATATTTCTATTATGTACTTCCTAAATCCAAGAAATTTAGGAATAAAGCTAGTTTGAATTATATCTGTGTCACTTCTGATGATTCTACTCTTATAAAAAACTCTCCAAGTCCAAATAATAATTATAACAACTCTGATCTTCCTCTTTTTGATTCAGAGATGGACTTTCCTTCTATGAATAATACGGGTTCACCTCTTAAGATAGACTTGGAATCATCTAA
This sequence comes from Cymbidium sinense, assembly GCA_021442155.1. Classification (NCBI taxonomy): domain Eukaryota; kingdom Viridiplantae; phylum Streptophyta; class Magnoliopsida; order Asparagales; family Orchidaceae; genus Cymbidium; species Cymbidium sinense. Next base: position 91,301,766 of record CM038217.1, read on the forward strand.
TTCTGAGGGTCCTATAGGAGAAGTTGTATGTGAGCTTGATGAGCAGGTAGAATCTTCCACTAAACCGCCACAAGAGATCACCAAAGTTAACCTCCATAGTGGCAAGGTTCTACCTCCTAGGGCAACACCTCAAGATAAGGGAAAATAAGTCATTGGTACTAATGAGCAAGAAGCCCCTCCACAGGATGCTCCACCCATGGATATATGTGGAGAATCACCCAAAGTGGATTACAATGTCCTCACTAAGAAAGTTGATGAACTAAGCATATATGATGCCCTTGTCTTATCCAAAGAGATGAGAATCATTAATCGAGGCTCTTCTTGATCCGAGTTATGCTTAGCTGACCATTGTTGGAGAGGAGGCACATTATTCAAGAGAATCCCAGCAAGTCACATTCACAGATGAAGACCTTCTTCTGGGGGACATGGAGCACAACCGTTCCCTCAACATCACAGTGGATATGGGTAGATTCAGACTTTCTAGGGTTTTGGTTGATCTAAGTGCATCGGTGAATATTATGAATCTAAAGACCTTTGCTTATTTGAAGATTGACATCTTACACTCTGAGGAAATCGGATGATGTTGAGAGGATTCAATGAACAGGGCGAGAGGGCTTTAAGCTCCATAGTGTTACCTTTGGAAATAGGTGGAAGACTAAGCTAAGTTCTATATAATTGATTCAAATACTTTATTCAATCGCTTGTTCGGTAGGCCTTTGGATACACTAGAACGATGATTCCATCCTCCCTCCATGCATCAAGTTTCAAAAGCTGAATTTTATGAATTAATCGATTGGATCTTTAATTAAATCAATTAATTACCTTACCTATGTTACCTTAATATAATTAACCAAATAATTATGAGCCAACATGATATGCATCTGAATGGAAAGTAAATTTGTAATGATCCTAGAGAATAAAGGGGCCTAATGCAATTGGCTCACAATTGATAGTTAATTAGATTAAAGAACTTAATTAAGTACTCTTATGACTTCCCACACATATGGATTAGCCATAATTTCTCTAATTATCTTTTGGTTATTAAACACCTAAAGATCTACTCCTGATTTAATTAATTAGGATCTTATGTGATTAGGATTTGAATTTGATTAATTAAGCCCTTTAATTAATTAGTTTTTAATTAGTCTCACTTTTTGTTATTATTTTTCTCCAAATGAAATGGAATTAAGAAAGAGATTAGGAAAGAGGCCCAAATCTCATTTCCTTTACCCATTCAGCTCAAGTGATTAGCAAGCTTAATTTATTAATTTTACTGATTATGAGGTTTATTAATTAATTAATTTAATCAAGAAAGTGATTAAGGCTTAACTAGTCAATTACCCTAATTAACCAAGCAATAAATGTCAAGCAAATTTTGGGAGGCAGTCATCCCATTAAATTAACCCACAAAGTTTGAGATTAATTACTCAAGTAATTAGAGAGTAATTAAGTTAATTATGTTTGTAATTAAACCTTAATTAAGCTTCAGTTACTGTTCAAAACCATTTGGAATTGATTTTAAATAAATCTCCTTTAAAATACCTTCAAAACAAGTATTTAATTGTTTTTTTAAAATTTTTCTACAATTTGTAATGAATTTTGGAAGTTTCAGCCATTAAATCATTTAATTAGGCTTAATCTTGTCGACTCCATGTGGACCGCTGATGTGGCATGCTTTCCACGTGATGCCGTCGGATTAGCCACTTAAGCGTCCAACTCAAAGTTGACGTGGCTGATGGCGGACACACTTTCATCTCTGTCGTTCAATCTAAGATCGGATGGCGTAGATCAAACCTACGATTCTTTAAGGAACAAAATTAGATTAAATCTACCGAATAATTACGATCATCCATTCCAATCATGCAGAACGGACGATGCATGATCTATCATCTCCCAAGTGATGAAAGACAGACACCGTTCACCTTCCGTCGCTCGATTCGAGCTCACCCAAGCTCGGATCGAGTTGGAAATCAACCCACACCTTCACACGAAGGATCCGAAGGAATCCAATGGCTAAGATCGCACGAAATACAACTTTCCTTCACAAAGCTCCAAAGAATTTTTACCAAAAGCTCAGTTTTGAAGAATTACCTCACTGGAGCTCAAGACCGGTGGTAGAATCGATTAAAAAAGCTTCGTCTAGTGGAGACGAAACCCTACTGATCAGCACATGCGTTGATTCCTCGTCGTTCACTGAAAGGCCATGAACCAATGATTTGGAGGTTGACGTTGGTCGAACTCGTACCTACGGTGGTTAGAGAGCTTGGGAGATGATTCATTCTTACTCGACGGAGTGTGTGGAAGGTGTGTGTGAAGTTTATTTAGATTTGGTTGAGTATAGGTGGAGTTGGCTTGAATGGACGAATATCCTATTTTGGCTTTGGAAAATCTGGTAATGGGGGAGCTTGGTTTGCTTCGGGGAGGGCTCTAGGGCTTCCGAAATGGCCTTAGGGAGCTTGCCGAGAGTGTAAGTGATCGATTCGGATCGAAATGAGGGGGTATATCCCCCCTCCCTTGGATCGATGGATGGATTTGGCTCCTGAATTTCAGCCGGTCAACCACTGCCAGGGTGCCGGAGTGGTCTGTGTCACCTCCACGTGGCTCGACTTGGTTGATGGGATGTTTGGCTGGTGGCTCAAGGTGGCTGCCTTCTTCTTTGGGTCCATTAGTTTTGACCATGGTGGGGAGGTGAGTTAACTCACCTCCCATTGGTCCATGGCCGACCTAGCCCACATGGGTTCGGCTAGGTGAGTAGGTCAGACCCCATTTTGGGTGTTTGAGGGTTGCCAAGGTAAAAGAGGGGAGTGGACTTTTCCAATTTAAGCAAAATCCCATGTGGGGAGGAGAATCCAAAGGAGAATTGCTTTGGGTTGAGCCTAATTCAGGTTGGGCTGCTTTTGGGTTGACCCTAGGAGGGTTTAAGATGGGTTGGGTCAACATGCATTCGGTTTTGGCTTGGTTCAAGTGAGTTTGGCTCAATTTGACCCTTATAGGTCACATTGGGTTAGGATGGGAGGTTAACCAATTGGTCAAATTGGGTCAAGCCAAGGCTTGGGTCAAGTTTAAATGATGATTTGAAGTATTTTGGTTCAATTGGTTTCAACTAATTTGGCCTAGGTTTGATTTTGGCTCATTTGGATTTCTATAGGTCAAATTGGTCAAGTTGGCCAATTTGACCAAATTAGCCAAATTGGTTTGAGTTATGGGTTGGCTCATGTTCAATTGATCAATTGAAGATGATTGTAGGCTTTAGTTTGAATCAATTTGGATTTGATTTGGATTTTGGCCATTTTGACCCTTTAGATCAATTTGGGCAAAATGGGTTAGGTTGACCAATTGGTCAAACTGGCTTCAATTATGGCTTTGGTCAAGTTCAATAATAAATTTAGAATGAAGTTGAGCCATTGGTTACAATCAATTTGGGTTAGATCATGATTTGACCCAATTGATCTTTTAGGTCAAATTGGGTCAACTTGGGTCAAAGGGTCAATTGGGTTAGGTTTGGCTCAATTGATGGTCAAGTCACGTTCAACTATTGATCATAGGTTGGTGTGAATCCATGGTTTTAATTAATTTGGCTTGGGTTGAAATTTGGCCAGTTTGGTTTATGTAGGTTAAGAGGATTGACTTGGTCAAATGACCAAGTTGACTTGGTTTGACCCAATTTATGATAATTGATCAACCTAGGGTGATCAACAATCATGATAGGAGGGTTTGGTAGATTTAGCTCAATCCAATTTGGGTTGGATTGAAATTTAGCTCAAATAGGTCTTTTAGGTCACTTTGGGTCAAGTGAGCCTATTGGGTTTAATTGGGTTGATTTGAGTTTAGTTTAATTTATATATGGATTTGGGGTTGATATATAACTTTGAATGCAATTGGTTTGGGTTCAAATGGGTTTTGGTTCATTTGAATATCTTAAGTCAAAGGGGCTAGGTTAGGTTTGATTTGGATTGATTTTGGCTTGGCTTGATGATTGTAGATTTGATTTATATTTGGGATGATTATTGAAGGAATAATTGATTCATGAGAAAATCAATTGAATTTGGTTTGAATTGAATGGGATATTAGCTTAGTCCATGAAATTGAATCATATGGCTTAAGCTTGGGTTTGATTTGAGTTAATATTTGGATTAGGTATGATTGAAGGTTTGATTTAGTTTGATTGGAGATCTGATTGGGTTTGATTTATATTTAGGATGAGGATTGAAGATATAATTTTTTCATGAGAAAATCAATTGATTTTGGTTTGATTTGAATTGAAATTTGGCTAAGTCCACAAAATAAATCAATAGGGCTTAAGCTTGGTTTTTGATTTGATATTTTGATTTGGATATGTGATCAATTGAATATAGATTTGATTTATATTTAGGAAGATGATTGAAGATATGAATTGATCATTAGAAAATCAATTAATTTTGGTTTGATTTGGATTGAGATCTAGCTAAGTCCATGGAATAAATCATGTGGCTTAGGTTTGGATTTGTGAATTTGGCTCAAATAGGTCTTTCAGGCTTAGGATAAGTGTTCACCCAATTGCTAGAAGTGTCTTATGACTAAGGAAGTCTTAGCGTTTAGAAGATTCCTAAGTCTAAGAAGAGGATATTGAATCATCACTCCAAAAGTGAGGTCAACAATGTTTTATAAAATAAAAAAAATCTACCTCTAAATTCTTGTTGACTGGACCAATAAGGTTGCCTATTTCTAAGGATAAGAAAAGAATATCATCTAAAGAGGGCAATCATATTTAGTTAAAAATGATCAAGTACAATGTCATGATTGCCACCTGAACTTTAATATTTTTATTGAAATTGCAAATTATCTGCTTCAATGAAAGTCACTATAAAATTGATATGTATTGTCCTCTTGGCTATAAGAATAATTGATAAATTCTTACACAAGTTGTGTTAAAGCTATACAATAAGTTGCTCATTAATTTGGTAAAAATATTTATACAATTGGTAAAAGATTTTGTGTGATGCTTTGCCAGCACCCAATATAAAATAAAAATTAATGACTTGGTGATCATATAGAGAAAGAAGGTAGATGAATCATTTTTGCATGCATTCTTTATTGACATAACTAAAGCATTACAATGTTGTGTGTATGTATATATATATATATATATATATATATATATATATATATATATATATATATATATATATATATATATATATATAAAGAGCAATCAAGAGCAATGAAACATGGATCTTTTCAAGCACATGTCTATAAGTTGTAAAATAAAATTAAAATGTACTTAATAGAGATCAAGAAGAAGAATATGAGGGTGAGGAGAAAATTTTTCATGGAGAACAAAACATAAAGAATCATGTAGGATAGTGGATGAGAGCTCACATAGGGTAGAAGACTTCATTTCTAAGTTGAGGGTTTGGGCTTATGTTCTTATTATGATAGGATTTAGTGTTTTTAATAGCACTTAAAATCAATGCAAAGTAATCATAATGATTTTATAACTATTATTATTTAGCAATGGCTTAAACTATTAAAATAATAAATTACTTGTAGCAATTTTTAAAACTAGTGGAAGATTATCCAGCCTTTAAAAAAATGATTTAAATAGTATGTGTGACTTTGAAATATAACATTTGCATGAGCAATGAACAGACAAATGTTCAAATACTTAACAAAAGAAACGCCACAGGAATGCAGATTCTTTGGCTAATTTATTGATAGCGAATCTTGAAAATGCACCAAAATTTTTCTAGTCGATAATTTATTAAATTTTAATGAACGCCACTTGACGTAATACTATGACATCTAGCCAATTTTTAATTAAGTTTCTCTAAGAGGGAGTTAAAAAACAAATGCTAAGCTCCAAATTAGCATTCAACACTTTAACCTCGTATATGCCCGACCCGTTCAAGCTCCAAGTTAGCTTCCTCGGTCCCTTCACCTGCTTCTCACTAGCAGCCATGGCGGAAAAGGCAAAAGTCGACCCAGAAGCGGCTTCTGCTCCACCAATTTCTTTTGCGAAGGGTTATTCTTCCGATCCCTGCCTCGACATCACGACCTTCATCTTCGTCTCACTGCACTACTGTTCATCGACGCTTCCACCGCCGCCATTCCTACTCGGATCTCTGTGTCAATTCTCTTTTTTTCTATCCTCCGTCCACGGCATCTCCAAAGGACGTCGTCCTCATCCTGTAAACTCCCTGTATTCCCATCGTCTTCGCCGTTGTCCTGTGCCGTTCTCACCACCACCAATCCACTCAACAATATGCGGACCAGATCGCGGACTAGGTCCTCATTCACAAGCTTCCTGAAGCTCGCCGCCACGAATTCCCCATCCTCTTTCTCTCAGAAAAACACGTTTAAGGTGCTTGATACTTAAAATTAGACAGGAATTCGCTGAAAACGAGCCGAATCAAGGCTATTCCAGCTTAAGTTTATTTACCAAATAACAATCCAAGTTTTGCTCGGGCTTAATTAGAGATTCTAAGATAGTGTTTAAACTTAATTTTTCTTAAAAAAATGCTTCACGTTCAACTTTGATTTATTTAATAATTATTGAGCTTTTAAATAAATAGCTTATTTAGAGTCCGTTTGAGATAATTTCTTAATTACTTTGCTTTTCAAAAAATTAAAGTAAAATAAATTATTTTTATCATTTTATTCTTTTAAAAATTTTATTAAAAAAAATTTATTTTAATTAAAAATTTATTAGAATATATTATCAAAAGTTATTTTTAAAATTTTTTAAAAAGAAAAATATTTATAATACATGTTTTAAAAAATATTTTCTCTATAAATTATATCATTTTAAATTTATATTTTCTAAATATCCTTAATCTTGAAATCAAAATTATGTCTTAACTCTTAACAATCAACTTGATTTGAGTCTTAACAAGTGAGGTAAGAATCTATTATTGAGTTTTTTTATAAGTTATCTAAGATGCCTAATTAAGCAGAAATAAGCCTATTTAAAACCTTACCGAACAAATGAGTCTTCTGAGTAAAATAAGTTGGTGCTATTTGGGTTATACCTATTTTGAGATTTTAAATAAAAATAAAATTAATTAATAAACAAAAGAAATTAAATTAGTTAATATTATTTAAAATTTAAATTTATTTTTGTTCACAAACTTTAAACAATATTATTCTAAACATAAATCAACTGAATATCAAATTTTCAAAATGTTCATTAAACAATTGAGTTCATTTATTTGCAGCCTAGAAATTCCTATCAAAAAAGAAATTAGGATAATTGCCTTATTCGGATGTACTTTTCTTCGTGATGAATTTTATAAGATATAATCTTAATTTAAAAAAAAAATAGTGAAATATAATATTTTCTTCATTAATTATAAATTTCATTCATCAACGTTAATTTAACAAATATAAATTATATTGAACAAAAGAATTATGAGCGTCGTAATTATTTTATTTAGTCGAACAAATATTTTCTTATGTCATTATTAATTTTTTTGTTTGAAGATATCCATTATTTTAAATATAAAATCTATAATTGAATTCATGCACATGAATTTGAATATTAAAATGATGATGGTAATTTTATAGGAATTTTATCAAGAATTCTTAGCGGATATATATATATATATTGAGACTTAAGCATAATTTTTTTATTTATTTTTTAAAATAATAGTTTTATCACGTTATTCTAATTTTAAACACGTTGACGGTCCGCGCAGTGGCAGGACACAGATGGAAAAGCGCGCGCCGCGAACAAGTTAGCCAAGACGACACCGCGATGCTTCTCTACTCCCGGAACCACAGGCAAAAGCAAAGGAGTGATCACCACGCACCGGAACTTGATCGCGATGGTTCGGATTCTGCAAGCTATGTACAAATATGATGACGTGCATTTGAAAACGTTCGTGCACGGTGCCGATGTTCCACATGTACGGCATGGTCGGATTCGCGATCGCGATGTTGTCAATGGGGTGGACGGTGGTGACTCACGCAGTTTGACGTGGGAGAGATGCTCCTCCGCGGCGGACTGGCAACATATGTTGCGACTGTCCCGCCGGTGTTGGTGGCGATGGTGGGATCGGAGAAGGTTCTGTCGTTTGGAACGGTGAGGAAGGTGATTTGTGGTGGTGCATCGCTGGGGCGAGATGGTTGAGGTGTTTCAGAAGTTTCCGGAGGTGGATATATTGCAGGTGTATGGCCTCACGGAAGCGGCGATGGGTTCGGCGATTTTCACGGCGGAGGAGAGCATGCGGTACGGGTCGGTAGGGTTACTTGTGCCGAGTACAGAAGCGAGGATTGTGGATCCGGCGAGCGGGGAGTTTTGCCGGCGAATCGAAAAAAGCTCTGGATACGCGGACCTTGCATAATGAAAGGTGATTTTCAGCTCGTTTAGTAATTCGAAAATTAAATGTTGCTTATCTATGTTTTATACGTTTTATATTTGAAAAATCATTATGTCATATGAATTTAAATAACATAGTATTATTGATACTCATTAATATATAACTATTATATATTAAATATAAATATTATGTATTAAATATAAATTATTACATATTAATATGTATATAAATATTATGTATTATCATATATTTAATAAAATCAATACAATAATATAGAATATTTTATATCTAATACATAATAATTATATATAGAGATTGAGTGTAAACCATTATTATATTATTGAATTGAATGTAAAGATAAATTCAGATTCTTCTGCGGTCTTCACAATAAATCAGAAAGTATATATTTAATATTTATGATTTTAATAAATAAGCTTCTACTCTAACAATCCATGTGGTTCTCAAGAAGATTGGCTTTAAATATTATTTTTTTTTCTCTAAGAAAGAAAAAAGAGAATACAAAAATACAATATTTTTTAGACAATGCGATTCCTTTTTCATGTATATCAAAATGGAATTTAGGGTTTTTTGTGTGAAATTATTCAAAGCATGCAGCAATAATCTAAAGGAAGACTGGGTAAAAGTTTAAAGTTTTGATTAATTCAGTTAAACGTTGTCAAGTAAACTATAATATTAGACCCAATATTGAAACATACTTGAATTTGTTAGAATAAAATCACAAAAATTTGACCAAAGCATCCACAGTCAAGGACTAAAAAACAAAATTATTCATGATTTTAAAAAGGGATAATTATATCATTCAAAAAATATAAATATATTTACAAAAATAGAACCCCTTGCTTATTTTTTTACAAATTCTCTCTTAAACATCAAATTCACATCAAAATCCTAACTCGTATTGGTTACTTTTATCAATTTCTTAATAATTTGATCATAGCATAGCATATATAAATACATAAGATCATTAGTTTAAAAAAAATGAGTACTTATTTTGTAAATATATATATTAATATCACTACTAATTATTTTTTAATTAATATTTATTTAACTAAGCTAACATGAAATATATAAAAGTTAAACATTCCACCACAACTCAATCTAAAACAAAGATTTGTTTTTTTCCTAACATCATCGAACATCATGCATTGAAGAGCCCACTTATTCTCTATAAAGGTTATTTGAAGAACCCAGGGCGACCAAATTGACACTAGACCAAGGTTGGCTCGACAGAGACCTCTGTTACTTTGACGGATGGCTACCTCTTTGTGGTCGACCGTATCAAGGAACTGATTAAGTACAAGGCATACCAGGTGGGGTTTCATCTTATGGTCACATTTATGAGTGTTATTAAATTCTTTTGGCCCTCTGATCATCTCATGATTGAATTGATTACATCAGGTGGCTCCTGCAGAGTTGGAAGAGTTATTGCTAAAGCATCCGGAAATCGTTGATGCCGCTGTGATCCCGTAATTTTTAATTACCCCATTTTGCCTTTAAAGTAGATCGAATATGAGTATACCTTAGTATTTTTTTTAAGAAAGATTTACTTACATAACACAATTCTTATATATTTCTATATCTAATATTTAAAATTAAATATTTATGTATCTAACTCTTCAATGTACTCGAAAAAGATGCAATTTATTTTAAAAATATAAGTGAAAGTTGTGATATCAAAGAATAAGAAATTATGTATATATAAATTAAAATTTAGATATTATATATTTAAATTCATAAGAATTATATTTTATATATTTACCTAAATCCCTTTTTTAATTAAGTAAGATAAATCATTATATTTTATCATGCAAAATAAATTTTATTTTAGGAGAATTTATATACATACACATAATTTTTATCTATTTATATATCTAATATTTAAATTTTTAATGTTTATAAAAATTACACCTAAATTTTTTATATCACATCAAAAATATCAATATCATAAACTTATAATATGATATGTAAATCTTTCATTTTATTTATGCATAAAATCGAAAGAATGAGTTTTTCATAAGATAAAATTATTCTAAAATAAAGCACACTACCTTATAAAATAAAAGAAATGCATATTTATTAATGAGCCATTGTAAAAAATCTGTTTTGAAGAAGGATTATTAATAAGGCTATGGGCGCAGGTATCCTGATAAAGAGGTCGGGCAGTATCCAATGTGTTATGTAGTGAGGAAGAAAGAAGCGAGGCGTGACATGGAGTTCATAAGAAAGCAAGTAGCACCATACAAGCAAATTAGGTGGCTTTTGTGCGGGAGATCCCAAAGAGCCCCACTGGAAAGATACTGAGGAAGGATCTCATACAGACGCACGCCCATCTCCATCTATATAAATATTCTTTTCGATGTTTCTTTTATGTTTAAATAAATGTCGGATGGTATATTATTAAAAGGGAAATTTGTGGTGATAAAATGTTAAATTAGAATGTTTCGATCAAAGGATCGAAGTTATTGGATGTCATCAACAAGAAATGAGAAAAAAAATTCGAAAAAGATTTGAGGTTTTTTAAAAATTTTCATAAGGATCCAAATTAAATTCAAATTCAGTAAAAACATGATATTTCATATGAAATGAAAATGACGTGTCAATTAATTTATTATACATGAAGTGGGAGAACATTTGAGCAAATTTAATCATAAATTCATACACATAATATATATACAGTAGAACCTATCTAAGTTGATATTGCCTAAGTCAATAACATCTAATAGTTAATACTAATGGCCCAGTCCTAGCTCGGGCCTCATACATTTATTAATAAACCTCCTAAAGTCAATAATTAATACTCTAGTGCTAGTCCCGAAAATTTTTTATATTGATAACTACTAAAAACAGCTACATATTTATTACAAAATTTGACATCTGGCCTATTTAAACTTTCGAGAAATACTAGAAATTGGCTTCTGCACAAGCTTGCTGGTTCTAATCATGCTGATCTTGTCCTTGATCTTCTGGATGACAGTAAGTGTCTCCATATCAACGACATCTTGGCATCGACTGCTCCAAGGCTCTCACCGCAAAGCCTAAGCCTTCACTTCAGTTTCCGTCGCCAACTTTTGCTTGGGCACGATTCTCGGAGAGGTCCTGGACGATCTCAGCCTCAGTTGGAACGTAGGTCATCTCCAACTCAGCGGGATAGTCAATGAGGTTCTGGATGTCCATTGGGTTCGTAGCGAAGGCGATGAACTGTGCCTCCGCACTCGATGACGCCGATCAACGAGTGCATCCTCGGCGATTGGAGCAACGTCGCATCTGGCGTAATCAAATATGGCGAAGCAATTCTGGATTGTCTCTGGCTTGACATCGGTGGTCCAGGCAGCAACAGCCAGGCGGATGGCTTGTAGAACATCGATCTTTTCAGGGTCTACAACCTTGTCCCGGGCGGTCGAATCCGGTTGAACTCGGCGGTAGTAGGCCTTGAAGTTTGATAATTCCGATCGCATACTAGATCTTGGACGTGGTGTTTGGTGGAAGGTAAAAAACAGTCGTGTTGCGGAGTGTAACAACAGAAGGAAGTTGCATTGCAGGGATGTGCGCACTGCAATTGTCCATGATCAAAAGTATGTGATGCCCCGCCATTCGTGCATCAAACCATTTGAGCCACTCGGTGAAGATGATATGCGTCATCCACGCCTTGGCGTTGTTTCGGTACTCGCATCCAAAGCTGTCTTGGTTGACATTTTGAAACGAGATTAGAGTACTTTATGAGTGAAAGCAGCCATGCTACATTGCAACACACATAGCCATGGTGAGCGCTCTTTGTTCCGCTTTGCGGCCTTCCGCTACTTTGTGGCGAGTGTCACCTGCGGCAAGTGTTACCAGATATAGGAATTTTTTAGGAAAGTGAATGTCTCATTCTCACTTACCTACATACAAAAACAATCCATTTTCGTCCATGTTGTAGATGTTGCAAAGCTCAAACCGTCCAATGTCAAACGGATTCATGATAGGTTCTCAATCATGTCCATGTTGATGATCGTCTCCAAAATGGCGGTAGGACTTGATGCCATGGAGATTCTTGATTGCTTCAAACGACCATTTGAGAATTTAAAAGCATCGTGGGGTATACGATTGAGAAGAAGATGTCTTTCTCTTTGATGAGGTCACCCGACATGTTAACCTTATCCCTGGGTAAAGGAACCTCAGATAGTGTCGCTCCATCGAAACTGATAGCCATTGTCGCTTGGCAGATCGGTTTGTGTCTTCCTTCTGAGCAAGGATGTCTGCTGAGCATTTCAGCGTCAGGGAAATCGTCCCTTGGCTGACAGACACACCATGCGTCTCCTTTAACCACATGATGAGATCAGCTTGAGTGAGGAAAGAATTCTTTTTTTTGTGTTCACAGAGTGCAATGCTGATCTCGTTGGTCATGTTTGTCTTCTTCGAAGCCATTGTGGTGGTGAGTGTTTGAATCAGGGTGAAGTGTTTGGTTTGTGGTGTGCTCAGATGGGCAAAGGGTTGGGTTGAAGGATATTGTTGTGAGATTTCAGCGTTGTGTCACGGAGAAACTTTTTTCCTAGTCTCCTATGCAGCCTTAGCACTCATTCCTTAATGCTAAGTCAGCCTAACCCTCGCAACGCTGGACTAGAATGCTCAAAACTCTTTTAGACAAGAGAGGTTGGAAGTAAGAAAGCACTTCACTATGCAAGAGAGCTTTACAATACAAGATTGCTTGGGAACCTTGGATCCCTTTGCTTGGTTATTGCTTGCTTCCTTGCTTGGTTTCAAATGAGGGGTGAGGTCCCCTATTTATAGTCCTCCCCTATCCCTAGGAACAATCTAGAAAAGAATGTTCTAGAATACAATAATATATATATGGTTTCCACACCACTCCTACCATATACAAGGGTTCTAGAGTATTCCACAATATCCTAAAGTTCTCTTGAAGCCTTCCTCCTCCAGAACCTTCTGGAATATGGTGGAACCTTCTGGAGTCCTCAAGATTTTTCCTCATCTTTCTATTATCTAGAAGCTTCCCTTGTGTATGGAAGAGAGCATGGCCGATCTCCCTTTATTTAGCTCCATGCTAAATCAGAAGACCTTCCCCACAACCAAAAAATCAATTAATTAAATGACACTCTCTTTATTAATATCCCTAAGTTAATACAATGCCTCGTCCCTGAGTATCAATTTAGCGCTCTATCAGATAAGAATTTGAATTCAAGATCATTTTGGTTGAAAGTCTAAGTTCTCAACCACTGACTAAGATGACTTATAAAATCTCTCCTCATTATTCTAAAAAAAACTCATCATTTCCCCATCCAAAAGATTTGATGTTGCATATTTTCAAAAAATATAAAGGAAAATCCTATAATGTAGCAGGAAAGTCCTGAAAGCCATAATGGGTTATGTTATAGCAATATTTTAGTGCATGGGCACACTAATAATAGCAAGACAAATTCTCCCATCAAATTTGACTTCTCCTCAATGGCTGTTAGAAAAGAAAATAAAATCTCACCATTAACACAACCAAATAAAAAAAAATTGTTTGTCATTTAAAATCATTCCAAGCCTCAAGGATATGAATAAAGCCTATCTAAAGGGGCCTTAGGGGGCACATGTTCTCCCTAAAAAAATTTTTTTTTTTTTTAATTTTGTAATTTAACTTCCCTCAAAATTTAAGAAACAATTATATATATTTTTTAGAAAGAGTAAAATTTTTTAAAAAATTAAGATGGTCTAAAGAATTATTTCTATAAAAATTAAGAAAAAATTTAAAAAATTATTTACGTAAATAAGTAAGATTTAATTAATTTGAAGAATTATTTATAATAGTAAATTATAAAACCAACATAAAAAAAATAATTTTAAGTATATTTATCTTTAAAAATATGTTATAATTTTAATAGAATTGAACTTGATGAAAAATTTAGTCGAGATAAAAAAAAAGTTTGAATATTAAAATTATTTATCACTTTCTCCTTTATTATATTTTATGCTATAGTTTGTATAGTTATATATAAATATATACTAACTTAATGAAATTAAATTTATCATTAAATTTAAATGATACAAATGAAATAATTATAAATTTATAAATGAAATTATATATTTATATTTGTGACTCCACTAAGAAATATTTATGGCTTCGTTTAGAAAACAGAAGAAATAATATGTGGAGGTTTTCACATTGCGATGTACGATTTCGACTACCACAAATTAAGAAAGTGTTAATTTTCTTAAAAAAACCCTAACCTCTTTTCAATCAGCATATTAATGTGAGTACCCATTTTCTCTTTTAGGTTAAGTCGCAAGATTCCAAAGGAATAGTCTGAAAAACGTCTTAGTTGCATCGCTCTCAAAGAAGAATTAGTCAGTCAAGCTATTAATTTCATTGATAGTAACTTTAGAAATGCAAATAAAATACTTAAAAATTTAGGACATATATAAAGATAGCCATTTTCGGATAAAAGAATTCAAAGAAAAAGTGTGTTTACAATAAATTTCTGACGGATTTTTATCCGGAAAAATCTCATTGGAAATGCATACTAATGTGCAGAAAAATCTATCACAAAAATATTATATAAATTTGCCTACTATTTGGTGAATATGATTATTATTTGAATGAGTTTCTCGATTGAAAATCATCTTAAGTAGGATAAATTATAACTCTTGATAGAATTTTGAAAAAAAAAAATCTTAATTAAAGACGAGCTATGGCTCCTTTATAATGATTAAATTTATTATCTCCTAGAAATTAAATACATCAAGAGGGTGTTATACGCTCTCTAATAAATAATAACTACTCATTTAGTCTCATTCAAGATGACTTTTAAATCATCAATCGATAACTAACCATGTTTAACTGTCAAATATCTGCAACAATTAGTTAATGGCTATGTAGCAATAACTAAGGTAAGTGATTGGCACATGCTACTGCTAGTGTCCCCAATAATTCTTGTTAGTTGCAAAATTAAATTAAAAAGATTTTAGTAACAAAATGACTAGAACGGAAATCTCCACCTGTCCCTCATTAATCGATTGATTGAATTAGAAAACATATTAATTTAATTAAATATCAAGATTAATCACTTTTAAATAGAATAAATTTTATTTTAAAAAAATTTATGATTTTTCAAAGAGAAAATATGGGTCAAAATATAGAGATCAAATTGTGGTCAAGATGATTTTAATATATTTGGATTTATTTTGAAATGTGTACAATGTATAGATAGTAAATGATCAATTATTGTATCACATTCATCTTTTAAAAAAAATATAAATTTTTAAAATTCATTATGACTAAAATTTGATCATAATATTATCATCTTTATTTTTTAAATGCATTGTGTACTTAAAAATAAACAAATTTGAGTGTAAATTGAAAATGATTTATAATAATCTCTGCTCCACTCATACTCTGTTGTGGACATCGTTGATCTACATCCAAACCATAAGCTATAAACTATCAAATCAATCAATGCTATCACCTCATAACAAATTTTTTAGTATTGTAACAATAATTTTGACTTCAATCTTAGTTGCTACAAAATAGAATCAACTCAGTCATGTAGACTATAAATTTAACATTGTCAATAGAGTAGGTATGAGCTTATTCAAAAGCATTATCACTCCCATCTTTGCCAAAGAACCCACCACAATAGCCTCCAAAATATGTCTTTTCTACAACCTGAGCATTATCACCGTATAGTCGGCTCTTTACAATACTTAAACATTGTAAGACTAGATATATCTTGTGTCATGAATCACCTATCTCATTACATACACAATCCATTAATTAAACTTTTACTCCTAGCTACTTAAGTATACTCTATACATAAAGAGATCTACTCATTTTGGCATATCATTATATAATACTAACCCTTAGCTTAGTGCATACTCAGATTCAAATTGAATTGGAGATATCAAAAACAAACAAACAAAACTATTATATGATACAATATCTCTTTTGGCAAAGCATAAGTATTGTGGCATATTAAAAATTAAATCATCTTAGAGTACTCACCTATTGAAGTAGAGAATAGAGCTCCTATCACTGTTGTCATAGATCTCATCTGACTAGGCCATCTACTCCAAGACTTCAACATCTAAGCCACATTAGCTACACCCCTCCATTGCAATAATCTCTTTGCCATTGCTTTAGCTTATAAGCTCATGTTTCACACTCTCACAAAACATAGAGAAATAATCCATTATTTTATTAAATACTATATAAAAAACTAATACCAACACTATTCATCATGTTGCATCATAAGATCAAATAACAAAATGTATTCCCAAAGCCTCAATCAACAACTCAATTCAACCAAATGCACAAAAAAAAATCATCCATAATTAAACCTTCAACTTATTAAGAGGTGATAATGGCTTATAATAATCCCTACTCTACTCATGGTTTACTCTAGGCATCATTGCTCTACATACATCTAGATTACATGATAATAACTACAAAATTAATCAACAATGTTACCTCATAAAAATTATGAGTATCATAATCATATCATACAAGAAATATAGCATGAGTCATTGTAGCTAAATATAAGTAAGATGGAATAAAAGATAAATTCTTCTCCATCTACTTTTTATTTGTCTAATTTCAATGGCTAAATGGATAAGCTTAAGCAACTTGTTATAAGTTCATATTGGATTCATTTAAATTTTCATGTACTAATGTTTTGCTAATTTGAAATAAAGTGAAATATGAACCTATTTTGAATTAGTTAAAATTAATAAAAAAAACTTGTCAAATATGACAAATCAATTTACTTATCTAATAACTAATTAATAATTGTGGGCTCCAAAAATTTGTCATCGACCTCTTCGATGAAAAGAGTGATTTAAATGTGTCGGTATAATTTTGGAAGGGATGGAATAGATAAGACACTACCAGATTTCATACTCATTTGGTGAGGACTTTAGATCTGGTTGGGTTTCTATAGGCAAGCCCTAGTTAATTACCCCTCCTAGTAAGTGAGAGAACTTTCGATTAAGGCTAGTCGTTAGATCACAAAATCATGCGTATATAGCGACATGTAGAGTTTCAAATTTAAATTATGAAATTTATCATTTCAACTTAAAGCGGATGGTTGGGGAATGATGGCGTGCTCAATCTGATCCGTGGTTCCATCATCGCGGTCGCGATCAGTCTACTTAGGAGTGGTCGACCCAACTATGGATCCTCATCAACAACACATGGGTTACGTCGTCCAAAAAATCCTTGTAAACTTGGGGTGATGTTTGTCTAAGGAGATATGCTTAAATCTACCTTAGCTGATAGAGGTTATTTTGCCCTATCAAGTATACATTATGATTCACAACTCAAAGGCAGAGCCATTGGGAAACTGGCTACGTGATCGTAATATAATGGGCTGGCCAAAAACCGTCAGGACTGGTCATGCTTCATCGTGGAGCTCTTGGAAACCACATATCAGGACAGGCCACATCTTCGGTGAGATTGATTGAGAGTGAATATAGTAGAACACTTGATTTGATATTGGCTCCTCTATGAGCTAAAGTTTTCTTAATTTATCACCCCCGATAAATAGTTACGGAAGGTGGATAGATTGAGTTTGATTTAAGTTTTTAGTGAAGAGTTTCATTTAGACGATTTTTAGATTGACACTCAATTTGAGTTAATTTGATTTAAAATATTAATTAATTTGAATATGTTTAAGAGCTTTAGATCCTGTCGACTCTGTTTAGCTGCTAATAGAGAGTTAGATCTACTATCACCTGACAGAATCAGTTTCTCAGATATTTCATTGATTTGAAACTCTTTTTTATAGGTTTTTAGGTTTTGTTAACCCGGACCCAATCCTAAGACTAAGCAAACCCAAATCCTCGGACACTTGAATTTAAGCATTGATAGCGTAGGGCCCATGCGGTGTTTATAGCTTATTATTTATCTAAGGAGATAATCTTAAGTACCTTACGTGAGCTATTTACCCTATCAAGTATACCCTATGATTCACAACTCAAAGGCGAGTGGGGAGCAAGCAACGATGATGATGTAATATAATGGAGTCAAAGCTGAACCACGATTAGAGGATAGTTATAACTTCATCGTGAACTCTTAGTAGCTATGCGATGAGGACACGGTCCATATCCTTACTGGCAAGAGATTGATTGAGAGTGAACATTGGCTCCTTTGTGAGCTAGAGTTTTCTTAATTTGTCACCCCCGATAAACATTTGCTGAAGGTAGATAGATTGAGTTTGATTTAAGTTTTTAATGATAGAATTTCATTTAAATAAGTTCATATTGATATTTGAACTGAGTTAATTTGATTAGAAAAATTGATTAATTTGAATATGTTTAAGAGTTTTAGATCATGTCAACTCTGTTTAGCTGCTAATAGAGGATTAGAACTATTGTCATTTGACAAAATTAGTTTCTCAAATATTTCACTGATTTGAAACTCTTATTATAGTTTTTTTAAGGTTTTGGTAACCCGGACCCAGTCCTAAGACTAAATCGGGAAGGAACTCATGCAGCATCCTCAAACACCTAAATTTAGGCATTCAGCATAATGTCGGGGCCCATGTAGGTCTATTTAAGACCTTATATAGTTTTTATTTTTGAGTTATGAGATCGAATTCAGATTGCTATTTAAAAATTGATTAATTAGAATATATTTAAGAGCTTTAAATCATGTCAACTCTGTTTAGCTACTGATAGATGATTAGATCTACTATCACCTGATAGAATCAGTTTCTCAGATATTTCATTGATTTGAAATTCTCATTATAGGTTTTGTTGTTGATAGTCTAAGACTAAACTAGGAAGTAACCGCACAACATCCTCAACTTGAATCTAAACATTGACAATAATAGGCACATGAGTGTATTTAAGAATTTAGGTAATTTTATTTTTGAATTATAAAATTGATTTTGGATTTTTATTTAATCTCAACTTAGCCTGCGCAGCCTTTTTAGACATTAAAATTTGCACTTGAAATCTCTATGTCCGAGCACATGTAGAAATTTGTAGCTTAGCTAATTTCATCTAATTAATAAAATCATTGACTTTGAAAATCATAATTAGAAGAAATTTCTTAATTTTTGATTGAATGAAAATGATTTTTAGATTTTGATTTAGTATCTCACCTTACTACACAAGGGTTGGATTCGATGAAGAAGGCGTTATAAATTGATCTAATATCTTATTAGATTTTTTATATTTAATATATTCCAATTTAACCTTTTTCAGACATTAAAATTTGCACTTGAAATCTCTATGTCCGAACACATGCAGGAATTTATTGCTTAGCTAATTTCATCTAATTAATGAAATTATTGATTTTAAAAATCATAATTAGAATGAAATTCTTTAATTTCTAATCGAAGAAAGCTTCATAATTTTTGTAGATTTTGATTTAGTATCGTCTTCTATGTACTGAGGGTTCGATTGTGGCGTGTGATTTAGATTTCAAAAGAAAGTTTAATTTGTTGTTTTAAAAAAAGATTTATCCCTCAGAGTAGCTTTCATTTTCCCCCTCTTTTTAGTATTACTTTAGTGTTTGTTGTATGTTATTTTTATTCCCTTTTTTATTGTTTGGAGTTTTTAATTTGAATTTTAGCTTTAGGTTTCCTTTCTTAACATTCTTAAGTCAAATCATTTTATTCTCTCATTTTTAAGTCAAAGATTTGGCAATTTGCGACCTCACGTCTCCGTGGGTCGTCGGTGTTTTGGCACCCCCATGGCTGATAGTTGGTGTTTTGAAGCACCTCGGTCAATTTCAATCTCGTTTCGATGAAAGCAGGCATTCATCACATAAAAGTAACTATATATGCATATATTCTTAATTTGGCAGTATTTCGATGATACGGCGTCATCCCCAGTAGGGGCTACCTCAAAACTATTTTGGCCTACGCCGCATGGCGTGGCGGTTGTGTTTTGAAGCGTCTCAGTCGACCTTCAATCTTGTTATGCCCTGATGAGCATAACGAGGCCTTCAATTACTCGATCACGATGGCGTGGCGGCGGTATCTGAACATCACGGCGAATTTCATCTGCATACTAAGGCATGATGGGGCCTTCAATCACTTTCGGTATGCCACGATGAGTGTAACAAGCGTGTCACGAAACCTATGGTCAAATTTCATCTTGTCACTCCCTGATAAGCATAACGAGGCCTTCATACCTGCATAAAGACAATCATATGCATGTAAAATTATTTTTTTTCAGGCATTTCATCAAATACCTTCCTTAACTCTTCTACACCATCGTTTTCAGCATACATCTTTATCAAAGAACTTCCCACGAGAACATCATTCTCCATTCTCATTGGAAAAATCATCTTATGAACGTGATTACCTAAAATGCTGCTTCTGAGAACAAATCATCATGATGCCCGTTCGAAATAACCTGGGTGTGATTAATAATTCATTTTATTTTCCCAGCTCAAACACTTCATCCATAGTGATGTCAAACCATTCATCAATCAAAGCAAAGCAACGCCTGTGGCATTCCAATAAAAGCATCCTCTGACCTGCAAGACTTCTTCTAGACGAGTTCTAACGCTACAGCCAGAAGCTCATCACTCAATTCATACACATTATCAGAGCAACCATTGTCTGCCTTGTTCATAGTTTCAATCTTCAGCCAGAACTGCTTAAAGAATGGGCGCTTGCTCACTGTTTTGCTTCTTGGATAGACAATCTAGGATGCCTCATGCAGTGTGAAGAACTTTGCTGGTGCAAAAGCTTTAATCCAAGTTGGAAATTTGCTCTCCAGGTGATATATCTTTGAAGTGCATTGACTCCTCCCAAGCGCCTCATCTTCAAACGATACGCACTTCAATATCTCCACCCCTTCCTTACTGCTTGTGTTTTGCTGCTCCATCTTCATGATCGTGTATAACAAAGCCAACTCATACTCTTCTAGTGTCATTGGCATCACGATTCGAAATTCCTTGATAAGAACCATTATTGCAAGAGGAAGGAAGGAGATGGTCCTTCGGCTGGGAAGAGAAGACTGAAGCCAATGTTGTACATGACGAGTTCTGAAAAGTTGACGAGGCTTGGCGGGATGGATCCACGGAGAAAGTTGTCATTGCTGCCATCTCTCACGGGCAAGAAAAATGATCTTAGATCCGAAGCTTCGTCAGGCCCGTCCGACGAACTGTAAAGCGAACGTGAATTCGTGAAGGCAGACAACAGCGAAGGGTGAATAGCCGAACGCATCCACCGGAAGGCAGGCTAGTACAACGCAGGCCCGGGATTTCGCACGGCTTGCGATTTGAGAGACGAACTAGACGGTGGAGATCAGCTTCTTGAGGACGAACCGAGAGGGGGCAATGGCTTTTTTTTTGGGGGGGATTTCTACGATTTCCTCTGCAGTTCTTGCGGTTGAGGGAGATACGATCAGAAGAGGAAGGGAGTTCTTTACTGCTGCGTGCGGTTCTTGGCAAAACCGTGGGCCAAGGGCCACCGACGTCGGATCGTTGCTGCATGTAGGGAAAAATTATTACGTGTGGAGTTCGGATGCGTCCGGACTTTAATTAAATTTTTCTTTTTTTTAATTTTAAAAAAAAATAGAGAACTCTGATTGGAGTCCGCACGGTGCGGACTCCGCACGTACTATTTGCTCGCATGCAGATGCAGGAGACGTAACTTTCATGCATTGCGGTTTTTTTTTTTTAGGAATTCCGGGTCCTTCCTTCCGAGAAAATATTACGTTCGGAGTTCGCACGTAACTTTACGTGCGAACTCCAATCGGCGGGCGATCATGTCCGATTTTTTTTTACCGATTAATGGAGCGGCGAGTTAACGGGCGACTTTCCTGGCCGACCGAGCGTCGATGGCGTATTAACGACGGGTATGCATTTCCCACCGCCCGTTAGCGTCGTTCAAAAGCGGGAGAAGAAGAACGAGCTTCGGCGTTCGACATTCCTCGTCCACGAAGGATTTTTTTCTCTTAGCTCCGTTGTCGATCGGCGCCGCGTCCGACGTCGCTTCAGTGGTATAAATCATAAATTGAGGTATTGTAGGTGACTACGAGGTATTTACGCATTCGAACTTGAATTTTAGGGTTTACTCTTCGAGTATCTGATGAAAGATTGGCTATTTTATATGTTATTTTGTCTTCTGTACTCTTTGGAGAGTCTGGACCTCTTTACCTCTTTTGCGGTTATTTTTTTTGCCAACTCCTTATGATTATGTTTAGAACATTGCATGGAAGCATTTGATGGCGTTTGGGTGGTTTACGGGTGGTTTAGTGCATCACCCTCACCTCTTGGAGGTGAGACCTCTGACCTTTTTGCAATTTTTTTGAACTCCTTATGATTATAGGGCATTGCAGAAGCATTTGATGGCATTTTGGGTGGTTTTGGGGTGGTTTAGTGCATCGTACCCTCTCTTGATTGGAGATCATTTTGACCTTTTTTGCTTTTTTTCCAACTCCTATGATTCATTATAGGGCATTGCAAAAAAAAGCATTTGATTTGGGTGATTTTGGGTGGGTATTTTGCATTTGTACCTGTGTACCTCTTTGGAGGTGATCAATTTTGATATTTTTTCACATTTTTTTCCAACTCCTTAGGATTATGTTTAGAACATTATAATGGAAGCATTTGATGTCAGTTTGGGTGATTTTGGGTGGGAGTTTTGCATCTGTACCATGTGTACCTCTTTGGAGAACTGAGATCATTTTGACTTTTTTCACATGTTTTTTTGCCAACTTCTTATGATTATGTTTAGAACATTGCAAATGAAGCATTTGATGGCAGTTTGGGTGATTAGGTGGTTTCATATCGTACCATGTGTACCTCTTTGGAGGGTACAGACCTCTTTTGATCTTCTTTTCCAGTTTTTTTTTGCCAACTCCTTAGGATTATGTTTAGAACATTATAATGGAAGCATTTGATGTCAGTTTGGGTGATTTTGGGTGGGTGTTTTGCATCTGTACCATGTGTACCTCTTTGGAGAAGGTCTGACCTTTTTCCCAATTTTTTTTGCCAACTCCTTATGATTATGTTTAGTGCATTGCAAGGAAGCATTTGATGGCGTTTGGGTGTTTTGGGTGGTTTAGTGCATCATGTGTACCTCTTTGGAGAACTGGACCTCTTTTGATCTTTTTTTTTAGTTTTTGCCAACTCCTTATGATTATGTATAGAGCATTATAATGGAAGCATTTGATAGCAGTTTGGGTGGTTTTGGGTGGGTATTTTGCATTTGTACCTTGTACCTCTTTGGAGAATTGAGATCATTTTGACCTTTTTCCCTTTTTTTCCAACTCCTTATGATTATGTTTAGAGCATTATTAAAGGAAGCATTTGATGGCGGTTTGGGTGGATTTTGGGTGGTATTTTGCATCGTACCAATGTACCTCTTTGGAGAATCTGAGACCTCTTTGATCTTTTTCTGATTTTTGCCAACTCCTTATGATTATGTATAGAGCATTATAATGGAAGCATTTGATGGCGGTTTGGGTGGTTTTGGTGTATTTTGCATTTGTACCTGTGTACCTCTTTGGAGAAGTCTGATCAATTTTGACCACAATTTTTTAGTCAACTCCTTATGATTATGTATAGAGCATTTAATGGAAGCATTTGATGGCGCTTGGGTGGTTTTGGGTGTATTTTGTGCATTTGTCGTGGTACCTCTTTGAGGGTACTGATCAATTTTGACCTTTTTTTACAGTTTTTTCTGGCCAACTCCTTATGATTATGTATGGAGCATTATAATGGAAGCATTTATGAGCAGTGGTTTTGGATGGTTTAGTGTACGATTCAGTTCTTTGAGGGTACAGACTCTTGATCTTTTTTTACAGTTTTTGGCCAACTCCTTATGATTATGTATGAGCATTATAATGGAAGCATTTGATTTGCTTTGGTTTTGTGTATTTTGTGTATCTTCCTCTTTGGAGGATCAATTTTGACCTTTTTAGTTTTTTTGCCAACTCCTTATGATTATGTATGGAGCATTATAATGGAAGCATTTGTTGTTTGGTGGTTTCGATGGTTTAGTGCATTTGTACCTGTACCTCTTTGGAGGGTACCTCTGATCTTTTTTTTTACGCTTTTTTGCCAACTCCTTATGATTATGTATAGCATTATAATGGAAGCATTTGATGGCGCGTGATTTCGGTGGTTTAAGATTCAGACCCCTTCTGAGGGTGCACCATTTTTGACATTTTTTCCCATTTTTTTTCAACTCCTTATGATTACGTAGATAGGCATTGCAAATGAAGCATTTGATGGCATTTAGTGGTTTCAGGTTTAGCATCTAGACCCCCATACGCCTTCTGAGGGTGGACCATTTTTTGACCTTTTTTTTTTTTCAACCCTTATGATTACGTAGGGGTACGCAAAGGAAGCATTTGATGGCGGTTTAGTGATTTTAGGTGGGTATTTTGCATTTGTACTGCATTCCTCTTCGAGGGTACAGATCGAATTTTGACCTTACATTTTTTTTACAACTCATGATTATGTATGAGCATTATAATGGAAGCATTTGTTGGCAGTTTGGATAGTTTCTGGATGGTTTAGTGCATTTATACCCTGTGTACCTCTTTGGAGGGTACATACCTCTTTTGATCTTTTTTTTACAATTTTTCTCTGCCAACTCCCATGATTATGTATATTATGTTTAGAACATTGCAAAGGAAGCATTTGATGGCATTTGGGTGGTTTAAGTGGTTTAGTGCATCTGCTCTGTGTCTTTGGAGGTCTGAGACCATTTTACCCTTTTTCCGGGTTTTTTTGCCAACTCCTTGATTATGTTTAGAACATTATAATGGAATCATTTGATGTCATTTGGGTGATTTTGGGTGGGTGTTTTTGCTCACGTGTACCTCTTTGGAGGTTCAGATCATTTTAACATTTTTCACATATTTTTTGCCAACTTCTTATGATTATGTTTAGAATATTGCAAAGCATTTGATGGCGGTTTGGGTGATTTGTGGTTTAGTGCATGTTCTCTTTGGAGAATGAGACCTCTTTTGATCTTTTCAGTTTTCCCAACTCCTTATGATTATGTATAGAGCATTATAATGGAAGCATTTGATGGCAGTTTGGGTGGTTTTGGATGGGTATTTTGCATTTGTACCCTGTGTACCTCTTTGGAGGGTACAGACCATTTTTGTCCTTTTTTTCCAGTTTTTTTTTGCCACCTCCTTATGATTATGTTTAGAACATTGCAAAGGAAGCATTTGATGGCAGTTTGCTTAGATTCTGGGTGGTTTAGTGCATCTGTACTCTGTGTACCTCTTTGGAGGGTACAGATCAATTTTGACCTTTTTCCAATTTTTTTTGCCAACTCCTTATGATTATGTTTAGAACATTTAGGAAGCATTTGATGGATTTGGGTTATTACGGTGGTTTAGTGCATCGTACCTGTGTACCTCTTTGGAGGTACAAACCATTTTGACCTTTTTCGATTTTTTTGTCAACTCCTTATGATTATGTTTAGAACATTACAAAGGAAGCATTTGATGGCGTTTGGTGGTTTCGGGTGGTTTAGTACTTACGTACCTCTTTGGAGAATCTGACCCATTTTGACCTAATTACTTGTCTTTATTTAACCATGTCGGGAAAAGGATAACTTTGAGGTGCGCTACTTTAGAAATGTGTTCGATAATATTACGCTTTCTTGATGAAATGACATTTTAAAGCTTCATCTCCATCATTCATTAAACTCCACGGCATCAAGCGACTGGGTTGCCATTACATCGATCTGTCTTCTGGGACATAAAAAAAAACAAGCTTTCTGGGGTATACATTCCTTTCACCCGATGAAGTTGCATTGATGATAGGGATGCCAAGCAGAGGAGAAGGTTGTATGGCATCCCCGTCATTGTTGCTCATTCTGAGCCGATTGAGAATTGGATCTGACAGTTTGTGCGGTTATTGCATTTTTACAAATCTATTTTTGTATATCACAATTACATGGTGGCATCGAATTGATTGCTTGATGATATAGATAGATTTCTTTACAAGATGCCATTTGGGACTTCAGTCTCCCAATTTGATGTTATTGCATCAAAAGGTGATTGAAGGCATTTGCTATGAGTGGATTTATTTCGATGGTATGTTTTATATCTCCATTAATGTGAAATATAATGTCTTGAAGTTTCTTGTTTAATATATTCATTGTATATATGGGCACATAAGCATCATAAGTCATCGAAAAGCCACATTATCTGCGATGGGCTAAAATAGAGTTCCCAAAATGCTTTCCGGTTTGGAGGATGCGGTGACATAATAATATCAGTTCAAATAAGAATGTATCCATTTATGTTGTATGTCTTCAAAATTTTTTATCCTTTTACCAGTGCTTCATTCGAGGACTTGTGGAAGGCGAGGTGGCTCCTTCATTGAGTCCTCCTGACAATCTAGACATGTAGTAGTCCCATTTTAAGTCCAATTCGGCCCCACACTCTCCTATATCTCTCCTCGATATTCTCCCGTCAGTGTTTTAGCACGCCTCATACCCATAGCAGACTTTTGTGGAGAGGATGTTCTGAGTTTGAAGGACACAGAGAGGATTATCGTCTTTCCATACAACAATACCGGTTGATCTGGGTTCTTCTATCGAGGATGTTCTATCAGGGTCCACCAAATCAGGAGGTTCCTAAGGTCCAGAAACTCTTGAGGCTACCAGCTTCCACATGGATGACACTACCATGTGTTCACGAGGAGGGTACAATGAAGCTCTTGTGGAGGCTACCAGATTCCATTCTGAGTTGGATACTTCAAAGGGAAGCCCGGTGGAGGAGTTCTTGTGGAGGCCACCACTGTGATAAATGTGCTTCGCATTGGCGTGGTGTTAAAGCTGTAGATAAGAAAGAGGAAAAACTTCCCTTTCACACACATACAAGAAGTCTCGAGCAAGAACAAATGATGTGGTGGCCTCCACAAGCTGAGCGGCAGAGGTATTAAGATACTTTCTTTTAAATTTGAGATAATAGAAATAGTCTTTTCTAAGTTTTTGTATAGGTTAACAGATGATGCAATAAAGGTCGATGACCCAGTATCTTGTTGTGGTGAGAAGCATCGAAGGTATTAATTTACTTTCTTTTAAATTTGAGATAATAGAAATAGTCTTTCACTAAATTTTGTATAGGTTAATACAGATGATGCAATAAAGGTCGATGACCCACACTCTTGTTGTGGTGGAGGAGCATGAGAGGTATTAAGTTACTCTTTTAAATTTGAGATAATAGAAATAGTCACTAAATTTTGTATAGGTTACAGATGATGCAATAAAGGTCGATGACCCACATCTTGTTGTGGTGGAGGAGCATCGGAGGTATTAAGTTACTTTCTTTTAAATTTGAGATAGAAATAGTCTTTCACTAAATTTTGTATAGGTTATACAGATGATGATAAAGTCGATGACCCAGAATCTTGTTGTGGTGGAGGACATCGGTGGTATTAATAATCTCGGCCTCTCGATCCAAGTCATATTTAGCTAGCTCCTCATCTAAATTGTTTTATAGGTTAGCAATGATATGGGTCATAGATTTGCATTTACAAACAGATACAAAAAATATGTTAGAAAATATGGATGGAAAATACCATCACCCAAAATGCCACCAAATGCTTCCTTTGCAATGTGTCTAACATAATAAGGAGTTGGCAAAAAAAAATGGGAAAAAAAGGTCAAAAATGGTATGTACCCTCCAAAGAGGTACACATGGTACAGATGCACTAAACCACCCAGAAACCACCAAAATTGCCATCAAATGCTTCCATTATAATGCCCTAAACATAATCATAAGGAGTTGGTAAAAAATGGAAAAAAGGTCAAAAGAGGTCAAAAGTCGTACCCTCAAAGAGGTACAGTCTAGATCACTAAACCACCAAAATCACCCAAAATGCCATCAAATGCTTCCTTTTGCTATACATAATCATAAGGAGTTGGCAAAAAAATTGGGAAAAAAGGTAAAAAAAATGGTATGTACCCTCAAAGAGATACACAGTCTGGATGAACGCGAAACCACCCAAACGACCATCAAATGCTTCCTTTGATGCCTTACATAATCATAAGGAGTTGGCAAAAAATATCAAAAGGTCAAAACTCAAAGAGGTAGAGTCTGATGCACTAAACCACCAGAAATCAATCAAATGCTTGTATACATAATCATAAGGAGTTGGCAAAAAAAAAAGATCAAAAGGTCAAATTGATCGTACCCTCAAAGAGGTCACAGTCTGTCAAAAATACCCAAATCAAGCGACATCAAATGCTTCCTTTGCAATGCTACATAATCATAAGGAGTTGGCAAAAAAATTGGGAAAAAAGGTCAAAAATGGTCATACCCTCAAGAGGTACACTGACACAAAACACACCCAAAATCAAACGTCAAATGCTTCCATTATAATGTTCTAAACATAATCTAAGGAGTTGGCAAAAAAAAATGGAAAAAATGTCAAAATTGATCTACCCTCAAAGAGGTACAGTGTAGATGCACTAAACCACCAAATCACCCAAAGCCATCAAATGCTTCCTTTGCAATGTTCTAAACATAATCATAAGTTGGCAAAAAAATGAAAAAAGGTCAAAATGATCTGTCTAAAGAGGTACACATGTCTGGTGCAAAACTCCCAAAATCACCCAAACTAACATCAAATGCTTCCATTATAATGTTCTAAACATAATCTAAGGAGTTGGAAAAAAACGGAAAAAGGGTAAAAAATGGTACCCTCAGAACCAGGAGTCAGATGCACTAAACCACCCGAAACCACCCAAGCCATCAAATGCTTCCTTTGCAATGCATAATCATAAGGAGTTGGCAAAAAAAATTGGGAAAAAAAGGTCAAAATGGTATGTACCCTCAAAGAGAATGGTCACAAAACCACCCAAAATCACCCAAAGCCGACATCAAATGCTTCCATTATAATGTTCTAAACATAATCCTAAGGAGTTGGAAAAAAAAATGGAAAAAAATGTCAAAATTGATCTGTACCCTCAAAGAGGTAGACATGAATGCACTCTTAAAACCAAGCCATCAAATGCTTCCTTTGAATTCTAAACATAATCATAAGAAGTTGGCAAAAAAATATGTGAAAAAAGGTCAAAATGATCTGTACCCTCAAAGGGTACATGTCTGAGATACACCACCCAAAATCACCCAAAGCGACATCAAATGCTTCCATTATAATGTTCTAAATATAATCTAAGGTGTTGGCAAAAAAACACGGAAAAAGGAT
The DNA here is from genome assembly GCA_021442155.1 of Cymbidium sinense. Lineage (NCBI taxonomy): Eukaryota > Viridiplantae > Streptophyta > Magnoliopsida > Asparagales > Orchidaceae > Cymbidium > Cymbidium sinense. Next base: position 91,331,208 of record CM038217.1, read on the forward strand.
AAAAAAAAAGGTCTGTACCCTCAAAGAGGTACCTGAGTCTGGCACTAAACCAGAAACCACCCAAAATGCCATCAAATGCTTCCTGCATACATAATCATAAGGAGTTGGCAAAAAAATGGGAAAAAAGGTCAAAAATGGTCTGTACCCTCCAAAGAGGTACACAGTGGTCACTAAACCCCGAAACCACCCAAAAGCTATAAAATGCTTCCTTTGCAATGCCTAAACATAATTATAAGGAGTTAGCAAAAAAAAAAAGCAAAGAAGATCAAAAGGTCCTCTCAAAGAGGTACAAGATCTGCACTTCTAAACCACCAAAGCCGCCATCAAATGCTTCCTTTGCAATGCACTACACATAATCATAAGGAGTTGGCAAAAAAAATTGGGGAAAAAAGGTCAAAAATGGTCTGTACCCTCCAAAGAGGTACATAGACAAATGCAAAATAACACTCAAAATTAAATATTAAAAAACATCAAATTGCTTCTAATTGGAAAGTACATATTCTCTTGATAGAACAAGAATATCACTAATAAACCATAGAAGAAAATGCACGAAGCATTAGATGGATTTGTATTTAATATAAATAAAATAGTTGTTATTTTCAGCGTTCTTCTGGTTCTTTTGTAAAAAAATGAATTCCTATCTCTTCTCATTTCGTTTAAACGGAAAAACTAACCGAACCCTAAATCTGCATATAGTTCTTTTAAATTCCTCCGCATTCAAACGCTGCGTGGCGAGGGAAATGTATTTACCCGTCGTTATCATCATCGGCGTTCTGGGCGGTCAGACGGGAAAGTAACTGCATCGTTAATTAAAGCGGGAAAAAAAATCGGGACCGTCGTCGTCGATTGAATGCCATTAAAAGCTCGTCGGACTCCGACATATTTTCTCCTTCCTTCCGATTTTGGAAACCAGAAAAGAAGGGCCGGAGTAGTTGCTTCGGTGTGGTTGAAGTAATTTGAATGAGGCGGTTGATTGTCGAGTGCCTCCCATTTTGGAAAAATATTCGTGGACTCGATGCATCGAGTCTAAATGTTCTATTTATTTTTTTTTTTTAAAAAAATAAAAATGTATGGATCGGACTCCACACCATGCGGAATCCATAATATTCTCTACCCGTTTGTGAAAAGCCTTTTGTTTAGCGTGTGAGCATCCCTTTTCTTTTTTCTTTTTTTTTTTTTTTTATATGCTACCGGTAATATATATTTCCTTTTTTTTAATATCTATTTATAATTATAGTATATATATATATATATATATTTTATTTATTTATTTATTTATTTATTTATTTATAACATAAATCTATCCATATTATATATATATTTACGTATATATAGTATAAATATATTTACGCACTATTATTATTATTATTTATTTTATTTTTTAAAAAAAATAGGATACCAATGAGGGTCAACAAATGCCCCCCTACAAATATGATAGCATGCTATTGTTCACTAATTTCACGTCTCATGCGGTTCTTTATTCTCTTTTTGTTTATGTGTTGTCATGCTTTCACCCGAATTCTTATATGTGTTCCCTCTAATCATTTAACAGGATGATGTTTGTTTGGAGGAGATCAGACGACTTGTCTCCCAGTGAGCCTAGCAAAGAGGCTATTTGGTTGGAGATTGATAGACATGATCCTCGTGAAGATGCCGATATCAGGGATAAGATCGAGCGATCGACATGTTGAGAGGGCGTGATTTTCTGATTTTTTGCACGATCCCCCCACTTCGACTATGCTTGAGACTCTCCGAGAATCCATTTGGGTGGCTACCATTAAGTTGAAATCGGGGACTACAATCCTCGGATGGCACGATGCTTCAGTGGATATTGTGATATTTTATAGCTTACTTCTGACAGCATTGAGCAAATGAGACAATCTAGACTTCTAAGCCATCGTCAGCTACAGTTGAGCTCATCAGACTTGCTTTGAGATTCATCCATTGGTAGAATCCCTAGTCTTCCTCGTGGATATGTTACATGAGCTAGGTACATCTTGCGGGCTCACGAGACACCTTACGGACAGCTGGTATTTATGAGGCAGTGTATGTATCTATATTTGATTTTAGTGGAATTCCCCCTGCTTGGGCTTATGGAGTTGCAGAGTTTTGGGACAGTAGCCGCAACACATGTTGGATAGGCTCAGAGGAGTTGACAGTCACACTTTGGGACTTACGTGTCGGACTCCCGGTGTTTGGTTACTACGAGGAGTTATGTCTCGGATAACCTTACGATGACCCGAGTGGTAGTATGTCACCGGCTTATATTGACCTTTTAAGCCACTACCACCAAACTTGAGGGTATTATCACATGCTACACTTTTCATGAGTACATGGATTGAGTTTCTTGAGCGCTTTGTCTAGTCATTGCTACATGATCCTTTTGGATTGGGAGTATCGGGCGTCGATAGTTTTATCTGCGAGCCTTCTTTACTGGTTGGGTACTCTTCCCCAACTATACAGAATTTGAGCGAGGAGTTACTCTTAGCAGGGTTCATAGCTACTTGGCTCTGCATCTTTGTGCTACTTTAGATAGTCTATCGAGTGTTTATTAGCGGCCGGATTTCACGAGGTGGCGGATCTCATTAGCTCCATTGTTTGGGTTCTGAGTTCTTGGGGTGATTTATGAGGCAGATTCATTGGGTAGTCGTGATGTTACATTGCCTTGGCATTACTTATATGCTTGGATTCACCTTCATATACATGGAGCCTATGCATGTTTCGAGTACCCAGCATACTTTTCAGAGCGAGGATATCCCACAACTATTCAGCTGTACCGAGCATCATCTACCTTTGAGAAGGATCAGATACATTTATTCTTCTTTGCACCTCACTTGATTAGGGATCGATTCTTGCTAATTCACTAGCCGGATATAATTGGTTTGCCGACTTGATAGAGGCGATCGATAGTTTCAATGAGTGGTAAAGCCTTTCCCTAATTGCGGACATTGAGAGTGGTAAGTACTTTTCAATATACATCTAGTCGGTTTGGTGTGATTAGTTATCATTGAGGGATACCGTGTTGCCACGATAGTTTGGATTTTCTCAGTGTATAGCTCATGATGGCCGACCATTCATTCCAGGGATAGTAGATGTCAGGAAGACTAGGGCAGTGCCTCTTGAGACATGTTATTATGTTGCTTCTGTAGTTTGGCTACATTTACTGAGACTTGGTACTAGCTCTCATTTCTGAATAGCTCCTCCATAGAACCACACAGGGGTCAGCTATGCTCTCCTCACTTGGGTACGATTGTCTTTCGATTCTTTCCTGGAGCATGGCGTGAAGAGATATGAGCACAGAGTAAGGTCTTTGGAAGTTCTTCGAGGTCGGAGGACCCATCATCGATCACCATTGGCAGGAGATAGCAACACTATAGGTATGATCACTATTCTTCTCTCCTTCTATACTTCTGTTATCTTTTTTATTGTATCATTAAAATGTATTCAGTGTATTTGATATTTTAATTTGATTAATGAAAGATGTGCGGTTGATGAGGGGAGAAGAGACACAACTCCTCATAGCAGAGTCAGAGCTAGGGATTATGCTCCCAGCTATACTAAGATTTCTTCACCAACTCATGGCGTGTAGCGACGAGCCTATTGAGTTTCAGCTGATTGTGCCACGAGTCCACTTCCACATCAGTTTATGACTTCTGATGAAGTGTCACAGGTGTCAGGTAGCACTAGAGATATTATGGAGGACTCTAGAGTTGAGCCGTCACGTGTGCCGGCATTTGATATCGCCACTTGATTTTTACTCATGGAGCCACATTTCTCTGCTGAGTCTAACTTTGCTCATTGTCCTGGCGAGACTTATGAGGTGAGAGATCTCATGCCTAGCGAGTTTCTTAAGCCAATACATAGCCTTGAGCTTATCGGATGAGGGTCCTGATTACATTGCTTACGATACACACTTGGTTTGCCATGTTTATGTACTTTCTTTCTCTCTTTATTCTTTAGTGGCAGTCTTTTATATTTCTTTCGCTTTATCTTGATTGTTTTTTATTTGTTCTTTTGTGTCGATGTTATGAGTCTTAGATCTACCATCGATATCCTTATAGGCCAAATCCACGTGATAGGAGCATGCGGGATTGTGGCTTAGTGTTTTTGAGGGATGTGGTTTCACGGATTGCCTTGGACTCACCAGAGTCACTGGACATCTTCACGTCTTATGCAAACACCACTTTGGACCTTTTAGCTTCGTACTGGCTTGGAGGAGTAGGTTCTCAGGTATCTAGAGACTCTTTGTAGAGACGTCGGGTTCTTAATCCACCGGATGAGACCACTCAGTATTATCTGCTCTAGCACTTTCGACGAGCTTCAAGCAGTCGCCGTAGGGAGATGGCTGACCTAGCACATGATGAATTTGAGGAGAGTGTTGAGGCTCTACGACATGACAGTCAGAGTTCAATAGATGCTTCGTTAGACAGTTATTTGTCGGGATCAGACTGCGAGTTGCGGAGACGGGAGCTTCGGGCTAGAGTAGGCGAGCATTATCAACTATGTCACCGGGCTATGGTAAATGTTGAGGCTGCTTTGATTAGAGCTACTGACGCTTTACAGTTGGCTGAGAGTTAGCAGAAGTCTTTAGCAGTTTATTTTTCACAGCTTTAGGAGTTACAATCTAGGCTCCCATGATGTACTTTACTTTTCTCTCTTCTTTTTTTTATCAATCATGTATTGTCTATCTTCTTGTTGTATTAGTGGATGTTAGCATTCCTCTGTTACTTCTGTACTTTTTGCTTTTGGGATTTGATGAGAAAATTAGCCTTGATTTGTGCTTTGGGCTTGATTTGTATACTTTGTGCTTTGGGTTTAATTTGTATCTTTCTGAACTTGGATCATTTTATCTTGATTGCAATAACTTATGGAGCTTTGAGGATTTATTATTAGTATGTTGCCTTAGATATACTAAATGATGGGCTTGACGATTTATCATAATCGACTTGTCATTGATAAGAGCACTTACACCATCTACTTCTACTTTGATGGTTTTGTTGAAGATCTCTTTCTTTTATGTCCATGCAGATTTGAGTCTCCTCCGATCCTAGCTTTATGCTTGGTTGGGTTTAATAGAGGAATTAGTCTTCTTGTTGTGATGAAGGACTCTACTAGGGAATCGGTTTATCCGTGCTTTACCGGATTTGAAATTCCTTCTATCCTAGCTTTGAGCTTGACGGACTTGATAAAGGATTAACTTAATTTGTCAACATTGACTTATCAGGAAGTGTATGTATGCCATGAACCCTGTGCTTACTGCCATCGGCTTTGTTTAAACTATGGAATCACTTCCTCGGTCCTACACTTTCTACTTTGATGGACTTGATGAGGAGATAGGCTTTGATCTGTGCTTTGAGCTTGATCAAATCATTTGAAAATAGATTGAAATATCACCTTGCAGGTAATATGAAGATTGATTTGAGGTAGCCCTGAATTGAGCATGTCCTCAGATTGCCTTGATCTATAGATCAACTAGAGAGATCTCTTAGATCCTGGTTGCTTGTAATCACTAAGCTGGATCTAGTTTGAGATTGAACAGCAATCATCATTGGACTGATGAGCGAGGGCTCTTTCACTACGATCTTTTCTTATAACTTGTTGAGTGAGGAGAGCGTCAGCAACTCGACCATATTTGGGCTTGTTGAGTTAGACCTTTAGAACCTACTAAAGTCTTCGACTTAAGCTGTAGTGATTTTGTGATTTTATCATCAAATTGATGAACGAGGGCTCTTTCACTGCGGCATATTGAGTGAGGAGAGCGTCAGCAACTCAGACATTTGTGAGCTAGTTTAGTCCGACCTTTAGAACCCATACGTGTCCTAGACTTTAGGATGTAGATGTTGATGTTTATCGAACTTAATTGATTGAAGCTTTCGAAATCAGGAGTTATTCTGACTTGATCTCCAGAATTTGACAAATTTGAGAGATAAATTTCTTGACATTTAGGGTTATCTTTTCATGCGTAGAAATAGATTCTTTTTTATTTCTGCAAGCCTCTGCAACTTAACAGTGATAATAATAGAAATATTTAGGGATTTCAGTGTGACGCTCGATGCCAACCTGAATCAAAGTGTATTTGAGGATCTCATCTCATGCCACGATGTCAACTCAAATAAACTTAATATAAACTAAAAAATTCCCCTATGGATAGAGTCGACCTTTGTGGGCGTCGACCTCGACCATTTGTGGGTTTGTTGAGTCGACCTTTAGAACCCATAAGTGTCCTGGACTTTAGGATGTAGAGGTTGATGTTTCTCCAACTTAATTGATTGAAGCTTACGAAATCGGGAGTTCTTCTAACTTGATATCCAGAATTTAGAAAATCTGAGAGATAAATTTTCTTGACATTTAGGGTTGTCTTTTCATATGTACAAATAGATTCTTTTATTTATGCAAGCCTCTGCAACTTAACAGTGATAATAATAAATATATTTAGGGATTTGATGTATTTCGATGTCGACTGAATCAAAGTATATTTGAGATCTCATCTCATGGCGATGTCAACTCAAATAAACTTAATATAAACTAAAAAATTCTCCCTGTCTTGTAAGGGGAATTCTAAAGTACATTTAGGAGAATTTATTAAATTGAAAATATACAAATACATTTATATTTGAATTGATGTATTCTAATGGAGATTTTAACATACTACATTGATTTCATCTATATATAAAATTCTAAATTCTTACATTAAAGGGAATTTTCATGAAAAAGTTTTCATCTAGAGTATGTTTATTTAGGGATCTCGAGGGATAAAACGATGTCAACCTAAATAGATATACTTAAAATTTTCCCTATCTTGCGGGATTTCTCTTGCAGAATGTATTTGTCATATATAATACTTTTTCAGGTAACGACCACTGATTAGCCGCATTGGTCTTTCATCCTTTAGGTTGATGAGTTGGTATGCCCCTCCTTGGTATACTTTTTCAATGACAAAAGGGCCTTCCCAATTAGGCTCAAATTTGCCACCAAATTTTTGATTGGGAATAATTAGTCTTCTCAGCACCAGGACTAATTCTCCTTTTTGGAATGTTTGAGGCCGCACCGTATGGTCAAAAGCCTTAGACATTTTTTGCTCGATAGACTTCGATTTTGATGAGCTTGCAATCTAACCGTCAGCGCCAGTTCCTCCATTCTCATGAGTATTTTGATCTTGATTAGATTGTATGCTGGATGCTACTGAAGTGAAGGCAACTCAACTTCAAGTGGAAGAAGCCTTGGTTCAAAGACCAATGAATAGGGAGTGGCTTTTAATTAGTCTTGTAGGTAGTTGATCTGCCATAGAGCATCTACTAGTTTGGTATGTCATTTTCTTTTATTTTTGGTGAGAATCTTCTTGAGCGGTTTTAATGTCTTATTGAAGGCCTCATCAAACCATTTGCTCTTGGATTATATATTGAAGAATATCATCATGATCAATTTTGTGTCGATGAATCTATAAATCTTTGCGCTTTTGAAAGCTGTGCCATTATCAGAAATTATTCAATGTGGCACTCCAAATCTATAGACTACGTTATGTGTGAAGAAGTTGTTCACTCAGTCAGCAGTGTCTTCTTTAAATGGAGTAGCCTCACTTAATGAGCGGCCTTCTTAGGATGATGTTCAGCTGGCAATGGTGGATCAATTGGTCCAATTACATATGTACTCCAACATTCGAATAGTCAGGATGCTATTATTGGGTGTAATGAATTTGAAGGTTTATGGATGAGATTCCCATGTACTGGACACTCATGACACTTCTTAGTATGATTAATACAGTCTCTCACCATAAATGGCTAATAATAACCCATCTTTTTGATCTTTATTGCCATCTTGGGACTGGATGTGCACCACAAAGTCCTTCATGAACTTCAACTATCACTTTACTAGCTTCATCTGTATTTAGGCATCGTAGCCATATTTGTTCAAAGGATCTATGATATAAAGTGTTGTTGACGAAAGCATAGCGTAGCATTCTCTTCTCGATTAGAGCTGCTAGTGATTTATCATTTGGTAATTTATCTTCTTTAAAGTAGTCAATGAAGGATTGCCTCCAATCATATGACTCTTCTACTGTAAAGGCTTCATACTACTTTTCTAAAGCAATGTCATTCTTAGCTCTTCTTGGTACAACTTCTTGTTAATTTTGGGGAGTATAAGGAGCAACCTGAGTCGCATCTTGTTGGGTCAGATTTGATAACTCCTCTGCATATGTGGATTGATACTTTATTGACTCTAGAATTCATCCAGTAAATATGCCGATCATGACATAATCACCATTCATACTTGTCATTTCCTTAGCTAGTTTTGCTAAGCGGTCTTTTCTATTTCGGATAGAGACTTCGAGTTAGTGTGATATTTGATATCCTCAGCTCGAGAACTCGCTTGTGATGCTAACTCAAGCTTGTTGATTCTATAGATTCCAAGTACTTGATTTATAATAAGTGAGAATCACCAAAAATATGCAAGTTAAATTCTATGAAAATAACTTCTTCCAGACCTGCCACTAATGCTTCATATTCAGCTTCATTATTAGTTCTTGGCTCGGTCAATCCATATGATCGTCTCATTATCCCTCCTTCTGGTGTTATGAAGACGATGTCGATTCCTGCTCTTGCTCTTGGCAAATTTGGATGTTGGACTTGTTTAATCGATGAGGATCCATCAAAGTATATTTCCCAAATTTATGATTTTTCTCTTTCATGAATGAGCATAATTTGTTCATCGGACAAATCATCATTAAGAGAAGAGTTCATCGGAATGGAATGTACAGCTAGAAAATCTGCTAAGACTTGTCCCTTCACTATTTTTTGCAGAACATATGTGATATCCAATTGTAGAAGCAATACTGCCCATCTTGCCAAGTGATCTGTCAACGCTGATCTTGTTATCAAGTACTTCAGCGGATCGATCCTCAAGATGAGGGTAATCTTGTGAGATAACATATAATGATGAAGCTTTTGGACATCTTTGCTTGGTAGAATTCTAAATTTTATTGAGCTTAGTGCTTGGCCTCGTCAAGTCCATCAAATTCTCACATCCGTAGACAGACATTCTCATCTTGAGTGAGATTGTGTTGAATGACTACTCAGAGTAAAGGTTGTTCAACTTCAAGTGGAAAGACTTCTTCAGCTCCAAATACTTTAGCATGAGGAGTAGATTTTATGGGAGTACAGTCTAGATGTCATGTTGTTGTCTATTTGTAAGGAAATTTCATTTCGAGATTTTGGCCTCCAAATTTGCTCACCTATTTGTCGGGACCTTTCGACGACGGATTCTCGGACATGCGGTCCAGGTGTCTCACCTCGATGCTCATCGTGTGGGACTTGGATTGGTTGACATCTTGTCAGGTTGTTGGAGGATGTCTCTTTAGAGGAGCAACTTTAGCCTCCTTGATGACAGGACTTTGATATTTTCTTTTCATCAGTCATTTCTTCTTAGCAACTTTGAGGACCCGATACACTCTTGCATATACAGTTTCGAGTTTCCTGACTAGAGAAGTTGGAATCTGACGTTGTCGAGTCCAAAAGGATTGCTTGATTTGACCAGTAGAACTGTTCCACTTTACCCACTTTAGATTGTCAAAGTTATTATTGGTAGGAATGCTCGCTTCTGGTTCACAGCTGGTTGTACAATTTTCTACTTGAATAATGAATGTTGAGCACGCAGTTCAGTATTTCTCTTTCTCCACTGTCTCTAGTAAACTTGCTTCCATATGAAGAAGCTTTTGTGCTACTACTTCTTCTCGAGGCTTCGGCCTCCATATTTATTTTCTTTCTGGGACCTTTTCGGTAGATTCCATTTCATTCGGTGTCACACCCCAATGCTCACCATGTAAGAATTTCTTAGAACACTCTTGAGCTCTTACTATCACTGATGATAGCTTTTGTAGTTGAGCATTCTCGACTTCTCTGGTAATTTTCCTTTGATATCTTTTATTCATAAGACATTTTCTTTTACAACCTTAAGGACTCAATGTACTCAAGCAGATAGAGTTTCAAGTTGTTTCTTCTGAAGGGTCGGAGCTGATTGTCGCTTTTACGTGTAATAGATGACCCAAGTAAGAGCTGATGAGCTCCAACTCAGCACTTGTTCTTTCTACGATGCCTTTGAGTTAGTTTTCCACTAGAAGAGGAGGCTTCAACATCATGCCTTCATAGTGTGGAAGGTTCAACTGGCAGGAGGGTTGTCCCATTCACTAGTATGATTGAAATTTTCTACCCAATGAAGGTTCTCTTCATGACTGGCGCCTCAAAATGAATCAATCTTTTTTAAGTACAAAGGATCTCTTTTGAAGAACCTCAGTAGCATTAGTGGACATTCTAATTATCATCCTCCAATGCACAGGTTGGTGTGTACAATATGCAGATTCTCAGCTGGAGGATTATTTACAGCGATGATGGCTGGGAAGTCTATACTATCAATTTGAATAGTAGCTCCAACATCCCTAGTATTGATTATAGTATTTGCTAGACGGATATTGGCTCTGCGACCTGGCTGCATGATAAACGGTGTTCGGAAGATCCATCAATATATAGAACAAACATATTATTCATAAGAATATGATTGATTTAAATTTAGTTTCATTGATGATTAATTTTAAATATCAATTTTATCATGATTTACTATTACAATAGCTCAAATTCGACTAGTCAAAGATGGAAAGAGAATCCTATCCCCAGCGGAGTCGCCAGAAATCTGTGGGCTCTGAAAATTTGCCACCGACCTCTTCAATGAAAAGAGTGATTTAAATGTGTCGGTGCAATTTTCAGAAGGCAGATGGAATAGTAGATAAGACACTACCCAGAGATTTCATCCTCATTTGGTGAGGACTTTAGATCTAGTTCTAGGTTTCTATAGGCGCAAGCCCCTATAGTTAATTACCCCTCCCAGTAAGTGAGAGAGAACTTTCAATTAAGGCTAGTCGTTAGATCGCAAAATGCGTAGCGTAAAGTAGCAGCATGTAGAGTTTCAAATTTTAGATTATGAAATTTATCATTTCAACTTAAACTGGATGGTTGGGGGAATGATGACGTGCCTGATCTAGATCCCATAATTTCGTCATCCCGAGCAGTCACGGTCCCTAGTCTACTTAGTTAGAGGAGGTAGTCGACCCAACCTGATAGAAGGATCCTCATCAGCAACACATGGGTTACGTCGTTCAAGAAATCCTCGTAGACTTGGGGTGATGTTTGTCTAAGGATACATGCTTAAGTTTATCTTAGCTGACAGAGGGTTATTTTTCCTATCAAATGTTGACCTCCACATATGTGTCATAAATCAAATAAAGCCTGCAAATCAAATTTGATGGACTTCGGAGGTGATAGTGCCCAAATTGAGGGTCAAAATGCACTGGACATCCCTGAAAATGATCGAAATGACCTCCGATCATTGAACGGACTTCACCATCATGTTCCAAACGCCGAAATTAATCAAAATATAGATATTGCAAAATCTAAAGAGCAATCGATTAAACGCTCGAACTATCAATGTGTCAACACCATATCAAAGTTGAGAAGCTGCGATAATGACCAAATCGACCTCGTTGTGAAATTGATTGTGCTGTTAGCTTTAAAATATCGAAAGCTATCAAATGAGACTGTCTGCACTCAATTGGGACTACTCTGTGCAAAGGTCGAATGATTTGAAGTGACACCGCATAAATCGAGGCTAAAATGCACAAGACGTCACCAAAATTAACTCAAATGACCTCTGATTGATGAACAGACTTAGCCATCGCGTTCAGAACATCAAAGTTGGTCAGGATATAAATATTGCATTACTTAATGACCAATCGATCAAATGTCAGTGCCCGCCTTTGCACGTATATCGAGGTTAGGAGGCACTGATGAGAATCAAATGATCTCTGTTCGTAAAATTGATCATGACATTAGCTTCGAAATATTGAAATCTATCAAGTAAGACTGTTTGCACTCAATTCGGACAAGTCTATGTGAAAATTGAGTGACTGAAAGCGACGACGTGCATTTTGAGCTAAAATTGACTCAATTTGATGTCAACTCGAATCAAACTGCCTTTGATCACGAAACAGACTACGTCGTTGCGTTCGGAACATCGGAATAACCTTGAATTGATATATATATTAATTATCTAATTGTATCGGCATAAAAGTCACATTAAAGCCAATTAAACACTTAGATAATTAATTTTAAAAACTAAATAACAGCAAATCCCTCCCTCTTCGTTATTCGTTCTGCCTCTGACCTGTGTGATCTCGCCTCTGACCCACGCCTTTCCACCTGATCCCACTGCCATCCCGTGCGTCCCGCCGCTGCTCCCACTGCTATTCCTCCGGCCCTGTTCACGCGTCCCGTCGCAAAGCCGGAAACGCCACTGGCACTTCCGTCGAATCCGTCGACATGAACCCTCTAGCCCATTCAGATTCGACCTACAACTCCTTCCTACTGACCCAGCATCCCTACGGCCAACCCGGCCCATTGTTGCGTTCCTGATCGAGCCCACAAACATGGTCCGTTTGCAATCCTTCCATAGCCCCATCCAAATTTCACCATTTTTACAGTAAATCGAAGTGTCTTATGACTAAGAGTCTTAGCGTAGAGACTCTTAAGTCTAAGAAGATATTGAATCATCACTCCAAAAATCAACAATGTTTTATAAAAAAAATCTACCTCTAAATTCTTGTTGACTGGACCAATAAGGTTGCTTATTTCTAAGGATAAGAAAAGAATATCATCTAAAGAGGGCAATCATATTTAGTTAAAAATGATCAAGTACAATGTCATGATTACCACATGAACTTTAATATTTTTATTGAAATTGCAAATTATCTCATTTCAATGAAAGTCACTATAAAATTGATATGTATTGTCCTCTTGGCTATAAGAATAATTGATAAATTCTTACACAAGTTGTGTTAAAGCTATACAATAAGTTGCTCATTAATTTGGTAAAAATATTTATACAATTGGTAAATGATTTTGTGTGATACTTTGCCAGCACCCAATATAAAATAAAAATTAATGACTTGGTGATCATATAGAGAAAGAAGGTAGATGAATCATTTTTGCATGCATTCTTTATTGACATAACTAAAGCATTCCAATGTTGTGTGTATATATATATATATATAAAAGCTTGATTGTCTCAATCAAGAAAGAGCAACAACTGTAAACATGGATCTTTTCAAGCACATGTCTATAAGTTGTAAAATAAAATTAAAATGTACTTAATAGAGATCAAGAAGAAGAATTTGAGGGTGAGGAGAAAATTTTTCATGGAGAACAAAACATAAAGAATCATGTAGGATAGTGGATGAGAGCTCACATAGGGTAGGAAGACTTCATTTCTAATTGAGGGTTTGGGCTTATGTTCTTATTATGATAGGATTTAGAGTGTTTTTAATAGCACTTAAAATCAATGCAAAGTAATCATAATGATTTTATAACTATTATTATTTAGCAGTGGCTTAAACTATTAAGATAATAAATTAATTGTAGCAATTTTTAAAACTAGTGGAAGATTATCCAGCCTTTAAAAAAATGATTTAAATAGTATGTGTGACTTTGAAATATAACATTTGCATGAGCAATGAAAAGACAAATGTTCAAATACTTAACGTCCACAGAATGCAGCTTCTTTCTTTTTTATTGATTTATTAAGCGAATCTTGAAAATGCACCAAAATTTTCCTAGATAATTTATTAAATTTTAATGAAGCATACTTGATGAAATACTATGATATCTAGCCAATTTTTAATTAAGTTTCTCTAAGAGGGAGTTCAAAACAAATGCTAAGCTCCAAGTTAGCATTCAACACTTTAACCTCGTACATGCTCGTTCAAGCGGCCAAGTCTATTTAGGCTAAATTTTAAATAGACACATTCTTAATTTTAATTAATAATTTAGGCATTAAAATTTTTTTTTTTTGAAAATAGGTCTAGTCGTCCTTACGACGGACGACTGGCGCCCAGTCGTCGAGAGAGTTTTATTTTTTTTTATTTATGTGTGTTTCAGGGAGAGAAGAGAGAGAGAGATTAAAGATAAATAAATAAGTATATATATGCATAAATAATTAAATAATTAAATAATTAATAAATAAATAATATATATGCATTAATTATTTATTAATTAATTTATATATATATTTAATCTCTCTCTCTCTTCTCTCCCTTTAATATTTAAATAAAAAAATAAAACACTCTCTCTCTCTCTCTCCTACTAAAGCAAAAAAAAAAAAAAATTCGCCAGTTTATGATTAGATTTATTTTCATAAAAAAATTTTTGATGTTTAAATTATTAATTAGAATTAAAAATATGTCTATTTTTAAAATTTTGCCGTCTATTTACTCCCCTCGGTCCCCTTCACCTGCTTCATCACCAGCAGCCATGACGCACCAAAACATCCCAAACGTCGACCCGAGAAGCGGCTTCTGCTCCACCAATTCTATCTTTTACTGCAAAAGGGTTCCATCTCCCTCCCTTCCGATCCCTGCCTCGACATCACGACCTTCATCTCTTCGCATCCTCACTCCGGCACTACTGCCTTCATCGACGCTTCCACCGGCCACCTCTCCTACTCGGATCTCTGGCGCTCGGTCAATGCTCTCTCCTTTTCTCTATCCTCCGTCCACGGCATCTCCAAAGGAAACGTCGTCCTCATCCTGTCACCAAACTCCCTGTACTTCCCCATCGTCTCCCTCGCCGTCATGTCCCTCGGTGCCGTTCTCACCACCACCAATCCACTCAACACCCCTCGCGAAATTGCGGACCAGATCGCGGACTCTAGCCCCGTCCTCACCTTCACAACCCGCTCCCTCCTCCCGAAGCTCGCCGGCCACGAATTCCCCATACTCTTACTCGAAGAAAACACGTTTAAGGTGTTTGATACTTAAAATTAGACAGGAATTCGCTGAAAACGAGCCGAATCAAGGCTATTCCAGCTTAAGTTTATTTACCAAATAACAATCCAAGTTTTGCTCGGGCTTAATTAGAGATTCTAAGATAGTGTTTAAACTTAATTTTTCTAAAAAAAATGCTTCACGTTCAACTTTGATTTATTTAATAATTATTGAGCTTTTAAATAAATAGCTTATTTAGAATCCGTTTGAGATAATTTTTTAATTATTTTGCTTTTTCAGAAAGTAATCAGAAAGTAAAATAGCATCATTTGACTATCACTTTTTGATTGATTTTTAGAAAATTTTGGTAAAAAAGTTATTTTAAGAATCAAAGTTATTAGAATATGATGGGTGTCAGATGATATTTTTTAAATTTTTCAAAAAAAAAAATATTTATAATACGAGTTTTTTTGAAAAAATTATTTTCTCATCAATTTGTAATCAGTTTTTAAAAAAAGCTACCCAAATAGATTTCTTATGAAATCAAAAACTATGTCTTTAACTCTTAAGCAATCAACTTGATTTTAGTCTTAACAAATCAGTTAAGAAGCTCTATTATTGAGTTTTTCTATAAGTTATCGAAAGATGCCTAATTAAGCTTAGAAATAAGCCTATTTAAAACCTACTTACCGAGCAAATGAGTCTTCTGAGTAAAATAAGTTGGTGCTATTTGGGTTGTCCCTATTTTGAGATTTTAAATAAAAAATAAAATTAATTAATAATTAAACAAAAAAGAGATTATATTAAATTAGTTAATATTATTTAAAATTTAAATTTATTTTAATATTAATTATTATTTATTTAATAATTATTAAATAATGATTTAATTAAATAAATATTATTGAGCTTTTGTAGAACTTCATATGAGTCTTTACAAATTATCACATCAAGCTCTAATCAACTTTAAATTAAGCCTCAATTGAACATTAAATCAAGACAATCAAATTTTAAATTAATTTTTATTCAAGCATCGTAACAAATTTGTTCACAAACTTTAAACAATATTGTTCCTAAATATAAATCAACTGAATATCAAATTTTTCAAAATGTTCATTAAACAATTGAGTATTTATAAACATGTTCATGCTTGTTTATTATGACCTCTTATGAGTTAAGTGCTTGTATAGCTTGTAGAACGTTCATTTATTTGCAGCCTAGAAATTCCTATCAAAAAATAAATTAGGATAATTGCCTTATTCGGATGTAATTTTCTTCGTGATGAATTTTATAAGATATAATCTTAATTTTTTTAAAAATGATATAACCCTGAAAATTCCTCTAATCGAACGAATCTTGATGCAGCAATTGTCAGAGAATTGAAGCGGTGAGGTGGAAAATATCATTGGAAACTTGAGACATCGTTAAATTCCTAAAAGCTCTCAAATATGAAGTGTTTATAGTCAAATCGGCGTCTCGACAAGCGGTTAACAAGCCAAAAGATCTTACAATTCGACTTCATTTGAGCATTCAAATACACAAAATACATCATATGATCAGGGAATCATCATGAGCCGTCCGATTGGAGAGTGGTTGGATTTTGCATTTATTCTGAGGCATACACCGATCATAAATACTCATTCCTCATGAGGGAGGCCAAACAGAGGAGAGCTCAAAGATCCTCCAAGCATCGTGCCACCACTCGGACGGTTGTCAACCACCAGCCGTGGCCATCGGCCACTGATCCTCGCCCGTCATCGACCATTATGTCATCATCACCACTATCGTTGACATCACCATCGTCAATATTGGCCATTAAACATCATCATCGCTGTCACATTGATTCTGTATTCTTAATTAAATGTTTTCTCATATCTTGAATCCGTGTCGGAAAATCTTACTGAAGCAGATACATAGTGGAACTTTTCTTTAAGCCCATTTTTTCCTCTTTTCGAGATTTTCCGTAAAAAATTCAGTTTTGTTATTCCTCTTTAAATACTGTGTCTTGATTTCCCAATGTAAGGTGAAAACTTTTTTACTCTGGTTTCTAGCCATAGCGGCATGTTGTGGTAGCCTCATTAATGGGGCCATGTATTGACCATGGGCCATGACCAGCGGCATAATAATCCGACCCCACGTGGCCCATGCATAAGCCCAGACCAGGTACCTTTCCGTGGCCCAGCGGCTAATACCAGCAGGCGCCAGCATGACCCTTCTTCCCGCGTGCCCAAGTCGGCCTTCGACCCGCCAGCCCTCCCATTCGTGACTCATGCCCGGCCAGCGATCGCCAAGCCAGCGACCGCATCCGACCGTTCAGCGCGATATCAGCCGTCAGGTTATCGAGGCGACCATGACTGTCGCTGGCGTGGCGCTGTGCGCCGCGATCCTCCGTCGTCGACCACTATTCGCGGTCATCATCGGACCACTATCGTTGACGTCATCGTTAACATCGTCGCCGTCAACATCGTCGTCACGTCGTCGTCAACATTGTTCATTTACTTAAGGCTCCTTTCTCATATACAATTCGTAATCCGTGTCGGAAGATCTTGTACTCAAGCGATATCATAGTGGAGCTTTTCTTGGGCTGAGCCCGTGGTTTTTTTCTTTTGAGGTTTTACGTAAATTGCAGGTTTTATTATTCACTCTTTAAATACTTGTGTTGTGAATCTAAAAAAGGCGAAAACTTTTACTCTCGATTGGTTTTCTAGCATAAAAAAAAAAAAATAGTGAAATATAATATTTTCTTCATTATTATAAATTTCATTCATCTCAACGTTAATTTAACAAATATAAAATTATATTGAACAAAATAAGTATGAGCGTCGTCACCTAATTATTTTTATTTAGTCGAACAAATAATTTCTTATGTCATTGTTAATTTTTGTTTTGAAGATACCCATTATTTTAAATATAAAATCTATAATTGAATTCATGCACATAAATTTGAATATTAAAATGATGATGATAATTTTATAGGAATTTTATCAAGAATTCCTTAGCGGATATATATATTGAGACTTTAAGCATAATTTTTATTTATTTTTAAAATAATATTTTTTATCACGTTATTCTAATTTTAAACACGTTGACGGTCGGCGCAGTGGCAGGACACAGATGGAAGCCAGCGCTCGCCGCCGCGCGAACAAGTGTGACGACACCGCGATGCTTCTCTACTCCTCGGAACCACAGGAAAAAAGCGAAGGGTGATCACCACGCACCGGAACTTGATCGCGATGGTTCGGATTCTGCAAGCTATGTACAAATATGAAGACGTGCATTTGAAAACGTTCGTCTGCATGGTGCCGATGTTCCACATGTACGGCATGGCCGGATTCGCGATCGCGATATTGTCAATGGGATGGACGGTGGTGATTCTCTCGCGGTTTGACGTGGAAGAGATGCTCCGTGCCGCGGCGGACTACAGGGCAACATATGTTGCGACTGTCCCGCCGGTGTTGGTGGCGATGGTGGGATCGGAGAAGGTTCTGTCGTTTGGAACGGTGAGGAAGGTGATTTGTGGTGGTGCATCGCTGGGGCGAGAGATGGTTGAGGTGTTTCGGGAGAAGTTTCCAGAGGTGGATATATTGCAGGGGTATGGCCTCACGGAAGCGACAGCGATGGGTTCAGCGATTTTCACGGCGGAGGAGAGCATGCGGTACGGGTCGGTAGGGTTGCTTGTGCCGAGTACAGAAGCGAGGATTGTGGATCCGGCGAGCGAGGAGTTTTTGCCGGCGAATCGAAACGGGGAGCTCTGGATACGCGGACCTTGCATAATGAAAAGTGATTTCTCAGCTCGTTTAGTAATTCGAAAGATTAAATGTTGCTTATCTATGTTTTATACGTTTTATATTTGAAAAATCATTATGTCATATGAATTTAAATAACATAGTATTATTGATACTCATTAATATATAACTATTATATATTAAATATAAAATATTATGTATTAAATATAAAGTGTTACATATTAATATGTATATAAATATTATGTATTATTATATTTAATATTACATCAATACAATAATATAAAATATTTTATACCTAACACAATAAAAATCGATATTATATTATTAGAGTCTGAATGTAAAGATAAATTCAGATTCTGCGGGTCTTCTTTTTACAATAAATCAGAAAGTATATATATCCTAGGAACAACAATATATATATATATATATATATATGATTTTAGATCTGAGGTGCATTGGTAGGGTTCTTGCTAGAAGTGTGTATGTAAGAAGTCTTGTCAGAAGACTCTAAGTCTAAGAAGAGAATATTAAATCATCACTCCAAAAGTGAGGTCAATAATATTTTATAAAAAAAAATCTACCTCTAAATTTTTGTTGACTAGACCAATAAGGTTGTTTATTTTTAAGGATAAGAAAAGAATATCATCTAAAGAGGGCAGTACAATGTCATGATTGCCACCTGAACTTTAATATTTTTATTGAAATTGCAAATTATCTCGTTTCAATGAAAGTCACTATAAAATTGATATGTATTATCCTCTTGGCTATAAGAATAATTGATAAATTCTCACACAAGTTGCGTTAAAGCTATACAATAAGTTTCTCATTAATTTGGTAAAAATATTTATATAATTGGCAAAAGATTTTGTGTGATACTTTGCCAGCACCCAATATAAAATAAAAATTAATGACTTGGTGATCATATAGAGAAAGAAGGTAGATGAATCATTTTTGCATGCATTCTTTATAGACATAACTAAAGCATTCCAATGTTGTGTGTGTGTGTCTATATATATATATATATATATATATATATATATAAAGCTTCGGTTATCACAATCAAGAAAGAGCAACTTCTGCGCAAATATGGATCTTTTCAAGCACATGTCTATAAGTTGTAAAATAAAATTAAAATTTACTTAATAGAGATCAAGAAGAAGAATATGAGGGTGAGGAGAAAATTTTCATGGAGAACAAAACATAAAGAATCATGTAGGATAGTGGATGAGAGCTCTCATAGGGTAGGAAGACTTCAATTCTAATTGAGGGTTTGGGCTTATGTTCTTATTATGATAGGATTTAGAGTGTTTTTAATAGCACTTAAAATCAATGCAAAGTAATCATAATGATTTTATAACTATTATTATTTAGCGGGCTTAAACTATTAAAATAATAAATTACTTGTAGCAATTTTTAAAACTAGTGGAAGATTATCCGGCCTTTAAAAAAATGATTTTAATAGTATGTGTGACTTTGAAATATAACATTTGCATGAGCAATGAAAAGACAAATGTTCAAATACTTAACAAAAGAAATGCCACAGAATGCAACTTCTTTCTTTGGTCGATTTATTGATAGCGAATCTTGAAAATGTAAAAAAATTTTTCTAGTCGATAATTTATTAAATTTTAATGAACGCACTTGACATAATACTATGACATCTAGCCAATTTTAATTAAGTTTCTCTAAGAGGGAGTTAAAACAAATGCTAAGCTCCAAGTTAGCATTCAACACTTTAACCTCATACATGCCCGAATCTGCTCAAGCCAAGTCTATTTACTCCCCTCCCCCTTCACTGCTTCATCACCGCCATGGCGCACCAAAACATCCAAAAGTCGACTAAAGAAGCTCGCTCCACCAATTCTATCTTTTACAAAGGGATCCCATCTCCTCCCTTCCGATCCCCGCCGACATCACGACCTTCATCTCTTCGCATCTCACTCGACTATCGCTTTCATCGACGCTTCCGGCCGCCACCTCTCCTACTGGATCTCGGCTTCAATGCTCTCCTTTTCTATCCTCCGTCCACGGCATCTCCAAAGGAAACGTCGTCCTCATCCTATCACCAAACTCCTTGTAGTAACCCGGGTAGATGGGGGGGATGTGATCCAAATAAAGTGCCTGGGAGGGAGGCAAGCATTCCCCTAAGACCTAAATAAGAATACCTATTGGTGTACGATGGCCAACTCAAAGAGAAAGGGTAGCAGACTTACATATGTCATGAGTTGTGTATCCACCGGGTGGGTTGCTTTTAGCATAGTGATCACCAACCAATCAAAGGTTCCCGTCGATGTGCGATGATCAATTAAGAAGAAGGTATAGCAGACTTACATCTTCATAGATGGAAATGATCATCCAGATAGTCTATCATCGACAGGACATATGCTATCCGACTTAGGGTGACTACTAAGCAGGGAGTCTCGAGGAAGGACTGAACCCAAACTTGAAGTAGTCAGGAGGAAAGAAACCGCTAAGGGGACTTACCCTAAACCTCAAATATACTTGACCTAGTTGGTTCATGAAGGTTAATCCAAAAAGAAAGCGTAGCAGACTTGCATCTTCTTAAACGAAGCCATCATGAGATAGCTTACTGGCCGCGCAGTAAGGCCTACTATATTAACAAGTCACTCATCGGTGTGCAGTAGTTAAGCCAGGAGGAAAGCGTAGCATACTTACATCCTCCTAAGTAAGAAGACCACTAGGTGACACACTAGCTAACTAGTGAATCATCCGCACTAGTGGAATCGAGTGAGGTCAGGGGCACTATCTCAACTCAAAGTAGAGAAAAGGATATGTGTTTGTTTTATGTGTTTGTGTGTAGTTTGTGTTTGTGTTGTGTTTATGAAGGATAGGATGTCATTTGGGTTCCTTACACCTACCCTAAATAGATCGTGGCAGATTCGTAGATAGAAATGCTTTCACTCTAAATAGATTGAATTTAAAATGAATTTTTCATTGATGATAATTGCTTCCAAACATAAATTTATGGATAATATTTCTCTAGGTAGAGCCCGTTGATTGGAAGCATCAGGCGCTCCCCTTTATGATTGATAAGTTGATATGATTCTCATTGGTAGGCTTTCTCTATGACAAAAGGGCATTCCCAAGTGCGATCAAACATGCCTCCCATCTTGTGATGGGCAACAATTTGTCTCCTTAAAACTAAAATAAGCTCTCCTACTTGAAAAGCTCTAGGACAGTCCAGCTTGTTGTGAGCTTCAATCATTTTGGCATTGTATAACTTGAAGTTTTGGAATGCCCATAGGTGTCTCTCCTCCAAACCTTTGAGTTCTTCTAACCACAATTTATCATTCTGCTATGTTGTGATCTTGCTACCCACAGCTATCCTTAGTGATGGGAGCTGGACTTCTAATAGTAGAACAACTTCAAACCCATACACTAAGGAAAAAGGGGTAGATTGAGTTAGAGTTCTGTAGTGGTACGGCAAGCTTCAACAACCATACTCATGCCACTCATTTATTATCGTCGGTATCTTCTTGAGTATTTGGATGAGAGTTTTGTTGACGCTATGCCATTTTCTCGTGTAGTATATGGTAGAATATCTCCAATCTATGATGTGACTCGTGCAAAGTTGTTGATTTTGGTGCTCTTGAATGCAGTACCATTATCAGATATAATCTGGTGAGGCATCTCAAGCCTATATACGATATGATTCCTAAAAAATTAGAGCACATGCTAAGTTGTGGCCTCTCTGAGACGAATTGCCTCTCTCCATTTAGAAAAATAGTCAGTGGCAGCTAGGTTGAACCGATCACCCTTAGAAGAAGGATCGATCGACCCATTATGTCGTCTCTAACACTAGAATGGCCATGAGGCCGGTGTTGGGTGTAATGTTGGTGGTTGGTAGACCACCCATGTACTTGACAATTGGGTTTTGGTTAAGAGTTGAGGGAGTTTGAATCGGGAAAGGGGTCTCCTATTTCAGCTTTGCTCGGGAAGTAGAAATTTGAAGTGGCGAGGGCTTGGAATCGCTCGAGAGCTTGCCAGGGAGTTTCATTTCTCTCTTTAGAGCTCAGATGAAATGAATTGTCTGATTTCCTATGAGAATTGAAGGGGTATACCCCTCAATTGGCTGAGATGGATGAACGGGATTGCTTCCCCAATTTTGGCTAGCTAGCCCTCGTCAGAGCACCAAAGGGGTCACAATCGAGTCTAGATGGCTCAGTTTGAGTGGAGGAATGCTTAGGAGGTGGCTCAAGGCTTGCTATGGCCGATGGATTCTCCCTTGATCCTTTGGTTTCTTAGTTTGAGAGGGAGGTGAGTTAACTCACCTCCCTTTGGTCCATGGCAATCCTAGCCCACTTAGGGTGGGCTAGATGGCTAGGTGAACCCTAAAATGGGTGCTTGATGGCTGCCAAAGGTGAGAGGAGAGTGGACTTTGCCTATTTTAGTAAAATCTCATATGGGGAGTGTTGACCTTACTTTTGGAGTGAGCTCTCAACTTCTCCATCTTAGACATAGGACTCCTCTACACATTAAGAGTTTCTTAGTCTTAAGACACTTCTAGTGATTAGGTGGACACTTAACATAACCCCAGAGACTTAGAAGAGTTAGCCATAGGAATAGGTTATGTCTTAGAGGGTATTAGGAAAGCTTGCCTACCCTTTAGCTTGAACCAAATCCTTACTTTCTTCTTTCAAGTCAAACTTCAAATTCAAATCAAACTTCAAATTCAAATCAAACTTCAAATTCAAAGCAACTTCAAATTCAAACCAACTCCAAATTTAAATCAACTTCAAATTCAAATCAATTCCAAATCAAGCCTTAAATCAATTCTAAATCCAAAATCCTTCTTAAGCAATTGATTTCATCTTATGGACTTTGCCAAATCACTTCAAATTCAATAGATATTATCACAACCCATTTATATTCTCATTTATATTCACAACTATAAATGAAATATAAATTCAAATAACAAAAACTAAATGCAAAACTTAATTCCAAATCCAAAATCCATCCTAAGCTTTTGATTCCATCTTGTGGACTTAGCTCAAATCAAATTCAAACCACTCCAAATTCAAAAGATATTTCTCATGAATCAGTTATATTCTTATTTATATTCACAAATATAAATGAAATATAAATTCAAATAACCAAACCAAATTCGAAACTCAAATTCAAATCCAACTTAAATCCAACTTAAACCATTTCAAGTCAAGTCCTTGAACTCCTTCAAACAAATCTAAATCACTCCAAATTCAAAAGATTTTCATAACCCATATATATTCTCATTTCTATTCACAAATATAAATGAAATATAGATTCAAATAACCAAAACCAAATTCAAAACTCAAATCCATATCCAACCTAAACCTAACCTATCCTCTTTCAAGTCAAATTCTTGAACTTAGCCAAATCAATCTCAAATCAATCCAAACCTTTAGATTTTCTCTTCAAACAATCAATCCTTCAATCATAAACCCAAATATAATTATAAACTTCAATCATCAAACCAAAATCAAACCAACCCAAGTCAAACCCATGTTCACCATTTTGACTTGAAATTGTCAAATGAATCAAAACCCATTTGACTCCAAATCACTTGCGATTGGATTTATATTTCAAACATAAGTCCATATGTGAGTTCAACCAAATGTGAATCAAGCCTTGATCAAGTCAATTGACCCATTTATGCTCACTTGACCCAAAGTGACCTAAAGCACCTTTTTGAGCCAAATTCTAATCCAACCCAAATTGGATTGAACTAAGCCCACCTAAGCCTCACATTGTGAGCAACAATCATCCTAGGATGATCAATCACCAAAATTGAGTCAAACTAAGTCAAACCTAGCCTTTGACCATGTCAACACTTAGCCTAAATGAAACCTAAACTAGCCAAAATTTATCATAGGCTAAATTGATTGAAACCATTGATCTAGACCAATCCATAATCAATGATTAAACATGACCAAGTCATCATTTGACCCAAACCTAGCCTAGCTAGCCATTTCACCCAAGTTGACCCAAATTAACCTAATGGGTCAAATCTTGATCTAAGCCAAATTGATTGCAACCAATAGGTCAAATTCAGTCTAAATCACTTGTTGAACTTGACTAAAGCCTTAATTGGCCAACTACAACCCAACCTGACCATGAACCCAACTTTACCTAAAAGGTCAAATCAACTTGAAATCAAACCAAACCAAAATTGATTGAAACCAAAGCTTGCAATACATTTCAAATGATCAACCAAGCCTAAACCAACCCATGACCTAACTTAATTGGGTCAAATAGGTCAAATTGGTCAACTTGACCCATTTGACCTAAATGAACTCAAATGAACCAAAACCAAATATAACTCAAATTGAACCAAACTAATGACACCCATAGGCTACATATGATCATTTGAACTTGACCTAACCTATAGTTTGACCTAATTTGACCAATTAGTCAAGTTGACCCAAGTTGACCTATTTTGACCTGGATGGGTCAACTTGAGCCAAATCATATCAAATCAACTCAAATTCATTGAAAATTGGCACAACCCATTTTTCAATCATCTTAAATTTGTCTAAATCAAAATCAAGGCTAAATGACCATTTTACCCCTAGGTCAAAGGGTAACTATATAAATTCACTTGGAATTTGTCCAATTCCTTCTCATGGACACTTGGCATCCTTAGTGGTCCATTTGGACAAAAGAGGGTGGTGCTGATGACTAATGGGTTTGGGTCAGCCATGACCCAACCCAAGGCCAAATGACCCCTCCAATGGGAATTATCCCCTTGGATCACCTCCTACACTCACCTAGCACATGTGCACTTCTTCCATTCCTATGCCAAAATTGAAGCACATAGACTCCCTAACAACCTAAACAACCCAATCAATCTCCTCAACTTGATCAAAATGATAAGATGGCTCTCGACCATCCAATCCAAGGAGGGAGAGATATACTCCCCCTCATTCCCATTCAAAACAACCTCTCTCTGAATTCGATTGAGCCCTAGGAACTAAAACCAAGCTTCTCCAACTTTCCCTAAGCATTCCCAAGCTCATTTGAATTTCTCCATCTCATTTTTCTTCAAAGTCAAAATAAGGGAGGTGAGGGGATTATCCAACTTACTCAATTCTCCACCAAACCTAAATTCACTTTCCAAGCACCATCAAGGAAGTAAGTCAAGCTCACCCAAAGTTGTTCCCAAGTCTTCAAGCCACGTGAAGGGGATTTGATCAAAAGCCACTAGAGGAACTTGGTCAATTGGACAATCCACTTCAAATTGAAGCTTAAAACCTTCATGAGCTTCATCTCCACTAGACAAAGCTACCTCCTCGTTGGAAGTGGTGATAGCCTCCGACAAGGTATGACTCAAAACTGATCCTCCATTGAAATTTGTTTGGTCTTTTGTGAAGAGAATTGTCATCCCATTGAAATTCAATCATTGGATGTTCTTCCCTACACCTCTTGATGGTGTGGGGTGAATCTCAGCCTAATTCGAGCTCAAGTGAGCTCGGATCAAGCCATGGAAGATGAACAGCCTCCGTCTCCCGCAGCTTAGGCAGGGATGAATCATGGGCCATCCATCCCATGTTTTGGATGGATGACCCTAATTAAATCGATTTAGATCTCTTATTTTAATCTTTTGAAACCATGGGTTTAATCCTGACCGTCCGATCCTTGATCGGACAGCCCAGGGGAAAGCGCATTACGCAGCAAGCTGACGCGGTGCATGATGTAACAACTTAAATAACCAATCCCATCATGCCATGTGAAAGCGCACTGCGTCAGCGGTCCACGTGGTGCCAATGAGATTAGTTAATTAATTAGGCTATTTAATTA
The DNA here is from genome assembly GCA_021442155.1 of Cymbidium sinense. Taxonomy (NCBI): domain Eukaryota; kingdom Viridiplantae; phylum Streptophyta; class Magnoliopsida; order Asparagales; family Orchidaceae; genus Cymbidium; species Cymbidium sinense. The sequence continues at coordinate 91,357,548 of CM038217.1, forward strand.
CCCATTAATCATAGAAACTTCATAAATTTATAACTAAATGTAAAAAAATCTAAAAAAAATGCAAACTCTAGTTCCTTTTAAAGATAATTCGAAGGGGAATAATATAAAATTAAGTTTAATTGATCTTGAAAGTAGATTTCACTCAATTTTAGTTTTATTGGGAATTTAATTATGTTAATTACTCCTTAATTACTTCAACAATTAATTCTAAACTTCCTAGGGTTGATTAGTGGGATGACCTCTGCCTCTCATGATTTTCTTGGAATTTATTATTGGATTAATTGGGGGGAATTATTTGATTCATCCCTAATCACTCCCTTAATTGATTAAGTAATTAATTAACCTATTAAATAGTGATAAATCCATTAATTAAGTTTACTAATCACTATAAAATAGTGAATGGGCTAATGGAATGAGATTAGGATTCCTTTTCCAATCTCTTCTCCCTAAGTTCACTCCATTTGGAAAACATTTAATGAAGTTGTAATTAATGGGTTAATAACTTCATTAATAAATTCAACTAATCAAGATTCAATATCAAATCATTCCAGAACTTAATCATCTTAATTCTTGGGTAGATTCTTAGGTGTTCAATAATCTAAGAAGCTTCAAAGCAAATCATATCCAACTCACATGTGTGGGAGGGTTATGAAAGTACTTAATTAAACTCTTTAGCTTAATTAATCAATAATTATAAGCCAATTGTATTAGGCCCCTTTATTACTTAGGTGCATTACTAATTTAAATTTCATGTTGCATATCATATCATGTTGGCTCATAATTATTTTGTTAATTATATTAAAGTGTTGGAGGTAAGGGATAATTAACGAATTTAATTCACACCTTAACCTAAATAAAACAAAAAAATCAACTTTATCATTCTAAAATTAAACTAAACTAATTCACACATGGGGAAATAGGTTAGGACCAGCAAACCCTTTCTCACTAATCATTTCCTAAATCAAATCAAATCCAAAAATAAAATCTCTTTAAAGAATTTTGATTCACTTTGAATAATCTTATCTTGTAGGATTGTCCTTAGGAATTAATTAGGGTGAATGAAGTCATATGCTTACATCATTTTATTTCTTTCCAAGCATGTTAAATGTTGTATGCCATATAAAATCATGCATTTATATATTTTAAAAAAAAATCAATTAAATCAACATGTTTTTCTTTATGTCAAATTGCATATTTTGGCTAAAGTAAGAATATGAGTGGCTACTATCATTGTTATATCAAAAACTATTTTTCACAACTTACAAATCAAAGATTATAAATGAAGTGATGCTACTTATAAGTACTTATAAGCTTGCATGTGATGTGTATTATGTGATTATGTGATTCACTTCTCTTCTCTTAATATGGACTTGTCTTTTGCATGATTCTTCATCCATTTATTTTTTTTGTACATGCACATGTATTTAAGAAAAGTGGTATATTAGTCTGGATATATCGGGTTGGCTTTAAGTACTAAGTAGGTCTTGTATCTTACACTCATAGAAAATAATGGCACCGTACTCACTTATGTCTGGATTCTTTATTTAGCATACCTAAATTTGCTAAGTAAAGATCCTCTTTTCAAAAAAAAAATCAAAACCAAAAACAAAACACATTTGGATTCTTTATTTAGCATACCTAAATTTGCTAAGTAAAGATCCTCTTTTAAAAAAAAATCAAAATAAAAAACAAAACATATTTGGATTCTTTATATAGCATACCCAAATTTTCTAAGTAAAGATCCTTTTTTCAAAATCACAAAAATCAAATCACATTTGGATTCTTTTATTTAGCATACCTAAATTTTCTAAGTAAAGATCCCACATTTTAAAATCCAAAACAAAAGATTAGACATGGGCTATATTTAGCATACACAAATTTGCTAAATAAAGATTCCATTTCTAAATTCACTCATGATTCACATCATGAGCAAACAAGTAAAAGAAGAAAATTATTATCAAACACCTCATTTAGCATACCCAAATTTGCTAAATGAGTAATCCCACATAAAATTAATTGACCCTCTATTTATCATACTCAAATTTATTTAATAAAGGGTCCCCAAACATAAAAATCAAACTTAAATATGAACAAATAGAAGCATACAAAAAAATCTCTTAAAATATTGGAACCTATTTTCAACATACACAAATTTGTTGAAAATGGATTCTAAACTCAAAAATCTCCTTTCCAATCCATTCAAAAATCTCTCCTAAAATTAATGAGCCCCACTTAACATATTCAAATTGTTGAGTGTGGGTTCAAATTCTAAATCAAATCTCAAAAAGTTAGCAAAATACCAAAGTAGAAATCTAATGTGAGTTTATTTTTCCAAAATTGTAGAATTTTAACTCAGTTTTAGTCAGTTTCTCTCAAGTTTAATTCAGTATTATTGGACGCTTAGAAGTATGTCTTCACTTTTCCTTTTGGGATGGATTTGGCCTTGGATCAGGCCAGCCTCTCACAAACTGACTTTGCCCATTTGATTCACTTTGGTCAAGGATTTGAGGGGGCCAGAATCACTTGTGAGGGGGCAACCCTCACAACTGTCAGGAGTATGGTGGCTAGGCAGAAGTCAGTCATTCATGTTGAGATGCCTTCTGACTTCGAGTTTCCCTCATTGAAGTGGTAGGCTGTGGTAGTTACAACAGCATTTGCAATTTCAGCACCAGTGCATTCAGTGGTTCCCATTACTGCCCTAATGTGGGCTAGCACCCACTCGTTGGCTTCTTCTAAGGGGAAGGCTACCCTATCTTCAAGGATAGTCTCCCACACTTTCAAGATAGGGTCTAGTTCTCGTGCTGCTCCTCCCAATAGAACTCAAGTAATAGATACTGCAAGATCAAGCGACATCACGTGCGCATAACCAAGGAGATGGAGGCAATTTCTCAGTCTGCAGTAGAGAAGTTACCCAAGATAGTTTCTCCTCTGATCACATAGAACAAGTTTCATCCTTTTTCCAGATCAGATGGAGAGGAAGATATTAGGAGGATCTTAATGTCACCTCCACTGCGATAATATGGCTCCGAGATAGTAGGGAGGTCATGCCTCTCATGTCGGTTCAACCGAGTTGGTGAGGCTTACTGGATTGTCAGTTCTGGGCCCAATTTGATCTACGATCTCATCCCTCGTGGGCAAGCAAGCACATCCGATAGAGAGAGCCGGAAGCCCATGGCTGCATGTTACCAGTGAGGTACAACAGCAATCGAACCTCAGAAAGAGTGCTACCCACATCGATCATACTGATAGCATTCTACTGACGTGGACTGCCCACCATGGGAGGAGAGCTCCCATACAGAAAGGGTCAGTGGTGCCTCCATCACACCACTCCACTCCACGTCTGCCATCTCCAATGCAAGTTCCATCTTTCATAGTTCCATCAAAAACCATGAAGGCAGCATCTAGGGAAAAGAGAGCCCCACTGGTGATCCGGTTATGGCCAAGAGATCCTATTTCATCTACATCGCTGACTGAGGCAAGGTCGAGCTCCCCTGCTCGACCTCCCACTTCAGTTATGGTAAAGAGGGAGTGGCAACCTCGTAACATTGTAGTCGTGCCATCATCACCACCACCACAACAGATCATGGAGATAGCAGTAGAGGGGGAAGAAGATAGTACCATTGCCCCCATTGCAATAGATCTTCTCAAGAGTACCACTCCACCCAAATTGAGTGACAGTCATGAGCATGTATCCTTCAGTGAGTGTAGTCCTCACAAGATTAGCTCTTCAGTAGTAGGGGAGGTTAGATGTATCTCAGTTCATGGACATGATCCTGCCACTGGTCAGCCACGATCATTTGTGCCTGCGCAGTTGGATCGCTCCCTAGATGATATTGTAGCACAATATCTAGTTGAGAAGAAGGAAATCCTAGGGTATGACTCGTCTAACCTAGAGGAAAAAAGGTTAGTTTTGATCCCAATGAAGATGATTTATTGGTGGATTCAACAGGAGTGCAAATGGTTGATACCAGGAGTTCCCTCCTTCGGGATCAGCAGAGTTTGGAAGGTGATGTGGCCGAACAGGATGATACAGCCTACTCGACCCAACACCTCCTTCAACAACTTAAATAGAAGGATGAAGAGATTGATTAGATAAGAAATGGGCTTGAAGATTTGCTGGCAGCAGTTTTGGCACTTCAGAACCAAGCCCCAGCAGTACATCCTATTATTGTAGAGATCGATTAGCCACAGTTATTGCATGTCTTCGATCAAGCCAAGAGTTCACCCAGAGGGTAGCACCGGTATAGGAAGGTAGTGGACAGCTCACACAAGAAAAGGATATTAAACTCATGGTTGAGCAGTGAGAGAAGCACTAGCATAAGCAGGAGAATCATCGCCAAAGTAGACCTACCTGAGGAATTTGATGTTATCCAATATCCTAATGGTTTTATGCCACCTTCTTTCAAGAGTTTGGATGGCAGCGAGAACCCATGCCAGCACATAGCACACATCAGGGTCAGTTGTTCCAACGCTGGTGGCAGCGATGCGTTACTATTCCATCTTTTTATCAATAGTTTAGCAAGCATAACCTTTGATGCATGAACTCCCTAATAGTTCGGAAGACTTTGCTTAGTTGGCATAACTCTTTGTTAAGAGGTTTGTTGGAGCTCAACAAAGGGTGACTATGGGCGATCTCGTTCTAGCATAACAACATCTTGGTGAGTCTCTCATTGATTTTATTCTCAAATGGTGCAATTTGAGTATGAAATGCGAACAATAGTTGTCTAAATAGCATGCCATTGAGATTCTAATTAAGAATATTCATGCCTCGATCGCCTTCATGCTCAAAGGTTTTACCTCCAAGACATTTGAGAAGAAAATCAATAAGGCTACTACAAGAGAGGCTTACCATTTCAAGATCAATTAACAAAGCCAAAGTCACAAAAAGCTTATGAGAAGAAGCCAGGGGTAGTAACAGTAGCGGATAAAGGGAAGCAACCGGCCAAAGAGCAGTATGAGAGACCTCGAGCTCCACAGCCACCAATTCCACCTCCCTTACCACCACCTTGGCCATCCTATCAGTCGCCACAGCAGCCTCCATGGCCTTCATCGCCTTTTCCTCAACCATACTCACATGTACATATACCCACCCGCAAGTAGCTATCATCCACTTACTCTTTTGGATAAACTCAACAAACCTTATTCATTTAAGAGGGAGGTATTCGTGAAAATCTTTAGAACCTCTTAAAGAAACGATTTTCACTAGCCTAGGAAGCTGGAGGAAGTGGGCAGGAGCAATGATCGTAACTTTTGCCCCTACCACTACATGCTAGGCCATATTTTGGAGGATTGCTTTACATTTAAGGGCTGGATTGAGCATAGATACAAGATAGGCATCATAGTTATCCCAATGGAATACCTAGTGGAATAACCATCTAATTATATTAGGATAATCCTTGGGGATACATGTGATCCTCTCAAAATAAAAGAAGGTTGGGATATCTCCTTATCCCGAACCTCTAAAAAGATTATTTCAAAAATCAAGAAACTTTCCTTGCAGGTGCCTGAGGCAGCTCGAACATCTAACATCAAGGAAGATTTACAAGTTGCTAAAAATAACTTGGGGAAAGTGGGAGCTCAGCAACAGCCCATACCAGCTCGGGATAGCCAAGTAGCACAACCACGGATCGAGCCCAAATCCCACCATTGTACTACTTCAAAGACTTGTACTTCAGCTAGCTCTTCTTCTAGTAGACATCTTGTATCGACGGATGAGGATATCAAATCCCTCACCTCACTTACTTTACTATATTTCTACTATGTACCTCCTAAATCCAAGAAATTGAGGAATAAAGCTAGTTTGAATTATATCTGTGTCACTTCTGATGATTCTACTCTTATAAAAAAACTCCAAGTCTAAATAATAATATAACAACTCGATCTCTTTTTGATTGAGATGGACTTTCCTTCTGAATAATGGGTTCACCTCTTAAGATAGACTTGGAATCATCTAATTGAGGGTCCCATAGGAGAAGTTGTATGTGATGAGCGTAGAATCTACACTAAACGCCACAAGAGATCACCGAAGTTAACCTCCATAGTGGCAAGGTTCTACCTCCTAGGGCAGCACCTCAAGATAAGGGAAAATAAGTCATTGGTACTAATGAGCAAGAAGCCCCTCCACAGGATGCTCCACCCATGGATATGTTTGTGGAGAATCAGCCCAAAGTGGATTACAATGTCCTCCCTCACCTAAGAAAGTTGACAGCTGAACTAAGCATATATGATGCCCTTGTCTTATCCAAAGAGATGAGAGAATCATTAATCGAGGCTCTTCTTGATCCAGAGTTATGCTTAGCTCAGCTGACCATTGTTGGAGAGGAGGCACATTATTCAAGAGAATCCTAGCAAGTCACATTCACAGATGAAGACCTTCTTCTGGGGGACATGGAGCACAACCGTTCCCTCAACATCACAGTGGATATGGGTAGATTCAAACTTTCTAGGGTTTTGGTTGATCTAAGTGCATCGATGAATATTATGAATCTAAAGACCCGTGCTTATTTGAAGATTGACATCTTACACTCTGAGGAAATCGGATGATGTTGAGAGGATTCAATGAACAGGGCGAGAGGGCTTTAGGCTCCATAGTGTTACCTTTGGAAATAGGTGACTGGAAGACTGAAGCTAAGTTCTATATAATTGATTCAAATACTTCATTCACTGCATTGCTCGATAGGCTTTGGATACACCAGAACAAGATGATTCCATCCTCCCTCCACCAGTGCATCAAGTTTCAAAAAGCTGAATTTTATGAATTAATCAGATTGGATCTTTAATTAAATCAATTAATTACCCTTACCTATGTTACCTTAATGTAATTAACCAAATAATTATGAGCCAACATGATATGCATATGAATGGAAAGTAAATTTGTAATGATCCTAGAGAATAAAGGGGCCTAATGCAATTGGCTCATAATTGATAGTTAATTAGATTAAAGAACTTAATTAAGTACTCTTATGACTTCCCCACACATATGGATTAGCCATAATTTCTCTAATTATCTTTTGGTTATTAAACACCTAAAGATCTACTCCTGATTTAATTAATTAGGATCTTATGTGATTAGGATTTGAATTTGATTAATTAAGCCCTTTAATTAATTAGTTTTTTAATTAGTCTCACTTTTTAGTTATTTTTTCTCCAAATGAAATGGAATTAAGAAAGAGATTAGGAAAGAGGCCCAAATCTCATTTCCCTTTACCCATGTTCAACAGTGATTAGCAAGCTTAATTTATTAATTTTTACTGATTATGAGGTTTATTAATTAATTAATTTAATCAAGAAAGTGATTAAGGCTTAACTAGTCAATTACCCTAATTAACCAAGCAATAAATGTCAAGCAAATTTTGGGAGGCACAGGTCATCCCATTAAATTAACCCACAAAGTTTGAGATTAATTACTCAAGTAATTAGTGAGTAATTAAGTTAATTATGTTTGTAATTAAACCTTAATTAAGCTTCAGTTACTGTTCAAAACCATTTGGAATTGATTTTAAATAAATCTCCTTTAAAATACCTTCAAAACAAGTATTTAATTATTTTTTTAAAATTTTTCTACAATTTGTAATGAATTTTGGAAGTTTCAGCCATTAAATCATTTAATGACTTATGTGGACCGATGATGGCATGCTTTCCACGTGATGCCACTTAAGCGTGTCCAACTCAAAGTTGACGTATCGATACGGACACACTTTCATCTCTATCGTTCAATCTAAGATCGGACGGCACAGATCAAACCTACGATTCTTTAAGGAACAAAATTAGATTAAATCTACCGAATAATTACGATCATCCATTCCAATCATGCAGAACGGACGGTGCATGATCTGTCATCTCCCGAGTGATGAAAGATAACACCGCCCATCGCCGTCATTCGAAGCTCACCCAAGCTTGAAATCAACCCACACCTTCACACGAAGGATCCGAAGGAATCCAATGGCTAAGATCGCACGAAATACAACTTTCCTTCACAAAGCTCCAAAGAATTTTTACCAAAAGCTCAGTTTTGAAGAATTACCTCACTGGAGCTCAAGACCGGTGGTAGAATCGATTAAAAAAGCTTCGTCTAGTGGAGACGAAACCCTACTGATCAGCACATGCGTTGATTCCTCATCGTTCACTTGAAAGGCCACGAACCAATGATTTGGAGGTCGACGTTGGTCGAACTCGTACCTACGGTGGTTAGAGAGCTTGGGAGATGATTCATTCTTACTCGACGGAGTGTGTGGAAGGTGTGTGAAGTTTATTTAGATTTGGTTGACTATAGGTGGAGTTGGCTCGAATGGACGAATATCCTATTTTGGCTTTGGAAAACTGGTAATGGGGAGCTGCTTTGCGGGAGGGCTCTGGGCTTCCAAATGGCCTTAGGGAGCTTCCAGAGTGTAAGTGATCGATTCGGATCGAAATGAGGGGGTATATCCCCCCTCCCTTGGATCGATGGATGGATTTGGCTCCTGAATTTCAGCCGGTCAACCGCTATTAGGGCGCCGGAGTGGTCTGTGTCACCTCCACGTGGCTCGACTTGGTTGATGGGATGTTTGGCTGGTGGCTCAAGGTGGCTGCCTTCTTCTTTGGGTCCATTAGTTTTGACCATGGTGGGGAGGTGAGTTAACTCACCTCCCATTGGTCCATGGCCGACCTAGCCCACATGGGTTCGGCTAGGTGAGTAGTCAGACCCCATTTTGGGTGTTTGAGGGCTGCCAAGGTAAAAGAGGGTAGTGGACTTTTCCAATTTAAGCAAAATCCCATGTGGGGAGGAGAATCCAAAGGAGAATTGCTTTGGGTTGAGCCTAATTCAGGTTTGGCTACTTTTGGGTTGACCCTAGGAGGGTTTAAGATGGGTTGGGTCAACATGCATTCGGTTTTGGCTTGGTTCAAGTGAGTTTGGCTCAATTTGACCCTTATAGGTCACACTGGGTTAGGATGGGTTAGGTTAACCAATTGGTCAAATTGGGTCAAGCCAAGGCTTGGGTCAAGTTTAAATGATGATTTGAAGTATTTTGGTTCAATTGGTTTCAACTAATTTGGCCTAGGTTTGATTTTGCTCATTTGGATTTCTATAGGTCAAATTGGTCCAATTTGACCAAATTAGCCAAATTGGTTTGAGTTATGGGTTGGCTCATGTTCAATTGATCAATTGAAGATGATTGTAGGCTTTAGTTTGAATCAATTTGGATTTGATTTGGATTTTGGCCATTTTGACCCTTTAGATCAATTTGGGCAAAATGGGTTAGGTTGACCAATTGGTCAAACTGGCTTCAATTATGGCTTTGGTCAAGTTCAAAAATAAATTTAGAATGAAGTTGAGCCATTGGTTGTAATCAATTTTGGTTAGATCATGATTTGACCCAATTGATCTTTTAGGTCAAATTGGGTCAACTTGGGTCAAAGGGTCAATTGGGTTAGGTTTCGCTCAATTGATGGTCAAGTCACGTTCAACTATTGATCATAGGTTGGTGTGAATCCATGGTTTTAATTAATTTGGCTTGGGTTGAAATTTGGCCAGTTTGGTTTATGTAGGTTAAGAGGATTAACTTGGTCAAATGACCAAGTTGACTTGGTTTGACCCAATTTATGATAATTGATCAACCTAGGGTGATCAACAATCATGATAGGAGGGTTTGGTAGATTTAGCTCAATCCAATTTGGGTTGGATTGAAATTTAGCTCAAATAGGTCTTTTAGGTCACTTTGGGTCAAGTGAGCCTATTGGGTTTAATTGGGTTGATTTGAGTTTAGTTTAATGTATATATGGATTTGGGGTTGATATATAACTTTGAATGCAATTGGTTTTGGTTCAAATGGGTTTTGGTTCATTTGAATATCTTAAGTCAAAGGGCTAGGTTTGATTTGGATTGATTTTGGCTTGGCTCATGGATTGTATTTGGATTTATATTTGATGATTATTGAAGGAATAATTGATTCATGAGAAAATCAATTGAATTTGGTTTGAATTGAATGGGATATTAGCTAGTCCATGAAATTGAATCATATGGCTTAAGCTTGGTTTGATTTGAGTTAATATTTGGATTAGGTATGATTGAAGGTTTGATTTAGTTTGATTGGAGATCTAATTGGGTTTGATTTATATTTAGGATGAGGATTGAAGATATAATTTATTCATGAGAAAATCAATTGATTTTGGTTTGATTTGAATTGAAATTTGGCTAAGTCCATGGAATAAATCAATAGGGCTTAAGCTTGGTTTTTGATTTGATATTTTGATTTGGATATGTGATCAATTGAATATAGATTTGATTTATATTTAGGAAGATGATTGAAGATATGAATTGATCATTAGAAAATCAATTAATTTTGGTTTGATTTGGATTGAGATCTAGCTAAGTCCATGGAATAAATCATGTGGCTTAGGTTTGGATTTGTGAATTTGGCTCAAATAGGTTTTTCAGGCTTAGGATAAGTGTTCACCCAATTGCTAGAAGTGTCTTATGACTAAGGAAGTCTTAGCGTCTAGAAGACTCCTAAGTCTAAGAAGAGGATATTGAATCATCACTCCAAAAGTGAGGTCAACAATGTTTTATAAAAAAAAAATCTACCTCTAAATTCTTGCTGGACCAATAAGGTTCTATTTCTAAGGATAAGAAAAGAATATCATCTAAAGAGGGCAATCATATTTAGTTAAAAATGATCACAATGTCATGATTGCCACTTGAACTTTAATATTTTTATTGAAATTGCAAATTATCTTGCTTCAATGAAAGTCACTATAAAATTGATATGTATTGTCCTCTTGGCTATAAGAATAATTGATAAATTCTTACACAAGTTGTGTTAAAGCTATACAATAAGTTGCTCATTAATTTGGTAAAAATATTTATACAATTGGTAAAAGATTTTGTGTGATGTTTTGCCAGCACCAATATAAAATAAAAATTAATGACTTGGTGATCATATAGAGAAAGAAGGTAGATGAATCATTTTGCATGCATTCTTTATTGACATAACTAAAGCATTACAATGTGTGTGTGTATATATATATCTATATATATATATATATATATATATATATATATATATATATATATATATATATATATATATATATATATATATATATATATATATATATATATATATATATATCCATCACAAACAAGAAAGAGCAACTTCTGCGCAAATATGGATCTTTTCAAGCACATGTCTATAAGTTGTAAAATAAAATTAAAATGTACTTAATAGAGATCAAGAAGAAGAATATGAGGGTGAGGAGAAAATTTTTCATGGAGAACAAAACATAAAGAATCATGTAGGATAGTGGATGAGAGCTCACATAGGGTAGGAAGACTTCATTTCTAGTTGAGGGTTTGGGCTTATGTTCTTATTATGATAGGATTTAGAGTGTTTTTAATAGCACTTAAAATCAATGCAAAGTAATCATAATGATTTTATAACTATTATTATTTAGCAGTGGCTTAAACTATTAAAATAATAAATTACTTGTAGCAATTTTTAAAACTAGTGGAAGATTATCCAGCCTTTAAAAAAATGATTTAAATAGTATGTGTGACTTTGAAATATAACATTTGCATGAGCAATGAAAAGACAAATGTTCAAATACTTAACAAAAGAAATGCCACAGGAATGCAGCTTCTTTCTTTGGCTGATTTATTGATAGCGAATCTTGAAAATGCACCAAAATTTTCCTAGTCGATAATTTATTAAATTTTAATGAACGCTACTTGACGTAATACTATGACATCTAGCCAATTTTTAATTAAGTTTCTCTAAGAGGGAGTTAAAAAACAAATGCTAAGCTCCAAGTTAGCATTCAACACTTTAACCTCGTACATGCCCGACCCGTTCAAGCGGCCAAGTCTATTTACTCCCCCTCCTCGGTCCCCTTCACCTGATTCATCACCAGCAGCCATGGCGCACCAAAACATCCAAAAAGTCGACCCGAGAAGCGGCTTCTGCTCCACCAATTCTATCTTTTACAGCAAAAGGGATCCCATCTCCTTCCCTTCCGATCCCTGCCTCGACATCACGACCTTCATCTCTTCGCATCCTCACTCTGGCACTACTGCCTTCATCGACGCTTCCACTGGCCGCCACCTCTCCTACTCAGATCTCTGGCGCTCCATCAATGCTCTCTCCTTTTCTCTATCCTCCGTCCATGGCATCTCCAAAGGAAACGTCGTCCTCATCCTATCACCAAACTCCCTGTACTTCCCCATCGTCTCCCTCGCCGTCATGTCCCTCGGTGCCGTTCTTACCACCACCAATCCACTCAACACCCCTCGCGAAATTGCGGACCAGATCGCGGACTCTAGCCCCGTCCTCACCTTCACAACCCGCTCCCTCCTCCCGAAGCTCGCCGGCCACGAATTCCCCATCCTCTTACTCGAAGAAAACACGTTTAAGGTGCTTGATACTTAAAATTAGACAGGAATTCGCTGAAAACGAGCCGAATCAAGGCTATTCCAGCTTAAGTTTATTTACCAAATAACAATCCAAGTTTTGCTCGGGCTTAATTAGAGATTCTAAGATAGTGTTTAAACTTAATTTTTCTTTAAAAAATTCTTCACGTTCAACTTTGATTTATTTAATAATTATTGAGCTTTTAAATAAATAGCTTATTTAGAGTCCGTTTGAGATAATTTTCTGATTACTTTACTTTTTCAGAAAGTAATCAGAGAGTAAATTAGCATCATTTGACTACCAACTTTTTGACTATTTTTCAGAAAATTTTGTGGTAAAAAAGTTATTTTAAGAATCAAAGCTATTAGAATATAATGGGTGTCAAAAAGTTATTTTTAAAATTTTTCAAAAAGAAAAATATTTATAGTACACATAAGAGTTTTTTAAAAAAAAATTGTTTTCTCTACAGCAGCTCTACAATCAGCTTTTCAAAAAGCTATAGCTGCTCCAAATAGATCCTTAATCTTACGAAATCAAAAATTATGTCTTAACTCTTAAGCAATCAACTTGATTTGAGTCTTAACAAGTGAGGTAAGAAGCTCTATTATTGAGTTTTTTTATAAGTTATCGAAAGATGCCTAATTAAGCCTAGAAATAAGCCTATTTAAAACCTACTTACCGAACAAATGAGTCTTCTGAGTAAAATAAGTTGGTGCTATTTGGGTTATACCTATTTTGAGATTTTAAATAAAAAATAAAATTAATTAATAATTAAACAAAAAAGAAATTAAACTAAATTAGTTAATATTATTTAAAATTTAAATTTATTTTTGTTCACAAACTTTAAACAATATTATTCCTAAACATAAATCAACTGAATATCAAAATTTTCAAAATGTTCATTAAACAATTGAGTTCATTTATTTGCAAGCCTAGAAATTCCTATCAAAAAAGAAATTAGGATAATTGCCTTATTCGGATGTACTTTTCTTCGTGATGAATTTTATAAGATATAATCTTAATTTAAAAAAAAATAGTGAAATATAATATTTTCTTCATTAATTATAAATTTCATTCATCTTAACGTTAATTTAACAAATATAAAATTATATTGAACAAAAGAATTATGAGCGTCGTCACCCAATTATTTTTATTTAGTCGAACAAATATTTTCTTATGTCATTATTAATTTTTGTTTTGAAGATATCCATTATTTTAAATATAAAAATCTATAATTGAATTCATGCACATGAATTTGAATATTAAAAATGATGATGGTAATTTGTATAGGAATTTTTATCAAGAATTCCTTAGCGGATATATATATATTGAGACTTTAAGCATAATTTTTTTATTTATTTTTAAAAATAATAGTTTTTATCACGTTATTCTAATTTTAAACACGTTGACGGTCCGCGCAGTGGCAGGACACAGATGGAAGCCAGCGCGCGCCGCCGCGCGAACAAGTTAGCCAAGACGACACCGCGATGCTTCTCTACTCCTCCGGAACCACAGGCAAAAGCAAAGGAGTGATCACCACGCACCGGAACTTGATCGCGATGGTTCGGATTCTGCAAGCTATGTACAAATATGATGACGTGCATTTGAAAACGTTCGTCTGCACGGTGCCGATGTTCCACATGTACGGCATGGTCGGATTCGCGATCGCGATGTTGTCAATGGGGTGGACGGTGGTGATTCTCACGCAGTTTGACGTGGGAGAGATGCTCCGTGCCGCGGCGGACTACAGGGCAACATATGTTGCGACTGTCCCGCCGGTGTTGGTGGCGATGGTGGGATCGGAGAAGGTTCTGTCGTTTGGAACGGTGAGGAAGGTGATTTGTGGTGGTGCATCGCTGGGGCGAGAGATGGTTGAGGTGTTTCGGGAGAAGTTTCCGGAGGTGGATATATTGCAGGTGTATGGCCTCACGGAAGCGGCGATGGGTTCGGCGATTTTCACGGCGGAGGAGAGCATGCGGTACGGGTCGGTAGGGTTGCTTGTGCCGAGTACAGAAGCGAGGATTGTGGATCCGGCGAGCGGGGAGTTTTTGCCGGCGAATCGAAACGGGGAGCTCTGGATACGCGGACCTTGCATAATGAAAGGTGATTTCTCAGCTCGTTTAGTAATTCGAAAGATTAAATGTTGCTTATCTATGTTTTATACGTTTTATATTTGAAAATCATTATGTCATATGAATTTAAATAACATAGTATTATTGATACTCATTAATATATAACTATTATATATTAAATATAAAATATTATGTATTAAATATAAATTATTACATATTAATATGTATATAAATATTATGTATTATCATATATTTAATATTACATCAATACATAATAATATAGAATATTTTATATCTAATACATAATAATTATATAGAGATTGAGTGTCACTCGATATTATATTATTAGAGTCTGAATGTAAAGATAAATTCAGATTCTTCTGCGGGTCTTCTTTTTACAATAAATCAGAAAGTATATATTTAATATTTATGATTTTAATAAATAAGCTTCTACTCTAACAATCCATAGGTGGTTCTCAAGAAGATTGGCTTTAAATATTATTTTTTTTCTCTAAGAAAGAAAAAAGAGAATACAAAAATACAATATTTTTAGACAATGCGATTCCTTTTCATGTATATCAAAATGGAATTTAGGGTTTTTGTGTGAAATTATTCAAAGCATGCAGCAATAATCTAAAGGAAGACTGGGTAAAAGTTTAAAGTTTTGATTAATTCAGTTAAACGTTGTCAAGTAAACTATAATATTAGACCCAATATTGAAACATACTTGAATTTGTTAGAATAAAATCACAAAAATTTGACCAAAGCATCCACAGTCAAGGACTAAAAAACAAAATTATTCATGATTTTAAAAAGGGATAATTATATCATTCAAAAATATAAATATATTTACAAAAATAGAACCCCTTGCTTATTTTTTACAAATTCTCTCTTAAACATCAAATTCACATCAAAATCCTAACTCGTATTGGTTACTTTTATCAATTTCTTAATAATTTGATCATAGCATAGCATATATAAATACATAAGATCATTAGTTAAAAAAAAGAGTACTTATTTTGTAAATATATATATTAATATCACTACTATTATTTTTAATTAATATTTATTTAACTAAGCTAACATGAAATATATATAAAATAATATCTAAAAAACTTATTCAAGTTAAACATTCCACCACAACTCAATCTAAAACAAAGATTTGTTTTTTTCCTAACATCATCGAACATCATGCATTGAAGAGCCCACTTATTCTCTATAAAGGTTATTTGAAGAACCCAGAGGCGACCAAATTGACACTAGACCAGGAAGGTTGGCTCAGAACAGGAGACCTCTGTTACTTTGACGAGGATGGCTACCTCTTTGTGGTCGACCGTATCAAGGAACTGATTAAGTACAAGGCATACCAGGTGGGGTTTCATCTTATGGTCACATTTATGAGTGTTATTAAATTCTTTTGGCCCTCTGATCATCTCAAGATTGAATTGATTACATCAGGTGGCTCCTGCAGAGTTGGAAGAGTTATTGCTAAAGCATCCGGAAATCGTTGATGCCGTGATCCCGTAATTTTAATTACCCCATTTTGCCTTTAAAGTAGATCGAATATGAGTATACCTTAGTATTTTTTTAAGAAAATTTACTTACATAACACAATTCTTATATATTTCTATATCTAATATTTAAAATTAAATATTTATGTATCTAACTCTTCAATGTACTCGAAAAGATGCAATTTATTTTAAAAATATAAGTGAAAGTTGTGATATCAAAGAATAAGAAATTATGTATATATAAATTAAAATTTAGATATTATATATTTAAATTCATAAGAATTATATTTTATATATTTACCTAAATCCCTTTTTTAATTAAGTAAGATAAATCATTATATTTTATCATGCAAAATAAATTTTATTTTAGGAGAATTTATATACATACACATAATTTTTATCTATTTATATATCTAATATTTAAATTTTAATGTTTATAAAAATTACACCTAAATTTTTAATATCACATCAAAAATATCAATATCATAAACTTATAGTATGATATGTAAATCTTTCATTTTATTTTTGCATAAAATCGAAAGAATGAGTTTTTCATAAGATAAAATTATTCTAAAATAAAGCACACTACCTTATAAAATAAAAGAAATGCATATTTATTAATGAGCCATTGTAAAAAATCTGTTTTGAAGAAGGATTATTAATAAGGCTATGGGCGCAGGTATCCTGATAAAGAGGTCGGGCAGTATCCAATGTGTTATGTAGTGAGGAAGAAAGGCAGCGAGCTGTCGGAGACGACGGTGATGGAGTTCATAAGAAAGCAAGTAGCACCATACAAGCGAATTAGGCGTGTGGCTTTTGTGCGGGAGATCCCAAAGAGCCCCTCTGGAAAGATATTGAGGAAGGATCTCATACAGCACGCTACGTCCATCTCCAGCTCTATATAAATATTCTTTCGGTGTTTCTTTTTATGTTTAAATAAATGCTCGGATGGTATATTATTAAAAGGGAAATTTGTGGTGATAAAAATGTTAAATTAGAATGTTTGCGATCAAAGGATCGAGTTATTGGATGTCATCAACAAGAAATGAGAAAAAAAATTCGAAAAAGATTTGAGGTTTTTTTAAAAATTTTCATAAGGATCCAAATTAAATTCAAATTCAGTAAAAACATGATATTTCATATGAAATGAAAATGACGTGTCAATTAATTTATTATACATGAAGTGGGAGAACATTTGAGCAAATTTAATCATAAATTCATACACATAATATATATACGTAGAACCTATCTAAGTTGATATTGTCAATAAGAACATCTAATAGTTAATACTAATGGCCCGCTAGCGCCTCATACATTTATTAATAAACCTAAAGTCAATAATTAATACTCAGTGCTAAAAATTTTTATATTGATAACTACTAAAAACAGCTACATATTTATTACAAAATTTGACATCTGGCCTATTTAAACTTTCGAGAAATACTAGGAAATTGGCTTCTGCACAAGCTTGCTGGTTCTAATCATGCTGATCTTGTCCTTGATCTTCTGGATGACAGTAAGTGTCTCCATATCACCATCTCTCGCATCCGAACCTGCTCCGAGCTCTCACACCGAAAGCCTCTAAGCCTTCACAACTGTAGTTTCTGACCGTCGCCAACTGCTTGCCTTCGCACCGATTCTGAGAGGTCCGACGATCTCGACCTCGGTTGGAACGTAGGTCATCTCCAACTCACTGGATAGTCAAGGGCGGATGTCCATTGGGTTCGCGAAGGCGATGAACTGGCCTGCACTCGATGACGCCGGATCAACGAGTGCATCCTCGATTGGAGCAACGTCGCATCTGTGTAACCGCAATGTGGAAGCAATTGGATTGTCTCTGGCATGACATCGGTGGTCCAGGCGGATGGCTTACAGAACATCAATCTTTTCAGGGTCTACAACCTTGTCGGGCCAATCGGCGGTTGAACTGCGGTAGTAGGCCTTGAAGTTCTGGATAATTCCAGCATCGCACGACTAGATCTTGGACGTGGTGTTTGGCGGAAGGTAAAAAATAATCATGTTGCGGAGTGTAACAACAGAAGGAAGTTGCATTGTAGGGATGTGCGCACTGCAATTGTCCATGATCAAAAGTACGTGACGCCCCGCCATTCGTGCATCAAACCATTTGAGCCACTCGGTGAAGATGATATCCATCCAGGCGTTGATCGCATCCAAAGCTGTCTTGGTTGACATTTTTGAAACAGCGAGGATTAGAGTACTTACCGATGACAAGAAGCGAAAGCTTGTCTGAACTGTCTACATTGCAACACACAGCCATGGTGAGCCGCTCTTTGTTCTGCTTGCGGCCTTCCAGCTACTTTGTGGCGAGTGAATTGTCTACCTGCGGAAATTGCAAGTGTTACCAGATATAGGAATTTTTTTAGGAAAGTGAATGTCTCATTCCTCACTTACCTACATACGGTAAAACAATCCATTTTCGTCCATGTTGTAGATGTTGCAAAGCTCAAACTGGTCCAATGTCAAACGGATCTGCGATAGGTTCCTGTCAATCATGTCCATGTTGACAGATCCAGACTCTCCAAAATGGCGGTAGGACTTGATGCCATGGAGATTCTTGATTGCTTCCAGCCAGCCATTTGAGAATTTAAAAGCATCGTGGGCTGGGTATAGCTGATTGAGGAAGAAGATGTCTTTCTCTTTGATGAGGTCACCCGACATGTTAACCTTATCCTGGTGGGTAAGGAACCACTGTGATAGTCGCCTCCATCGCGAAACTTGGCCCATTGTCGCATGGTGATCGGTTTGTGTATTCCTTCTGAGCAAGGATGTCACGAGCATTCCGTGGAAATCGTGGTGACACACCATGCGTCTCCTTTAACCACATGATGAGATCAGCTTGAGTGAGGAAAGAATTCTTTTTTTTTTGTGTTCACAGAGTGCAATGCGATCTTATCATGTTTGTCTTCTTCGAAGCCATTGTGGTGGTGAGTGTTTGAATCAGGGTGAAGTGTTTGGTTTGTGGTGTGCTCAGATGGGCAAAGGGTTGGGTTGAAGGATATTGTTGCGAGATTTCAGCGCTGTGTCACGGAGAAACTTTTTTCCTAGTCTCCTATGCAGCCTTAGCACTCATTCCTTAATGCTAAGTCAGCCTAACCCTCGCAACACTGGACTAGAATCCTCAAAACTCTTTTAGACAAGAGAGGTTGGAAGAAAGAAAGCACTTCACTATGCAAGAGAGCTTTACAATACAAGATTGCTTGGGAACCTTGGATCCCTTTGCTTGGTTATTGCTTGCTTCCTTGCTTGGTTTCAAATGAGGGGTGAGGTCCCCTATTTATAGTCCTCCCCTATCCCTAGGAACAATCTAGAAAAGAATGTTCTAAAATACAATAATATATATATGGTTCTAGATCATTCCACACCACTCCTACCATATACAAGGGTTCTAGAGTATTCCACAATATCCTAGAGTTCTCTTGAAGCCTTCCTCCTCCAGCACCTTCTGGAATATGGTGGAACCTTCTGGAGTCCTCAAGATTTTTCCTCATCTTTCTATAATTATCTAGAAGCTTCCCTCCTTGTGTATGGCTAAGAGAGCATGGCTGATCTCCCTTTATTTAGCTCCATGAATGCTAGGCTGGAATTGTAGAATATCCGCACCTCCCTGACAACGAAAAATCAATTAATTAAATGACACTCTCTTTATTAATATCCTGCCTAAGTTAATACAATGCCTCTGGTCCCGGGAGTATCAATTTAGACAGGTTCTACTGTATAAGAATTTGAATTCAAGATCGTTTGGTTGAAAGTCTAAGTTCTCAACCACTAGACTAAGATGACTTATATAAAATCTCTCCTCATTATTCTAAAAAAAACTCATCATTTCCCCATCCAAAAGATTTGATGTTGCATATTTTCAAAAAATATAAAGGAAAATCCTATAATGTAGCAGGAAAGTCCTGAGAGCCATAATGGGCTATGTAGCAATATTTTAGTGCATGGGCACACTAATAATAGCAAAGACAAATTCTCCCATCAAATTTGACTTCTCCTCAATGGCATTGTTAGAAAAGAGAATAAAATCTCACCATTAACACAACCAAATAAAAAAAAAAATTTGTTTGTCATTTAAAAATTATTCCAAGCCTCCAAGGATATGAATAATGGCCTACCTAAGGGGGCCAGAGGGGGCACATGTTCTCCCTAAAAAAAAATTTTTTTTTTTTTTAAAATTTTGTAATTTAACTTCCCTCAAAATTTAAGAAACAATTATATATTTTTTTTAGAAAGAGTAAAATTTTAAAAAAAATTAAGATGGTCTAAAGAATTATATCTATAAAAAATTAAGAACAAAATTTTAAAAAATTATTTACGTAAATAAGTAAGATTTAATTAATTTGAAGAATTATTTATAATAGTAAATTATAAAACCAACATAAAAAAAATAATTTTAAGTATATTTATTTTTAAAAATATGTTATAATTTTAAAAGAATTGTACTTGATGAAAAATTTAGTCGAGATAAAAAAAAAAGTTTGAATATTAAAATTATTTATCACTTTCTCCTTTATTATATTTTATGCTATAGTTTGTATAGTTATATATATATATACTAACTTAATGAAATTAAATTTATCATTAAATTTAAATGATATAAATGAAATAATTATAAATTTATAAATGAAATTATATATTTATATTTGTGACTCCACTAAGAAAAATTTATGGCTTCGTTTAGAAAACAGAAGAAATAATATGTGGAGGTTTTCACATTGCGATGTACGATTTCGACTACCACAAATTAAGAAAGTGTTAATTTTCTTAAAAAACCCTAACCTCTTTTCAATTAGCATATTAATGTGAGTACCCATTTTCTCTTTTAGGTTAAGTCGCAAGATTCCAAAGGAATAGTCTGAAAAACGTCTTAGTTGCATCGCTCTCAAAGAAGAATTAGTCAGTCAAGCTATTAATTTCATTGATAGTAACTTTAGAAATGCAAATAAAATACTTAAAAATTTAGGACATATATAAAAATAGCCATTTTCGGATAAAAGAATTCATTGAAAAGTGTGTTTACAAATTTCTGGCGGATTTTATCCGGAAAAATCTCATTGAAATGCATACTAATGTGCAGAAAAATCTATCAAAAATATTTTATAATAAAATTTGATTTTGAGAATCAAAGAATTAGAATATAATGTGATAAAAAAAGTTGTTTTAATTTTTTTTAAAAGAAAAATATTTATAATACAAAAATAATTTTTTCAAAAAATATTTTCACATAATTTTATAATCAACTTTTAAAATGCAAAATAAACAAAACCTTCAACTATTAGCCTCACCCCAATTTGCCTACTATTTGAGGTGAATATGATTATTATTTGAATGAGTTTCTCGATTGAAAATCATCTTAAGTAGGATAAATTATAACTCTTGATAGAGAAGCAACATTTGAATGAAAAAAAAAAATCTTAATTAAAGACGAGCTATGGCTCCTTATTTATAATGATTAAATTTATTATCTCCTAGAAATTAAATACCCCATCAAGAGAGTGTTCATACGCTCTCCTAATAATTTATATTCTTAACTACTCATTTAGTCTCATTCAAGATGACTTATGCATCATCAATCGATACAACTAACCATGTTTAACTGTCAAATATCTGCAACAATTAGTTAATGGCTATGTAGCAATAACTAAGGTAAGTGATTGGCACATGCTACTGCTAGTGTCCCCAATAATTCTTGTTAGTTGCAAAATTAAATTAAAAAGATTTTAGTAACAAAATGACTAGAACGGAAATCTCCACCTGTCCCTCATTAATCGATTGATTGAATTAGAAAACATATTAATTTAATTAAATATCAAGATTAATCACTTTTTAAATAGAATAAATTTTATTTTAAAAAATTTATGATTTTTCAAAGAGAAAATATGGGTCAAAATATAGAGATCAAATTGTGGTCAAGATGATTTTAATATATTTGGATTTATTTTGAAATGTGTACAATGTATAGATAGTAAATGATCAATTATTGTATCACATTCATCTTTTAAAAAAATATATAAATTTTTAAAATTCATTATGACTAAAATTTGATCATAATATTCTCATCTTTATTTTTTAAATGCATTGTGTACTTAAAAATAAACAAATTTGAGTGTAAATTGAAAATGATTTACAATAATCTCTGCTCCACTCGTACTCTGTTGTGGACATCGTTGATCTACATCCAAACCATAAGCTATAAACTATCAAATCAATCAATGCTATCATCTCATAACAAATTTTTTAGTATTGTAACAATAATTTCGACTTCAATCTTAGTTGCTACAAAATAGAATCAACTCAATCTTGTAGACTATAAATTTAACATTGTCGATATAGTAGGTATGAGCTTATTCAAAAGCATTATCACTCCCATCTTTGCCAAAGAACCCACCACAATAGCCTACAAAATATGTCTTTTCTACAACCTGAGCATTATCACCGTATAGTCGGCTCTTTACAATACTTAAACATTGTAAGACTAGATATATCTTGTGTCATGAATCACCTATCTCATTACATACACAATCCATTAATTAAACTTTTACTGCTAGCTACTTAAGTATACTCTATAGATAAAGAGATCTACTCATTTTGGCATATCATTATATAATACTAACCCTTAGCTTAGTGCATACTCAGATTCAGATTGAATTGGAGATATCAAAAACAAACAAACAAAATTGTTATATGATACAATATCTCTTTTGGCAAAGCATAAATATTGTGGCATATTAAAAATTAAGTCATCTTAGAGTACTCACCTATTGAAGTAGAGTATAGAGCTCTATCCTTTGTTGTCATAGATCTCATCTGACTAGGCCATCTACTCCAAGACTTCAACATCTAAGCCACATTAGCTACACCCCTCCATTGCAATAATCTCTTTGCCATTGCTTTAGCTTATAAGCTCATGTTTCACACTCTCACAAAACATAGAGAAATAATCCATTATTTTATTAAATACTATATAAAAAACTAATACCAACACTATTCATCATGTTGCATCATAAAATCAAATAACAAAATGTATTCCCAAAGCCTCAATCAACAACTCAATTCAACCAAATGCACAATAAAAAAAAATCGTCCATAATTAAACCTTCAACTTATTAAGAGGTGATAATGGCTTATAATAATCCCTACTCTACTCATGGTTTACTCTAGGCATCATTGCACTGCATACATCTAGAGTACATGACAATAACTACAAAATTAATCAACAATGTTACCTCATAAAAAATTATGAGTATCATAATCATATCATAGACTACAAGAAATATAGCATGAGTCATTGTAGCTAAATATAAGTAAGATGGAATAAAAGATAAATTCTTCTCCATCTACTTTTATTTGTCTAATTTCAATGGCTAAATGGATAAGTTTAAGCAACTTGTTATAAGTTCATATTGGATTCATTTAAATTTTCATGTACTAATGTTTTGCTAATTTGAAATAAAGTGAAATATGAACCTATTTTGAATTAGTTAAAATTAATAAAAAAAACTTGTCAAATATGACAAATCAATTTACTTATCTAATAACTAATTAATAATTGTGGGCTCCGAAAATTTACACCTCTCGATGAAAAGAGTGATTTAAATGTGTGGTATAATTTTAAGGCGATGGAATAGTAGATAAGACACTACCTGAGATTTCATCCTCATTTGGTGAGGACTTTAGATCCGTTGTTTCATATAAAGCCCTATAGTTAATTACCTCCCAGTAAGTGAGAGAGAACTTTCGACAAGGCTAGTCGTTAAATCACAAAATGCAAGGCGATATAGTAGAAGATGTAGAGTTTCAAATTTAGATTATGAAATTTATCATTTCAACTTAAACTGGGTGGTTGGGGAATGATGACTCAATCTAGATCCCATGGTTCTCATCCGGACGCGGGTCCCTAGTCTACTTAGTCGAGGAGGTAGAAGACGTGAAGGATCCTCAACAACACATGGGTTACGTCGTCCAAGAAATCCTTGTAGACTTGGGGTGATGTTTGTCTAAGGAGACATGCTTAAGTCTACCTTAGCTGATAGAGGGTTGTTTGACCTATCAAGTATATCATATGATTCACAACTCAAATGGTAGAGCTATTGGAGAGCACAAGGGCTACAGCCGTGATCGTAATCTAATGGAGCTGGATTGGCCAAACCACCCGATCAGAGGACTCTGGTCATAACTGCTTCATCTGTGGAGCCTACTAGAGTGAGATTTATTTAGAGTGAATATAGTAGAACACTTGATTTGACATTGGCTCCTTTATGAGCTAAAGTTTTCTTAATTTATCACCCCCGACAAATAGTTACGGAAGGTGGATAGATTGAGTTTGATTTAAGTTTTTAATGATAGAGTTTCATTTAGACGATTTTTAGATTGACACTCAATTTGAGTTAATTTGATTTAAAATATTAATTAATTTGAATATATTTAAGAACTTTAGATCTCGAATTTATTTAGTAATGAGAATTAGATCTATCACCTAGTAATCGTTTCTGATATTTCATTGATTTGAAACTCTATTTTATAAGTTTTCAGGTTTTGTTAACCCGGACCCAATCCTAAGACTAAACCGGGAAACAACCCACACAGCATCCTCAGACACTTGAATTTAAGCATTCAGCATAGTGTCGGGGCCCATGCGGGTGTTTATAGCTTAGTTATTTATCTAAGAAGATAATCTTAAGTCTACCTTAGTTGATAGAGGGTTATTTTCCCTATCAAGTATACCCTATGATTCACAACTCAAAGGGCAGAGCCATTGGGGAGCATACTGCTACGATCGTGATCGTAATATAATAGAGTCGGACTGGCCAAACCACCCGATCAGAGGACTCTGGTTGTAACTGCTTCATCTGTGGAGCCTACTAGCCAAGCCATGTAGTCAGAGGACACGGTCCATGTCCTTACTGGCAAGAGATTGATTGAGAGTGAACATTAGCTCTTTTATGAGCTAGAGTTTTCTTAATTTGTCACCCCCGATAAACATTTGCTGAAGGTAGATAGATTGAGTTTGATTTAAATTTTTAATGATAGAATTTCATTTAAATAATTTCATATTGATATTTGAACTGAGTTAATTTGATTAGAAAAATTAATTAATTTGAATATGTTTAAGAGTTTTAGATCATGTCAACTCTGTTTAGCTGCTAATAGAGGATTAGATCTACTGTCATCTGGCAAAATCAGTTTCTCAAATATTTCACTGATTTGAAACTCTTATTATAGTTTTTTTTAAGGTTTTGGTAACCCGGACCCACTCCTAAGACTAAACCGGGATGGAACTTACGCAGCATCCTCAGACACTTAAATTTAGGCATTCAACATAGTGTCGGGGCCCATGCAGGTCTATTTAAGACCTTATATAGTTTTTATTTCTGAGTTATGAGATTGAATTCAGATTGTTATTTAAAAATTGATAAATTAGAATATATTTAAGAGCTTTAAATCCTGTCAACTCTACTAGAGGATTAGATCTCTCACGGTAATCGTTTATATTTCATTGATTTGAAACTCTCAATATAGGTTTGAAGGTTTTGTTAACCCGGACCTAGTCCTAAGACTAAACTGGGAAGCAACTCACACAACATCCTCAAACGCTTGAATCTAAACATTCAGCATAGTGTCAGGGCACATGCGAGTGTATTTAAGAATTTAGGTCATTTTATTTTTGAATTATAGAATTGATTTTGGATTTTTATTTAATCCCAACTTAGCTGCAACCTTTTTAGACATTAAAATTTGCACTTGAAATCTCTATGTCCGAGCACATGTAGAAATTTATAGCTTAGCTAATTTCATCTAATTACTAAAATCATTGACTTTGAAAATCATAATTAGAATGAAATTCCTTAATTTTTGATTGAATGAAGCCCTATGATTTCTGTAGATTTTGATTTAGTATATCACCTTCTGCTTGTACAAAGGGTTACAGATTCGATGACGAAGAAGGCGTTGTAAATTAATCTAATATCTTATTAGATTTTTTAGATTAATATTTAATATATTCTAATTTAGCATGCGCAGCCTTTTCAGATATTAAAATTTGCACTTGAAATCTCTATGTCCGAACACATGCAGGAATTTATTGCTTAGCTAATTTCATCTAATTAATGAAATCATTGATTTTAAAAATCATAATTAGAATAAAATTCTTTAATTTCTGATCGAAGGAAGCTCCATAATTTTTGTAGATTTTGATTTAGTATCGTCTTCTATCTGCTTGTTCAAAGGGTTGCAAATTCGGTGGCGAAGAGGCGTTTTGATTTAGATTTCAAAAGAAAGTTTAATTTGTTATTTTAAAGAAGATTTATCCCTCATAGTAGCTTTCATTTTCCCCCTCTTTTTAGTTTTACTTTTGTGTTTGTTGTATGTTATTTTTCCTCCCCTTTTTGTTGTTTGGAGTTTTTAATTTGAATTTTAGCTTTAGGTTTCCTTGCTTAACATTCTTAAGGCAAATCATTTTATTGTCCCATTTTTAAGTCAAAAGATTTGACTCAATTTTGTACTCGCCATCTCCAGGGGTCGCATTGGGGTGTTGGCAGCCTTATGCCTAATGAGCGATATTTTGAAGACATCTCGATTTTCAATCTCCGATGAGCATAACGAGATATTCAATCACCTGCATAAAAGTAACTATATATGCAGATATTCTTAATTTCGATTGAAATTGATTCTAATTTCGATTGACATATTTGGCGTCATCCCCATGTAGGGGGCTACCTCGAAACTATTTTGGCACCCGTCACGCCGATGGCGTGGCGGTTGGTTTGAAGCATCTCAACCGACCTTCAATGTTATGCCTCGATGAGCATAACGAGCCTTCACTACTTACGCACGATGCGAAGGTGTCTAGAACATCACGGCCGAATTTCATCTCGTCACGCCCTGATGAGCATGACGAGGCCTTCAATCACTCGGTACGCCCTGATGAGCGTAGCAAGCGGTGTCCTGAAACACTATGGTCGAATTTCATCTTGTCACGCCCTGATGAGCATAACGAGGTCTTCAAACCTGCATAAAGACAAGCATATGAATGTATAATTTTTTTTTTCAGGTATTTCATTAAACACCTTCCTTAACTCTTCTACAACACCGTGTATACATCTTTATCAAAGAACTTCCCACGAGGACATCATTCTCCATTCTCATTGGAAAAATCATCTTATGAACGTGATTACCTAAAATGCTGCTTCTAAGAACAAATCATCATGATGCCCGTTCGAAATAACCTGGGTGTGATTAGTAATAATTCATTTTATTTTCCCAGCTCAAACACTTCATCCATAGTGATGTCAAACCATTCATCAATCAAAGCAAAGCAACGCCTTTGGCATTCCAATAAAAGCATCCTCTGACCTGCAAGACTTCTTCTAGACGAGTTCTAACGCTACAGCCAGAAGCTCATCACTCAATTCATACACATTATCAGAGCAACCATTGTCTGCCTTGTTCATAGTTTCAATCTTCAGCCAGACCTGCTTAAAGAATGGGCTCTTGCTCACTGTTTTGCTTCTTGGATAGACAATCTAGGATGTCTCATGCAGTGTGAAGAACTTTGCTGGTGCAAAAGCTTTAATCCAAGTTGGAAATTTGCTCTCCAGGTGATATATCTTTGAAGTGCATTGACTCCTCCCAAGCGCCTCATCTTCAAACGATACGCTCTTCAATATCTCCACCCCTTCCTTACTGCTTGTGTTTTGCTGCTCCATCTTCATGATCGTGTATAACAAAGCCAACTCATACTCTTCTAGTGTCATTGGCATCACGATTCGAAATTCCTTGATAAGAACCATTATTGCAAGAGGAAGGAAGGAGATAGTCCTTCGGCTGGGAAGAGAAGATGTACATGACGAGTTCTGAAAACTTGACGAGGCTTGGCGGGATGGATCCACGGAGAAAGTTGTCATTGCTGCCATCTCTCACGGGCAAGAAAAAGGTAATTTTTTTAAATTAAGTATGATTAGAATCTAAATTAGTTAATTAAGTACGGTCAAAAAAAAATTTAAGAATAGGTATACGCTTCAATTAGTGCTGAGAGCCACGTCATTAATGACGTATATTTAGTGATGCCACATCAAATGAGCCCAATGACAGTGCGATTTGTTTTCAAATGAGTGTGAAGAACTCATTTTAATAATGGTTTAAATAATTAATTATTCTTTCTTAACTTTAAAGCGGGATAGCTTTGGAGATTATAGATCTAAGTCAATGTCAAACCACGCCACTGCATTTAAATTCATTTTTTTGGAAAATAAATTTGATATCGCTTTTAAAAGATAAATATTATTAATTATCGCGATTTAAAATATTTTAATTATATATATAACTTAAAAAATATTTATATAATTTAAATAGATAAATAATAAATAAATTTATAAATAAATAAATATATATATATATAATTACTTTATTTATATAATTTATAAAATATTTATATAGTTTATTCTTTTCTTTATTTTTTTATTAAAAATTATTTATTTATATATTTTAAATATTTTTATATTATATATTAACAAAAAATTAATAAAAATTATATATTTTAAATAATTATATTAATTAATAAAAAATATTAAATAAATTTATAAATTTATATATATAATTAAAAATATTTTTAAATTATATATTTAATTTTATATATATATATATAAATAAAATTAATAACTAAATATATAAATATTTAGTTATTAAATATTTTATAAAAAATATTTTTAAATTATATATTTTAAATATTTTAAATAATTATATTAATTAAAAAAATTAATAAAAATAAAACCTCCCTCTCTCTCTCTCTCTCTCTCTCTCTTTCTCCCCCGTGGTTTCTAAAACCACCGAAAAAAAACAGGAATTTCGCCAGCGGCGCCAGTCGTCCGTCAAACAGACGACTAGGCCTTATTTGCTAAAAAAAAAATTTTCGTGCCTAAATTGCTAATTACAATTAAGACTAAGCCTATTTTAAAAATAATCCCTAATATATAATAGTTTTAAATAATAATAGTTTTAAATAATAATAGTTTTAAAATATAGATATAATTATAAATATTTATAAAACTATTGAAATAGTTAATTATTTCACTCAATTTTAATGAATAAAAAATAATTATTTATTTTCAAATATAATAAAAAATAAATCGATTAGGTAATAATATTTATCTTATTAAAAGATTCGAAATTTATTTTTCAAAACAAAATTTAAATGCGATGTGATTCAACATGACTTTTATCTTCAATCGACAATCTCAAACTGAGTATCGCTTAACATTAAAAAGAATAATTAATTATTTAAACCATTAGCGAATTGCCATTTGAGGTACTACCGTTTTGAATTTAATTGATTTTAATGTGTCATCACTACGCATCGATTCAATCTATTCAAGTCACTAATCGCTTTTATACTATTCTTAATTTTTTTTTTGGTGCCAGTTTTTTTAGATTCCTAAAAGCTGGTTTAAAAGTGCTCTGAAGTTTATTTCTTTTTTGCTTTAAAAGAAAAACAGCTAAAGGATGAGAAAACTGGTTTCAAAAGACACTATTCAAACGTAAAATTAAAAATTCAGGCTCTCAAAAGCAAAACGCACTAAAAAAGCTCTCCCAAATGAAGCCTTAATTACCTAATTGAGATTCTAACCATACTTAATTTAAAAAAATTGCCCGAGAAAAATGATCTTAGATCCGAAGCTTCGTCAGGCCCGTCCGACGAACTGTAAAGCGAACGTGAATTCGTGAAGGCAGACAACAGAGAAGGGTGAATAGCAGAACGCATCCAGCGGAAGGCAGGCTAGTACAACGCAGGCCCGGGATTTCGCACGGCTTGCGATTTGAGAGACGAACTAGACGGTGGAGATCAGCTTCTTGAGGACGAACCGAGAGGGGGCAATGGCTTTTTTTTGGATTTCTACGATTTCCTGCAGTTCTTGCGGTTGAGGGGGATTTCTCTGTTCTTGAGGGAGATACGATCAAAAGAGGAAGGGAGTTCTTTGCTGCTGCGTGCGGTTGCAAAACAGCGGGCCAAGGGCCACCGACGTCGGATCGTTGCTGCATGCAGGAGACGTGAATGGAGAGAGAGAGAGAGAGAGAGAGTCCTTCAGAAAGGTTACGTAACTTTCAGGCATGCGGTTTTTTTTTTTTTTTTTTGTGAAATGCATCTTTTAAGAATTGTAAATACATAAAAAATGCATCTTTCTAAAGTGAAATGCATCATTTTAAAAGTGAAATATCACTTTATTCATTTTTTTTAAAATGAAATACACCTTTTTAAGCATAAAAAAGTGCTAGATATGTAAATATCTAACTTTAGGGGTTAGATATGTAAATATATAAAAATTATGTGATATGTATAAATCCCCTTTTTTTTTTTAGGAATTCCGGTTCTTCCTTGTGGTTTTGGAAACCGAAGAAGCCAAAGGACCGGAGCAGTTGCTTGCGCGCGTGTGGTTGAAGGAATTTGAATAAGAGCGGAAGCAGTTGAATTGTCGAAGAAACTGAATTATATCATTCTTCTTTAAAGGGACGAACGAGAGCCTCCCGTTTTGGGAAAATATCGAGTCCGACGTAGCTTTACGGCGGACTCAATCGATTACACGCTGCAGGCGTAACGACGCCAAAAAATGACGCCGTAAGATAAACGGCTATTTTTTTTTAGCGCCCGACCAAACCGTGGGGAATGAGTATATGCGCCGGAGAAATTTAAAATATTTTCATTTGGGGCGTATGATTTTTTATTTGCGACCGAAATGAGAGCAATAAAGAGCTATGAAGAAGAGAATGAACTGGAAATGGAGGCGTTGAGGAAATACGATGTCGTAAATAAAATGGATCGGTAATCTTTTAAGGAGTTGTAATCCTTCGCATTCATATTTATTTTTCATGATTTTTTTGTCTGATCGGAGAAAACATATTCAATGTAATCCTTCAGGAGAAAATTGGTTGTTTGATTAATTTTTTAGTGCTATTTACATATGTACTCTGTAGTGTCTTTCGAGTAGACGATTTTTTCCGCTTTTGTTTCACTGTAGCGGTTGTTGATCATGGTAACTAAATCCCAATCAATGATGTCGTTCTTATTTTAGAGATTGCACTCTCTCTCAGACCTCGTTCTCTTCTCTCAGTGCCTTGTGTACCTTCAGCATTATTATACCTTCTATACCTCTACCTTCAGACATTATACCTCTCAGACTTGCATCTGCATTCTCAGATTCGCTTTCTATACCTCTATACCTTCTATACCTTATACCTTCTATTCTCTATACCTTCTGCACTCTGTACTCTATACCTTCTATACATACCTCTCAGACTCCTCTGCATCTCCTGCTGTTGCTTTGCTCGAATTTTTTGGGTATTTTTTTGTGTCTATACTCGACTAACGTAATTCTCTATGCTCTCTCTCTGTTCATCTCATTTCTATTATCGTGAACTATCTGGACTCTATGTTTTCGCAGATGAATGTGGTGAATGAGCAATGCGATGATGAAGTTGTTTTATCTAATGACCCAAATTTGGCAGTACGGCCATATAATGAAAGTTTATGTAATGCATCGCGGATTATGCACATCAAACCGGCTTAGAAAAGACCATACAAGTTATTGGCCAAACTCTAAGAAATTGAAATCGAGAGATTTTCTGCAGCAAAAAAAAAACTGTCAATCAAATCATATAACAAAATTCAAGAAAAGATAAGAGTGGTTGTCCGATGATGATTCGATGTGGATTTGAGGGAATTGGTCGGTTAAAAAATATATAGAGAGCCATAATCATTCACTGGCAAAGACTGGTGATCTGCATCTTCTCGACGCATGCGTATCGATGAGAAGGCATCGCTTTTGATGACGATGATGAGGCCGCATTAAGGTAACCGACGCTTGCCTATCTAACCGAGGAAGTTGGTGGGGTAGAAATATTGGATTCACCAAAAGAGATGCTTTCAATTTCATCCGAAAGAGCGAAGGTCACGGATCGCAAGTGGTGATAGCAACGAATTAATACTGCTCAAGGAAAGACAAGCGGACGAGATGTTTGCATGGGATGTGTTGATGCGGATTGCTTGGTGAGTTTTTTTGGAGCAATGGTATGTCTAGGGTTGAATTTGATTGTTTTGGGGATGTGATAATTTTGATACTACCATCTCAATAAATATAATCTTGTCTGTGTCCCACTTGGGAGTGAATCATCATTGGCAAAACGTCTTATTCGAGTAGCCTTTTTGTCGGAAGAGACCATCGAGTCATTCACATGGTTATTCCGGACATTTCTTCTTTGATGGCATCCTATAACGATATTTACGATCAAGATCACATGGCGAGCTATCGAGAATGTACTCGATGCCATCATAGGTTGTGCCAATGGCATATCTCAAAGAAAGCCCCCAAGGTCCATTGCTTTAGTAGTAACAAGAGTTCAAGGGTTATTCTATGCATGCATGAGCAAATGTGACCTGAGGATGAGTTTGAGGATGCTTGTCCCGCCATGCTAGAGGAGGGCAATCAGATGATCATGCTTCTATCCGAACTTTACAAAATTAGTAAAATGGTCCACCGCATTCAACAAAGATAAATTTTGTATTGGCATCTTGTCCACTCAGTAGTGAGCCACAAATAGCGTGTGTCATGGTATTTCAAGCCAACAAGTTCGACAGATTGTTTTGGGATTGGAGAAGGTGATGGAAACATGGCAAATGAACATGATGAAGACTTCAAGTGTATCCAAATGCCTATTGTTCTGTTAGGAGTAGTCCAATTCTTAAACAAGTCGCTGTTTTATGAGGAAGCTTTACTCTATGTTCAAGAAGAATTTTGCATGGAGTTGGGGATTATCTATTACCGTGGGATAAAGCCCATGAGTACTGTGAGGAACTTAGAGAAGAAGAATGCATCCAAAACCGGATTGTCCACTTTGATGTGTCTACTATGGATATTTCTTGTAGTTGCCGAAATTTGAAATGATGGGCATACTTTGTGCACCTACATTAGTTCTTAGCAATGATGTCGCGATTCTGGATAAGTACCTCCTCATGCGGTGATCTACCGAGCAAAGAGGGACATCTACATCGATGG
This sequence comes from Cymbidium sinense, assembly GCA_021442155.1. Lineage (NCBI taxonomy): Eukaryota > Viridiplantae > Streptophyta > Magnoliopsida > Asparagales > Orchidaceae > Cymbidium > Cymbidium sinense. Next base: position 91,390,574 of record CM038217.1, read on the forward strand.
TTCATGTAAGGTTAGTACATGTGGAGAGCAGAGATGGAACTGGCATTGTTTTCAGGAACCATATAAGTCGATATGCATATCAAATTAGCTCCCGAGCACAGGGTAATAAGATTCCTGAGGATTACATGCTTGCATCTCTTAGCGACTATCGATGAAGTGGACTCCGTAATAAGTGGGAATTCTCCACCGCTTGACGATCGTTAAGAGGAAGAAGCCACATCATCGAAGGATAAGGCAGTTTGAAGGATCCAATCAAGAGACGTCAAAGGGTGTTTCAACGCAGGCTCAAGGCTTATTGGGAGAAATCCAAAAAATCCACAAGTACTTATCCTACTTGCCTCTGATGTTGCTATTACTTATATGTTCCTGTAAATATTTAATTCATTATATTTTCTTGTCTTAGAAACAAAAGTGAAGTCCGAGAGTGCTGTAGAACGGGATGCGTCACCGGTTGCAGCTCCACTCTCTGTTATGCCCCAGTGCTTTTCACAGGTAAGCCTAGAATATTTCACATTGACCAAACATTCATCCATTACTAAGATGTTGTACCATTACTACGATGTTGTACAGAATTGGTTCGACCTCATCAATCAACCAACATGCTGAAGGGTACACTAAGCTGATGATGGATATTATTACGAGACGGCATTTCGATGCATGATATTATCCAAGAAGGCACTTTTTTAATTTCATTTTGCTCGTTTTAGTCATAATACTTATATTTTTTTTGCTGTTCATTTCATAACTTTAGTAAAGTCTTCTTTTCCTTTTAATTTTACCATTTTTGCAAGTGAAATGTACAATTTTTCCTTAATGTCTTCTCAAATTTTTTTGTTGTTTGTTGTTTAACTCTATAGCTGATGAGGTCTAATATTTGATTGTTTTTGTAGTCTAGTTGTTCATGCCTCCTTTTCTCGTAGAATGATTTTTATGGTTGCTTTGTTCTCTTAAATTGGCATTAGATTCTTAAAGTTAAATAACAAACCAATATGTCATTTTTTCTTGAAGGATGTGTCCAAATGTAGCTGAAATAAGTCATGATCTCCAAAAAAAAGGAGAGAAAAAATTGAGATTGTTCCAAGTTAATTTATGAATCTCATTGTTTGATTCAATCAATCACAATGATTTAGATTTCATCAATCGAATGATTTATGATCTTGTTTTAAACCACTTCCTTTTATTTCGATTTTTGCGAGTTTAATGAGAAGTTGCTATCATCTTCCAACTATGTTACTAGACAAGCTCTCCGTTATATATCTCGTACATTTGTTTTTTATGTTGCATATTGGTAGATTCTAAATTATTGTAATCCCTTCTTATTAGTTAAGTTTATCTATACAACATTGTAATGATTGACTTTTGGGAGATATGTTGCTTGAGGGTCAAATTCTCATGTAATGACTGGATATGTTGCTTGAACGATCAAATTCTCATGCGTTGATTTCGTCATTTACCTATCTAATTCCTCATCCTCTCACCGCCGGTGTTCTGTTCCATTCCATTGTTTTCAAATGCTATCATTCAAAACTAACCTTTTCAGCTTTTTTTATGTGAGACTAAATTTTACATGCAATTACGCATGTCACGCAATTCTCATTCATTTACATATCCAACTCAAAAATATTAATATTTATATAAGTAACACTAAATCTTTAATATTACATCATTAAATATCATCATCATTATCTTTTAAAATAAAATACATTATTTTATACATGAAAAAAAATGCTATATTAGAAAAGAATTGTATTCTATGTATGTAATATTTAGATAGAATTCAGATTTTCTCTAAAAAAGAATTGTATTGTATGTTTTTTTTTAAACATATTTTCTCACAACCCGATGAATTTATTTCTATGGATAAAAGCGTAAGCATCCAACTAGATGCATTTCATGTATTTAAGGTTATTTTTTGCCTATTCAGTTTGATTATAAAAATAATATTTACCATTTCTCTCATATGGAACATATATTAAATGGTTAAAACATATATTCAATTAAATTCTAATAAGAAATACCATAACCATGTATTTGAAAACACTACAACAAAAATATCAATCAAGCATTTAACCAAATGTACATACAAAAACAAACAAAAAGAAGAGAAAATTGGCCATTTGCGCCTTCGATCCGTGATATAAACCGGCATTGTCAGTTGATGAGCACAATATTCAATTCGATATGTATTCAATAAGTCTATTGTGGAGCTCAAAATGGTGGCATAGAACGCAACTAAACCATAAAATTAATAAATATTTAGTTTAAACATTTACTATCATCAAGACCGACTTTTAAAAATAAAATATACGCTTTTTTAAATATAAGAAAGTATTGGAGAAATAAATCTTTAATTTGCATAAAAATTGTCTATTAAATGACAAAGTGCTGAGGTACGAGGTACAGAGGTACAGAGTGCGGTGTACTTGTAGAGGTACAGGCACAGGAGTATAGAGTGCAGGCAGGGCACAGAGTGCAGGAGTATAGAGATACATAGGTGAGGTACGTGAGGTATGAGGCACAGAGGTACAGATAAGAAATCTCCTAAAATTGAAGCCCACCTTATTGCTGGGATTTAGTTACCATGTTAACAATGTGCAGAGTGAAACAAAACCGCAGAGAGTACAAATACCGAATCTCCAAAAATTGTCAAACATATTGCCTAAAAATACCATGATCAACAACAGGCTACATAAAGTTTTTTTTTTTGTGGAAAAGTTGAGGCGAGCCAAATTTCATTCAAAGAGAATTAATATAGAAGAAATCTATAAGGGTTAAATTTAAATAACAACATCAAGAACATATATATAATCGTGGACTGTGGACTAATTAGCGATTTATCAAAAACACCCTACGAGGATAGAGCTCCCACTTGGTAAACGTCAATGGAGGAAGGGTGAAGGATCAGAGAAAAACCACAGAGACACCCAATCCATTTCCCACAAAAAAAAACCACAAAAAACTTCCAGAATATGATTTAGAAGGAAGAAATTCAGCACCAGAACCCAATTATGCACTGTGATACCACAACCAAAACTCCACAAGGGAAGAAAACCAACCAGTTGAATCAACAGATCCTCGGTTGCAACCACTTAACAACTATGGAGGAGCTCATAAATCACAAAAGAGAATATAAAATTCCATAAGAAACTTAGTCTCATCATAGTGTTGTATCACCTCAAAACCACCAACCAAGCAAAACCGATAAACATCATAGTAAGCAAACGAGGGGAGGCTCAACCATCAAACGCACATGAGTAGGAAGAGCTCCACAAAAACATACCAAAAAAATTGGAAAAAATCATCTATACTGAACAAATGCAAATGAACATGCCTAAAAGAATGGCGAGAACAAGAATTATCCCTACATAAACCCACTGAAATAACAAACAGTTTTATCCCTACCTAAACTGAATGTGCTGTACCGAGAACAACTCAAGCATCCAAATTTTATTTAAGTGTTTTTTGAGGCCAAGCAAAAAATTGCATAAACAAAGTCGGCCCTAAATCTATTCATTTTTTGTCCCAGTCCTTGTTCAGAGCCCAGTTAATTGTTGGCTTCTCGATAGCTGCCTCCATGTATTTGCAAATGAACATGCCGCAATGACACGTTAGACCGGATGCAACCCGCCACCGTTTCAACCGCCATTTTACTTGGGTTCAAAATAATGGCCGATATCCGAGCCGAATTTAATCTGCAGTGAAGATGGATAAGGTATTAGTGTGATCCCGTGAGAACCCGTAAGAAGAGTGCATACCATTTCCAGGCAGAATGGCTTTATGTGTCAGTTTTGGCAATGAGTCGAAATGACCACACGCCAAGCTTGATATTACCGACAAGAAGTGTCGGTGACATTATGGATAATCGGGAGTAAGAGCTACGGATGCACTATCTGTGATGACATCTTTGGATATACATCTTGCTTTTAGCAAGCCATATTCATAATTCGCAAGGATGCGATAACATCTATAAGACACAGCATACAGGAATATCAAGAATGAACCGAATTTTGGAGGAGTAACTCACCCAATGTAAGCATGAAATGTAAAGGAATGGGACATACAATCGGGCACGGGAGTACTTCCTAACAGATATGAACGCATCGACGCGTGTATCGTGATATCGATCCATCATAAATCATCAATCGCCTCATGAATAATAATATTTCAATGCAGCACCGTATCTCCCCTGCATTATGTGACACAGTCATTTTTGTAATTTTTTAAGCAAAGAAATGAATGAAGTACTTAGAATGATATGACATTTGAATGTGTGAAAAGGAGGAAGATGATGTGACTTACTTGTCCCGAATCGAGCACACGGCCGGTCTATGAGTTGGAGCATCGGCTGAGGTATGCCATCTCTGGATGGGAAGTCCACGAGCTGCTGTGCCTCGGCTGGCTGTAATATAATTAGTTAGGCTAAAATTAATTGGTAAAAAGCTATATCAATTGTCATCTAAAGCTCGAGAATCAGAACTTTTGCTTACCTCGGACTGGTGCTCCTCCACAACTACGATAGCCTTTGATGGCTCATCAGAGAAAATCAGCAGCCGCGAATTCGTGAAACCGAACAACGGTCATCTATTGTATCACATTATTCATGAAATTAAACACCGCCACCCCGCCGGGGTGGAGGGAGGTGGGGTGGAGGGCAGATCAGAACAGCCACTCTTAGCCCGTGGCTGTGTAACCCTAAACGGAGAGAACATAGCTTTCCTCTTCCTCGTCTGCCATGCCTTCACCCACGCACAAGGTCGCCAATGAAGGGGATGATAGGTTGGATGCTGGGTGGGAGCCTCCCTTCGGCCACCTGGAGCTTCTCACAAGACTCCACCTGAGGGGCTTCCACTATGAAGGTCTCGAGAAGATACCCGGTGGTCTCCTCAGCTTCCACCGGGATGGAAGCACTCTTCTGCGCAGGGTACACTCAATAGCAGAACCCTGCATGAATGCCATCCTCTCACATCTTGTTGCATGGTAGGATGCCACAACTTCCCTCAACTCCCTCAAACCTGCAAATAACCTATCTACTGCAGATCCTTCTGATTGGGGGGTAGTAGCAGAGGGCAAGCTAGACACACTGCTTGGGGGGGAATATCTGGGAGAGATATACGGGGAATCAGAGCAAAGAATGGTCATGGATGGGGCTGATGTCGAAGTTCTCATGGGATGGGGATGAGAGGATGATTCAATGAGCCGTCTCCTCTTCTCGATAAGTCCTCGGCGAAGGGACTGTTAATCCAAAGATAGATATGACGACAAACAACATAAAATGCATTACTACACAAATGAATGAACATAACTAATGTCTGCCGGTCTCCTCCCAAATCATCAAGGCAACATCTCAGAACTTTATTTTAGGCCAACGCAACATACGTGGCTGTACAGACGGAAATGGCAGCCTAATGCTAATAATGTGCTCAGCCGCCCAGATCTACAACAAAAAATTTATACAGGTTAAATTGCTCACATCAAGTAAAACATAACTGACGGTCGAACATACCATAAGAAGAGGGACAAAGCCACTCATGTAGCCAGCTCTGTGCAGATCTTTCTTGTAATGCCATTGAATTGTGACACTAAGAAGGCCCAAATGGCATCAGCCCAATTGTACTCAGCAAATTTCTCAATATTATCGGCGTAGGCAATTAAACTAGAAGCTACTCTATAGTTGTGGTATGCAAAGAACAAATTTGAAATAAGAAAACGTATGTACAATCAAACCTGTAAACCAAGAACGAGCTATCCGATTGCTCGAGCTTATTCTTATAATCTGAACTATACCGCGTGACAATGGGGATTTCGCCATAAAACTTTCTCCCCTTTGTTTGGCATCCCCAAAGATCACATTTACTTCATCCGGGTGAAAGAAATGCACCGCCCACCCAAGAAAAAAAGGTTTGTCATGTCCCAAAGAAGATAGATAGAGGTTATGGCAACCGAAGTCTTGCAGTCCCGTAATCGACGAATTGGTTCAGTGAAGCCGCTTCAATATTTCGCCACTTCACTAGTGAAGCGAAGCCGTAATATTATCAAATAATGCTCGATGGCACTCTACCGCATCTAGAGCGTTATCCTTTTGCGCATTACGTCGAACTTCAAAATAAAGTTAAGGTAATCGAATATTAGAAAGATAATGGATCAGCACCTTAATATCGTGAGGGTAGGTGAGGGTACGAAGGTACAGATTCATTTTCTCAGAACACATCCAAACCGAAAATCTCAAGAAAGTATAGAGGTAGAGGTTCTGAGAGTACATTTGCAAACAAGCATCTAAATTAGCTTCCAAACAACCTCTAAACTACTTCCACAAGATAGCAAAACATTGTCTCAACAACTGGACCAACAATCAAGAAAAATAGCCCAAAATCGCTCTAACATCGAGGGTACAGAGGTACAGGTACGAGGTACAGGGTGATTCATTTTCTCCATGAACACACCCAAACCGACAAAACACAACTTCCCGTTATTCATAATGGATTCTAGCCATAGTATGCCCTCCAAACGAAAATGGAAAAAAATGCAAAATCTCAAGAAAGTATAGGTACGAGGTACGAGGGTTCAAGAGTACATTTGCAAACAAGCATCTAAATTAGCTTCCAAACAACCTCTAAACTACTTCCACAGATAGAAGAATATTATCTCAACAACCAGACCGAACAATCAAGAAAAATAGCCCAAAATCATCTCTAATATCAGGAGGGTACAGAGGTGTACAGGTGCATTCATTTTCTCCACAGAACACACCCAAACCGACAAAACACAACTTTCAGTTATTCATAATGGATTCTAGCCATAGTATGCCCTCCACGGTAAAAAATGGACTGAAAAAAATGCAAAATCTCAAGAAAGTATAGAGGTACAGAGGTACAGAGGGGTTCGGAGAGTACATTTGCAAACAAGCATCTAAATTAGCTTCCAAACAACCTCTAAACTACTTCCACATATAGAAACATTGTCTCAACAACCGACAACAATCAAGAAAAATAACCCAAAATTATCTCTAATATCGAGGGTGAGGTACAGGCAGAGGCCGAGGTGCGTGAGGTACAGAGGTATAGAGGTACAGAGGTATAGAGGTATAGAGGTACAGAGGTACAGAGGTACAGGAGTACAGATTCATTTTCTCCACAGAATACACCCAAACCGGAAAAACACAACTTCCCAGTTATTCAGAATGGATTCTAGCCATAGTATGCCCTCCAGAAAAAATGGATCAAAAATGCAAAATCTCAAGAAAGTATAGAGGTTGGGTTTCTGAGAGTACTGGGTACAGGAACAATCAACAAAAATAGCACAAAATCGCTCTAATATCGGAGGGTACGCATGTGAGGTATAGAGTACAGTGCATACAGAGCATATAAAAAATGCCATAAAGAAACCTAAACACTCACTTGATGGATTGTAATGGACAAAGACAGAAAACCCTAAAATCTTTCAAGTTCAGCAATGCATGTGGAAATACCTCGTGTAACCAACCAAAATACCTCAGTTTGAAATTCACAAGCCCTAAGATCGAACGGTGGTAACACGAGAGCTCGGAAATTCTCTTCGTCGAAAAGCCCGTCTGAGTATTACGAAGAATACCAACGACGCAGATATTTTGTTCCCCGAGGTTTAAACGAGGTAACCGGGTCGGCCTGTCCGCTAAACCGGAAAATAGATCGCTCGCTCATTTTTTTTGAGTCCTGAGAGCTACGCGCGGACTCCTGACGTAATATTTCCCAGTTTTGTGAGAAACAAAGCTGCAATTTGTTTTGGCGCGAGTGAGGCATCCCTCTTCTTTTCTTTTTTTTTTTCTTTTTTATATGGTACCGAATATATATTTCCTTTTTTTGTAATATCTATTTATAATTATATATATATATATAACATAAATATATCCATGTTATATATATATTTATATATATATAAATATATTTACTCATTATTATTCTTATTATTATTATTTTAAAAAAATGGATACTGATGATGGTCAAAATGCCCAACAAATATATTAATTTAGCATGACGTATTTCATTTTGAAGCATTTATAACTCCCCTTAGTGCACTTTATTCTCTTTGTTTTATGTGTTGTCACTTTCACCAAATTCTTATATGTGTTCCCTCTAATCATTTAACAGATGATGTTTATTTGGAGGAGATCGACGACTTGTCTCCTGAGCCTCAAAGAGGCTATTTGGAGAGATTGATAGACATGATCCTGAAGATATATCGTGGATAAGATCGATGCACGATGTTGAGAGGACCTAATTTTATAAGGATTTCTCTTACTACTTCTACTCTCCTGCTTCCGAGGATCCCGCAGATTGGGTGGCTACCATTAAGTTGAAATGCGGGGACTACAATCCTCTGGATGGCACAGTAGCTCAGGTCAGTTCTGGATATTGTGATATTTTATAGCCTGCTTCTGACAGCATTGAGCAAACGAGACAATCTAGACTTCTGAGCCACCATCAGCTACATTCGAACTCGTCAGACTTGCTTTGAGATTCATCCATTGGCAGAATCCCTAGTCTTCCTCGTGGATATGTTACATGGGCTAGGTACATCTTGCGGGCTCATAGAGACACCTTACGGACAGCTGGTATTTATGAGGCAGTGTATGTATCTATATTTGATTTTAGTGGAATTCCCCCTGCTTGGGCTTATGGTGTTACAGAGTTTTGGGACAATAGCCACAACACATGTTGGATAGGCTTGGAGGAGTTGACTGTCACACTTTGGGACTTAGAGATCGTGTCGACTCAGTTTGGTTACTACTACGAGTGTTCACACCGACGAGGAGTTATGTCTCAGTTTCACCGACGATGACCGACGAAAGGCTAGCCATGTCACCAGCTTATATTGACCTTTTAAGCCACTACCACCAAACTTTTTGAGCCTCGGGGTATTCTAGGCGCTCACGTGCTACACTTCCGTGAGTACATGGATTCAGAGTTTCTGTGAGCATTTTGTCTAAGGAGTCTCAGATTGCTACATGATCCTTTAGATTGGGAGTATCGACGCCAAGAGTTTTTCGAGGATACTGCAGAGCCTTCTTTACTGGTTGGGTACTCTTCCCCAACCATACGAATTTTGAGAGTTACTCTTAGCGGGTTCATAGCCAGCTCTCAGATCTTTGTGCTACATTCACAGTTCTATACACCCAAGTGTTCTATTAGCAAGCCAGGATTTGAGGTGAGCAGATCTCATTATTCCAACCATATCGAGCTGTGAGAGTTCTTGGGTGATTTATGAGATTCATTGGTAGCATGATGTTGCATTTTAGCATTACTTATATGCTTGGATTCACCTTCATATACATGGAGCCTATGCATGTTTCGAAAATATACTTTTCGATTTAGGATATCCCACAACTATCAAATGCATCAGCATCATCTACCTTTGAGAAGGATCAGATACATCTATTCTTCTTTTCACCTCACTTGGTTAGGGATCGATTATTGCTAGTTCACTAGCCAGATACAGTTGGTTTGCCACGTGACTTGATAGAGACTGATCTTACCGATAGCTTCAATGAGAGTGGTAGAGCCTTTCTACTTTATAGTCGACGGACATTGAGAGTGGTCGAGTACTTTTTTAGTATACATCTAGGCTGGTTGTGGTTAGTCAGTTATCATTGAGGGATACCAGCCCAATCATGTTGCACAATAGTTTAGATTTTCTCAGTGTATAGCTCATGGCGGCCGACCATTCATTCCAGGGATAGTAGATGTCAAAGAATAGGGCAGTGCCTCTTGAGATATGCTATTATGTTACTTCTGTAGTTTGGTTACATTTACTGAGACTTGGTACTGGCTCTCATTTTTGAATAGCTCCTCCATAGAACCACACAGGGATCAACTATGCTCTCCTCACTTGGGTACGATTGTCTTTCGATTCTTTCTTGGAGCATGGCGTGAAGAGATATGAGCATAGAGTAAGGTCTTTGGGAGTTCCTCAGGTCAGGGACCCATCATCATCACCACCAAGAGATAGCAACACTAGAGGTATGATCACTATCCTTCTCTCCTTCTATACTTCTGTCATCTTTTTTGTTGTATCATTAAAATGTATTCAGTGTATCTCATATTTTAATTTGATTAATAACAGATGTGCTAGTTGATGAGGAGGTTAAGGAGACACAACTCCCTCATGAGTCGAAAGGATTCTACTCCCATACCAGAGATTTCTTCACCAACTCATAGACATAGGTGTAGCTAACCTACGTGAGCCTGCTTCGTTTCAGTCGACAGCACGCGGTCCACTTCCACATGCCAGCTTTATGACTTCAGTGCCACAGGTGTCAAGTAGCACTAGAGATATTATGGAGGACTCTAGAGTTGAGCTGTCGTGTGTGCCGGTATTTGATACTGCCACTTCAGATTTTGCTACTCCTTCTGTGGAGCCACATTTCTCTACTGAGTCTAACTTTGCTCATTGTCCTAGCGAGACTTATGAGGTGAGAGATCTCATGCCTAGCAGAGTTTCTGTTGAGCCAATACATAGCCCTAGAGCTTATCAGATAGTGAGGGTCCTCGAGGATTACATTTCTTACGATACACCTGTTCAGTTGGATTCACCATGTTCATGTATTTTCTTTCTCTTTATTCTTTAGTGGTAGCCTTTTATATTTACTACTGCTTTATGCTAATTGTTTTTATTTGTTCCTTGCAATGCCAGATGCAGTTATGAGTCTTAGATCTACCATCGATATCCTTATAAACCAAATCCACGTGATAGGAGCATGCGGATTGTGGCTTGGTGTTTTGAGGGATGTGGTTTCACGGATTGCCTTGGACTCACCAGAGTCACTGGACAGCTTCACGTCTTATAAGAACACCACTTTGGACCTTTTAGCTCGTACTGGATTGGAGGAGTAGGTTCTCAGTTATCTGGAGACTCTTTGTAGAGACGTAGAGTTCTTGATCCACCGGATGAGATCAAGATATCTCGCTTCTAGCATCGACTAAGCAAGGTGTCACGCTTCAGGGAGAGACCTAGCACATGATGAATTTGAGGAGAGTGTTGAGGCTCTACGACATGATAATCAGAGTTCAATAGATGCTTCTTTTGAGTGATTGACCGGATCGAGTCCAGTCGAAAGGTGACAGAGAGCTGCTAAAGTGGCAAACAGATTATCAACTACATCACCGGGCTATGGTAAATGTTGAGGCTACTTTGATTAGACCTACTGATGCTTTACAATTGGCTGAGAGTGAGCAGAAGTCTTTAGCAGTTTATTTAGCAAAGCTTCAGGAGTTACAATCTAAGCTCCCATGATGTACTTTACTTTTCTCTCTTCTTTTTTTATCAATCATGTATCGTCTATCTTCTTGTTGTATTAGTGGATGTTAGCATTCCTCTGTTACTTCTGTACTTTTTGCTTTTGGGATTTGGTGAGAAAATCTTCCTTGATTTGTGCTTTGGGCTTGATTTGTGTACTTTGTGCTTTGGGTTTAATTTGTATGCTGGCTACAGAACTTGGATCATTTTATCTTCAATTGCAATAGATTTTGGAGCTTTGACAGGATTTGTCATTAGTATGCTGCCTTATTCAGGATATACTAAATGATGGGTTTGACCGATTTATCAGAATCGACTTGTCGGATTGATAAGAGCACTTACACCATCGACTATCTGCTTCAATGGTTTTGTTGAAGATCTCTTTCTTTTATGTCCATGCAGATTTGAGTCTCCTCCGACCCTAGCTTCATGCTTGGTTGGGTTTGATGGAGGAATTAGTCTGCTTATTTTGATGAAGGACTCTACTATGGAATCGGTTTATCCGTGCTTTACAGGATTTGAAATTCCTTCTGTCCTAGCTTTGAGCTTGATAGACTTGAGAAAGAATTGACTTGATTTGTCAACATTGACTTGTCAGGAAGTGTATGTATGCCATAAACCCCGTCTTGCGCGATTTTGTTGAAGGGTACATCGATGACCTTGATTTATATAGGGTCAATGTTGACTTATTACTAGCAATGTGTGCTTTATGATGAATAACCATAAAATTCCTTTAGTACCTTTATTTGAACTATGGAATCGCTTCCCGGTCCTACGCCGCTTGACTTGATGAGGAGATAGGCTTTGATCTGTGCTTTGAGCTTGATAAGATCATTTGAAAATAAATTGAAATATCACCTTGTAGGTAATATGAAGATTGATTTGAGGTAGCCCTAAATTGAGCGTGTCCTCAGATTGCCTTGATCTATCGATCAAGTAGAGAGATCTCTTAGATCCGGGTTGCTTGTAATCACTAAACTGGATCTGGTTTGAGATTGAACAATCACATCATTGGACGAGGGCTCTTTCACTACTCTTACTTGTTGAGTGAGGAGAGCGCCGAACTACCATATTTGGGCTTGTTGAGTTCGACCTTTAGAACCTACTCAAGTCTTCGACTTAACTTGTAGTGGGTTTGTGATTTTATCATCAGATTGATGAACGAGGGCTCTTTCACTACGGCATATTGAGTGAGGAGAGCGTCAGCAACTCGGCCATTTGTGAGCTTGTTTAGTCATACCTTTAGAACCCATCTGTGTCCTAGACTTTAGGATATAGAGATTGATGTTTCTCCAACTTAATTGATTGAAGCTTTCAAATCAAGAGTTATTCTGACTTGATCTCCAATTTGGTAAATTTGATAGATAAATTTTCTTGACATTTAGGGTTATCTTTTCATGGGTAGAAATAAATTCTTTTGTTTCTGCAAGCCTCTGCAACTTAACAGTGATAATAATAGATATATTTAGGGATTTCAGTGTGACGCTCGATGTCAACCTGAATCAAAGTATATTTGAGGATCTCATATCATGCCACAATGTCAACTCAAATAAACTTAATATAAACTAAAAAATCCCCCCTATGGATGTAGAGTCTGACCTTTGTGGGCATCAGCAACTCAGCCATTTGTGGGTTTGTTGAGTCCGACCTTTAGAACCCATCCGTGTCCTAGACTTTAGGATGTAGAGGTTGATGTTTCTCCAACTTAATTGATTGAAGCTTCTGAAATCGGGAGTTCTTCTAACTTGATCTCCAGAATTTGGCAAATCTGAGAGATAAATTTTCTTGACATTTAGGGTTGTCTTTTCATGTGTACAAATAGATTATTTTTATTGCAAGTCAACTTAACGATAATAATAAATATATTTAGGGATTTCAGCATGATGCTTAATGTTAACCTGAATCAAAGTATATTTGAGGATCTCGTCTCATGGCATGATGTCAACTCAAATAAACTTAATATAAACTAAAAAATGCCCTCTGTCTTGCAAGGGGAATTCTAAAGTGCATTTAAGAATTTATCAAGGTGAAAATATACAAATACATCTATATTTGAATTGATGTATTCTAAAGAAGATTTTAACATACTACATTGATTTCATCTATATATAAAAATCTAGAAATGCCCCTATGTGATAGGGGAATTTTCATGAAAAATTTTTCATCTAAAGTATGTTTATTTAGGGATCTCAGCATGAAGCACGATGTCAACCTAAATAGATATACTTAAAAATGCCTCCTATCTTGCAGGGGATTTCTACTATACCTTGAATGTATTTGTCATATATAATACTTTTTTAGGTAATGACCACTGATTGGCAGCATTGGTCTTTCACTCTTTAGGTTAATGAGTTGGTATGCCCCTCCTTGGTATACTTTTTCAATGACAAAAGGGCCTTCCCAATTAGGCTCAAATTTGCCACCAAATTTTTGATTGGGAATAATTTGTCTTCTCAGCACCAGGTCCAATTCTCCTTTTTGGAATATTTGAGGCCGCACAGTATGGTCAAAAGCCTTAGACATTTTTGCTCGATAGACTTTCAGATTTTTATGAGCTTGCAATCTAACTTCATCAAGCGCGTCGAGTTCCTCCATTCTCGATGAGTATTTTGATCTTCGCTAGATTGATGGATGGCTACTCAAGTGAAGGCAACAACTCAACTTCAAGTAAAGAACCGCGCTTTCAAATACCAATGAATAGGGAGTGGCTTTAGTCGGCGTCTTGTAGGTAGTTCGATACATCCATAGAGCATCTACTAGTTTGGTATGTCAGTTTCTTTTATTTTTGGTGAGAATCTTCTTGAGAAGTTTGACTAATGTCTTATTGAAGGCCTCCATCAAACCATTTGCTCTTGGATTATATATTGAAGAATATCATCGCCAATCAATTTTGTGTCGATCGATGAATCTATAAATCTTTGCACTTTTGAAAGCTGTGACATTATCAAAAATTATTCGACGTGGCACTCCAAATCTATAGACTATATTATGCCTGAAGAAGTTGATCACTCGATTAGCAGTGACTTCTTTAAATGGAGTAGCCTCAGCTCACTTAGAGAAATAATCAGTCGCTGCTAGGATGATGTTCAGCTGACGATGGTAGATCAATTGGTCCAATTACATCTGTACTCCAACATTCAATGGTCAGGATGCTATTATTGGGTGTAATGGATTTGGAGGTTGATGGATGAGATTCTCATGTACTTGACACTCATGACACTTCTTAGTGTGATTAATACAGTCTCTCACCATAAATGGCCAATAATAACCCATCTTTTTTATCTTTACTGTCATCTTGGGACCTAACTGATGTGCACCACAAAGTCCTTCATGAACTTCAACTATCACTTTACTAGCTTCATCTATATTTAGGCATCGTAGCCATAATTGTTCAAAGGATCTATGATATAAAGTGTTGTTGACAAAAGCATAGCGTAGCATTCTCTTCTCGATTTGAGCTGCTAGTGATTTATCGTTTGGTAATTTGCCTTCTTTAAAATAGTCAATGAAGGATTGCCTCCAATCACATGACTCTTCTACTATAAAGGCTTCATACTACTTTTCTAAAGCAATGTCATTCTTAGCTCTTCTTGGTACAACTTCTTATTGATTTTGGGGAGTATAAGGAGCAACCTAAGTCACATCTTATTGGGTCAGATTTGATAACTCCTCTGCCTATGGGGATTGATACTTTATCAACTCTAGAACTCATCTAGTAAATATGTCGATCATGACATAATCACCATTCATACTTGTCATTTTCTTAGCTAGTTTTGTTAAGCAGTTTTGCTATTCTCGGATCGAGAGACTCGAGTTAGTGTGATATTTGATATCTGCTTCATAAGCTCGAGAACTCGCTTGTGATAGAAAGCTAACTCAAGCTTGTTGATTCTATAGATGTCAAGTACTTGATTTATAATAAGCTGAGAATCACCAAAAATATACAAGTTCTGAATGCCTATGAAAATAACTTCTTCCGCACCGCCACTAATGCTTCATATTCAGCCTTCATTATTAGTTCTTGGCTCAATCCATATGATCATCTCATTATCCCTCCTTCTGTTATGAAGATGATGTCCTCGCTTGCTAGGAAATTTGGATGTTAGACTTGTTTAATCGATGAGGATCCATCAAAGTATATTTTCCAAATTTGTGAT
Organism: Cymbidium sinense; assembly: GCA_021442155.1. Classification (NCBI taxonomy): domain Eukaryota; kingdom Viridiplantae; phylum Streptophyta; class Magnoliopsida; order Asparagales; family Orchidaceae; genus Cymbidium; species Cymbidium sinense. The sequence goes on from CM038217.1 coordinate 91,405,999, forward strand.
TTTTCTCTTTCATGAATGAGCATAATTTGTTCATCGGGCAAATCATCATTAAGAGAAGAGTACGTCGGAATGGAATGTGCAGCTAGAAATCTGCTAAGACTTGTCCCTTCACTGCTTTCTGTGGAACATATGTGATATCAAATTGTAGAAGCAATACTGCCCATCTTGCCAAGAGATCTATCAATGCTAGTCTTGTCATCAAGTACTTCAGCGGATCGATCCTCAAGATGAGAGTAATCTTATGAGATAACATATAATGATAAAGCTTTTGGACATCTTTGCTCGGAAGACTTCTAAATTTTATTGAGCTTAGTCCTGGACCTCGTCAAGTCCATCAAATTCTCACATCCGTAGATAGACATTCTCATCTTGAGTGAGATTGTGTTGAATGGCTACTCAGAGTAAAGGTAGTTCAACTTCAAGTGGCAAGACTGCTTTAGCTCCAAATACTTTAGCATGAGGAGTGGATTTTGTGGGAGTACAGTCGATGTCATGTTGTTGTCTATTTGTAAGGGAATTTCACTTTGAGATTTTGGGGTCCAAATTTGCTCACCTATTTGTCGGGACCTTTCGATGGCGGATTCTCGGACATGCGGTCCAGGTGTCTCACCTCGATGCTCACCGTGTCAGACTTGGATTGGTTGACATCTTGTCAGGTTGTTGGAGGAGGTCTCTTTAGAGGAGCAACTATAGCCTCCTTAATGATAGGACTTTGATATTTTCTTTTCATCAGTCATCTCTTCTTAGCAACTTTGAGGACCTGATACACTCTTGCATATACAGTTTCGAGTTTCCTCACTAGAGAAGTTGAAATCTGACGTTGTCAAGTCCAAAAGGACTGCTTGATTTGACCAGTAGAGCTGTTCCACTTTACCCACTTTAGATAGTTAAAGTTATTATTGGTAGAAATACTCGCTTCTGGTTCACTGCTGGTTGTACAATTTTTTACTTGAACAATGACTATTGAGCACGTAGTTCAGTATTTCTCTTTCCCCACTGTCTCTGGTAAACTTGCTTCCAGATGAAGAAGCTTTTGTGCTACTACTTCTTCTCGAAGCTTCGGCCTCCATATTTATTTTTCTTTCTACCGAGACCTTTCGGTAATGGATTCCCGAACACACGGTTCAGGTGTCACGCCCCAATGCTCACCATGTAAGAATTTCTTAGAACAGTCTTGAGCTCTTACTATCACTGATGATAGATTTTGTAGTTGAGCATTCTTGACTTCTTAGTAATTTACCTTTGATATCTTTTATTCATAAGACCTTTTCTTTTACAACCTTTAGGACTCAATATACTCGAGCAGATAGAGTTTCAGGTTATTTCTTCTGAAGGGTCGGAGCTAATTGTCGCTTCTACTTGTGTAATAGATGACCCAAGTGAGAGCAGATGAGCTCCAACTCAGCGCTTGTTCTTTCTTCAATGCCTTTGAGTTAGTTTTCCACTAGAAGAGGAGGCTTCAACATCATGCCTTCATAGTGTGGATGGTTCAACTGGCAGGAGGGTTGTCGCATTCACTAGTATGACTGAAACTTTCTGCCTAGTGAAGGTTCTCTTCATGACTGGCGCCTCAAAATGAATCAATCTTTTAAGTACAAAGGATCTCTTTTGAGGAACCTCAGTAGCAGTAGTGGACATTCTAATTATCATCCTCCAATGCATAGGTTGGTATGTACAATATGCAGATGCTCAGGTGGAGGATTATTTACAGCGGTGATGGCTGGGAAGTCTATACTATCAAATTGAATAGTAGCCCCAACATCCCTAGTATTGATTATAGTGTTAGCTAGACGGATATTGGCTCCGCTACCTAGCTGCATGATAAACGGTTTTGGAAGATCCATCAATATATAGAATAAACATATTAGTCATAAGAATATGATTGATTTAAATTTAGTTTCATTGATGATTGATTTTAAATATCAATTTTATCATGCTTTACTATTACAATAGCTCAAATTCGACTAGTCAAAGATGAAAAGAGAATCGCCCCTGAGTCAGAATTGGGCTCTAAAATTTGCCAGACCTCTTTAATGAAAAGAGTGATTTAAATGTCTGCAATTTTCAAAGGATGGAATAGTAATAAGACACTACCCGAGCTTTCATCCTCATTTGGTGGGACTTTAAATCTAGTTCTAGGTTTCCTATATAAAGCCCTTATAGTTAATTACCCTCGAAGTGGTGAGAGAACTTTCAATTAAGGTTAGATCACAAAATGCGTGCGATAGTAGAAAAGAGAGTTTCAAATTTTAGATTATGAAATTTATCATTTCAACTTAAACTGATGGTTGGGGAATGATGATGTCCATCTAGATCCCATAATTTCATCATCAGAAATACGGTCCCTACCTTTATGAGGAGATAGCAACCCGACGAAGGATCCTCATCAGCAATACATAGTACGTCATCCAAGAAATCCTTATAGACTTTGGGTGATATTTATCTAAGGAGACATGCTTAAGTCTACCTTAGCTGACAGAGGGTTGTTTGCCCTATCAAATATTGACCTCCACATATGCGTCATAAATCAAATAAAGCCTACAAATCGAATTTGACGGACTTCGGAGTTGATAGTGCCCAAATTGAGGTCAAAATGCACCTGACGCCCCGAAAATGATGAAATGACCATCCATTCTCACCATCATGTTCCAAACATTAAAATTGATCAAAATATAGATATTGCAAAATCTAAAAAGCAATCGATTAAACGCTTGAACTATCAATGTGTCAACACCATATCAAAGTTGAGAAGCTGCGATAATGACCAAACGACCTCCGTTTGTGAAATTGATTGTGCTGTTAGCTTCAAAATATTGAAAGCTATCAAATGAGACTGTATGCACTCAATTCGGACGACTCTGTACAAAGGTCAAATGATTTGAAGTGACACCGCATAAATCGAGACTAAAATGCACAAGACGTCACCAAAATTAACTCAAACGATCTCCGATCGATGAACGACTCATCTGATTGAACATCAAAATTGGTCGATATAAATATGCATAACTTAATGACCAATCGTAATCGCCGCCAATACGCCCGCATATATATCGAGATGCATCGATGAGGATCAAATGACCTCTGTTCATGGAATTGATCATGACATTAGCTTCAAAATATTAAAATCTATCAAGTAAGACTATTTGCACTCAATTCGGATAAGTCTGCATGAAAATTGAGTGATTTGACGCGCATTTTGGTAAATTGACTCAATTTGACGCCAACTCAATCAAACAACCTTTAATCAGTAATTGATTCTCTAATCATTGATATATATATATATATATATATATATTGATATATATATATATAAATTATCTAATCATATCGGCATAAAAGTCACATTAAAGCCAATTAAACACTTAGATAATTAATTTTAAAAACTAAATAACTGCAAATCCCTCCCTCTTCGTTATTCGTTCTGCCTCTGACCCGTCCGATCCCGCCTCCAACCCACTCCTTTCCACCGGCCTGATACTGCATCTCTCCCGCTCACCACTATTCTCAGGCCTGTTCACGCATCCTGCATAAAGCCCCGAAACCACAACCGGCCTGTCTCGGAATTCAGCCGATAACCCTCCAGCTCGTTCAGCCCATCGTTCAGCCCATTCTGGCCTACAACTCCTTCCTACAGCCCACCACCATCCTTACGGCAAACCAGCCCGCTGTTCCAGCCCATTCTGTCAGCCCACAAACCTTTCGTTCTCATAATCCTTCCCAAGAACCAGCATCTAAATTTTTTCCATTTATCAGAATCGAGAAAGAACATTGAAGGGATTCTTCCTTCGATTTTGGCGACTTCTCGCTTTTTATCCATCTCGTACAAATCGAAGAACATCGCCATTATATGAATTCTTCCTTCGATTTTCAAGATCGCGACACCTCACTTTAGCCGCCCCATTTCCGCTTCTAAAATCGGGAAGAACATCGCCGAGGTGAATTCTTCATCTTCTGCACTCGCTTAGCGATCGCGCGGTAAATTGGGAAGAACATCGACGTGATTCTTCCTTCAATTTCTGGCGTTGCACCCTCGCTTTAACCATCCCATTTTCGTTGCGCCGCAAATCGGGGAAGAACATCATCAGCAGGTAAATTCTTCTTCAATTTTCGATCGCACTCACTTTATGCCCATCCACCGCAAATCGGAAGAACATCTTCAAGAAAATTCTTCCTTCGATTGGTCATTTTACCTTACATTCGCCGATATCCAATCCCTTTGTCGAGCCTTGCGACGCCAAAATGAAATGCATTAACATGTGAGGTGAATATATATATATATATATATATATATATATATGCTTGTTTCAGATTTGAAGACCTCGTTGCAGGGCTGACGAGATGAAAAATATGTGGTGTCTAATACCGCCGCTACGCTTCAAGACATAGGTAAACTAGAACTTGTTAGATGTCGCTTCCTAGATGAACTGCTGCCAAAATTGTGTCAAATCTTTTGACTTAGAAAAAAAGGGGGGAGGAATATATATTGCAATGTATATCTTTTTCAGGTATGAAGGCCTCGTGCTGAGGCAACGAGATGCCTCGGTACACCACTCAGGGCGTGCACTAAAGTAGCAAAAATACGATACACGGATGATCTGGAGACAAATTTTATCTAAATTCTAGACTTAGAAAAAGAGGGGGAAAATCAAATTTAAGCAAAAGAGAGGGAAAATCAAATTTAAAAAATAAGAGGGGAAAATCAAATTTGAATAAAAGAGGAGAAAAATCAAATTTGAATAAAAGAGGGGGAAAATCAAATTTGAATAAAAGAGGGTGAAAATAAATTTGAATAAAAGAATGGTAAAATGGGGACTACTTTTAGGAGTAAATCTTTTTCTTAAAATAACAAATTAAATTATTCTTTGAACATATAGCTCCAAAATTCCTTCTTCACGATCGGATCTGTAATTTTTTGTACAAGCAGATAGATGGCGACACTAAATCCAATTCTATAAAAATCATAGGGCCTCCTTTAATCAAAAATTAAGGAATTTTATCCTAATTATGATTTTCAAGATCAATAATGTCATTAATTAGATGAAATTAACTATAATTCTTTCATGTTCATGTAGATTTCAAGTGCAATTTTATTGGTTGACTAAATTGGAATATATTAAATATTAATCAAAAATTTAATAAGATAAGATCATCTACAACGCCTTCTTTCGCCACCATAACCTCAGTACAAGCATGAGATACTAAATCAAAATCTACAAAAATCATAGGCTTCCTTTCATCAAAAATCAAAGAATTTAATTCTAATTATGATTTTAAAAATCAATGATTTCATTAATTAGATAAATAACTAAGCTATAAACACCCGCATGGGCCCTAACACTATGTTGAATGCTTAAATTCAAGTGTCTGAGGATGTTGCATTTTTTAGTCTTGGGGACTTGGTTAACAAAATCTAAAAATCTATTATAAGAATTTCAACTCAGTAAAATATCCCGTAAACTAATTATATCATGTGATAGTAGATCTAATCCTCTGTTAACAGTTAAACAGAGTTGACAGGATTTAAAGCTCTTAATTCAAACATAAAACTATCTAAATTCTTAAATACACCTGCATGTGTCCGACACTCCAATGTCAAATTCAAGTGTATGAGGATGTTGCGTTGCTTCCGGTTAGTCTTATTTCGCGGATTAACAAACCTAAAATCTATAATAAGAGTTTCAAATCGAAATATTTAAGAAATTGATGTGTGACGGTAGATCTAATCCTCTGTTAGGAGCTAAACATAGTTGATAGGATCCAAAGCTCTTAAACATATTCACATTAATCAATTTTTCAAATTAACCTTCAAATATCAATATGAAACTTCTTAAATGAAACTCTATCATTAAAAGCTCAAATCAAACTCAATCTATCCACCTTCCGCAATTATTTATCGGGGGTGATAAATTAAGCAAACTCTAGCTCACAAAGGAGCCAATGTCAAATCAAGTATTCTATTATGTTTACTCTCAATCAATCTCACGCCAAGAGGATGACTCATGTCCTCACTATGTTGGCTAAGAGGCTCCACGATGAAGTCTGACCGGTCCTCTGACGGGTGATTTGTCCAAGCTGATTATATTACTATCACGCGAGGTAGCTCCCCAATAGCTTACCCTTGAGTGAATCATGGGTATACTGATAGGAAAATACCTCTCCAACCAAGGTAAACTTAAGATTTTCTCCTTATATAAATAACTAAGCTATAAACACCCGTGTGGGCCCCGACACTACGTTGAATGCCTAAATTCAAGTGTCTGAGGATGTTGTGTAGGTTGTTTCCCGGTTTAGTCTTAGGACTGGGTCCGGGTTAATAAAATTAAAAAACTTATAATAAGAGCTTCAAATTAAGAAATACCAAAATTGATTTCAAGTACGTGATTTAATCCTCATTAGCGCTAGCGAGTGAAAGAATCTAAAGCTCTTAATTTAAACATAAAATTATCAATTATTAAATACGCATGGGCTCCATTATAATGCTTAAATTCAAGTGTTTGATGTTATTTGCTAACTCATGATTGTTCTTTATAAAAGAGTTTCAAATCAAAATATCGAGAAATTGTTAAATATAATCCTCGTTAAGACAAGATCTAAAGCTTTTAAACATATTCTAATCAATCAATTTTCAAATATCAATCGAAAACTATTTAAATGAAACTCTATCATTAAAAACTTAAATCAATCCATCCACCTTCCGCAATCATTTGTCGGGGGCTACAAATTAAGAAAACTCTGGCTCACAAAGGAGTCAATGTCAAATCAAATGTTCTATTATGTTCACTCTCAATCAACCTCATGCCAGTAAAGACGTGGTCCGTGTCCTCTGAATTTGCCAAGAGTTCCAATGATGAAGCAATTACAACCAGTCCTCGATGTGGTTTGGCCAATCCTCCATTATATTACGATCATGACCGCCTCAGATGCTCAATACCTCTGCCTTTGAGTGAATCATGGTATACTTGATAAGGTAAACATTCTCGTTGCCTAAGTTATACTTAAGATATTTTCTTGACAAACATCACCCCAAGTCTACAAGGATTTCTTGACACATAACTCATGTGTTTGATGAGGATCCTTCTCTAGTCGTTGACTACCTCCCTCCGAAAGACCTGGGTCGCATGGGATGAACCATGGGATCTAGATCGAGCACGCCATCATTCCCCCAACCATCTAGTTTAAAATGATAAATTTCAATCATCAAAACACTATATGTCAACTATACACTACGCAATGAGCGATATAACGACTAGCCTGGATCGAAAGTTCTCTCTCACTTATCGAAAGTTCTCTCTCACTATATGCTGCTACATCAAGTATACCCTATGATTCACAACTCAAAGGGCAAAGCCATTGGGAGCATACAGTGGATTGTAATATAATTGACTAGCCAAACCACCCGATAGAACTCGGTAGTAAATACTTCATCATGGAGCATAAGCTGTCAGGACACATGTCATGCCTTACTCGGCGAGATTGATTGAGAGTGAACATAGTAGAACACTTGATTTGACATCAATTTTTTGTGAGCTAAAGTTTTCTTAATTTATCACCCGATAGTTACAAGGTGTATGGGATTGAGTTTGATTTAAGTTTTTAGTGATAGAGTTTTATTTTAACAATTTTTAGATTGACACTCAATTTGAGTTAATTTGATTTGAAATATTGATTAATTTGAATATGTTTAAGAGCTTTAGATCCTCGCCGCTAGATGCCAAGATTAGATCTATCACCGATAATCGCCAAATATTTCATGATTTGAAACTCTTTTATAGTTTTGGATTTTATTAACAGACCTACCCTAAAACTAAACTGGAAAATAACCCGCGCAGCATCCTCAAACTCTTAAATTTAAGCATTCAAAGATAAGTTCGGCCCATGAAGTGTTTATAGTTATTTATCTAAAGAGATAATCTTAAGTCTATCTTAGTTGACAGAGGCTATTTTTTCTATCAAGTATACCCTATGATTCACAACTCAAAGTGAGCCATTGGGGAGCATACGCTACGCGATCGCATTATAATATAATGGACCGGCTAAAACCACCGATCGAGGACTCTTGTAACCGCTTCATCTGGAGCCTACTAAAGCCACGCAATCATTAGCTCACATCCTTACCGGCAAGAGAGAGATCGAGAGTGAATATACCGTAACATTTGATGACATTGGCTCCTTTATGAGAAGTTTTTTAATTTGTCACCCCGATAAAAGACGCGTGGATAGAGGGTTTGATTTAAGTTTTAATGATAGAATTTCATTTAAATAGCTGATTGAATTTCAACCGAAGTTAATTTGATTAAAAATTGATTAATTTGAATATGTTTAAGAGTTTTAGATCCGCCAACTCGCTTAGGCTAATAGAGGATTAGATCTACTGTCACATGACAAAATCAGTTTCTCAAATATTTCACTAATTTGAAACTCTTTTTATAGGTTTTTTTAGGTTTTGGTAACCCAGACCCAGTCCTAAGATTAAACCAAGAAGGAACCCACGCAGCATCCTCAGACACCTGAATTTAGGCATTCAACATAGTGTCGGGGCCCATGCGGGTCTATTTAAGACCTTATGTAGTTTTTATTTCTGAGTTATGAGATAAATTCAGATTGCTATTTAAAAATTGATTAATTAGAATATGTATAAGAGCTTTAAATCCAGTCAACTCTGTAGCTAATCGGATTAGATCTATCACACCGACAATCGCCGATATTTGATTTGAAACTCTCATTATAAGTTTTAGGTTTTGTTAACCCCCCTAAGACTAAACCGAAGCAACCCGCGCAAAGATCCTGACACTTGAATCTAAACATTCAAAGATAGTATCATGGTGTATTTAAGAATTTGGATAATTTTATTTTTGAATTATGAAATTGATTTTGCATTTTCATTTAATCCCAACTTAGCCTACGCAGTCTTTTCAGGCATTAAAATTTGCACTTGAAATCTCTATGTCCTAGCACATGTAGTAATTTATAGCTTAGTTAATTTCATCTAATTAATAAAATCATTGACTTTGAAAATCATAATTAGAATGAAATTCTTAATTTTTGATTGAATGAAGCTCTATGATTTCTGTAGATTTTGATTTAGTATCTCACCTTTTATCTGCTTGTACAAAGGGTTGCAAATTCGGTGGCAAAAAAAGTGTTGTAAATTGATCTAATATCTTATTAGATTTTTTCAGATTAATATTTAATATATTCCAATTTAACTTGCGCACCCTTTTCAAATATTAAAATTTGCACTTGAAATCTCTATGTCCGAACACATGTAGAAATTTATTGCTTAGCTAATTTCATCTAATTAATGAAATCATTGATTTTAAAAATCATAATTAGAATAAAATTCTTTAATTTCTGATCGAAGGAAGCTTCATAATTTTTGTAGATTTTGATTTAGTATTGCCTTCTATCTGCTTGTACAAAGGGTTGCAGATTCAGTGGCGAAGAAGGCATTTTGATTTAGATTCCAAAAGAAAGTTAAATTTGTTATTGTGAAAGAAGATTTATCCCTCAGAATAGCTTTCACTTTCCCTCTCTTTTTAGTTTTACTTTTGTGTTTGTTGTATATTATTTTGTCTCCCCCTTTTTGTTGTTTGGAGTTTTTAATTTGAATTTTAGCTTTAGGTTTCCTTGCTTAACATTCTTAAGTCAAATCATTTTATTCTCCTATTTTTAAGCCAAAAGATTTGACAATTTGAGCCTCCGACGCCATCCCCGTGTAATGCATGGGTATTTTGCCTCTATTTATGAGCGACTGGTGTTTTGAAGCACCTCGATCAAATTTTAATCTCGTTACGCCCTGATGAGCATAACGAGGCATTCAATCACCTACATAAAAGTAACTATATATAAAGATATTCTTAATTTCTAATTAATTCTAAGAGATTCTAAAGATCATCCCCGCAGTGCTACCAAACTATTTTGCCTACCCTTCAAGCCACGATGATTGGTGTTTTGAAACATCTCGGTTTTCAATCTATGCCCCGATGAGCATAACGAGGCCTTCAATCACTCTGACGCGATGAGCGAATGATGGTGTCCTGAACATCACTACCGAATTTCATCTCGTCACTCCGATAATGACATGGCCTTCAATCACTGCAGCGATCTGATGAACGAAATGACTATGGTCGAATCTCATCTCGTCAGCATAAACATAACGGCCTTTCGCATAAAGACAAGTATATGCATGTATAATTTTTTTTTTCTTTCAGGCATTTCATCAAACACCTTCCTTAACTCTTCTACAGCACCGTTTTCAGCGTATATCTTTATCAAAGAACTTCCCACAAGGACATCCTTCTCCATTCTCATTGGAAAAATCATCTTATGAACGTGATTACCTAAAATGCTGCTTCTGAGAACAAATCATCATGATGCCCGTTCGAAATAACTTGGGTGTGATTAGTAATAATTCATTATATTTTCCCAGCTCAAACACTTCATCCATAGTGATGCCAAACCATCCATCAATCAAAGCAAAGCAACGCCTGTGGCATTCCAATAAAAGCATCCTCTGACCTGCAAGACTTCTTCTAGACGAGTTCTAACGCTACAGCCAGAAGCTCATCACTCAATTCATACACATTATCAGAGCAACCATTGTCTGCCTTGTTCATAGTTTCAATCTTCAGCCAGAACTGCTTAAAGAATGGGCTCTTGCTCACTGTTTTGCTTCTTGGATAGACAATCTAGGATGTCTCATGCAGTGTGAAGAACTTTGCTGGTGCAAAAGCTTTAATCCAAGTTGGAAATTTGCTCTCCAGGTGATATATCTTTGAAGTGCATTGACTCCTCCCAAGCGCCTCATCTTCAAACGATACGCTCTTCAATATCTCCACCCCTTCCTTACTGCTTGTGTTTTGCTGCTCCATCTTCATGATCGTGTATAACAAAGCCAACTCATACTCTTCTAGTGTCATTGGCATCACGATTCGAAATTCCTTGATAAGAACCATTATTGCAAGAGGAAGGAAGGAGATGGTCCTTCGGCTGGGAAGAGAAGACTGAAGCCGATGTTGTACATGACGAGTTCTGAAAACTTGACGAGGCTTGGCGGGATGGATCCACGGAGAAAGTTGTCATTGCTGCCATCTCTCACGGGCAAGAAAAATGATCTTAGATCCGAAGCTTCGTCAGGCCCGTCCGACGGCGGGCGGCGGGCAGCGGCCGGCGGTCGGCGGGCAAGACGCGTCGGCCGCGCCAGGCGGCCCCGCCGATCACTGATTGACTGATTAATCGCCCAGATTTGGGCGAATTCCAAATCACCCAGATTCAGTAATAAATACCGAACCGACATTTTGAAATGACCTAATCACTTTTTTCTAAACCAAACGTTCAAAACAGATTTGGAATACTGTGCATTCCAAATATGCTACCAAACTGCCCCTTATACACTATTATTATTATTTTTTTTTGTTAATTTTTTTTTAAAAATGGGATATCAATAAGGGTCAACAATAATCTATAATATATATATATAATATAATCAAATGAACCTTAATTTAAAGGGAATTGGATAATTCATTTTACACTTCCAAAAATAATGAATTTTAATAATAATTAGATATTTTCTTAGTTCTTTAGTAGAATGATTCACGATTGCTATTTTTTTAAATGATGAATAACGAATTATAAGTATTTTATTCAAATTTTTGGTAGAATAATTTTATCCTCTAACCAACAAATAACAAATTCTTTCACATTCAGTACTCAAACATAACTATATTTACCATAATTAAGTGTTGACCTCCATGCATACATCACCGAAATGAGCTCAACCAATTGACATTTGATGTAATACTGCAAATCCAACGATGCACCAAACATGGCAAATTAATAAACGACCTCCTCATCGACGAACCAACTTCGCCATCGCGTTCGAAATTGATCGTAATATAAACATTGAACTATCTATCAACCATCAAAAGATCGAAGTCATATGCCAACGATATCGCCGCTGTCGAGGATGCTCGAATACCTCGTAAATTGATTACATCGTTAATTTTGAAACATCGAAACCTACCAAATGAGATATTCCACACTCACGAATCGGCGAATGTCAAATGATCTAAGCCGACATCACGAAATCGGTAATGGGCATATCGGACGCTAAAATCGCCCAAATGATCTCCAATCGACAAACGGACTTCGCCATTGGATTCAGAATATCAAAATTAATCAGAGTATAAATATTGTAATATCTAACGAAAACATCAAGAATCGAGCCGCCACAACGCGCCACATACATATCGAGAAAGAAGCGATGATAATATCCAAACGACCTTCATTCAGAAATTGATTGTTGTTAGCTCAAAACGCCAAAACTACCAAATGAGACATCCACGCCTATGAGTCTAAATGTCGAATGATCGAAGTTAGACGCAGATCGAGTCAAATACACCTGACGCCGCCAAATCGAGAGAAATGATCTCGATCGAACGGACTTCGCCATCGTGATTCGAATGTCAAAATTGATCGAAATGAATATTGCAAAATCTAACAATCAACCCATCGATCATCTATCGCGACGATGTCGTGAGAGAGGTCGCGATGCCTAAACGACCTTCGTTCATGAAATTGATTGCCCCTTCGTTTCAAAACATCGAAATCTATCAAGTAATACTGTTCGCACTCAATTCGGATAAGTCTATGCAAAAATCGAGCTATAAGTGATAACGCATTTTGAGTAAATTTCGATGACGCCGATAACTAAATTCATCGCTAAACGGATCGCACTTCCGTCCAACATTGGAATAACCTAATATTGATATATATATTAATTATGTAATTTTATCACGTGAATTTCACATTAAGACTGATTAGATATTTAGAAAATTAATAAAAAAAGTCCTAATTTAATCCTAACTAACCTAAATTTCTAAAACTGACCCATAATTTCCATCTTCATGCATGACCCGAGCTCCCTTCTATCCCATTCGACGCTCGCTCGTTCTGCTCTCCCTCATCACGCTAGCCCTCTTCCATTCGGTTTCGATCTCCCCCTTCACGTGCACACTCCAAGCTCAGCTCTGACTCCCTCAACCGTTCCCGCTCAGCTCTCCCCCTTCAACCGCACGAACTAGTCCCACCTCTTCCTTCCCTTCCCCTTCAAAGGCCCTAACCGAGACTCTTGATTGGACTCTCGTTTTCTTCCCTCTCTCGTCCAAACCGCACGCAAATAAAGGGTAAGGTTCTCCCTCTCCTCCCTCTTGGTCTGTCCACACTCAACGGCAAGATTCTTCCCCCTTCTTCCTCTTCTCTCCAACCGCAACCGAGTGCAAGACAATCCCTTTTCTCTTCTTCCATTTTCCCTCTCCATGCCATCCGCACTGCCCTCTTCCCTAGCCGACAGCCCCTTTTCCCTTCACTCTCCCTCTCTTCTCTGTTTTCGATTAAGTCAAAGCTGAGTCACTGCTATCTTTCCTTCTCCCTTTCTTCTTCGTTTTCCGATATCGAGCCACAAAACTCAATTAATTTCAGCAAACCGAAAATCTGAAATCAGATTTCAGTAAATGCAAGATTTGAAACTTGAAATCCTCTTGTATTAGTAATATGCCGAACTTCCTATAGGGATGCCCAAGTTCATCATTGTGGCTAATTGTGGACGTGTAAGAATGTGAAAGTGGAAATATATATATATATATATATATGTGTGTGTGTGTGTATATATACAAGGCTTGTATCTTTGCTTTTACTTAAATAATCTAATAAATACAGAAAGATTTGGTCATACAAGATATCACCACATCTCATAGACCGAAGAAGTCTAAAAAAAATATTATATGTCACTTCTCTAGCTGAAATGCCGCCAAAATTTCATCAAATCTTTGGACTTAGGAAAAAATAGAGGAATAAAAAAACTGGCTTAAAAGCACTAAATAAATAAATCTAAATCTAAATTCAAATAAAAAAATATGATGAAAAATAATGTGAATATGAGCGTTAAACTAATAATAAAAAAGAAGAGGCTTATAAAAGAAATTGAGCAAATTGGAATCTTACCTAAATTTTGAGCCCTCCTCCTCTTTAAAGCACTTCAAAATCAAACATATGAAAGAAAATCCCTAAGCATTTCAATAAGCATCATTTGATGACCTACTCATAAATATAAGAAAGACTTTTAATTGATCAGTGTTGAAATTGAAACTTGCTTGTAAGCAAGAGAAATATAAAGATGGTATTATAAACTTTCAAAGTGTCACAATCATATTAAATGGTTGATATGATTTGTATAGAATTTTCAATTGGATTAAATGTCTTCCAAAACACTAAATAGTTATGCATCATATTGAATGGATAAAAATAATATGAAGAAATCTTCAAAATAAAATTTATATCACATTTGAAGGTTCTTTTGAGAGCACAAATGAAAACTTGTGGTGAACATAAATAGTGTCGATCGACGTAAGAAAGTGTTCCCAATAAACAAATGTTTGACTTTTGATGCTTGATACCAATCACATGAGTTGAGAGGAGTTGAAGAAATTTGAACAAAAATCTACACCAAATTTGATAACTTACTAATGAATTTGAACATGATTCTTGCAATATTTTACTTCAAGTAATCTGAGAGGAAACTCAGTCGAACAAATGATCAGATCATATAAGGTTTGCAATAAGTTTGAAATCTAGCTTCAAAAATAAAGCATTTGTTTAATGAGTTAAGTTGAAAAAGGTATAATATCTTGTCTATGAGTGAGAATAAAAGTTGAATATTATCAACAAATATATAAAATCCTATCAATGTGCATAAGCTAAATGGCTATTTTATTTTTGCTATCAAATTAAATATAAGCGAAGTTTCAATATTTTGAAATCGAAAATATAAAGTAACACGCCACCTGGATTTAAACACATCGCAAAAAGTAAGAGCATTGCATTATTAAATACACCCGCATGGACTCCGACACTATACTGAATGTTTAGATTCAAGTGCATGAAGATGTTGTGCGGGTTGCTTCTCGGTTTGGTCTTAGGACCAGGTCCGAATTAATGAAACCTAAAAATCCAATCTATTATAAGAATTTCAACTTAGTAAAATATCTAAGAAGCTTATTCCGTCATGTAATAGTAAGTCTGATCCTCTGTTAGGAGCTAAAGAGAGTTGATAGGATCTAAAGTTCTCAAATATATTCGATTCAATCAATTAAATTCTCCGATGATGGCTGTGTTGAATAGTGATTTCAACCAGAGGAGATACTTCCATCAAAATGTGATTCTAATTTCAAATCAAATTAACTCAAATTAAGCATCAATCTAAAAACTGCTCAAATGAAATTTAATCTTTAAAAGCTTAAAGCAAATTTTATTCAATCCACCTTCCGCAACAGTTTGTCGAATGTGACAAATTAAGAAAACTCTAGCTCATAAAGGAATTAAAGTCAAATCAAGTGCTCTACTATGTTCACTCTCAATCAATCTTACGCCAGTAAGGATGTGACCCATGTCATTTGACTATGTGACTTAATAGTTCATATGATGCAGTATGACCCGTGAGTCCTCCGACGTGGGCCAATGAAACATTATATTACGATCACGATATATGTGCTCCCAATGACTTTATCATTTGAGTTGTGAATCATGTGGATACACCGATATGGCAAAAGCTCGTCACCTAAGATAGACTTAAGTGCCTCCTGCAAAACACCGCCCCAAGTTTCTGATTTGACTACGAATTGTTGTCATTGATAAGGATCCTTCGATCGTTGACCACCTCTCGACTAAGTAGACTTGGGACCACGACACGATAACAGATCATGGGATCTAGATCCACGCCATCATTCCCCAACCATTCGCTTTAAGCTAAAATGATTTAATTTCTAAATTTCAAAATTTATACGCCAATTATATGCTATGCATTCGATTTAACGACTAAATTTAATCGAAAGTTCTCTCTCACAGAGTAATTAACTATAGTGTTCCTATAGAAACCCGGAACCATCTAAAGTTCTCACAAAAATGAGGCGAAATCTAGAAGTGTCTTTATCTACTATTCCATCTGTCTTCTGAAAATTATACTGACACTTTAAATCATACTCTCTTTATTTGTTAAGAGATCGGTGACGAATTTTTGGAGCCCACATTAAGATCACTTGATATTAGCAAAATCTAAAATTCATTAATATGGGGCGAGGGCCACTGTCAACCACTCTTAATCATATCATGTAGGAGAAGTTCGGAAATAAAGTGGTTTTGGTAACATGCAGTAATACTCTATGAAGAAATTTAAAATAATAGATCACTCTGAAAAATCTAATTCTTCTTTAAAAGAAATAAACCAGACGATCTTCTCCCCAATAGGAAATTTACTTGATTCATGCAAGAATCTCAAATTTTCAATCATCAGGCTCTTCCTCATAAGCTAAAAGCCTAAAACAACAATTTATTTTGAAAACTCTAACTTCTTTACCACAAAAGGTGACAACTTTCACGCTGAGGAGAACTTCAAACTTCGAAAGCATCTCAAAGAACGGTGTCTACAAGCCGACGAACTGCTATGGTGTTTCTGTGAGTGAGATAATTCTATAAACAAGCATGATACTTGAGTTGAAAATAATGTTGCAGTAAACTGGGATAAAATATAAGCTCGATCGGTTCCTGATATCTTTTCGTTATATATATATATATATATATATATATATATATATATATATATATATATATATATATATATATATATATATATATTCATTTAAGGCAAAATTTTTAAAATAGGCACAATGTTAACTGTAATTAAGCGTCTAGGCATTAAATTTTTTTTTTAAAAAAAATAGTCATTCTGTTAATTGACGACGGCAGATGTATCACGAATGACTAATGAAATAATTTAAATTTTTTTTTTGATTTTATAAAACAGAGAGAGAGGTTTTATTAATTTTTTTAATTAATATAATTAAAATATTAAAATATATAATTTAAAATATTTTTTATAAAATATTTAATAACTATATATATTTATTGTTTATTTATTTATTTTATTTATATATATATATATATATAATTAAATATATAATTTAAAAATATTTTTAATTATATATATAATTAGAAATTTATTTAATTTTTTTATTAATTAATATAATTATTTAAAATATTTTTATTAATTTTGTTAATACATAATTTAAAAAATATTTAAAATATATAAATAAATATTTTTTAATAAATAAATAAAGAAAGGAATAAATTATATAAATATTTTAAATTATATAAATAAAGTAATTATATATATATATACATATAGTTATATATATTTTAAATTATATAAATATTTTTAAGTTATATAAATAATTAAAAATTATTTAAAATACATAAATAAATAATTAGTTATATATATATATATATATATATATATATATATATATATATATATATATATATAATATATATATATATATATATATTCATTTAATTAGTTATTTATTTATTTAAAAATATTTATTTATTTATATATAATTATAAAAAAATAAAAAAAAATTTAAATTATATAATATTTAGTTATTTTATATATTTATATAAATATTTAGTTATTTATATATTTTATTTATTTATTATATAAAAGCCAATAAATTATATAAATTTTATAACAAAAGTAAATATATATATATATATATTTTATAAATTTAGTTATTTATATATATTAAAATTATATAAATATTTTGATTATATAAATAATTTAAAAATATTTAAAATATATAATTTAAAAAATAATTTATAAAATATTTTAATTATATATATATATATACATATTATATATATTTTATTTTATTTTATTTATTTATTTTATATAACATAATAATAATAATAACAAAAAAAAATATAAAAAATATAAAATGAAAAAAAATAAATATATAATTTTAAAAAAATAAAGAAAAAATAAATATACATAATAAATAAATAAATATATAAATAACTAAATATTTATATAATTTAAAAATTTTTTTATTTTTTTATTTAACTAATTATATATTTTAAAATAAATAAATATTTTTTATATATATATATATATATATAATATATACATATAATATATATATATACATATATATATATATATATAATTATTTATTTTATATTAAATATTTTTAAATTATTTATATAACTAAAAATATTTATAATAAATATATAACATCTAAATAAATATAAATATATATATATATATATATATATACTTTTATTTATATAATTTATAAAATATTTATATAATTTATTCTTTCTTTTATTTATTTATTAAAAAATTATTTATTTATATATTTTAAATATTTTTAAATTATATATTAACAAAAAATTAATAAAATTATCTAGTTTAAATAATTATATTAATTAATAAAAATATTAAATAAATTTATAATAAATATATATATATATATATATAATTAAAAATATTTTAAATTGTATATTTAATTTTATATATATATATATATATATATATATAATATATATATATATATATATATATTAATTAATAACTAAATATATAAATATTTAGTTATTAAATATTTTATAAAAAATATTTTAAATTTTATATTTTAAATATTATATTAATTAAAAAAAATTAATAAAATTTCTCTTGCTTTAAATCATGAAAAAAAAAAAATTTAAATTCTGCACATATAATTGACGTCGATGTGGATACACCTCTGCATCAATCGTCCATCAGATATATGACTATACCTATTTTTTTTAAAAAAAAAAATTTATATCTAAAAATTTAATTACGATTAATATTGTAACTATTTTAAAAATTTTGTCATTCTTTTAATATTTAGAGAAACTATGAGACAATTTTGATATGCAAGTATTACTACGTAGCAGTACCAAAGTACGTAAGTGATTGCCGTACAGGTCACTTCAAGTTCCCTCATTAATTCTCTTCCTTCGCAATAAAAAATAGCTTAGGTCACAATTATATATTCTATATAAGGTAGCTTAATTATCAGGGAATCATCAGCAAACAAGTGTCAGCTTGGCTTCTTCGTTATTGCTTTTGCATGCAAGAGTTTCTTTGTCTCTGGAAACCATTTTTTTATTATTACGAAAGAGAAAAAAAAATTTTGAGATGCACAGACTCCATCCAACTAAGACAAAAAAAATATGTAGAGCAGTTACTCGTGTTTTTTTTTCCTTTCTCTAACGAAAGGATTGACGATGGTCTCTCATCGATTATATCAAAAGTGCGAAGTCAACTAAGGAAATTTGTTAATCTTTGAGTGTTAAAATATAAATTTAATATAGACGAAATCTACGCAAAACACTTAATAATAGCCTGTAATTCTTTACCAATCAAACTAATTTGTATCATAAAAAATTAATAATTTTAATGACTATTGCTAGATCAAAAATCTCCACTGGCCCCTAGATATGTGGGGGATTGAACAAGAAGACATATTAGTATATTTCAATTTTCAATATTCACATAATCTTCGTTCATTTAATATTTTTATTTTCAAAAATTATTATATTTATTGTGCTAGAAACTACCAAAGAGAAAAGTTTACCTTGCCTTATGAAATCCAAAGACACACACATGTATTTAAAGAACAACAAAAAAAACAGAAATTTTACGTGAAAACCTTGAAAAGAGGAAAAAAATCACGGCTAATCTTCCACTATGTATGGTTTCAGTACAAAATTTTTTTTCCGATAACGGATTACATAATTATATATGAGAGGGAACAACAACTATGTAGTCACGCTCGTGTGTGGTAACAGCTGAGGGATGATGATGGCGAATGGCCGAGCATCGATCGACGATGGGGTCATCATGGAGACCGCCGAGATTGATGACGCGAGGATCACGGCGCGGTGGCGGCGGTGGTTGCCATCAAGTGGTGGCACGATGCTTTGGAGGATCTTCGCTTTAGAGCTCTCTCCTCTCTGTTTGGGCTCCCCTCATATGAGGAATAAAGGGTTATTTATAGATTGGAGAGCTTTCTATAAGTACGCAAACCAAACCACTCCACTTCATCGGACGGCTTAAAATGATTTCTTTGATCATTTGATGTATTTTAAGTATTTGAATGCTCAAATGAAGTTGGAATTGTAAGATCTTGGGCTTGTTGAATCCGGCTCGTCGAGACACTGATTTGACAATAAACACTCCATATTTGGGAGTTATTTAGGGATTTAACTGCTATCCCAAAGTTTCTAATAATATTTTAAGTGCTTGATCTCGACCCCATCTTCAATCTTTAACATCAAGATTTTCAACTAAAATTTTAATCATATCGCTCCCTATTTTGGATTATATTATCTCAATCATCCAAAAATAATGTCAATTACTTGAAAATAACAGATTCTTCAATGAGATTTGGGTCCATTAACCATACATTTTGAGAGAACGGTTTTCATGAGAGCACAAAGATTATGATCAAAGCATGTAGCGTGGATGTTGGCTGGGCGAAAGATTGGGTTATGAACCTCGGAACAACGGCGCTATAAATGGTCAGGCACGCGGCATCACGTAAGGCCATGGCGCTGAAGGCCAACGGCTCGCGATCGCCACGGCATCAGCACGCGGCATGTGGCGCGGTCGGTGATCATGAAGTCCCGGTCGTACGGCGACGGTCGATGACGGGTCCCAGAGAGAGCGGCGGTAATGCTGACCGCGAATGGGCTGAGCAACAAACGGCACGGGTTTGCACGCTGGCGGCGGATCTCGGGCCGAAGGGCTGTGCTGCGGTCACATGAGGTGGTATGGATAATACGGGAAGTTGAGGGCGGGACCGGGCGAGACCCGGAGAAACCGCTGGTTCAATTTTCGTGGTTTTGAGTTTTGATGATTTTTGACAAGGGGTCTATAAAAGCCCCCCTAGGATCAAGAAAGAAGGCACACTCCTCTTATGCTTCGGCTTTTTATTTTTTTGAAGGTCGTCGAGGTGATCAGCTGCAGACATATCGTCGTGTCCGCCCTCGAAAGAGGCGCCAATACTCATCGACCGTCCAGTTTGGAGGCAAGCGCCAGGTTCTATTTTTCGTAGGAAATTGGATTTCTTACAACTTCAATGGATGGTTTGATAACCGCCAATGTATGGAGAAGCGCTGGAACCATAAAGGACTAAGAAAGTTTGACATGTAATTTTCGAGCATCATTAGAGGGGAGTATCTTCTCTCTCTCTTCTTTTTTTTCTCATATGTATGTGTATCTTTTCGCCGATCGGCAAAAAAATTTTATCCCAAGTTATTTGAGAGAGTCAAAAAAGATACAAGTATTAGTAAGCTCATTCACAAAATTTTTAGATTTTTATCATTTCTTCCTCTTTATTTATCATGTATTTTCACAGGGTGATGGCCAGAAGAAAACTCATAACGTGATGGCTACAGACGATATACCATCTACTATCACATCAGATAGTTTAATGGTGTTCCGCAAAAAATTTTACTTCCCTAATGAGTTAGTGGTCATTGTTGCTAAAAAGTCTGATCGAGTTCGCTCATCTCCACAGGTATTTTACTATTTGAGATGATTCTTCATGGACAATTTCCTTGCAAGTTGATTGAGATTTTCAAAATATGTGGTAGCTTTGTCACAATTTTCATTTCAGCTTTAGTGGTCATCATCGGTTTAAATATCTTCTTTGTTACTTTGAACATCAAATAGTTATGCCGAATGTGTAGATGCACATGTGATGCTCAGGGACGTGTTTCTTATTGGACTATAAAGAATTGGATAGAATTTTCAGCACGGGATCCATCTAGAAATTGGTCTAATGGATTCTTTTTGTGAAAAATGAGTGAGGCCTTCCTGAGAAATGAGGAATATTGAATGACCTTCCAGATCCATTGTTGATTGAAGAGAATGAGATCTTGGCAACTCTTAATGTTCTGATGTAGAAGCTTACAAAGCATGAGTTACGCCACATTAGAAATATATATAGTCAAGATAGAATGTTCAAGGTTGGCATTTTCCATCGGGGAGATCTCATTCTTTCCACTAAAGAGGTCAAGTAAAGGTGATGAAATATCTCCTCATATTCATAGAGTTCTTTCAAGAAGCCCACATGAAATCGGTGGTGGCAATGTTTCTTTCTAAAGAAAAGAAGACATTAAGTGACTAGCCGAGCACGAAGAAGATGTTCGCCTCTAATTGGCCTCTCGAGAGTTTACTTTCAACTCATGATGGGGAATTCATTTCAAGTCATATTCAAGAGGTGTTAAATCATATATGCAATGAAACAGCGTGATGAATTGGTACGTTGTCTTCCATTCTTTCTTCTTTTCTTCTTTTCCTCCTTTTCTTTTGTGTAATATTTATGATGGTTTTTTTATAGGTAACTCAAACATTAGGTTGATGGCTCATTTGGGTATCTTTTTAGATGAGTGGAATACTGAATTTATGAAGGTAAAATATCTGCAAGGCGAGTATGAGAGAAAGATGAGTTTTAAGGCCAGAGAAGTTGCGACTTTGGAGGATCACTAACCTAGCATTCTCTTTCTCTCGCGAGGTGGAGGCACTCGTGATGAGTGATTGAGGTGAGACAGAGACTCACAAAGAGAAAAGACTCAAGGCACTGTGGAGAAGAGAGCTCGAACCGAGAAGAAAGTATTACAAGATTATCTTTCTGAGAATGAGCATATAATGTCAGAAGCAGAAGCAAATGAAATCTCCTTGAAGGTAGTGGAAGACTTTAAGAACTCCTCTGCTCTACATCAAGACCATGTCCAAGAAGCTCATAATCATATTCTTGATGTTGAAGTGAAGGATTTGGAGCACCAATGTTTAGAGGAGGGCTTCATCCGAGGGTTCCTAAAAGGGATCTGCTTAGTGCATTGCAAGACCAGAGCTATTATTGAGGATCTATCTCCCAGCCAAGTATCTGAAGATATTTCGTCAAATTCAAGAGATGAAGGAGTTGAGAGTGAGTCCAAGGGAGCATCTCCTAGTGGTGAGGAGGACGTTGATATCACCAACTGATATGATGTAATGTCACTTGAGGATGCATTTTTTTTTATCTGTATTATTATTAGTGTATCGTAATCTTGATTCTTTCTTATATCATCATATGTGCCAATGAAAATTTTTTTTTTAGAGATGATGCTTTGTTTTTTTTTTACCTATTTGAAGGGAATATTATTCTGACGCTAACCTATACGGATGAGGTTGAATTGAATCCACTGAAGATTTTTGACCAATCCGAGATTATTTGTCAAAGTGTTACTTGATGACGTTAACCTGTATGGAAGAGGTCGTGGGATGTCAACCAAGGACCTTTTGACCTATAGTATCGAAAGTGTTACTTGACTTACTATGGAAGAGGTCGTGGGATGTCCACCAAGGACGTTTTGACCTATCCTAAGTATCAGCCAGAGTGTTACTTGACTTTTTACCTGTATAGAAGAGGTCCGATCAAGTCCCCTTGTGATTGATTATGCCCTGATTGAGATACAACGTGAGTTTTATATTTCTCAAGTGGGAGGATTAAATGAAGAAGAAACAAGCTTGTAAGAAAAAAAGCTATAAATTTATTAATTTGATAAGTTCGATACAATCATAAGACGATTTTAACACGGATATAAGTTTCAAGAAGAAATGACGACAACAACAATAAGTATTTATCCCACTAAGTGGGGTCGGCTACATGAAGAGGAAATGATAAACGAGACAAAATAAAAGTTTCAATAATTTTACAGTAGGAATTACTGATAATATTTTTGGAGATTCTCAGTGTTCCAAGTTTGAGGTAAAGTTTTCCCCTCTAGATCCTTGAGCTTGAATGTTCCTTGCTTTACCATAGCTATAACCACATATGGGTTATCCCAAAGAGGTGAGAGTTTATTACGTTGAGGGCCTTTGCCTGCAGCTTCGAGACTTCGTAGGATCAAGTCATCGACAGATATGGGACGAGATTTTACTCTCCTGTTGAAGTGACGAGCTACCCTTTGGTGATAGGAAGCAGTCTGAAATAGGATCATGTCACGAGTTTCGGGAGTAGGTCCAGGTGCTGTCGGAGTTTTTCTTCATGTCATGATCGAATAATTGAACTCTTGGACTTGGAACCCCAATATCTACTGGTATAATAGCTTTTGTGCTAAAACATAAGTTATATGGTGTCTCATCATTCGGGGTGCGATGTAGTGTGGTAAGCCCAAAGAACATTAGAAAGCTCATCAACCCATTGCCCCCCAGCCTTCTTAAAATGTGTTTTTAGAGTATAGTCCTTGGTAGCTTCAGCCTGCTAGGATGTGCTATGTAGCGGTAGAATGTGTGAAGATCTTTGCAAAATGACGTAAAGACTTTTCCAATAAATTGGGTTCCGTTGTCAGTGATGATCTTTGCAGGAAGACTGAATCGACATACTATATTTTACCAAATAAATTTTTTATCATTTGCCTCCATGATTTTAGCGAGTGGTTCGGCTTCCACCCATTTAGTGAAGTAGTCGACGGCTAAAATGATAAACTTTCATTGACCTGATGCTATCAGAAAAGGCCCCATAATATCAATCTCTCACTGAGTAAAAGGCCACGGGCTTTGAATGGATGAGAGCTCTGTATGCAGCATGTGAGGAAGGTTAGAGTGCAACTGACAACTTGCATATTTTTTTGTGAACTCTAAGATGTCTTGTTTCATCGTAGGCCAATAAAATCCTTACCTTATAATTTTAAGGGCTAGCACCCTTCCTCCTAGGTGTTCTCCATATATCCTTGAGTGAATCTCTTAATGCATCACCTCCTCAAGGTGAGAGGCATTTGAGGTACGGTCCAGAGAAAGCTCGTTTGTATAGTTCACCTCTGATAATAGTAAAGTTTGAAGCTTGTCTTCGGAGATGAGTTACAGAAGTTGGGTCTTCACGGAGGGTTTTTTCTTGTAGAAAAGACAAGATATGGTCCATCCACGAATATTCCTTTATCTCATTAATTGCTTGAATTACCCATGACCCTTGGATACTAGGAAAATGTATTTCTTCAACATGCCTTCTCTTAAATAAATCCCTAGTAGCAGATGTAGCAAGCTTAGTGAGAGTGTCAGCTCGAGTATTCTTCTGTCAGTATTTGAATGATTTGATGTGTCTTGAAATAGGCAAGAAGAGACTTTCTCAAAGAGTGGATTATGAAAGTTTCTTGAGCTTGTGGATCAATGAGCTTTGTTCAAAGTCTCAACCATGCCTCATATTCAGCCATATTATTAATTGTAGGAAATTTTAGGTGAAGTCCATACTCTAAGGTATTCTGCTGGGGGGAAATAAGTAAGATTCTCGCACCAGCACCAATACTTCTTGAAGCTCCATCAGCATGGAGGGTCCATTGAGGAGATGAAAGGCATGTAGCAGATAGCTCCTCCTGAGTTGGTGCATTCTACTATAAAGCAGTACTTGAGACTTTATAGTAGGCCATGTAGAAAATTTATATCAAACTCTTTCCCCTACCATAATTGATTAACCTCCCGATTCTGATTCAGGATGACCCTTAATGGTAAATGAGTGTAAACGCCGATAGTGTGAGCTTGGAAGTACGAAAATAATTTTTGCGCTGAGAAAACTAAATCCAGAGCCACCTTATCTGCAAGTGGATAACGACTTTTATGTCAGGCAGAATTTTGCTGACATAGTAAATTGGTCGTTGTGTCCCATTTTCTTCTCGCACTAAAACTGAGTTTATCACGTGGGAAGAGATTGCAAGATATAAGTATAACATCTCTCCTTGAATAGGCTTGGATAGTATGGGTGAAGAAACTAAATACTCCCTTAGTTGCTCAAAAGATCGACATTCATCACCATAAAAATTATTCTTTTTTAGCTCCCTTTAATATTTTAAAGAATGACTATTTTTTCCCGAATGGGCTAGAAGCGGATAACGCAGAATTCATCCATTCAAATGTTGAACTTCTTGATATTCTTCTGAGGAGTCATATCTTTGAGAGCTTTGATTTTCTCGGTTGGCCTCTATCCCACGGTGGGTTACCATAAATCCAAGAAATTTTTGAATAACTAAAAGCACACTTGGTGGGTTACGTCACATGTTATAACGTCGAAGAAGGTTAAAGCATATTTCTAAGTCAGAAATATGCTGTGATTCTTCCAAGCTTTTTACTAACATGTCATCCACATATACCTCTATTGTGCGACCTAATAGGTCTTTAAAAACCTTATTCATAAGGTGTTGATAGGTAGCACTAGTTTTTTTAACCCAAACGGCATAACTTGGTAACAGTATAAACTTTTATATGTTTGAAATGTTGTAACTTCTTCATCCATTGGGTCCATTTTTATTTGATTGTGACCAGAGTAAGTATCCAAAAAATTGAGCATTTGATGTCCGCATACAAGCATCAACCAATTGATCAATTCGGGAAGAGGAAAACTATCTTTCGCAAGCTTTGAGGTCGGTAATCAATACACATTCTCCATGTTCCGTATTTTCTTAACCATGATAACATTTGCTAGCCATGTAGTAATGTACCTCGATATGAATCTCGCTTCTAGAAGCTTGTTAACTTCTTGCTCAATAGCCTGGAGGCGATCATGTGCAAAACTTTGCTTCTTCTGGATGATTGGTTTGAATGTCAGATCAATCTTGAGGGAGTTCATGATCACATTGGGGTCAACCCCCAGCATGTCCGTCAGACTCCAAGTGAAGATGTCTTGATTTTTGTGCAAGAAGTCTATGTATTTTTCCCTTTATTCATCTAAGAGTAGAAATCCAACTTGCACAGTTCATAATAGTTGGTCATCTAATAATGCAACAGAGAGCAAGTCTTCGACAGGGGAAGCTTTCCGGGGTACTCCTTCATCATGAAAATTAAAATCTTCGATGCTGAAGGTCATAGAATGGTATGGTTGAGCTTATCTGAGGTAGCATGATTGCACTATCTGTTGATTTTCACAGACCTCCCCAACTCCAATTGGGGCTAGAAATTTTATCTTGAGATGAGATACTGAAGTGACTGCACTGAAAATTGATTGGAGGGGCCTTCCAAAGATAGTGTTATATGTTGAATCTGACTTGATCACCATGAATTGGATTAAATGAGTCACTTATCGAGGAAATTCACCAAGGACAACAGGAAGGGTGATTGTCCCCTCTACTCGCACAAGGCGATTATCAAACCCGTATAATGGTCCTGC
Source organism: Cymbidium sinense (assembly GCA_021442155.1). Taxonomy (NCBI): domain Eukaryota; kingdom Viridiplantae; phylum Streptophyta; class Magnoliopsida; order Asparagales; family Orchidaceae; genus Cymbidium; species Cymbidium sinense. Next base: position 91,433,055 of record CM038217.1, read on the forward strand.
AGTGGGTTGGAGTTTTTCCCTAACCAAGCTCATGCTAAGAAATGTGGATTAAAATAAGACATCAACAGAACCCACATTGTCAATCAAAATTCTCTTAACACTATAGCATGGGTCACCGATCCCTGTGCTGATGACAAGTGGATCTTGATGAGGAACATGGACTTCTTCTAAGTCCGAGTCATTAAAAGTGATAAAATAATCAATACAAGACTTCTTTAACTCTGGCTCTTCAGATGTGGTAATGAGAACTTGATTAGATAGTATTGGTCCTCCTGTGATTGTTTCAATTTCCCCAATTATTTGATGATTATTTTGTTATTTTTGTGATGACTATCTGTTGCTCCGCAGAGGTATGTTTGTTTAATCGATTGATTCTTCACAAATCGATGTAGATATCCATGAATTGATTTCTTTCTTTTGAGTTATTTGCATGCCTCGAGTATGTCTACGACTTCGATGGAAGTGACAATATTGCTCCTGATTTTGAATTTGGTTTCAGTGGATGCGACCACCTGATATTTTCTTCATCTCAAATGGCCATCAAGAGGTTGACACGAGATGTGTTCGTGTTCCTTTTGTGTGGTTCACGTCGTGATATGAGGGGTCGTGGAGGGAGATCACGCTGCTTGTTGCTTCTTTTGATGGGACCGGCCCCGATTCCGAGGTGCTCTTACGTTTTCCTGTAGATTGTTCAAATTATTTGCTATGGGCATTAATAGTCTCATCGGCAAAGATTTGTGCTTCCACATGATGAACTAAGTCGATACGATATGACGATTCTCATTAGTGACAAGTAAAAGGTCTCGACGAGTCCTCCAAGAAAACTCCTCTTAATAGTTGTGGTTTACCTGTGTATTTGGCGAGCTTCTAAGGGGAACCTCTAGAAGTATTCCTTAAGTGATTCACCCTCATTCTGACAAATGGCGAAGAGATGGGAGGAATCTTTAATGATCCTCCTGTTTGCAATGAACTGTTCCACAAAAATCTTGGCGAGCTCATTAAAGGTACGAATAGATCCCCTTGGAAGGGAGTAGAACCAAGTGCGAGCTTGCCCCTTGAGAGTAACAGAAAAGACCTGACAAAGCAATGTGTTAGGAGCTCATTAAATATGCATGATAGTCCTGTAATGGTCGATGTAGTGTGGGCCGCCATCATAGAATCAATGCTCGGAAGCTTGAAACCCACTGGAATAGAATGTTGAAGAATAGCTTCAACTAAAGGTGATGATTCCTCATAGCTGCGGTGAGAGGGAAGATGATTTATGTCTTGAAGGTGAAATTCATCTTGCATTAAACGTTATAATTCTGCACGTATAACATGACGAGTGGGGTCAACAGGACGAGAATGTGTCAAGCTACCAGCAATAATTAGTGGATCGGCAGTCGGTTGAGCTGCACATGATGGATGAGTAGAACTAGCAGTGTCAATGAGAAAAGCATCACGATTTCTACGCGGAGGAACTTCAGTGTCAAGGAGATTAGTATTTTGACCTCCAACGGCTAACGATCGATCTTGGGGGAGATGTGTTTGTCACGGTAGTGACTGTTGTGTTCCTTGCAAAAGTCGGATTATCTCATTTTGAGACTCTTCCATTCGGCGGACACGATCTTCTAAAGAGATTCCTATTAGCCTTCAGGGTCACCTATCGTGGGGAGTGAGGCAAAAGCTTGACGCCCTTTCAAGGATTGGTTTCGATAGTGACGGAGTTGGAGAAGGCTTGGTGTTGTTACATAACGTCATGTTCCATAACGTGATTGAATGGTTCTTTTCCCACAGACGGTGTCAAAGTGTTGTGTGCTAGAAAACCAGTTGTGGTAGAGTGAAAGTTTATGCCTTAGCCTTCTTATAAAATTCAACACACACACATGTATTTAAAGAGTGAACAAGAAACCTCCAGAAATTTTTACGTGGTAAAATCTCGAAAAGAGGGAAAAAATCACAGGGCCTAGCCCAGTAAAAATCTTCCACTATGTATCTATTTCAGAGTACAAAATTTTTCCCGATAACGGGATTACAGAATTGTATAGGGGAACAACAACCATGTAGTCGCGTGTGTAGCAGATTTATACAATTTGACATCGACGAAGGGTGTCCACGATGGAGACGGCGAGATTGACGAAGCGGATCGGCGGTTGACGACCGTCGAGTGGTGGCACGATTGTGGTTGGAGGATCTTCAAGCTTTAGAGCTCTCTCCTCTCTCTTGCTTGAGCTCCCCTCATATGAGGAATGAAAGGCTATTTATAGATTGAAGGAGTGACATCTCCGTAAATACATGCAAAATCCGAACCACTCCACTTCATCGGACGGCTCAAAATGATTCCTTTGATCATATGATGTATTTTAAGTATTTGAATGCTCAAATGAAGTCGGAATTGTATGGTCTTGGGCTTGTTAGATCCGGCTCATCGAGACGCTAGATTTGACTATAAACACTCCATATTTGAGAGTTATTTAGGGATTTAACTACTATCCTAAAGTTTCCAATGATATTTTAAGTGTTTGATCTCGACCAATTTCATCTTCGGATCAGCTTACTTCTAACATCAAGATTCGTGCTTCAACTTGTAAAATTTTCAGTGTCATATTAATATTTAAACATGTATTTTACTTATAAACAACCATATCGGCCTTAAAGGGGTTAAAGGGGCACGTGTGCATTTATCATTGTTTAGAAATTGCAAAAATATAAATATAAATATAAAAAGCTTTTTATAGAACTAAAAAATCAAACCCATAATGAATTAAGTCAGTTTAGATAATCAATAGTTAGTCATAAGTGATGGCAAGATCAATAGTTTCTATGCTAATTTGGATTGTGCATGCTCATGTGGACGTGATAAGCATTACTCGATCGCTGAAATCTACAATTAAGTGTGCATCATAGATTGTTATTATATTGATATAAAGGTAGGTAATGTATATTTAGCTATAAGTAATGGTGGAATTGAAGAGAGGTTGGCAGTGGAATTAAAAAAAATATACATATCATTTATTTAGTTAAAATACTGAACATATCGCACTCAATAGGTGCACTTACAGGATACAATCTGAAACAAATTAAACTATAATTTACAAAACAAAGCCAAAAGCCATCAAATGAAACACCTCAATGAAAGCAACAGATCCGATAAAATAGAACGTGTGACCTTCTTTTCAGAATTAAGCTCAGTTTTACAGCACCTTTCATTCTTCCAACCTCTTATGAACACATATGAACAAATGCTCACAAGACTTGGCAGATCGAACGGCTCCTAATAAGTACATATGTACATAGACCTGTACAGAAAGTCGCCCGTCACCACGGATTCTTCCGCGTTTCAGGGATCAAAAGTTGAGCAAACTTGCGTATAAGGGCGACCACTGGTCAAGCCATGGACTACGTAGCTGGCTGAGGAAAGAGTCCTGAACCAAATCAAAGCTCATGTGGTTGGGAACTTGAAGTGCCGGTAGGCTTGGTAGCTGCCGGACCGCCGGGACCCGAGATATCGGGCTCGGTGGTGGACGGGTGACTGATGGCTCTGGTGGAACCAGCGATCGTTCGACAGGTGCCGAAGGCTTGAACAGAGGCATAGTCGGTGGTAGGGTCGCCGCCGAAGATACCTCTGCCGCCTCTTTATTAAACTCAACAGGCGGCACCTCAAACTCGACCTTCATCTCCATGATCTCTTCATTATTGTCATACGAAAACTTCTGCAAGCTTTCTTGATCGGACGAGCTCGCCGATACCGTGCATCCTTGCGAGGCCGCCCTGCTTTCCTCCATTGCCGCTCGCTGTTCCAGCACCTTCAGCGACGTAGCTTTTCTATAGATCTTGCACAGAACGATATCTTCCTGTTTCAAAAAAAAAAAAAATTATTAAATGAAAATTAAATATAATAAAAAAGCATAAGCTAAACTGAGCTTCAGGTGAACATGTTTGATAGTTGCTTTGGACTAATCAAAGTCTGTTCAATAGGTATGATAATAAAGAATTATATTCATACCTTAGGAGGCTGAGGAACGGAGAAAGACGTTGGAAGGACATCAGGGAGCCGGTACTCATTCATGACCCAATCCGTCTTGTTGCCGTGAGGGGCTCGGCCACGGTAATAAACCAGAGTTTTCTTGAGGCCAATGAGACGCCGGGGATTAGCAGCACTGCGAATGGGCCGGTCCGAGCCGGTGGCTTTCCAGAAACCGCGCTCCGTAGTCCGATTAGGCCGCCCGCCGTTAGCCTGACGCCGGTCTCTCGGCACAAAAAAATACCACTCTCTCTCCCCCATCTTAGCCAGCGCTGCAGCCATTGACCAAACCACAACTATAACACCACTCCGCCGAATCAAATATATAATACTCAAAGAAAAGTGTTGCAGGCATACCAGGGAGGTCCCACGGATCATATAAGTAGATATTGAGGGTCCCAATAATGTCGAAGTTAAGCTTCTTTCCCGCGGCGGCTCGCCGGAGATAAAACTCTAGCAACTCCTCCTCCGTCGGATGGAACCGAAATCCCGGCAGGTCCAGCTCAGATCCGCTCCTTTCCATGACCTTCCTCTTTTTCTCACTCTTTACTCGTTATTAGCTCAAAAGAAGAAACTAATAATCTTCTTCAGGAAGGCTGAGAGGTTGTGAGTTGCTTGGAATCCCTGAAGCGAATTGCTCTATATATGAAGGCGGAAGTGCCCGCTTGAAGTGAAACACTGCTTACGAACACCACAGGAAGCTGGGGCCGAGCGATATTGGGTCAATGAGCGCAAGTATGACGTGGGAATCGGAAAAGGCCTGAGCGGCTGGGCTCGTCAGGTTGCTTGCTAGTTTCAACGTTTCCCACCTCGCTTCTTTGTGCAAGACAGTTTGCCACAGTGGAAGGAGTCCACTTGGAGGCGATTTAAAAATGGGATTTAATGGAGATTATAGGTAACAATCTTTATTGAATCTTGGTAGGGTGCCGCAACAACACCTTTTATTCGTCACTTTATTGTATCTAATATTTATTTGTGTTGTAAATTTGAAGAATGGTATTTTACTTTCACACACAACAAATTAGCAAAACATGATATTTATTTTTAGAATAAAAAAATAATATTAAAAAAATAATAATTAAAATAACATATCTCAAAAAAAAAAAAATTTAGAATCACATTCAAAATATTCACTTGTAAAATGTTATGAATTCAAATATTATATATTAAAATAATAAAAAGATGATTATTAAATTATTATTATTTTATTTAAATTAAATTAAAAACTATTAATTTTTGTTATATTATTTGATTCATTCCCCCTACTGAATTATTGAATATTGAAGTTTTCCTTCTTTCAGGACCTGATTTTAAAACAATACTAATTACATCTTACTTCAGGAAAGAAACTTCTTAACTATTAAATTACTTCCAACTATTATATTACTTTTTGGAAAATTATGCAGGAAACTTCTTGATCTGGAAAGCTGGAGGGGAAAGGGGAAGGACCGATGGGTATGGCTGTGACTCAGAAGACTCCGTCTAAGGAGACATGCGAGCCGAGTTCCACTCCTGATGGTGAAATAACGGATTAGGAGATAGCTTAATGGGAACACAAAATAAAAATATAATATTATAAAAAAAGAACAATAATATTTTATATTTTACGAGAAGAGAATTTATCCTGGATTCTTGCACGGGTAGGTTTCCAGGAAAATTACAGATCTTTTATTTATGAATTTTTTTGACTTGAGTTTTTTGAAATTTTACAATTTGATGGAGCTCTCTGGCCTTTTTTTTTTTTTTTTTTTTTTTGTATGGATAAGGATTAAAGGAGGAGGACTTGCTGTTGGGAAGTAAGACTAAAGACAAGACGAGAGTCAAAGTGAGAGAGATTGAGGTAGAAAAAGTTTTTAACGGAAGAAATTTTTAATTTAAGTATGTTTTTAAATTTAATTAACAGATTAAGAATTCATAAAAAAAAATTTAAACATAGGTGTAGTCACCAATAAGATATCGGCCACCTCACCGCCGAGTATAGTGGCTCACCGCTACTTATCGCGACTGATACTTAAACCCGCCGTGATTGATTATCTGAATGTGCAATCGCCCGATAAGTAGACTTTCTGTTTCAATTTTTTTTAAAAACAAGATGTTTTTTTTTTTACGATGAAATACAAACGATGTAATATGTCATAAGAAATGAACAATGATACCGTAAAATACAAATAGATCAAACAGTTACAAATGTACTAGTAATCAAACGATACAAAAAATTTCATCAATAAGCCAAAAATAAACTCAAGATGCGATAAAAGTGAACAATAAAATATCCAAAGAACAGCTATACAAATAATTACACCTCTAGACACTATCGTCGACGACGCCGTCTATAGGCTATCGTAGTACTACCGAGTATACTGGGCTACAATGGACGATCGCAATGATGAGCTGCTCGCATCATCGATCCAATGTCCGGAAGTCTCGTAGAGATACTCAATCGTGACGCCGTGACCGCCCATATGGTACTAAGACGGGTTCTGGAAAAGAAGATGATCCTGGATCAGCATAGGTGGATGGCCCCGCGCCCATATCTGTCGGTTGTGCAGTCATATCCTATGACATATGCTCTGCAGCGACGCCCTGAACCCTATAGTCTCTGATATGTGTCTCCAAGCTCAGATCCTGCATCATATGCTCGTACTTGTTGATGGCGAACTGATAGTCGACGTCATCTGAACATCCAAAGAAAAGCCGAAAAAGATCCTTCGCCAAAATATGCACCTACAAGAAACCTTTAAAATATTACTATGTAAATATGTGAAAATAATAACTAAGAAAATATGCAAATTATAGAGTTATCTTAACATATGCTGCTACGGTGCTGGGATAGATGTCGCCGAGGTCAAGAGGCGCCGAGTACAACGATGCCACCCACCTAAACCATCATGTACTCGAGGACGTGCGCCGCAGGTGTAAGCAACGCGATCTCGCGGGCCTCCCAAGATATGTAGCGATGGTACGCACCACAGACTGCTTTCCTCGCCATCGACTCTAATGAAACTAGAGTCCATCGAGGCTACATCTGTGCTGGGCAAGTGACCAAACTGACGAAGGACTCTGTTAGAAAGGTGCCACTCCACCCTCTTCCAACTAATCAGTGGAACTCATGCTAACCAGATGTCCTCACCAACCAGGCAAATATCAGCCAGACGACCTCTCGATTCGTCAGACGGCTAAGTCACCAGTGTCAATGCATGTTAGACAATGGTTTGACAGCATTTGTTAAGAATGATGTGTAACAATTAAAAGAAGTACCTGGCTCAGTAGAAGCCCATCTAACTCATCCCTAAAAAAATATGATATTGCCAAACGGCATCTGACGCACATATCTCTCATTCCACCTGATAAAAAAAATATCATATATAAGTCAGGTAGTTGCATGTCATTATGTTAAAGCCAGCTACAAAGATAATAATTTCTTTACCTGAAACTGATGTTGAGCTCATCGAGATCTCTAAGGTAGGGGACATGTAACGTGGGTCAGCCAACATGTAGGCGCTCCCAAGACAATATTCAGAAGAATCAAGACACAAGCCATGTTGGCCCTTAAGACTCATGCAACTCCTCAGATAGTGGGCTAACACTGCACTGCCAACAGATAGAGTGTTGAACGTGTCAAGATCCTCTAGCAATGGGAGATACTGCAAATGCACCTCTGATCCTGATGTATCTGGTAGTAAAAAACTCCCAAGAAGGAACAGAACATAAGCTCACACATGTCTGATGAAGTCCAACTTAGGGAGGTCTGTGTAGGACTCCCTGAAAAATGTCCAACGTAACCACCTGAGTGGCATGCAGTCTGGCTGCGCCGCCCATCTAATGTCGAATGTACGGGGTCAACTAGGTCATGATACACGCGGAATCGGATGCCCACCTATAAGTTTCGTGTCAACAACTCGCCACCGCTACCATGTCCTAACAACAATAGACAGGTCCAGTCAATACGAAACCTAGGATCATTGCAACGCCGCAATGTCACCGCTATCTCTCATACAAAGAAATGAAATGTGTTGGTTCATGGAGACCAATGCTCAACTAGTTTGCCGATGTGATGGTCAAGTTTGATGTACCGTAGTAAGCTAACACAAGAAGTTCGAGTGCGGCGTACTAAGAACCGCACGTGACGGGCTACTGAAAGCATAAGAAGGTGTCGCCTCCAAAATAGTCACCGAATACTAAAAAAGGTTGGGTCAAGTAACGTAACACAACATAAATGAAACACATAGAAAAAAATAGGCAAGTATATTCATACAGATCCTGGATCTGCGGTTCCGCCAGGCGGCTATGAGATGAACCTCATAGTGCGGGTCCAGTGCAACATCAACCGCCTCAAAGACCTTCGGCGACTTCTAACCGCCTAGGCTCCTCGGCCATCGTACCTGTAAGAAGAAATGAAAATTTATTAGAGTACTGATATAATTGCAGAGACAAAGAAAAACTATGCATATTCAGTAAGGATATATATAAACACAAACTAAACTTATCGACTACTAGAAGGGTTATATGGCCATGATGTCCAGTAATGGCCGATTGATTTACAACTACTACACATACGATTGCTTCGTGCTGCGCTCTCATCCATTGTGTTCTTGTACGCGGATCGGTCTACCCGACCTCGACCACCGTGGTGGCATCAAAGGATGCGACCCGGTCTCGCTGGCCGCATCGCCGTGTTTCGATCATGTAGCACATGAAAGTCGAAGAGTAACCGCCTGCATCGACATGGTGTAGTATCTTGACATAAGCCGATGATTGATTCTCCTATGTACTGAGCCGCTATGGTATGACTACATGGCATATGATAAATCGTGTTCGACACAACTACATGAGCTGAATTAATTTTTCAAGAAATCAACTCTGAAGGAGCGACAATTCCTGTCCAACACTTGCACCTCATTTGCGTTAATATTAACTGGCTATGGGAAATGTCTAGCCTCCTACTCAAATTTGCTTAGGACTGTTTGGGTTCGTGGAGAGAAGGTGAATTAGTCTGAATCAATTGAACTTGCCCACTTATAAAATAGTCTCACGATGTTATAGTAAACTGTTGTTATCAATGCTTGAATTGGCAGTCCCTGTGCACGTTTAAGTACACCATTAAAGCATTCTGATGCATTTGTGGTCATGGTACCGTAACGCTTCCCACCATCATGAATCAATGTTTACTTCTCCACATCACGTTCTACCAACCACTGATATGCTTCCAATTTAATTTTTTTTATGTCAGCCATGTTGCGGTTAAATATGTTGATGTCATCGGTCGCTCGCCAAGTACATTTTTTGCTCATAAACTCAACATCCGCAATACCCATTCTCTCACTTCTTAAAGTTTTTCCTTAGATGTCACAAGCAATGACGATGTACCCATGAAAATACATCGCGACCAGAACCAACCCCAATGCTTATCCGAGATTACACATAAATCGCCTCGATGAAACAATTGAAGTAGGCACATAATGAACCGAGATTCGTTGTTCTCATATTCGACCACTGCAAAAACAAGGGTAAATAGACCGTTATTTGCATCAATACCAATGGCTGTGAGCAACGTACTCCGATACTTGCCCAAAAGGAACGTCCCGTCCATGCTGAGAATAGATCGACAAAATCCCCAACCAGTAATAGATGGTCCAAAAGCCCAGAACAGTCTTAGAAACCTGCATGTATCTAATGACATAATTCTGTAAACAGCACCGGGCAACGCAGAGCATAATGAATCTATAAACAATGCTAGGGAGCGATATGACTCCTCCCAACTGCCAAATATTGCTCTGATACTCTTACGTCTCGCATCCCAGGCCTTCATGTAAGAGACCTTGATGTTAAATTTTGATTCCATCCTTCCTATGATCTCTTTTGAGTCGATTTGAAATCACATTACTGGCATTATGAAGTAACTAATAAACTTAGAAGTGCATTGGCAGTCCAACCAATCGATGGTCAAACGCATAACCTAAAGTTGATAACCTCCCGCCTCCCAACCTCTTGCTTCGCTGTTGCATGTCATTGGCAAGGTCTAGGCCGCGATCGCATATAACTGAAATTCTTCGATTGGATGTCACGAACGAACCGGACATTATTATGAATGGACCGCATCGAAATCAAGCTCCTTCTTATTTGAGAAACACATACATTCATATAACTCTACCGAACTTGACATCATCAAAACTCGAGATATCGATGGACCATCAAACATAATATCCGCATCACGCTTTTCGTGGTCGACATAGCCAACGCATTGGTGAAATTCATTACATCGTGATCCACCGAATTCCGGATAGAATGACTCCGAATAAGATCATGATCGATACTGCTATCACATAAAATGTCATTACCAAGCAATGATGCATCAGCAGCATCGCTATCATCAGATGCAGTGCTTGATTCACTATTCATCATTTCATACTAATCATCAGGTAGTTGTCTAGATGAACTAGGTTGATCATGCAGTTGCGCTTGAATAAGCATCTCGGTTCTGCATTTAAACATATATCATCTTCCTAAAAAAATAGAAGATACCATACATTAAACAAAAATAAAAAACACCAGCAGTGATGTCGAGATGAAAGCTCACACTATCTCTGCTCATGATAAGATTGTTCGAAATTGGCCGCCAACTGAACTCGTGAGCATAACCGAAGTGTACATTCGCGGCATAATATCGATTATGGTTTGCGAAGTACATTGTGGTTTTATTTCCACGTATAGAATCAATGTTTGGCGGGAAGCTTCATCCAATACAGTACTGCAGACATCATCATCATCAACAGTACAAACTATGTATCCCGCGCCTACAGGAAAATGACATGTAATCTCCACTGCAAAGTTATCAACGTCATAACGCAGAGTCCTGAGCACTTTTAGTTTTAAATCTCCTAAGCTTGTATGACGCGACACTCGAATGGGGCTATTTTTTTCACCATCATAACTTGGAATGAACTGACCATCAACGATTAGTTGCCTATCATAGAACATAATTAAGGAAACGATATCCTGACTCATTCTGCTATTAGCTCAACAACCAATGTTGTAACAAAACCTAACAATACACTCAAAATCTATTACAAAAATACATATTGTTCACTTAACAATTAAGCAACGCAAAAAATAACCTACCAAATTACCTAATCCCAGTATATCGTATACCCTAACCACTGTAAATTTTAGGATAATTACTATGAAAAATATGAAAAACTTCCCTCTATATTATTGCTAGTTCAAATAAGCAAGGAATCAAAAAAAAAAACAAACTTACAGGCGAAATGTGCGATCTCGACAGCGACCGAAAACTTACGATCGAACCGAATCTCGTTTGGTGGAGCCGGCCAAAGTTAGGAATGCCAATGGTGGAGCCGGGGAAACTAACTAATGACAATGGTGGAGCCAGCGGCGATGGGGCCTCGTCGGAGGAGAGAGAACGGAGGAGCCACGAGAGCAAAAGAAAGAAAGTTATCTGCTCCCAGATGGTCGCCCACTATGACCGTCGGCTTACGCCGCCCGATAAGTTAGCGACCGCTTTAATCTGAAGCCTCGTTAACTATCAGCGATCGAAAGTTATAATCGCCCGATAAGTAATGATCGTCACGCCATCTCGGCGATGAGTTGGCCGGCCAGTCGCCGACTTATCGGGCGACTATACCAAAAGTTACATTTTTTTTATGAATGCTTAATCTGTTAATTATTAATTAAAAGATACTTAATTTAAAAATTTACTCTTTTTAACGCGCATGAAGTGCATATATAAATAATCGATTTTGCACTTTCATCACCATGAACCTCTACTTTGCACCTCTTTATCATCTGGGAACTTAAATATATGTTGCCTCATGCTTTTCAGCAAGATAGCCTGGCAATAAGTTTATTTGTGTTATCTCCATTTAGCAATTCTTAGTCATCACCCTTTTTCCTGATAAAACCTCTTTTTTAGTATGTCTTAGCCCTTATTGCTTCCATTTGATGCCTTCAATCAACCTAGTTCAATATATGAACTCTATGTATGGTGGTTCTTAAAGATATCAAGATCAAGCCTTGACATGCCGCCACTCACTCTTTTATCTTGTCAAAGTACAACCCAACTAGAGTCAAGTGGAGGATGCCATGTTTTACCTAACGCCTCTTTCACATATGGATAAAACAAAAACTTTTACATCTTATCTTGAATGCACAACGAATACCTCCATTTGTTAATAATATTATTATTTTTGCTTATAATTATGAAGAGCCTAAGACATTAAAATTGATCATGGCACTTTTGAGACGTAATGCATATATTGCTCTTTTTTTTCTCTCTTCATATCCTCAGTCATCCTTCTGCTAAAAAAAGAGCAGATTTAATTATATATCATATTATTTCTTCTTACATAATGGCATCATTCCCTGCACAATATAGTGGAGAGGGGCTGGAAAGCTAAAGCAATTAAAAATACTAGTGTTCATATATCTCCTCTTAGTCATTTACTCCATCTTTTCCCATCATCTACTGCTATCCAAAAAGTGTTTCATTCTATAATCGCTCGATCACTATTTTCTAAAGGCTACTAACTTAAATTTGAGCTATATGATATATCCTTATTTGAGGATAATTTTCTTACATTCACCAAAGGAAACAAAAACTATATCACTACAAAAGATGAAAAGAAAAGATAAATGCTTCTAGTTGGTTCATCTTAGTAGCGTAGCCTAGTTCACTCTACAAGAAAAAAAATATTCCATGATGATTTATGCAAATGTAGAACTTTTTCTTCATTATTTAGTAGAGAAGAAGACGACAAGTACAACTTCCAAGAGTCCAATACCTCAACAAATTATTCATCTCTAATGAAGCTCTTAAAGAAAACTATATATGTGTGAGAGCCATGACATTAGGGTCCTAGAAGAAATTGATAATGAATACACATGTGGCAATTCCTAAGTGGGCCACATTATGGAGGACATGTGTTGAATCGTGTTGCCCTCCATATATGTGTCACAAGTTGAGTCAAGCTCGCAAGTCAAATTCGACGAACTTTGGAAGTGACAGTGTGCAAATCGGGGTTAAACGGCATCCCTGAAAATAATCGAAACGATCTCCGATCGACGAATGGACTTAGCCGTCGCATTCAGAATGTCAAAATTAATCAGAATATAGACATTGCAAAATTTAACGATCAATCGATTAAGCGCTCGAGCTATTAATATATCGATATGCATATCGGAGTCGAGAAACTGTGACAATATCCGAATGTTGTTAGCTTCAAAATATCAAAATCTATCAAATGAGACTGTCCACGCTCAATTCGGACAAGTCTGTGCAAATGTCGAATGATTTGAAGTGCCAGCACACAAATCGAGGCTGAAATGCATAGGACGTCGCCAAAATCAATTCAAATGACCTCCGATCAACAAACAAATTTCTCCATCGCATTCAGAATGTCAAAATTGGTCAGGATATACATATTGTACGACTTAATGATCAACTGATCAAGCGCTCGAGCCATCAACATGTTTGCACGCATATCAAGGTTAGTAGGCGACGATGCAAGTCAAACGACCTCCGTTCGCAAAATTGATCACGTCATTGGCTTTAAAATGCTGAAATCTATCAAGTAAGACTGTTAGCGCTCAATTCAGACGAGTCTACGCGAAACCGAGTGATCAAAAGTGACGACGCGCATTTTGAACTAAAATTGACTCAATTTGGCGCCGACTCGAACCAAATGATCTCCAATAGCAAAATGGACTGCGCTATTGTATTCAGAATAATGAAATTACCTTGAATCAATATACATATTGACCATATGATGATGTCGGCATAAAATTCATTTTAAAATTGATTAATATTTGAAAAATTAATTAAGAAAAAAAATTTATTAATTTTCAATAACTCAAACCGGCCGTGCACAGTCACTCGACCCCGCTCCTCCACATACAGGTAGGCATTCAACCGCTCCCGCTCTCGTTCAAACTCCTTCATAAGCAACTACTCCGGCTCGATTTTTCTTCTCCCTTAACCGCACAAGATTATCATCATCCGCAAGGAGACTCTCGATCGGCAGGCACTGGCTTGTGCTCCTCGCCTCCCTCAACTGCAAGAACTGCATGGGGAACGGTAGCAAATGAAGGCTCCCATCTCTCTCCGCCCTCGGCTCCGCCTCCCTCAACCTCGACTACAGGCGCCACCCAAAAAGAAAAAAAAAAATTCCCATGGGATCCTTACTTGCTCTTCCCAACCTAACCTTCCCGCTGCTCCGCTTGAAGCCGACTGCTCCAAACCGAGCCATTGATCTCTGCGCTACAGTGCCCGCCGGCTGTTCTTCCCTCTCCAGCCGGTACTGGAGCACCGCATGCATGCAAAAAACTACGTAAGCCTTCTACGTAACCCTCCCCACTCTCTCTCTCTCTCTCTCTCTCTCTCTCTCTCTCTCTCTCTCTATCTTATCGAGAAAAAAAAGGGGCAAAAAGAAATCCGTCCCTCACACGATTCTGCACTCTCCTCTCTCTCCATCGCTGTCTACTAAATTTCTGAAATTAAGGTTTCCGATGACATTGTCCGGTCGTTTGAGATCCGGTCTTCCCTTTTTCCGTAACCTTCTTACGTCAGGGGCCGCCCTAACCCAGAGATCGATTGTTGATCGAGGTTTCGGAAGCCCTAATATCGCCGCGTCTGAGCATTCGAGGTACTGTGCGACCAAGGCGAAGGAGGGTGAAGCAAGTATCAAGTTGCCTCTATATCTCTTTGGGTGTACTGGAAACTACGCATCTGCTCTGTTCCTTACTGCCGCCAAAGCCAACTTGTTAGAAAAGGTTGAATCTGAGATACTTGATGTTGTTGAAGCTTCCAAGAGGAGCCCTTTATTATCAAACTTCATTAAGGATCTATCAATACCTAGGGAGACCAGAGTAAAAGCTGTGTCAGAAATTTTTACTGAGGCTGGTTTTACAGATGTCAGCAAGAATTTCTTGATTGTTTTGGCTGAGAATGGGAGGCTTAAGTTTTTAGAGTGCATTGCTCAGGGATTCGTTGATTTGACAATGGTACACAGACGAGAAGTAAAAGTCATTGTAACTTCAGTGATTCCACTTCCTGAGCAAGAGGGGCTGTTAACCTTCAGCAAAAGAAGGAGCTTGGAAACTATGTAAATTTGGCAGCAGTTCAATAAATCACAAGTGTTTTGACAGACCCGAAGAGATTGGCATCAACATAATTTATGAATGTGTAAAAAATAAATATGAAAATTATATATGTATATGCATATGCTTGTCTTTATGCTCAGTCTCATCGTCATCGCGAGATGAAAAGATCGAGTGTGTCACAGACACCACTGCACGCCGCCAGGCGCACTGCAAGCCAAAATACTCGATGCGACCTATACGGGATAACACCGGAGGTCAAATTTTATCTAAATTCTAGACTTAAAAAAAAGAGAGGGAATTAATATATATTGCATTTGTTTTTTCGGGTTTGAAGACCTCGTTGTGCTCAGCAATGCGCGACAAGATGAAAACCGGCTGTGGTGTCGTAAGACACCACTCGCTACGCTCAGCAAGGCATACCGAGTAAGCCAAAACAACTCCGATGTAACATGGGGATGACGCCAGGAGGCTGCCGAAATTTAAATTTTAGGACTTAGCTAACAAAATATATAAAATATAAAGTCCTAAAAAAATGGAGTGGAAATTAAATATAAATGAAGTAAAAATAAATTTAAAAGAGTCTTGAGTACAAATAAAATTAAAAAATCATATTTCAAATAAGAAAATAGAGATCAAACTCAAATGAACCTATAAAATTTGAAATAAATTTGAATTCCTTTGATATACATCACATGACTTAAAACAAATTTGAATAAAAGAATGTTAAAAGAAGAACTACTTCTAGGAGTAAATCTTCTCCTTAAAATAATAAATTAAATTATCCGTGAACATATAGCTCCAAAATACTTTCTTCACCACAGGATCTGCAATTCTTCGTATAAACAGACAGAAGGCGATACTAAATCAAAATCTATGAAAATAGAATGCGATACTAAATCAAAATCTACAAAAATCATTGGGCTTCCTTAAATCAAAAATTAAGGAATTTCATTCCAATTATGATTTTCAAAACCAATGATTTTATAAATTAGATGAAATTAGTTAAGCTATCAACATCCACATGTGCCCCGACACTATGCTAAATGCTTAAATTCAAGTGTTTGAGGATGCTGCGCAGGTTTTTTGTCGGTTTAGTCTTGACTCGGTCCGGGTTAACAAAACCTATAAAACTTATAATAAGAGTTTCAAATCAGTGAAATATGTGAGAAACTGATTCTGCCGAGTGATAGTAGATCAAATTCTCTGTTAGCAATTAAACCGAGTTGACAGGATCTAAAGCTCTTAAACATATCTAAATTAATCAAAATTTTAAATCAAATCAAATCAAATCAATTTTAAAATATCAATCTAAACATTATTCAAATAAAACTCTATCATTTAAAACTTAAATCAAATTCAATCCATCCACCTTCTGCAATAGTTTGTCGAGGATGATAAACTAAGAAAACTCTAGCTCATAAAGGAGCCAATGTCAAATCAAGTGTTCTGCTATGTTTATTCTCAATCAATCTCTTGCCAGTAAGGACGTGACTCGTGTCCTCTGAACTGCATGACTTGGCCAGTAGGCTCTACAGATGAAATAGTTATGACCAGAGTCTTCTGATTGGGTGATTTGGCCAGTCCGGCTCCATTATATTATGATCACGACCGTATCCCGTATGCTCTCCAATGGCTCGCCTTTGAGTTGTGAATCATAGATATACTGAAACAGTCCTCTCCTGGTAGACTTAAGATTGTCTCCTTAGATAAATAGTTAAGCTATAAACACCCGCATGGGCCCCGACACTATGCTGAATGCCTAAAGTCAAGTGTTTGAGGATGTTGCACAGGTTGCTTACCGGTTTAGTCTTAGGACTAAGTTTAGGTTAACAAAATTTAAAAACCTTATAATAAGAGTTTTAAATTAGTGAGACATCTGAGAAGCTGATTCTGTCAGGTGATAGTAGATCTAATCTTCTATTAGCTGCTAAGCAGAGTTGATAAGATCTAAAATTATTAAACATATTCTAATTAATCAATTTTCAAATATCAATATGAAAATATCTTAAATGAAATTCTATCATAAAAACTTAAATCAAACTCAATCTATCCATCTTCCACAACTGTTTGTCGGGGGTGACAAATTAAGAAAAACTCTAGCTCATAAAGAAGCCAATGTCAAATCAAGTGTTTTGCTATGTTCACTCTTAATCAATCTCTTGCTAGTAAGGACGTGGCCCGTGTCCTCTGAACTGTGTGGCTTGGCCAGTATGCTCCACATATGAAGCAATTATGACCAAAGTCCTCTGATCGGGTGGTTTGGCCAGTCCGGCTCCATTATATTACGATCACGACCGTAGCTCGTATGCTCCCCAATAGCTTTGCCCTTTGAGTTGTGAATCATAGGGTATACTTGATAGGGCAAACAACCCCCTGTCAACTAAGGTAGAGTTAAGCATGTCTCCTTAGACAAACACCACCCCAAGTCTATAAGGATTTCTTGGACGACATAACCCATGTGTTGCTGATGAGGATCCTTTCGTCAGGTTGGGTCGATTACCTCCTCTAACTAAGTAGACTTGGGACCGCGACTGCCCGGGATAACAGAATCATGGAATCTAGATCGAGAACGTCATCATTCCCCCAACCATCCGATTTAAGCTGAAATGATGAATTTCATATCTTAAATTCTAAAACTCTACATGCTACTACTATACGATACGCATTCAGCAATATAATGACTAGCTTAATCGAAAGTTCTCTCTCACTTATTGAGAGTAGTAATTAACTATAGGGGCTTGCGCCTATAGGAAACCTGGAACCAGATCTAAAGTTCTCACCAAATGAGGATGAAATCTCTGGGTAGTGTCTTATCTACTATCTCATCTATCTTTTGAAAATTACACCGATAATTTAAACTACTCTTTTCATCGAAGAGGTCGGTGGCAAATTTTCAGAGCCCACAAATCGATATTGTATTGGGCGGCATAGGTTAAAATATTGACAATCAATAAGTCAAATAAGAGGTGATTATGAATAGTTGAAGTCAGAAACGAAATTGGAGAGAACATTAGCAAGAAACAGAGAGGGTTATTGCTAAGTGGACATAAAACTATAAAAAAATATCATAAAACATGCTTATATTGGAGCATACATGTAACATCTACCAAAGTATCATATCAAATTTGAATATTAAGAAGATATGTTAGTGTTGGACAAATAAAGGCAAGCAAAAAAACTATTATCACATATGCAAAATAAAGCTGGTAGGTTGACATTATATAATCAGAGGCAGACCATCATTCTGGTTTTAGGTGGATGAATGGAGGCTTAACGATTTGATTGACTTTAATGTGTGTCAAATTTATGTCCAACCGATTGAATTGAGCTTAGGAAATGTATCAACCTACATATGTTGTCCACTCAAGGCATCAAAATAACTACAATTAAGTACATAAAATAAAATGTTGCAATATCTTTAAATAATATTTTATTAAATGGCATTTAGCAATATTTTGATTACATCTAGATATTGCTTAAATGTGCAATTATCTCCATTTCATATGACTTAATGACCAAAAAAATTAATAAAAATATTATATTCATCATTGAAAATTATTAGATAAAAGTGTTATTTTGTGGTGTTGAATTTTATTAATCAATTGAGAGATACTATCAACTTAGCATCTTAGCCCATGTCCTTAACTCAAGAAAGCTTGACAGTGAGCTTGATGGGTGGTCGCGAGGTGGTAGCGAACTCTCTGTTCTAGAGTTTGGAAGCAACACCCAGAGGAAAAAGTATATTTTTCTAATGTGTAGTGCCTCGGCACAACAAATGTAGCACTTTGGCACTAAAATAGAAGATTTTGGCTTCTGAGATAGAAAAGGCAGTGCCAAAAGGACAATGCCATGACAGCTGGGATTCATGAATTTGCACCAGGAAGATAGTGAAGCCTGTGTCTTAATGCTTGAACCCATGTAGAAAAGCACGGAGAACGCTATGTCGATCTAGAGCTAAGGTTATGTAATCACAAAGACTAAAAATCGAAAGACTCGATATAATTTTAATGCAATTTTTCTTAACATTTTTCAAAATTCTCTTATATTGAGAGTGAAATGAGTGTCCTAGATTGATTGAAATGTGGGTAGGCTCTATATAAGTATTGACCTCACTTTTGGAGTGAGCTCTTAGCTTTCTCATCATAGATCTAGGGTTGTTATAGATACTAAGAATTCTTTAGTCTTAAGACACTTCTAGTGATTAGGTGAACACCTAACCTAACCCTAGAGACTTAGAAGAGTTACCATAGGAATAAGTTATGTCTTAGGGATTTAGGAGGACTTGCCTATCCTATAGCCCAAACCTAATCCTTGGTTTCTCATTTCAGACCAAACCTCAAATTCAAATTCAAATTCCAAAATCAAATCCAACTATCTAATGATTGAAATCCATCACTAAACTCAAACTCTAAATCTCTTCCTAAACTCTTTGATTTTATCTTATGGACTTAGCCTTAACCAAATCCAAATCAACCCCAATCCAATTGAGTTTTTCAATATCAAATCAAATTCCAAATCAAATATCAATTTCAAACTCCAAAAGATTGAAACACATGATTAACTCCAAAGTCCAAAAATCTCTTCCTAAGCCATATGAACCACCTTCATATGCTTAGTCAAAACTCCTTCAAACTAACTCAAATTTGGTTGATTTCTTTATAAATCAATCATTCCATCATTTATATTCATGAATATAAATGAAACCCAGCCTCCAATGATAAAAAATAAATCAAACCAATTCAAAATTCAAGTAATCCTCTTTTGACTCATATCCCTTAATTTGGTCAAATTTGCTTCCAAATTACTCCAAACTCAAGTGATTCTCTGATAACCCATTTATATCTTCATTTATATTCATAAATATAAACGAAATATAAATCTAAATGGTCCAAACTAAATCCAAATCAAATCAAATTTCCAATTTTAGCCCTTTTAGCCAAACTTTTGAACTTAGCTAAATGACATCTAAATCAACTCAAAACTCATGGATTTCTTCATGGTTAAATCATTCCTACAATCATTGATCCAAATATAAACATAAACCACCATTAACAAACCAAATGCAAGTCAACCCAAATCAAGCCCAAGTTGATCATTTTGACTTGAAATTATCATATGAACTAAAACTTATTTGGCTCCAAACCAATTACAATTGGTTTATATTTCAATCCTAAGCTCATATGCGATTTCAACTAAATTTGAATCAAAATTTGATGAAGCCAATTGACTCATTTAGGCTCACTTTACCCAAAATGACTTAAATGGCCTTTTTGAGCCAAGTTCTAATCCAACCCAAATTAAATTGAACTAAGCCTATCTAAACCTAAATCATGATCAACAATCATCATGGGGTGATCAACCACCTTGAATTGGGTCAAACTAAGTCAAACCTAACCTTTGACCAAGTCAACATTTAGCCCAAATGAAACCCAAACTAGCCAAAATCTACCATATGCCAAATTGATTTGAAACCATTGTCCCAAACCCATTCATAACCAATGATTGAACATGACCAAGCTATCAATTGAGCCAAACCAAGCCTAATTGGCCACTTGACCTAACTTGACCCAAATTTGCCTAAGAAGCTAAAATAGGTCAAATCATGATTTAATCCAAATCGATTGCAACTAATGGCTCAAGCTCATTCCAAATCGCTTATTGAGCTTGACCAAAGTGATGATTGAGCCCAAGTTGACTCATTGGTCAACTTGACCCAACCTAGCCCAAATTGACCTAAAAGGTCAAATTGACCAAAATTCAAATTAATTTCAAATTAAACTAAATCAAAGCCTACAATAATTTTTAATCAACCAATTAAATTTGACTCAACACCTAACCCAATCCAATTTGGTCAAATTGGTCAAATTTATCAACTTGACCAATTTGACCCTTTTAAATCCAAATGAGTCAAATCCAAATCTAGACCATACCAATCCAAATTAATTAAACCAAAATATTTTAAATCATCATATGAATCTAACTGAAGCCTTGGTTTGACCCAATTTGACCAATTGGTCAACCCAACCCAACCTAGCCCAAATGAAACTCATTTGATCGATCTAAGCCAAATCACTCTAAACCAACTTATGGGACCCTAGAACTTAGTCAAACCTGACCCAAACATGTCCTAATTCATTTCCAAATCAGTCCCAAAGCTAAGTGGACCCCACCAAGGGGATTTTTTATCAAACCATAGGATTTAAACCTTAAAATCATTGGATCCAAGCCAAAGTCAACTACCCCATTCCCAGGGTAGCTCATTAGCACTCCATGGAATCTTCTCCTGACCCGCCTAGCCAACCTAACCTACCCTAGGTCAGTCAAGGACCTTTGGGAGGTGAGTTGACTCACCTCCAACCCAAACCAAGCACCCATTAGATCAAGACCCTTGCTTCCTTGCACATTGGGTCCATGGCAGCTCCCCATAATCCCTCCCATCCCTAGCGTGCCTCCCTGAATTGATGGAGACAAGTCAGTCAATCAGACGGTGGTGAGCCAGTGCAAAATGTGTGTACGCTGCCGTCCGTCTATGATGGAAAATTAAGGGGTATACCCCCTCAATTCGAGCACAATTTCACACACACTTGTATCATGAGCCTTCCTAACTCAATTCTGAAGCCCCATAGAGTGATTCCAAGCCTTCCCAAGCGCTCTAAAATTTAGATTTTCCCATTTTTGTGCGAAGCTAAAATAGGGGAGGGAAATCTCGAGCAATACTCCCTCAATTTGAAATCAAACTTCAATTCCTCTTAGTCACACCATCACCATACCCTATCGAAGCCAACCGAACCAATTCTCAAGCTTTCAAGCCATGGCAGGATTGAGTTCGATCAGAGCTGAGCCCACTAAGTGCATGGATTGGTCAACCGAGCATCCCACACCCTCTTCAACAGGGCCTTGCCTCAACTTGGCGAAGCTACCTTTAGCGTTGCACTGCCATACATTAGTTCTGGTGAGATAATTTCACAAACCGAGTCTTGTATGCAAAAGTGGGTTGGTCCTTTATGAAAAAAATTTGAATTTCATGTAAAATTGAATGTTAGATGTATGTGTCTCCCTTCCCCGAAGGTGTGGGAAGAATTTAAAGACAATCCAAGCTCGAGTGAGCTCGGATCGAACGAAGGAAGACGGATCTATCACTCGTCAACGGGATAGATCATGAGCCATCCATCCCGCGTGATCGAGATGAACAGATCTGATCAAATCTCATGGTAGAGCCTTCGATTCCTTTCTAAACCATGGATCAGATCGTTACCGTCCGATTTTAGGTCGGACGGTCCACAGAGAAAGCGCATCTGCCGTTGGTTGAGTGAGCGCACAGATGTGACTACTTAAATAATCAATCCCATCGCACCACGTGGAAAGCGCACCGCGTCAGCTGCCACGTGGCCCGACAGGATTAAGGTTTTAATTAGGGTTAATTAATTAGTTTATAATCCTGAAACTTCCTAAAATCATAACTAATTGTAGAAAAATCTAAAAAATATAAACTTAGGATAATTTTGAAGATATTTCAGAGTAGAATCTAGGAAAATTATCACCAATTAATTTTGAGTAGTTATTTTAGCTTAATTAGAGTTTTATAAAAAATTAAATTAGCTTAATTATACTTTAATTAAGCACTCAATTGAATGTTTAAATGATTTAGGGATTAGGATTAGGGTCTTGCCCTTGATCCTCTCCCCTAAGTTAATCTTACCATTCAAATTAAAACATAACTAAAATGTTTAATCAATTAATTAAAGGCTTAATGAAATTAAAATTAAAAAATCAACTCATCCACACTTAAGCAACCCTTAATTGATTTGGGGTAGCTCCTTGGGTGTTCAATAACCCAAGGTGAGAGATAATGAAATTATCATTGGCTCACTTGTGTGAGAAACTCATAAAAGTAATTAAGTGAGATCCCTTAAGCTTAATTAACTATTAATCATAAGCCAATTGCATTAGACCCCTTTCATTTCTTAGGAGCATTACAAATTTACTTTTCATGTGGTTGCATATCATATTGGCTTATTATTAATTAGTTAATTAACTTAATGTGATATAGGTAAGGGTTAATTAATTCACTTAATTCATTTCTTAACCTAATTAGAACATAAAATCAAATTAAATATTCTTCATTAAACCAAATTAATTCACACACGGGGAATTATGTTAGGATTAGCAAACCTTTTTCATATTCATTAAATCAAATCAAACTCAAAGTTAGAAAATATCTTTAAAGAATTTTGGTTCATTTTAAATAGTCTTATTTAATTTGATTATCCTTATGAATTAATTGGGATAAATGAAATCATGTGCTTACATTTTTATATTTCTTTCCAATCATGTTAAATATTGCTTGTCATATGAAATCATGCATTCTTTTCTTTTAAAATTAATTAAATGAAATATTTTCTTTTATGTCACATTGTATGTATTGACTTAAATTAAAAATATATGTGGTTATTATCACTATTAAATCAAAAACTATTTTCAAAACCTATAAATTAATTATTGAAAATGAAGTGATGCTAATTATAAATATCTATAAGCTTGCATGTGATAATAATATAAGACATATAATATGAAGTTCTCTTTCCCTATCTTATCATGGATTCACATAGGATTTGGAAGTGTATAGTTCATTTGAAAAGAACATAACACTTGCCTAAATCTACTCCTATGATCCTTCATATTAAGGCTTAGAAAAAATTTCATATTGCATATGTAAATCACATAATCAAATCAAACATAATTTCTTGCATGATTCCCTATTCATACGATTCTTTTGTACATTCATATATATATTTGAGAAAAGTGGTATATTAGTCTGTACATCCCAGGGCCGCGAGACTTTAAGTAGCCCTAAGTAGGTCTTATACCTTACGCCCTTGGTGTAGAAAATAATGGTGTCGTACTCACTTAAAACTCTTATACATATGCATGTGTGATGTGGACAATAAATAAAAAATCATAAATCAAATATAACATTTTGCATGGATTTTCCTATCCTTATATTTATTCATACATCTACATGTATCTAAGAAAAGTGAGATATTAGTCTGGACATCCTGAGGCTGCGAGGCTTTAAGTAACCCTAAGTAGGTCTTATATCTTACGCCCCTGGTAAAAAAAATAATGGTGTTGTACTCACTTAAAGCTTTTATATGTGTAAATATGTATTTAGCTAATGGATGAAAAGTTCATCTTTTCTATATAATAAATATGTGATTCATAATTCAATCAAAAGTGAAACATTTAAATTCCAACTATACTTCTTTGCATTCATCATCAAAGTATGCTAAGATTTACATTGCATGTATAGGTATGCTTAGGATTTATTCATATGCATGACATACATGATGGAAAGAAATGAATGAATGTGTGTTATGTGATAGTAATCAATTTCAATTAATCTTAAGATGTCTTTTTTATTGAATAAGATTATTTAGAGTGAATCAAAACTTAGGGTTAATTAAAACACATAATAAATCATTCACTAAAGTAAATTCATTAATTAACTTACCTTAGAAATGACTTAAGGTAGGGATAAAAGAGATATTCCCTCTCTTTCTTCTCTTCATACCACTTAGTTGTAAGTGTAGATCATATAAAACAAAAGAAAACATTAAATAAAATCTTCAAATCAATTAAACTACTTAAAGAGAAATCAACTATTTATGAATTAAATCCCTTACACTTAGCAAATTATAACCCTAAAGCCTAGTTAAGACATACCATGCAAGCCTTAACACATACACATTAGATTAAGTCACAATTACTAGCTTTATGCTAGGGCGGTGCATGGTTTGATGAATGTTTGGTTTTGTGATGTATTATTTTAGACTGGATGTTAGGGTGTATGTGCATAGTCCGGATGTTATGCCAATATTAGCCTAATCATGCTTTATGCAATGGGTTGTGCTTAAGGGGCACTGTAATAAAAATATAAATGATTTTTACTATGCAGGTTGCTTATACCCCTAAGCATAACCCAAGTTAGGATAGATGAGCTTCATTAACCATATGTGGGGTGCTAAGTCCAAATTATTCATATAAATGCTTAGGCTGTATAGTGTGTTTAGCTAATATTTATTTTACAAGTATAGCTAGATTTACTCTCCTTTCTTTTAATGTAATTTTGCATTATGATTAAGATAAATGTTATGAGGATTAAGGGTGAGCATTACTTATAAGACCATATCTTATATGCCATGTGATGCCTTTGGAGCAGCTACATCCCAATCAAGCCAAAAAAGAAAGAAAGAAATAGAGCAAATCAAAGCTAAAAGAAAGAAAGAAATGAAGAAAATCAAGGTGAAGGAATGAAAGATGAAGAGTGAAGAATGGAGGATGAAGAATGAAGACCCCCATAATATTTATCATTTTATAATTATAATTATTCTTTCATTATACCGAGATGTATAACGGTGGAGCTCGGCTACCCACATTTCTTTTTGGGTTGTACGGTGGTACTCGACCACACTAGCATCTTATTATTTTGTGATAGCTTTATAAAA
Organism: Cymbidium sinense; assembly: GCA_021442155.1. NCBI lineage: Eukaryota > Viridiplantae > Streptophyta > Magnoliopsida > Asparagales > Orchidaceae > Cymbidium > Cymbidium sinense. The sequence goes on from CM038217.1 coordinate 91,458,678, forward strand.
TTATTTGATATTTTGTTTAGCTTGTGCATTAGAAATAGCATGCCTTTTCATAGTTTTTTTATGATTGGTGATTGTTGTGTGACCTGGATTTGTTTAGGCTCGTAGAATAAAAATAAATTTTTTATCCCACTAATAACTCCTAACCTCACAAAAAAGCTTAGAAATTAAATTAAGATAATAAAATATTTAGTAATCCCTTAGCTGGATGATTGTATGTATAATATCATGCATGTCATATTCTTCCACTCTTGTTAAGAGAGGGTTTCCATCTGTGCGAGAGAATAAATGCTTAACCTATAAGAGCTTTTGATGGAAAGATCTCTTTCTCTTTCGATTTGGCCCATAATCAATTTGTCATGCATTTAGGCATACAAGAAACCTATAACCTGTGTCAAAACAAAAAGTCCAAAAATCAAATAAAACTTAATAAAATTTGTATTATATTAAGTCATTATTCATGTCCTTCATGATCTAGTCTCTTAGAGAGTGAGTTTAAGAACTTAGTTTTCTCTTCTAAATAAATAATAACTTAACCATCTTGCAAAGCATATGACTTACCTACATGGATTTAAATCATACGAGGAGTTATGCCACTCAGTGGTAATAAGAATTAGGGTCTTACTCTCTTGTGGAGGTAAACCATATACCTACTTTCATCTTAGATTTAGGTTATGCTTTGGCCCTCGCCAAAGCTCCCTAGATTTAGGATCTGAGATTGTTGTTTCCCTTTACGGGCTATAAGCATAAATCATTATATCTTAGGCATTTCCATAACCTTGTATTGTGGAATTATAAGTCCAAGATTTCTAATAAAATTTCAACTCAAATAAATAAATTTTCTCAATTTCGAATGCATAAAGCCTAACCATAAGATAGATTGAAGTGCTCACTAGGCTTTTTAATATCATGATCACTCCCTACTCATCTCATTTAGTTTCAATAATAACTCTCCCCTTTTGATCTCTCTCATTTTATTTTCTAAAAATAACAATCAATTTATTGATAGTCATATTTTTGAAATCTTTGGAGACAACAATTGCCTACTTTAATCAAGAGTATTCTTAAAAGGCTCGCATTTCTTAGGATATAATTAACTATAGAGGCTTGCCTCTATAGAGAACTTAACGAACCTGGTTTAAATAAACCTTGTTTTACTTTTTCATATAAAATAGGAGAAAAATCTTTAGTATATTCGAAGACCCATCATGCCTTAAGAGTCCTTATTAGGTGATTAGATCCATTGTAGGGTAGTGACTTATATCTCTCGAGATAGTATACTATTCCTTAATGTCATACCCGATCACCCTAATAAGTACATCTGCGGATCTACGTGGTGTCCTCTCACATATACACACAACACCAAACCAGAAATAAACACCACAATAAGTATAGTATTATTCTCATCATTTTTTCTTTCATAGTGACTTTCTTGGTGGTGTGGCTCCGTGATTTTTTCACATTTAATTTGATGTCTTCTGTGTGATTGCTTTTACTTTGGGTTTATGTGTTCTATGCATGGGCATAACCAAACCTCTCTTCTTAGGATGGGCAAGTTTATTATTAAATAATTAATAAAAAAAGACATTAATAGCAAATAATTTAGATTAGAGCTCCAAATTTCATTATCATCGATAAATTGAAAAATGATTACAAGTTATTCAATTTATTTTGTATTGATTGTTAATATTACATATTAGCTTCATTGAGAATTAAGGCAAATACTTCTTTGTAAGAAACAAGATAATCATTAAGCAAATCATCACTTATTCGACTAAACAAAATCAAAATAAGTGGTCCTCAGACTATTTATGTGTGACTAAATGCAATTTAGTCCAAAAGTACTACATTTCTCCAATTTAGTCTTGAACCATACAAAATTGATCCAAAATGAATCTTATTGTAGAAATAGTCACACAAAATTGATCACAATTTAGTCCTTCAGAGACTATTTTGGATCAATTTTGTATAATGATAAATTAAATTAGAGAAACGTCATACTCTAAAACTAAATTGGCCACATGTAAATAGTTTGAAGACCATTTTGAGATTTATTTCTAACATGATTAAATTAGCAATGAAGTATATAAATTTTATAGTAGCCTAATACAAAAAAAACAAAGCATAAAATAGGCATTATTGTAAAACAAATGGTATCATCTACCCATTCTACACTATATGATATAACATTAGAATCCTTAACAGTTCATCGTCGAATATAACTAAAATTCTAGTGGTAAAAATAAACAAACTTAAATAAATATAACAACAAAAATAATGTAAACTAGTATCATTATATATCTTTCTCTCTAAATTAAATTGAAGTATGTTGTCACATATTTGTCCATAATCTGAAATAGTTTTTCCTATAGGAAAAGTGATATGACTCCATATCCTCAAATAGACAACAGAGGCAAAAGGGAAAGAAAAATTCCAAGTTGGCTAAAGGACTTCATAACATAAACATATATCATTAATCAAGATAGTAAGGAGGGATAATAACAGCCAGACATTATAAATACTTAGAGACCGATAGATAAAGATAACAACAAAGAAAAAAATATGGTGTATACTAATTGAAAGCATAAAACAATTACAATTATTACAGACTACAAATACAACATGTCCAGAATAGCACCAGAGCCAAAAGATCAACTAGAGTGACAACAAGCTGTAAAAGACTAAAAATCCCAAAGTATCACCACGTAAGGACAAAGACAATCAAGATAGATAATTCAAAACCCATGCAAGAAAAGAAATTAGATCGAACTCAAGAATCAAGAAACCGGATAACAAGATAATTTTGTAAAATAGAGGAAACAGAAGATATCAAGAAATCAATAAGCTCGACCACTAACCAACTAATATTCCAGAGACACAGAAGGAAGCAACAGGAATAAACGATCCATTGTAACTGAAAGTAGTTACTCCTACAAGGAAACAGTAGATAAAGGTTAGAAAATAATATAAATAGGGGATAAAAGAAAAACAAAGGGAATGAACAATTTTATAACAACTTATCTTCTTCCGGCTTCTTCCTCTTCTCTCCTCCCTCCTTTCCCCTGGTTCTCGCCAGACCATCTCCATCGAAACCCTCGGTTTCCTTTTCCTCACCTCATTTCCTCTCAGGAGCGTCGACGGTGAATGGTCGAAGAAACGAAACAAAAGTTTGAGTAAGATTAGCTTCTCCCCGAAGATTCATCCCACGGCTCAGAGAAAGCCACCGTAACCCAAAGCAAAGGATAAGATTCAATCCCAGGGAACACAAACTGAGGCAAAGGATCAAGCCGTCTGTTAAGCAACACGTGTAATCCACTACTTCCCGTAGGAATCAAGATCGTTTGATTAAAGAACATCATCCAAGGGCAGAAAAGAATCCAAGCAAATGACGGTTCAAGCCGCACTCAAGAGAAACTCAATCCAAGTGATTAGATCCAACGCCAAGCACAAAGGCTAATCCAACGCGGTTCGAAAAACACCTAAACCATCCCAATTATCTCAACTCAGCCGGGTTCAGACCACTCAGTGAGTCAACTTACTGAACCAAACTCAAGCCTAACCGGACCAGCCTCAATTCAAGGAATTAGACCCTATCAAAAAGATGCTGAGAAGGGGACATGCATGATATTACAATGCTTAATTTTTTTATGATCAAAGACATGGGCTTGACTCCGAAGAAACTGATTGACTAAAAGAGGAAAAGAGGCAGAGATAGAAATTGGGATAGCTTTGCGTGGGGGGAGAGCAAAAAGCTTATTTTATGATGGGAAAATGTATGAAATTTTCACTTGTTTTATAAGGAAAGCCCAAAATTAAAGGTGGGTAATTGCCCACCAGGAAATACAAGTGGTTCCGCCCCTAGTTCTGTGTCTATTCTGAAACACTAGAACCGATTTTTTATGTGTACTCTTGGATCCCCCAACAAAAAGTACATTAATTAAATTAAATAATACATATTAAACGAAACATAATGCTTTTGAGAGTTAACAAATTACATGAAAAGCATTACTATCCATATAACAATGAACCAAATATCCCCCTTAAAACAACTACTTAATTGAAACCAAACCCAAGAGTAGTAAGCAATTAAATCCTAACTTCGAAGCTTGAAGTTTTTCCCAACCTTTTAGGTTGGGAAGCAGCATTTTGAAACAATAGATGCCATTTATTCGTCATTTGGTTTCCAGACAACAAAGTTGTTTTTTTTAAAAAAAAAATTTAATGATTTAATTTATACATCTACATGAACTAAAAGGTCCAAAATAAATATAAAAATTTATGTGTCAAAGATAAAATTTTGTCTGCATCGAACGTGAGGAATATGCGATATAAAGCTTATATTATCCAGTATTAATTAAAACCTATAAAATAATCCCTTCCCATGTTTTTGCTACTTTACATACATCTGAAATCTCTAAAACTCTTTATAATTTATCAAGTCCCACTGCTCATTTCCACCAAATATTAAATTATCATGTATATTTTATGTTATTCAGAGAGTCAACAACGCTGTTTTACCTCAAGTCAGAAGAAATAAAAACACAAACTCTTATTGGATAAAATCAACGCAAGTTACTTAAAGTTGTTAATCTATCTTATCAAAGGAAAGATTCATTCACAAACTAAAAAATTTCAATTCAATAGAAATCAAAGATTCGAAATATATATTTAATGCAGCAATATTGATAAAATTTACTTGTACGAGCATTTCATTTGGCCATTCTCAGAACATAATTTATTTATTTTTTTCTGGAGCTCTATGGCTGATTTGGTGGCATAAATCCTTCGTTAAGTACAACAAGCAAGTTGAAGTTTTAATGAGAGAGTTTACCGAGTACAGGAGAGTTTTCATTTATAATAAACCATCCTTTGGAATGAAAATTTCGAATATAGAACAATTCTACGCCGCCGCTTAATTGCTATTTTACAATGTGATAGGGAAATTAGCTGTCTCTTGGGAGGATTAATTACCTTATTCAAGTTTAGCTAAGGTCCCGTTTTATTTTTTTAAGGTGAGAAAATAAGTTTTGAAAATTGCTATATTTTGTTAGATTCAATATTTGGTTGAGAAGAATTAGAAAATAATATTAATCTTAATCTCTATGAACTCTCTCAAAAGATTTTGAAGTTTACTAATTTTATTTTTGAATGTAAAATGGGTAAAATAAACTTTTTTTTTTAATATATATATATATATATATATATATATATATATATATATATATATATATATATATATATATATATATATATATATATATATGTATTCATATTTATTTATTCACAAGCAATTTAATAAATTCTGAGTTGACTTTAAAGAACTCAATATTTTGAAGCTTACTGTCAACCACCATCATATTCAAGTGGCTAAACAAGCAAGAGATTTTGAAAACTTAAATAGTGATTAGGGTTGTCAAAAAAGTTCTTTGTTTGCAAACAGCTTGTGTTTGATTTCTTCATTAATAAGCAAGCAAGTCAAACACAACCAAACACGAACAAATATTTTAAACTTGACTTATAAACGAGTTGAATATGAACAATCTTTAGTTCCATCATATTCAGCTAATTTTAGCTCGAAATAATAAATTTTATGTATATAATAACAAGTATGGTTTAGTAGTCGGAATTTTTGTCATGCAAAAAATTAGCCAAAGTTCAAATGCAGACTCCGCATTTTTCATATTATTTCTTTTTCGAGCCATTTTGAACAGTACGAGCCGAACATGAACATTGAAATTTCGAGTTATCTGAAATGTCGAGTCATTTCGAATACAAGCAGATCACAAAAAGAGAAATTTTTGAATAAGCAGAATACAAACAAAAGTTCAGGTGGCTCAAACTTAGCTCATTTACACCCCCTTGATGATGGTGCAGCAATATATATGAATCAAGTTACTATTTTCATGAAAACAAGTAATGACTGAATGATAATGAAATTTAACTCTAAAAATTAATAAAAAAATAATATGACTTTGACTGTCTTCGAACCAACTAATGAGTCACTTCATTATCTAATTGAGCTCGGTTCAAGATTCTTTTATATTATGATTCTCGAGTGTTAATGAACAGCTTGTTTAAACAAAATAAATGAACTTTATCGGCTAATTTTGTTGAGTTTACAAAATAAGACTTTAATCGAATGAGCATTTAAAACAAGCTTTTTCTTCAGGCTTCTGAAGCAACTCCGCTTTAATCGAATTTTCTATCAAGTACTATATTAAGCATCCCTTGAGCTTTGTATGGAGCTTTAATCAAACTTTTTAATAAATTTATTCTTAAATTTTAAATGATATTATTCATGAATATCTTGTTATTTAAATCTGTTCAATTAATGAGTATTTATAAAAGTATTTAAATTTATTTAATTAGTAAATTAATTTATCATAAAAGAATTCTAAGAATTCGTTTGTGACAGCTGCAATTTTTTATAAAGATTATTATAACATAATTATGAGAAAAAATAAATTTTTAAAAAATTACTATGATATTATAAATATATTTTAACATAGCTTTTTTTTTTAAAAGTAACTAAAAAATTAATAACCAAACATAAATATAATTTTTTTTAGATAAAATAGTTTAAAAGCTCTCACAAACACACTCTAAATGAGCCAAACCACAAGTTGTCAAACATATTAATTCATTTGAATCTTTATTAAATTATTATAAGAATTTGTCATCAATAGTTTTTTTTTTTTCTTATTTTAACGCATGTATCAAAATATCCTAATATATTTTCTTATATTTATTATAAAAAAATATTATTATGAATATCACTTAAAAATTAAAAAAATATATATCAAGATATTCTAACATGATTTATATTAAGATGGACTTAAAAATTATTGAATTTATTTTAAATTAAAGACTATATATATAATTAATATTGCATTAATCTAAAAATTAATGTATACTCATCCTAATATAATTTATTTTGAAATATGTGACCTTAAAAATCACCCTCGTCAGTTCAATAATGCCACATAAGAACTAAATAGGGCATGAATTGGTTCGCCACTAAGTCGTACGTTTGCACTTGGTTATCACCCTCTTTAGTTTTATTTTAGGGCCAAAACTCTTCTTAATTAAAGAAAATATACATATAAATTTTGAGCATAAAAAGAAATTATTATTTTCATCAAATATATATTCTTAACATTATCTTTAAATAATATTTTATAAAATATAATATTAATCAACCATCTTATTTCATATTGAGCAACCCGAAGATATAATACACACATAAATAAATATAATAAAAATTGGTTAATTTTATTTGTGCCAAATTTTACGAGGATATCTTGATCCTATTTTCAACATATTACTCTTAAAAAAAAAGTTACTATGCCTACTTCTCTCTATGACATATATTCTGCTTATTTCATATAAATTACTATTAAAATAAAAACATTATAATATTTTAGCACCAATTAAAACCATTATAATTAAATATTTATTTGAGACAATTGTAACTTTGTGGCTCAAAATTACACCGTCATTAAAGTATAGTATATTAAATGAAATTCTAGAGATAATTTCATAATGATCACTTTTTCCATTAGAAGATCATTTTTCCTATAAAAAGTTTTCATAAAACATAGTTAATTACCATCTTAATGAGAGAGAATTTCGATTAATGCTAGTCTAGATTAAAACAAGACAAATAAGATGTGGAGTTTAAAATTTGGGGTTTATAATTTATGAAATTTTGCCATTATTTAACTTAAAGCATATGTTTGGATGGATGATGATGTGTCCGATATAGATCCCATGATTATCTCCATCATCCTACAGTCTGGGAGAGACCAATCAACCGATCGATCCTTATAAATGCATGGCGTCCCAAGTAATCCAGACTGGTGTTTGTCCAAGAGGCAATATTAAGTCTACCTTAGAGGGCTTTTTGCTATCGATATACCTTCGATTCACATCTGGTACAAAGATATTGGGAGCATGCAGCTTAATTGTAATATAATTGCTATTTGAACCACCTGGGACTTTGTCATAATCAACATATACGAGGAGCTCATCTAAACCACATCAAGAACCGACCACCCCACATACGATGAGATTGAGATTGAATATAAAATACTTGACTTGACATTAACTATGGCGAGTTTTCTTAATTTATCACCTTTAACAAACAGTTGCGAAAGGTGAATTGAACCAAGTATGCTTTAAGTATTTAAGGGTTGAATTTCATTTAATCATTTAACACTTAATAACATGTTAGATTTTGCATTTGAATTGATACTTAATTTATATTAACTTGATTTGAAATTTTAAACATATGCTAATAGTAGTATCCCCTCCGATTTTAATCTCTATTCAACACAGCCATCATCAGGGAGGATATATTATTTCGATTCTAGATTCTAAATTTAATAATAGGATCGATCTATGCCATGTGATAAATTAGCTGATATTTTAATAAGTTAAGATTCTTATAATATTATTATTAGATTTTTAGGTTTTGCTAACCCGGAAATGGTCCTAAGACCCAACGGGGAAGCAACCCGCGCAGCATCCTCAGACACTAAGTTTAACCATTCAGCGTAGTGTCGAGACTCATGTGAGTATTTTTGGCTTAAAATTCATCCAATCAATGAAATTATTAATTTTTGAAAATCATAATTGGAATGAAGATTTTCTAATCATTGGCTTGAAGGAAGCCCATAATTTATGCAGAATTTAATTTAGTATCACCTTCTTCCTGCTCGTACGAAGAGTTGCAGATTCAATGGCGAATATGGAGTAGAATTAGATTTATATTTGAACTCAAAATATTGTATCTTTGCTCGCATTAAACTTATTTGTTGAATCTTTAAATTTGAAAAGTTGATTCATACTCATTAATGAACAATTAAATTTTTGTAAGATTCACTTAAGCTGCTTCAACTATTTTTAACTTGTTCGATATAAGTCAAAGTATAACTCATTCGTTTGTTAAAAAAAAAAAACTTCTTATGTTGGTTAACAAGCTATTTAGGTTTACCAAAAATCTTTGTTCATACTTCTTAATTAAAATGTGCTATGAATCATTTTAAAGCTCTCTTTTGTGACTTTTACCCATTAGATGTGTCATATATCAATTTCACAATTAAATGGATTAGATATAGTGTAAATCAATTTATGAATTTCATCTGGACCCCATTAATTTTGAAGATAAGCACTAAGATACACTATGAGTCTCATGTGCTTCAAGCTTGATTGTAAATATAAGATCCGAATGGTTCTTTTAAAGGCTACATCCATGGTCGATCATGAGTTACCTAATTGAATTTGTGCTTGTAAGAAAGCTACCAAATTACTTGTACACTTTTGTCCTTAATTTGAAATTAAACATTTAGATTTACCACCAATCATTTTTCTTTTGGTATTCAATTGAGATCCTTGCTTCACTTGACATCAAATGTGATTATTCAAGGGTTCAATTGATTTTATTCATATTGATTACTCATTTATGAATTTAGCATTTTGAATGTTCACAGAGAAACTTTGCTCACATAAAAAGACTTCAAATTCAATATAGATTTATCTTTAACTCCATATCAAGTTTCATATTTATTTAATAACTACATTTCAAATTTATCATGAGTCTATTGTGAGTTTAGTATTAGCCTTTCCAAGTTTCAATTAAAGCTTGTTTAGTTTTGAAGAATTTGAAAGAAAGAGAACCCACTTTATCATGAAATTAAGTTTTAATAAGAATGTGTCTCATATTGATTCTTTCCATTTCTATAAATAAGGCTAGGAGTGGGCCTTACATTTCATGTCATTTGCTTGAAAATATTTTATAGTCTTTAAGAATTTTGAAGCAATGAAGGAAATTTGCTTGCATTTGAAGTAAGTATTTTAATCTTTACAAGTTTTTCTTTTAACTGCTCTCACTCTATTTCTCTTTGATTTAATGTTCATTTTCATATTTATTATGCATATTTTATTCAATTTAAGTTTAGATGATTTCCATTTAAATCTATTTAAATCCCGAATTCTAGTCCAAATTTTGGCAGCATTTCGATATATAGGGATATATAATAATTTTTGGGCCTACCCGTCACACCTTGATGAGCGTGCGGTCGATATTTTGAAACACATCGGCCAATTTTCATCTCTTCATACTCTGATGAACATGACGAGACCTTTAAACCTACATAAAATCAAGTACATATACATATACTATTTTCACACACATTTAAATCCATTTTGTTGCACATTTGTAATGTTCGGCAAAAAAATATAAAGATTAATTGTTGTTTTTGGCAACCAAACAAGGAGTGAAGAGGTTTGTTAAGCTTCGGTTTGTGGGCTGGGTAACGAGAGAAATCAGGAGGAAAGGAAGGCTAGCAAGACGAAGGAGTGGGAATTCGGCTTACGTGCTACAGACGAATGGGAGTGACGGAATTCGAACTGAAGGAGGAGAGTTGTCCGTTCGACTTGCAGTAGTGACCGAGAGAGAGAGAGAGAAGAAAATGGTAGGGCTTACAGTTTGAGGGGATATTAGGGAAAAGGGGACCCCTTGCGGCTTGATGGAATCGAACGTGCGATTTTCTTTGCGGTTGAGGGAGACGAAACGAAGAGAGGGAAGAAAGGAATTGTGCGTGCGGTTTCCTTTACGGCTTGCGGTTGAGGGAGACGAAGCCGAGCGAATGCGAAAAAAGGGAAAATCGGGACCCGAGCGAATGCTTGCCGATCGAGAGTTCACGAGCGGATCATGATGAGGAATCTCGGCTCTCGTTCTTTTTTAGGATGCTGCGTGCGAATGAGAGGGGAATCGTAGTCGAGTGGAGCGTTCCGCTGGGAGTGAAGACAATGCCAGAGATCTTACCATTTTTTTTTTTTTTTGGAGGGCAAACCGAGCGAGAAGGAGCGAAGGTTTTGGTTGAGGGAAATCGTGCGTGCTACGATTTTGGGATTCTAGAGCTTTCGGTTTTAGGGAGACGGGAGTGGGAGTCAAAGCCGCAAGCTTGCGACTTCAAGCGAGACGGGCGAGAGAGCGAAAGGGCGAACGACGGATTTCTCTTCTTTTTTTTTTTTTTTTTTTTTTATCATTTTGTAAAACAGCAAAAGACAAAAGATGATGTAATTAGTTTTAGGTTTGATTTTAAAATCAAATTTACATAAACTTTAGATTTTATTTTAAAATTGAATTCACACAGATGGATTTATCTTAATTAATTCATTTTTATTTTATTTTCACTCTCCTTTTATTATTATTATTTTTAACAATGTTACATTTTATTTTATATACAAACTATATATATATATATATATATATATATATATATATATATATATATATATATATATATATATATATATATATATATATATATATATATATATATATATACATATATATATATATATTAGAAATGAAGAAAATATTTAAAAATGCATTTATTTATCTAATATATGTACGTGAGATAAAATATAAACATAGGACATGCAACAGTTAATAATATTTATTTAAATTTTGAAATGGTAATTTAATTTTTAATTCTTATTATTATTTTTTATAATAAAATTAAATATGTAACATTTATTCATATTTATAAGATATATATAAATATATTTATGGCATAAGTATATTTATGTTAAACAGATATATATACACACACCATAAATATATTTAAATACTTCTTTCTTTTCTTTTTTCCTTTCTTTTTTTCCTTTTTTTCATTCATTTTTTATTTATTTATTCGAAGAAATGAAATAATAATAAGGGTCAACAAATGCCCCCCAAAAAATATGATACGCGCATGACGTGAATTATATTTGTTGCGAGCTAATTGACCTCATTGATTTTTTTTTTTTCTTTTAAAGTGATTCTTCTCTCTTTATTTTTACTGTCTTAGTATAGCTCGTTATTTTCTTCCTGTCATGCCATCACTTGTATTCTTATACGGATTTTCTTTGGTCATTTGACAAGAGGATGTTTAGCTGGAGGAGATCTGATGACTTGTCATCTACTGAGCCTAGCGAGGAGGCTATTTGATTGGTGATTGACTTACACGATTCTCGTGGAGATGCTGATATCACGAATAAGATTGAACAGCACACTGATATGTTGAGAGGACATGATCTTTACCAGGGTTTCTTTACGCAATCCTCCATACGTCCATATTATACTTCAGAATCTTTTGCTTTTGAGGATCCTGCAGATTGGGTGGCTATCGTTAAGCTAAAATACGAGGACTACAATCCTGGATAGACGAACAGTCGCCTTTGGATATTGTGATATTTTACGCCTCTACTTTCACACGGTGATGAGAGCCTGAACCGAGCCACTATCACAAAGAGCACGTCATACTTGCTTCAAGATTCATCCGTTGGTAGGATTCCTAGCTTCCACATGGATACGTCACATGGGTTAGATACATCTTGCAGGCTCACAGAGACACTTTAAGGACAGATGTTATTCATAAGATAGTATATGTGTCCATATTTGATTTTTGTGGCATTCCCCTTGCTTGGGCTCATGGAGTTGCAGAGTTTTAGGATACGAGCTAGAATACATGTTAGATAGGCCCGGAGGAGTTGATAGTTACACTTTGGGACTAACATATTATATCAGGCTTCATAGTATATAGCTACTGCTACGATGAGTGTGTTCCTCCCGACGAAGAGTTATTTCATAGGCAGCCTTCAGTTGATGGTGATCGTCGAGATAGGTTAGCCATGCCACCTGTTTATATTAATCTTTTGAGCCACTATCACCAAGCTTTCAGAGCTTCTGAGTATTCTAGGCGTTCACGTGCTACACTTCCAGTGAGTACATGGATTCAGAGTTTATTACAGGAGCGCGCTCTGTCTGAGGAGTCTGTATTGCTACATGATCCTTTTGGATTGGGAGCGCCAGATGCTAGTAGTTTTTCTGAGGATACTATTGAGCCTTCTTTACTAGTTGGACACGCTTCTCCAGCCATACAGGATTTGAGTGAGGATTTATTTTTAGCATGGTTCATAGCTACCTGGCTTTGCATCTTTGTACTCCCGATTACAGAGAGGTCTATGCGCCCAGGTGTTCTATTAATAGCTAGTAGGATTTCACGAGGTGAGCGAATCTCATTAGCTCCAGTAGTACTAATTAGAGTTTACAGAGTTCTTAGGGTGATTTCTGAGGCAGATTCATTGGATAGACATGATGTTACCTTGCCTTGGCATTACTTATATGCTTGGATTCACCTTCACATACATGGTGCATTTGCCTGTTTCGTGTGCCCAACATACTTTTTAGAGCTAGGATATCCCACAGTTATTCCATTGTATCGAACATCATCTACCTTTGAGAGGGATCGAATATGCCTATTCTTCTTTGCACCGCACTTGGTCAGGGATCGATTCTTGCTAGTTCACCACTGATCGCTTGGTTTGCCACCACTCGATAGAGACGTCCATCGACCGGCTTTTACGAGAGTGGTAGAGCTTACTCTATAGTCGATATTGAGAGTAGTACCTTTTCAAAGATATGTCTCGCTTATTGTGTTACAGTTTGATCCAATTATCATCAGGGTTAGACCCAATCGTGTTGCACGATAGTTAAGATTTTCTCAGTCTACTACTCGTGATGGTCGGCCATTCATCTTAAGGATAGTAGATATCAGGAAGACTAGGGCAATACCTCTTGAGACACGCTACTATGTTGCTTCTATAGTTTGGCTACATTTACTGAGACTTGGTACTATCTCTCATTTTCGGATAGTTCCTTCACAGAGTCACATTGGGGTCAGCTATACTCATCTCCCTACCGAGCCTTACTCTCTCCATTATCCTGGGGAGACTTCTGAGGTGAGAGACATTGTATCTAGTAGAGTTTTTATCGAGCCAGCCTATAGCCATGGAGCTTACCAGATAGTGAAGGTCACCAAGGACTATGCCACTTATGATACACCAGCTCAGTCAAATTCACCATATTCACGTACTCTTTTTTTTTTTAATTTTACTCACACTTCTTTATATTTCCCGCTTTATATTGTACTGATTGTTTCGTTCATTCCTTGCAGTGCCTGATGTGGGTTATGAGTCTGAGATCTACCACCGATATCCATCTAAGGATTACAGCTTGGTATTTTTAAGGGATGTGATTTCTAGGCTTACTCCGGGCTCACCAGAGTCACTAGACCACTTCACATCATACATAAACATCATTCTGAATCTTCTAGCTCCCACTGGCTTGGAAGAGCAGGTTCTCAGGTACTTAGAGGCTCTTTGTAGAGACATAGATTTTTTGATCCACTAGATGAGATCACTTAGTATCGTCCGCTCCAGCACTTCACTAGCAGAGCTTCAGGAGTAGGTCAGACTCCATAGGGAGGCGGCTGACCTAGCACATGATGAGTTTGAGAAGAGTGATGAGGCTCTACAACACTACCATCAGAGATTGATAGATGCCACTTCTGAGTTAGATAGATTGACTATCAGGATTAGGGAGTTGTGGAGGGATCTCACGAGCGTGATATCCTACAAGGCAGACTTGCAGGCTGAGCAAGATAGGAGAACTCGAGCTATAGAGTAGGAGCAGCACCATTACCAGATACACCACTGAGCTATGGTGGATGCTGAGGCTACTTTGACCAGAGCTACGAAGGCTTTACAGTTGGTTGAGAGCGAGCATCAGTCTTTGATAGTTTTTTTAGCATAACTTCATAAACTACAGTCTAGGCTTTCTTGATGTACATTTTTTTGTCTCTCTTTTTATCAGTCATGTATTATCTTATTGTATTAGTGGAAAATTAGTATTCCTCTCTTCTTTTGTTTTATACTGCACTTGAGATTTTGTATCTTTATCTTTGCATATCTCTGAGATATTTTTATACAGTTGTTATTTTTAAGGATAAAGCATCATTTATAATCTTGTTTATAATCCATTAGTCAGCTAAGAGAACTTTTGATTCTGAATAACTTGGGTATGTCAAATCAAATCAGCTTTAGGAAGAATAGTTATTGTCATCGAACTAGCAAGCGGGGGCTCTACCACTATGCCCTTTTCTTACGGCTTGTTGAGTGAGAAGCACAGTCAACGACTCGGCCACTATTGAGCTCACTTTTAGGAGTGAGCTCTCAACTTCCTCATCATAGATCTAGGACTCTAGTAGACACTAAGAGCTCTTTAGTCTTAAGACACTTATACTTATTAGGTGAACACTTAATCTAAGCCTAGAGACTTAGAAGGATTAGCCATATGAAGAGGTTATGCCTAGGGATTTAGAAAGACTTGCCTACCCTATAGCCTTAAACCCAATCCTTTGTTCCTTCTTCCAAACTAAACCTCAAATTCAAATCCAAGATAATAAATTCAATCCCAAATCAAATGATTGAAACCCATGATTAAATTCAAATTCCAAATCCCTTCCTAAGCCCTTTGATTTTATCTTATGGACAACAATAACCAAATTCAAATTAACCCCAATTCAATTGATTTTCTCAAATATCAAATTCAATCTCAAATCAAATCTCAGCCCAAATCATAAATCAAATCTAACTCTAAATGATTGAAACTCATGATTGAATTCAAACTTCGAAACCCCTTTCTAAGCCATGTGAACCATCTTCATATGCTTAGCCAAAATCTCTTTTAAACCAAATCAAATTTGGTTGATTTCTATATAAATCAATCATTTTGTCATTTATATTCACAAATATAAATAAATTCCAAATTTAAATCATTCAAATCAAATCAAACTAAACCAAACCAAATCAATTCCCTGCTTAAGCCTTTCTGACCTACATCCCTTAATTTGGTCAAATTTGCTTCCAAATCACTCTAAACTCAAGTGATTTTCTATGAATCATTTATATCTTCATTTATATTTATAAATAAAAATAAAACATAAATCTAAATGACCAAAACCAAACTCAAATCAAATCAAATTCCTAATTTTAGCCCTTTTAGCTAATTTCTTGAACCGGGCTAAATGATATCCAAATCAACTCAAAACCCATGGATTTCTTTATGATTCAATCACTTCTTCAATCATTGTTCCAATGTAAACACAAACTATAATTATCAAACCAAATTCAAGTCAACCCAAATCAAGCCCATGTTGACCCCTTTTGACTTGAAATTATTATATGAACCAAAATTCATTTGACTCCAAACCACTTGCAATTGGATTTATATTTCCATCCTAAGTCCATATGTGAGTTCAATTAAACTTTAATCAAGCCATGATCAAGCCAATTGACCCATTTAGGTCCACTTGACCCAAAGTAACCTAAAAGACCTTTTTGAGCCAAGTTCTAATTCAACCAAAATTGGATTGAACTTAGCCCATCCAAACCCCATATCATGATCAACAATCATCTTAAGTTAATCAATTATCTTGAATTAGGTCAAATCAAGTCAACCTAGCCTATTGACCAAGTCAACTTTTAGCTTAAATGAAACCCAAACTAGCCAAAATCTATCATATACCAAATTGATTGGAACCATTAACTCAAACTAACTCATAATCAATGATTGAGCATGACCAAGTCCTCACTTGAGCCAAATCAAATCCAATTGGCTAATTGACCTAAGTTAACCCAAATTGGCCTAAAAAGCTAAAATAGGTCAAATCATTATTTAATTCAAATTGATTGCAACCAATAGCTCAAGTTCATTACAAATCACTTATTGAACTTGACCAAAATCATGATTAAGCCTAATTTGACCAATTTGTCAACTTGATCCAACCTAGCCCAAATTGACCTAAAGGGTCAAATTGGCCAAATCCAAATTAAATCTAAATTAAACCACACTAAAACCTAAAATTATTTTTAATTAACCAATTGAACTTGACTCAACACTTAACCCAACCAAATTTGATCAAATTAATCAAATTGGTCAACTTAGCCCATTTGACCTATTTGAACCCAAATCAGCCAAAATCAAACCTAAGCCAAATTAATCTAAACCAATTGAACCAAAACATCCCAAATCATCATATAAACCTAACCCAAGTCTTGGTTTGATCCAATTTGACCAATTGGTCAACCCAACCCATCTTAACCCAAATAAGCCTATTTTGACCATATAAAGCCAAATAACTCAAAGCCACCTTATGGCACCTTCGTGGCTAACCTAACCAAACCAAAGTGGACCCTAGGTCAACCCCAAACCAGCCAAAGTCCATGTGGGACCCAACCAAAGGGATTAACCAATGAACACCCTCTCTTTACATTGGATTCTTACCTTAAATGGTAAAGTCCACTTTGCCTCCTCATGACAGCCATTAAAGTGCCAAATAAGGCATTCTTAAGACACCTTAGCCCAACCTAAGCCACCTAGCATCAGCCATGGACCAAGGGAAACAAACTAAGTCACTCCCTCTCATGGCTGAACACCCCATGGGCAAAGGCAAGATCAATCCCACACAATCTCCCCATATCAAGCCTTGAGACTCCTGCCACCACTTCCTCCACTCTTAGCGTGCATTGTGGAGCTGATGGTAACCCCTATGATGATGGACAATCAGCAAATTTTTAGGGATCAATCTCATCCATCCATCATGTGCAATTGAGAGATATACCCCCTTAATTCGAGCTGTAAATGACACCAATTGCTTTGTGAGACTTCACTAGCCATTTTCAAAATCCCATGGACCACTAAAGCTCTCCCTTTCGAGCATAGGCAAATAGGACACCACCTTCCGATCAATACTCCCCTCTACTTGATCAAACACAAATCTTGCACCCTCACATCCTTCATCAATCATCAAGCCATCAAGCCCGAGCACAGATAGGAGTTCACCAGGGAGGAGTTTGGCCTTTGGAGAAATTCTAGCCCAAGCTTGATTTCACCAACTAAGCAAAGCTACCTCCGTCGATCTACCACCAGACATTAGCTCCGGTGAGGTAATTTTGCAAAATCGAGCCTTGTATGAAAAATAGGTTGGTATTTTGTGAAGATAATTTGAATGTCATGCATTTTTTACCATTAGATGTGTTCCCCTCCTTCTTCTCAAGGTGTGGGATCAATTTGATCTCAATCCTAGCTGGGGTGAGCTCGGATTGAATGGGGAAATATGGACGACATCTATCTTTTGTCGCTCGCAAAGGAGAAAGGTCATGGATCATCCGTTCTGTGTGATCAGAATAGACGTACGTGATTAAAACACGTTAGATCCTCTGATTAATCCTTCAAAATTGTAAATCGAATCGTGGTCGTCTAATCTTTAGATCAGACGGTCCACGGGAAAGCGCATTTGCTGCCATCCGAGTCAGCCTTCAGATGTGAAAACTTAAATAGCCAATTCCATCGTGTCACATAAAAAGCACATCGCGTTAGTACGTCGCGCTAGCCGCCACATGGCCTGATGGGATTGAGGCTTTATTAGGCCTAATTAATCCATTTTTAAGCCTGAAACTTCTAAAAATCATAACTAATCCTAGAAAAATTTAAAAAAAAATACAAACTTGGGCTAGTTTTTAAGATATTTTAGAGTAGAATCTAAGAAAATTATTATTAATTAATTTTGAATAGTGATTTTAGCTTAATTAAAGTTTAATTAGAAATTTAATTAACTTAATTATTCCTTAATTAATCACCAAATTGATCTTACACTTTTTGAGGATGTTTAGGGAAATGACCTCTGCCTCCCCTATTTTTCTGGGATTTTATTAATTGCTTAATTATGAAAATCAATTGATTAAGCCTTAATCACTTTTTTAATTTAATTAGTGATAATTAGTGAATGAACAGTGATTTAATTAATTATTTAAGCTTAATTACTTCTGTTGAACAGTAAGGGATCTTTGGGAATGTGATTGAGATATTTTTCCTAATTAATTTCCTAAGTTTTCTTTACTTTTTGGAATCAAATTAATTAATGATTAATGAAGTAATTAATTGTTTAATTAATTAATTAATCTTCAAGATAAAATGAGAGCATGAGTGACCAAATATGAGACTTAGGGATTGAGATTAAGGCCTCTTTCTTGATCTCTTTCCTTCAGTTAATTTCATTTCATTAAATAAAAATGCTTAATGCTTAACCATAATGGATTATTGCACTCAACTAAGTCAATCTAAAATTCACTTCACATCTAATCACCTTTAATCAATCTTAGGTAGCTCTTTGGGTGTTCAATAAGCTAAAGAAAAAGTTAATGAAATTATGGTTAACTCACATGTGTGAGAAAGCCATAAAAGTAGTTAAGTGAGATCCCTTAAGCCTAATTAACTATTAATCATAAGCTAATTGCATTAGGCCCCTTTCATTTCTTAGGAGCATTGCTAATTTACTTTTCATGTGGTTGAATCTCATATTGGTTCATTATTAATTAGTTAATTAAATTAAGGTGATGTAGGTAAGGGTTAATTAATTGACTTAATTTATACCCTAATCTAATTAATACATAAAATCAACCTAATTATTCTTCATTAAATCAAATTAACTCACACATGGGGGATGGGACTAGGATTAGGAAATCTCTTTCACATTTCTTAAATAAAATCAAACATGAAAATGAAATAACATTAAAGAACTTTAGATTGTTTTAAATAATCTTATTTAGTTTGATTGTCCTTGGGAGTTAATTGATTTGAATGAAATCACATGCTCGTGTTGTTTTATTTACTTCCAATCATGCTAAATGTTATATGTCATGTGATTCATGCATCCATCTCTTTTAAAATTTATTAAATAAAATTATTTCTTTTATGCCTAATTGCATGTATTGATTTAAATTAAAAATATGTGTGGCTAGTATCACTATTAAATCTCAAATATATTTTCAAAAGTTTATTAACAAATGAATACACATATCTATTGTAAATTTAGTTATATAAACATAAGAAATACAAGTGAATATAAATTTAGTGTATGAAATAAAGTCTCTTCCTTACATTCATCTATTGATTTGGATAAGTAAGAATGTTAGTGGTGTATTAGTCTGGACATCGAACACGGATTTAAGTAATCCTAAGGAGGTTCCTACCTCGTTCCCTTGGTGTAGAACAATGGCGATGTACCTACTTAATTTCATTCTTATGCATTTGGACATTAGAATTTAGACAAAGCTTTAATTCATTTACACAAAATAAATCAATCAAATCAAAATACAATCTTTGCATAGTTTTCTATTCTTGTAGTTATTTATACATCCACATGTATCTAATAATAGTGGTGTATGAGTCTAGATATTTCAGGGATGCATGACTTTAAGTATCCCTAAGGAGGTTCCTACCTCGTTCCCTTGGTGCAGAACAATGGCGACGTACTCGCTTAAAACCTTTATACATGTGGATGTGTACTTAGTTAATGAATGAAAATCCTCTCTTTTTATTAAAAATATATGCATTCTTACTTTGTTAATTTGGTTGAGTTGATTAGTCATGTGATTTAAGGTTTTTTCCTTATGCTTTTACATAAGAATTTAGATAGAGCTTTAAATTAACATGACAAAATCATTCAACCAAATAAAATATTAATTTCAAATATATTTATTCGCATTCATCATTTAAGTGTGCTAAGATACAAATTATATGTATAGCTATGCTTAAGATCTAATCATATGCGTGATATACATGATGAAAAAAAATAAATAAATATGTGTTATGTGATAGTAATTCATTCCAACTAACCTTATGATGTCTTTCTTATTGAATGAGTTCATTTAAAGTGAACCTAAATTTAGGATTAATTAAAACATGTAATAAGCTATTCACTAAAGGGAATTGATTAATTAATTTACTTTAGATGTGACTTAAGGTAGGGATAAAAGTGAGTGATCCTCTCTTTCTTTCTCTTCATAATACTTAGTTATTTTGTAGATTAAATGAAATAAAAGAAAATATTAAATAAAATTTGCAAATTAATTAAAACATTTAAAATGAAACCACCCTTGATAATTAAATATCTTTCATACTTAGGAAATATTAACTCTAAAGTCTAGTTAGGACATACCACACAAGCCTTAACACACACATTAGATTAAGTCACCACTTCCAACTTTATGTTAGGGCGATGTATGGTTTGACGTATATTTTGTTTTGTGATATAATGTTATAAACTGGATGTTAGGATGCAAGTTTCATAGACTTAATGTTAGGCCGTGATTAGCCTAATCATATTTTCTGCATGAGATTATGATTAAGGGGTCGCTGTAATAAAAATATAAATATTTTGTTATCTAGGTTACTTAACTGCTAAGCATAATCTACATTAAGATAGGTGGACTTGGTTACCCATGTGTATGGTGCTAAGTCTAAATTATTCATATAACTGCTTAGGTTGTATGATGTGTTTAACTAACATTTATTTTGCAGGTGTAATTATATTTACTTTTCCTATTTTTAATGTAATTTTGCATTAGGAATTAGAATTATTTCTATGGGGGCTTAGGGTAAACATTGGTTACAAGATCAAGTCTTATGTACCATGTGATCATTTGGAGTTCGCCCAACCAAATGAAAAAGGAAATGAAGGAAAGAAAGAGCTTTGAAGATTTGAAGACCCCCCATAGCTCCCATTCATCTGTTGTAATTAAATTATACTTATTCCTTCATTATAGTGGGATGTATAAGGGTAGAGCTTGGCTACTCTTTTTTTTTTCGGATTGTACGGCGGTACCCGACCGCACTGGCCTCTTATTCTATTGCGTTAAATTTATAAAATTATTTGATATTTTTTTTCATCTTGTGCATTGAAAAAAGCATGTATTTTCATAGTTTATTTATGATTGGTGATAGTTGTATTTTCATAGTACTTTTTCGAATTGTACTCACATAAAGCTTAGGCATTAAATTAAGATAATAAAATATTTAGCAACCCCTTAGCTAGATGTTGTATGCTTAATATCATGCATATCATTTTGTTTCACTCTTATTAAGAGAGGACTTCAATCTTTGCAGATAAAATAAGGCTTAACCTTTGTGAGCCTTTAATGGAAAAATACTTCTTTCTCTTTTGATTTAGCCCATAACCCATTTCATCGTACATTTAGGCATATAAAATCCTATAGCCTATGTTAAAATAAAGAGTCAAAAATCAAATAAGTTTTGATAATATTTGCATTATACTAAGTCATTATTCATACCACTCATGCTCTAGTATCTTAGGGAGTGGGTTTAAGAATTTAGTTTATTTTCTAAATAATAACAACCTAACTATCTTACAAAATATAAGACTTGCCTACATAGTTTTAAAATGTAGGAGTTAGCTGGGTCCCACTCCAGGCGATTATAAGTCCAATAGTTGAGTGATTTACTCTCTTTTATGGAGGTAAACAACATACCCACTTTCGCCTTAGATTTAGGTCATGCTTTGGTCCTCGCCAAACTCCCTAGATTTAAGATCTGAGGTTGTTGTTTCCCTTTGAGGCAACAAGCATAAATCCTTACCTCTTAGGTATTTCCACAATCTTATATTGTGGAATTATAAGTCTTAGATTTTTAATAAAATTTTAACTCCAACATATAATTCTTCTCAATTTCAAATATATAAAGCCCAACCATATGATAGTTTGGGATGCTCACTATGCTTCCTAGTATTATGAGCAACCCCTACCCATCTCCTTTTGACTTCAAAAATAAGTCTTCCCTTTCGATCTATCCCATTTGATCTTCCAAATATAACCAATTTATTGATAGTACTATCTTTGAATTCTTTAGAGACAATAATTGTCTACTTTAATCGAGAGTATTTCTAAGGAACTCACCTTCCTTACAATGTAATTAACTATGAGGGCTTACCTCCATAGAACTTTAGAACTCGATTTAAATAAACCCTACTTTATTCATTCATGTAAAATAGAGAAAAAATCTCTGGTACATTTGAAAACCCATCATGCCTTGGGAGTCCTTATTAGGTGATTAGGTCCATCGTTGGTTAGTGATTTCTATCTTTTGAGATAGTGCACTATTCCTTGATATCATACCCGATCACCTTAATAAGTACATTCTCAGATCTACATGGTGTCCCCCCCCCACCTCATACACACACATACACATGCAATCGAAAATAAACACCACAGCTACATTTAGGCTTATTGAGTCTGACGGTCAAGGCCCACTTGAGTCTTAAACTTGAGCTATGAATAGACTTGCACTTCCCCAACTTAACAATATCAAAGTTCATAAATTTAAAATCCTCTCACTTGACTTTTAAAACTATTACAAGTATAGAAGATGAGTCTTTCAATTGTGGAATCATCTTATATGTAGTTTGTTTAAAGATGAATTTTTGCTATTCAGGATAACTAAATGCATCATTATCACTTGGATATTAGAGTAATCAAATGGGGATCTCAGCTCAAAGCACGATGTCTACCAGAATCAGAATATATTCAAGGATCTCGTCTTATGGCATGATGTCAACCCATTTGAAAATAATGAAACGCCCCCTATCTTGCATGGGGAATTCTAAAACACATTTAAAAGAATTTTATGATGAAATTAAGCAAATACATTAATATTTGAGTTAATGTATTCGCTCTTAAGAGGGATTAACACATAATATTGATTTCATCTATAAATAAAATCTAAAAAAATGCCCCCTATGTAAGACGGGGATTTTCACGGTGCTTTAGAAAATTTTTATCGTATTGATTATATATATTTATTTAGGAATCTCGGTGTAAAGCATGATGTCAACCTAAATAAATATGCATAAAAATGCTCCCTCTCTTGTAAGGGGATTTCTATTGTACCTCGAGGATGTATTCATCATGTATAATACTTTTTCAAGTATCGACCATTAATTAGTGGCATTGGTCTTTCATTATTTAGGTCAATGAGTTGGTATGCCCCTCTTTTATACACATTCTCGATGGCAAAAGGGCCCTCCCAATTATGCTCAAATTTCTCACCAATTTTTTAATTAGGAATAATTGGTCTTCTCAGCACCAAAGCCAATTCCCCTTCTTGGAATGTTCAAGACTGCACTGTATGGTCAAAAGCCCTAGACATCTTTGCCCAATAAACCTCCAAATTTTGATGAGCTTGTAATCTAACTTCATCAAGCACGTCGAGTTCCTTCATTCTCAAGCGAGCATTTTGATCTTTAGTTAGATTGTATTAGATGGCTACTTGAAGTGAAGGCAACTCAACTTCAAGCGAAAGGACCTCCTCGATTATAATACTAATGAATAAGTTGTGGCTTTAGTCGGTGTCATGTAGGTAGCTCAATACGCCCATAATGCCTCTATCAGCTTGGTATGTCATTCTCTCTTATTTTTAGTAAGGATCTTCTTGAGCAGCTTGACTAATGTCTTGTTGAAGGCTTCTGCCAAACCATTTGCCCTTGGAATGTATATTGAAGAATATCGATAATCAATTTTATGTCGATCAATGAATCTACAAATCTTTGTACTTTTGAAAGCTGTGTCATTATCAAAAATTATTCATCATGGCACTCCAAACCTTTATACTACATTATGCGTGAAGAAGTTGGTCACTCGATCAACAATAACTTCTTTAAATGAGGTAACTTCAGCCCACTAAGAAAAATAATCAGTCGCTACTAGGATGAATCGGTGATCAGCTGATGACAGTGGATCAATCAGTCCAATTAAATATATACCCCAACATTCAAATGGCCAAGATGCTATTGTTTGGTGTTATGGATTTGGAGGTTGGTGGATTATATTTTCATGTACTTAACACTCATGGCACCTCTTGGCATGATCAATATAGTCTCTCACCATAGATGGCCAATAATAACCCATCCTTTTGATCTTTACTGCCATCTTGGGACCCGACTAATGTGCACCACAAAGTCCTTCATGAACTTCAACCATCACTTTGTTAGCTTCATTTGTACCTAAGCATCATAGCCACATTTGTTTAAAGGATCTATGATATAATGTGTTATTGACGAAAGCATATCACAACATTCTTTTCTCAATTTGAGCTGCTAATAATTTATTACTCGATAATTTTCCTTATTTAAAATAGTCGATGAAGGGTTGCCTCCAATCATGTGGATTTTCTGCTATGAAGGCTTCCCATTGCTTTTCTGAAGCCATGTCATGCTTAGCTTTTCTTGGTATAATTCCTTGTTGATTTTAAGGAGTTTAAGGAGTAACATGAGTCACATCCTGCTGTGTCAAACTTGATAACCCCTCTACCTGCGGGGATTGATACTTTGCTGACTCTAGAACCTGTCAAGTAAATATCTCGATCATGACATAATCACCATTCATACTTATTATTTCCTTAGCTAATTTTGCTAAATAATTGGCTTTGCTATTTTTGGATCGAGAGACTCTAGTTAGTGTGATATTTGGTATTTACTTCATTAGCTCAAGAACTCTCTTGTGACAAAAGGCTAACTCAACCTTGTTGATTTTATAGATGTCAAGTACTTGATTTATGATAAGCTAAGAATCGTCAAAAATATGTAGGTTTTGAATGACTATGAAAATAGCTTCTTCGAGACCTGCCATCAATGCTGCATACTCAGCTTCATTATTAGTTCTTGGCTCGGTCAACCCATATGATCATCTTATTATCCCTCCTTTTGGTGTTATGAAGACAAAGCCAATGCCTGCTCTTGCCTTTGGGAGATTTGGAGGTTGGACCTGTTTGATTGATAAGGCTCCATCAAAGTATATTTCTCAAATTTGTGATTTTTCTCTTTCATGAATAAGCATAATTTGCTCGTCAGGTAATTCATCATTAAGAAGTGACTCCACGGGAATAAGATTTGCAGCAAAAAAAATCTGCTACAATCTATCATTTCATTATTTTCTGCGGAACATATGTGATATCAAATTGTAAAAGCAATACTGCCCATCTTGTCAAGTGACCTGTTAATGCTGGTCTTGTCATCAAGTACTTCAATGGATCGATCCTTGAGATAAGTGTAATCTTGTGAAATAATAAATAATGATAGAGCTTTTGGATTGCAAAGATTAATGTCAAATAGTGATTATATATCAGAGAGTATCTCATTTATGCTCCTATCAATCTCTGACTGATATAATAAAGAGTACTCTCTTTGCTTTCTTCATTGTGTTGTGCCAATAATGCTCCAAAGGACTCTTCTAATGCATCTGTATATAGAATGAGAGGCTTCTCAGGAGTAGGTGTTGCAAGGATTAGTAGATTTAATAGGTAGCTCTTAATGCTATTATAGGCTTCTTGGCACTCGTTGTCCCATTTGAATGGAGCATTCTTTTTCATCAACTTTATAAATGGTTGACACAAAGATATAAAAGTGATGAATCCTTGATGAATGACGACGAAACTCTTCAGCAAAGGCATCTCCATAATTACCTTGATTTTAGCAGGATCGATCTCAATTCCTCTGTGACGTACAATGTACCCGAAAAATTTTCCAGAGGACACCCTGAATGCGCATTTTAGAGGATTCATCTTAAGATTATATTTTTTTATTCTCTCCAATATAGTTCTCAACTCTTCAAAGTGATTTTCATGATTTAAGCTCTTCACCACCAAATCATCAACATAATATTCCACCTTCTGGTGAATCAACTCATCAAAAATACGCATCATAGCCCTTTGGTATGTAGCTCTAGCATTTTTCAAATTGAAAGGCATGACTGTGTAACAATATATGCCAATAAGTGTTCTGAATGATGTATGTCTTTCATCTTCAGGTGTCATATTGATCTGATTATATTTCGACGATCCATCCATAAAAGAAAATATATCATAGTTGGATGTATTATCAACCAACAATTCTGATATAGGAAGCTGAAAGTCATCTTTTGGGCAAGCTTTATTAAGATCCCAGAAGTCAATACATATACGAATCTGAACATTTTTTTCTTCACATGCACAATATTAGCTATCCAATCAAGATACTTTTCTTTGCGCATGAATCCTACTTCAATTAGCTTTTTAGTTTTAATGGTCACCTGCTCTTCAATTTTTAATCTCATTCGCCTCTGAGCTTATTTAACTAGTATTATCTCTGGCTTGATTGCTAATTTATGAACTGCTACAATAGGGGATAAACCTAGCATTTCAACATATGTTCAGGCAAAGTAATCCCTGAATTCACAGAGTAGCACTTTTAGATTTTCAACTTTCTCGTCAGGTAAAAGGGATGTGACAAAAGTTGGACGGGGATCATCTTCAGCTCCTAAGTTGATTTCCTTGAGTTCATCCATAGTAGCTATTTGTCCACCATCTTTGAGTTCTTCAGGTGCAGGCTTAGCTTCCACTTCTTCATCGTTTGCAAGAAGGATTTCATAGAGATCATCTTCTTCTTCACTATTAGTTTTGATCTCAGCTTATATTATATTATAACAAACTTTATTTTGATGAGATTTGTGGATGAACCTAAGACCTTTAGTGACAAACTTATCACTTCTTCGTGATGCTTGAGGACTTCTTTGGTTTCACATCCTGTTAAAGTTCTAAGTTCTATGTTTAATAGTTTCAATAAGAATTCCAAGCTTATGCATCATTCTTCATAATTTCGGTGGATAGTATATTAGTATTCTTATTGGCACCATCTCATCATAATCTTCATGTTGAGTAGGCCAATTAAAATTATGAGGGTGAGACTCTTTACATTTATAAAATAAAGTTCCTATTTTGCCACTCTCACTCAACGGTGGCACATAGAATGTTATCAATTCTTCAATGTCATGGACCTCTAATAGTGTGATTTCTTTGAAGTACTATTGAGGGATGGGTATAATTTTGAAGGAGTCATCTGACACTGCCAAGTGAGCTATCCTTCTTGATGTGACTTACTTAACCCGATTTTCATAAGCTGATTCAAAGTCATAGTTTGAATTCAAATCACCTATTTTATACTTTGCCTTTCTTGAAAGGTTATAAGTTCCCTTAGGTTTTGATAAGAATATTTTCTTCTTCTTGTGTGTCACTTTCCAAATGAGGAACTGATCTTCTTAATTTAGGTGTAGAATCAAGTGCTTTATGGAGAGTCGACATTGCCTTTTTTTCTTCCTTTTAGCTTATGCTCTTTCACCTTCTAAAGTTGCTTTTTAATTCCTGAAGTGAATACTACCGCCTCAAGAGGCTCTTTTATTGTAGGCTCTTTTGGGATGAAATATTTTGTATCTTCATAAATATTTTCTTTATGGATGGAGAATGGTTGTAGGTTGCCAAAAATTCTGAACTCTTCTCCATCTTTTAGATACTTCATACTCATGCAACCATGGCCGACCCAAGAGATCTCTAAATGATGCATCATCATCTATTACATAAAACTTGGCTTCTGTATATAAATCCTGAAAATTGAGTGGGGGAATAAAAGAACCTAGGGCTTTCTTTCCTTTCTCATTAAAACCATGAACCATCAACTTATTCCTCCCAAGATGTTGGATATCAAGTGATAATCCTCTTAATTATTTTAGACATATAAGATTGATAGAAGAACCTAGATCAATCAATATTCAATTAATCAATATGCCATCATTCTCTGAGGTAAAATATAGAGGATGATTGTGATATTCTATTCCCAACATAAGATCTTCTTCAAAAAATATGATTACTGGGAGATCTTGAGTTTGCAATGATTCAGACAAATATTTTTTGTCAAAGTAGCTTCATAACTCTCTGGTTCTTTGAGAGCCTGTATCAAAGTTTCTCGTAGATCTTTTTACATTAAAAGAGTCTCATACACACTTAATTGTGCAGGGATCTTTCTTAGATGTGATAGAATATTATAATCTATATTTTCACTTGATCTAGGTTTCTTTTTAAGATCTTTGAGAATGATATCTTCATTGATTTCAATCTATTTGCCTTTGTCTTTATTTGAATTCCTCTTCTTTGATGATGGTGGTAAGACTTTACCACTTCTCAATTGAACTTGAATCACTTTGTCTTGCTCGGATTCTTCTGAAGAAGTAGTTTCTTCAAATTCACTTCTTATTTTGGAGGATTGACCAAAAGGGCTAGACTCACTTTTCAACTTCATATATTTCATATGTGATGTTGTTGATGAATCTGACTCTTCTCCATCGGGAAAATATAAGTCTTTATTTGAACTATTATCTTCTTTTTGAGTCATTAGAAAAAATTCAGAAGCTAACTCCTCAAGCTCTTCTTTCTTTTTTGAAAAGAATTTTGATGGGTTGATTATTGCATCTATCTAACTACCATTGTCATCTTGGAGTGATTTGTGCTGAAGAACATCTGACATTACATAAATTATTTGATATGTCTCTACTGGGCAAAATTCACCATTATCTTTTTTGTCTAACTCAACAATATGGAGTTTAGACATGAAGTCTACAAGCCTAAATGGTTATCTTGTCGGCTAGTGATACTCCTCTAAGTTATTAATAATCTTATGAGTTGTAGTCTTCTTCTTTTTTTCTTCATTTTATTTGGTTTATTCGGCTTCTTTGAGTGATCTAGTAAGATTTGTGACAATTGCTTTCGGCAGTGTTGTGGTGCCTTTGAGTCGATGATGTGAAGGTTGATGCATACAATCTTGGCACCATTTTTAAATCAATCATTGGTTCAAGAGGTGAATTCCAGCTGACACCAGGAATTCCTTCAAGTTGCTTCAACATCTTTATAGGCTTTTTAAAAATTGCAGTTTTCCATTCTTCAATCTGAATTGATTTTTCTTTCATTTTGTCTTTAATGGATGATATAGAAGAGAACGTAATCATCCTTATAGACTCTCTTTCGGGTTGACTAGAACACTATCAGATAATGTAAATTCACCTCATCGATACTTTTTTCTAGCCAATCTTTGAAGACATAACAATCTTCAATAGGATGGCTGATCACCCAATGATAGGGACAGTAATTTGGATTATTAACTTGATCGGCTTCTTCAGGACTTTTACTTTCTGGTAATTATAGACTAGCTTTGACTGCTTGTCGAAATAATTTAGTCACACTGTCCCTTCTAAAGGAATATTCTTTGTTCATCTTTTCTTTAAGAGATGGATGCATTCGCTCATCATTTTTTATTGCTTGTCTTGGATGCTCTCCACCACCTGAAAAAGTCTGAGGTTTATCATTGCCTCCTAATACCAATTTTGGCTGTGAATTAGGATGAACAAGCTTCTTTCCCTTATCATCATTGTATATTGGTTGTTTTCCTTTATCTACATTATAGATTACTCATTTTTCACCACTTGAATTATAGGAAGCTGCATGAGTTTTGTTTCTTCTTGAGTCTAATGACTTATTTTTCTTTGATTTATCTATATAGATTTCAGACTTAAGGCGATTTAACTTTTCAAATTTGGCCACCCTATTAAGCAAGTCCTAGAATGTTATAGTTGATGCCATATGTAAAAAATGTGTCATTTTATCATCCATATTGGCCATTAATAATTGGATTGCATGTTCTTCCTCCAATTGATGTTCACATTTTATGCTCTGATTACGCTAATGAGTTACAAACTTCATCACTAACTCATCTTTTCTCTTTTTTAGCAAGGCAACGTCAGTGATCGTTATTTTCTCGATTGCACTAGTAAACCTTTTCACAAATATTATCTCTAGCTCAATGAAGATTTTCATCGAATCATTAATTTGTACCACTAAAAAGTTGAGGTCGTAATGAACTCAAAAAAAAGCTGAATCATTTCCTCCTATGTTACCACAAGTAGCCTTGAATTAGGCTATATGTTATTTTGGATTACCATGCCCACTAAAAATATTAAATTTTGGTACTGAGTAACCTTTCGAGTATGACACTTGATCAAATTCAGCTGGGTAAGGGCGACCCTTACTCACCAATTTTTCAGCCTACTCTGAAG
Organism: Cymbidium sinense; assembly: GCA_021442155.1. Taxonomy (NCBI): domain Eukaryota; kingdom Viridiplantae; phylum Streptophyta; class Magnoliopsida; order Asparagales; family Orchidaceae; genus Cymbidium; species Cymbidium sinense. The sequence continues at coordinate 91,489,329 of CM038217.1, forward strand.
CTATAATTGCCTTTATCTTTTCATTAGTTATTATCTTTAGTTGAGCAGCTGTTAATTTTCCCGGTGTACTAACTGCATTCTGAATTAAAGGTTGAAGAACTAGCTAATTAACTTCATTCCTCCCTTTAGATATAGTATGTACTGTAGGAGCATGAGGTATCAGAGTGACTGGTGGTATAGAGGTTGTATTATTAGCTACCTATTAATTAATAGATGAAATATGTGCTACATTTGATGTGGTATTCTTCTATAATATACCCATCATAATATTCATTTGTGCCATCATGTCATTCATCTTGGTACCAAGCTATGAAATTTCCTTATCTTTGACGTTGCATTTATCTTTGCTCTTTAGCTAGCACCACTACGTCAACCAATACAGGTTATTTTTTTTACTATATTTCTTTTTGTTGTTCTCCTCCCTGCTCATCTTTAGGGGAAGAACTTGAATGCCCATCTTCTTGTGTGTTTGCAGAGATAGTTGTTGTTTGGGCTAAATGATGACGCCGATTATAAAAGTGTGTACCAGGTTGATCATTTTCTGGTTCAACCATATAAATAGCTTCAACTCTCATGACCTCCTTTAAATTTTGATCTTCTTCCTCTTCCTCTTTAGTATAGATTAAAGATCCATCTTATACTTTCTTTTGTGATGACTCTCCTTTGTAAGCATCGTATTTAGGTTCAAGCTCATCGGATTCATGTTGATGATGATGTTGAGCATAAAGTTCATTTATATGTGTCGTCATATAAATAACTTCTACTTCCACAGTGTCCTGTTCATCATCTTCTTCTTGCACATGAATTTATGATCGACGCTTTCAATGGATCTCTGGCTCATTGTGAGGAACATACATTTCTTAAATTGGGGGACTACGATCATAGTCAACTTTCTCCCATGGGGGTGAATCTGATTGATGACGAGATCCCCTGGAGGATTCTTCAGGGTATCGACCATCATATCTTTTATCAGAGATATCCCTTCTTTTATGTATCCACTTCTAATGAGTTACTTTTGAGGTGAATTTCTAAATATGTGCATCATATGTCACACATCCTTTCTTTCTTCATAATTTTATCACGGGGCCTTGGCCTCCATATCTGCTTACCCTTTCGTCGGGACCTTTCGGCAGTGGATTCTTGGACACATGTTCCAAGTGTCATGCTTCGATGCTCACCACATGAAGCATACTTGGCTTGATGACTAGTTGCCATAAGGGATGACAATCTTCTTGGTGGAATCTCAGTATCTTCGGTCATCACTGGCCTCTGAAATTTTTTTTTTTCATTAAGCCTCTTTCCCTGGCTACTTTAAGAACATTATGTATTCTAGCAGACAATATTTCAGGTTGTCTCCTCTGTTATGGTAAAGCTTGACGTTGTTGAGTCTAAAAAGACTAATTCACCTCACTAGTAGAGCTATTCCTTTTTTTACCCATTTTAGATTATCAAAGTTGTTACGTGTAGGAATACTCACTTCTGGTGGCAGTATTGCTTGTTCATTAGGTTATTTGAATGGGATATGTTGAGCCCTCAACTCAGCATTTCTTCTTCTTCTTCTTTGCTTTCTAATTAATTTGCTTTCTGATGAGGAAGCCTCAAAAACATGTCTCCCAGGTACAATGGTTTCAGTTGGTGAAGCAATTGTACCATGAGGCATCAAAGATACAGTTTTCCCACTGACGGTTCTTTTCACTACGGGGGCTTCAGGTTAGTCTTTCAAAAATTGAAGTTCTTTTTTGGGAGAGCTCTTTAACAGAGGTTGGTTGCTGAATTGGTTGACGAGCATGATGAGTAGGAGCTTCAGTAAACTGAGGCCTTCCGGCATGACCTCGGACGAGTGCACCACGGGTGGGTACTTCAGGAGTTGTAGCTATAATAGCTGGGAAATCCAAGCTACTAAATTGAATAATAGCTCTAACATCTCCTGTGTTGATGACGGTGTTAGCGAAGCAGATGTTTGCACCATGCCCTAGTTGAACAGTGAAAGAAGTGCTCTGTAGATCCATTATGCGCAAGTAAAAGATGAGGATTAGTAATTATTAATTGTTATTTCACCTCATACTTTTAAAATTCAGAGATACTTCAGAACAAAATAATAGTGTTATAAAAAAATAAACTCTACAGAATAATTCATTCAATATAGAGTCTCATATATTAGTAATTTGAATTTATTACACATTTAAATTATCATTTTTTTGAATTTTTAAATATTTTGTTGCTACTATAGCATATATATTATTAGACAAAGATGGAAAGAGCAACTTGTCCCTGACGAAGTCCCCAAAAATCTATGGGCTCCAAAAATTCACCATCGACCACTCACATTAAAGAGAGTATATTAAATGTCGATGAAATTTTCAAAAGGCAGATGGAATAGTATATAAGACACTACCCAGGGATTTCGCCCTCATTTTGTGAGGACTTTAGATCTAGTTCCAGATTTCCTATAGGTGCAAGCACCTATAGTTAATTATCCCTCTCAATACTGAAAGAGAACTTTCAATTAAGGCTAGCTGTTAGATCGTTGAATGAGTAGTGTATAGTACCATCATGTAAAGTTTAGAATTTGGGGTTTAGAATTTATGAAATTCACCATTATTTAACTTAAAGCATATGTTGGTGGAATGATGATGTGCCCGATCTAGATCCCATGATTCCATCATCCCGGGCTATTATGGTCCCTAGTTTACTTAGTCAGAGGAGGTAGTAACTAACCTGATCGAAGGATCCTTGTCAGCAACCATAGTTTCCGTCGTCCAAGTAATCCATGTAGACCTGGGATAGTGTTTGTCCAAGGAGACAATCTTAAGTCTAACTTAACTGATAAAGGACTTTTTTCCCTATCGGATATACCCTATGATTCACATCTCAAGGTACAGAGCTATTGGAGAGCATACGGGCTACAATCATGGTCGTAATATAATGGTGTCATTTGGTGGCAACCACCCAATCAGAGGACTCTGATCGTAACTGCATCATATGTGGAGCCTATTAGCCAAACTACGCGGTCAGACGACACGGGCCACTTCCTTACTGGCATGAGATTGATTGAGAGTGAATATAGAAATATACTTTACTTGATATTGACTCTTTTATGTGCTAGAGTTTTCTTAATTTATCACCTTTAACAAATAGTTGCGGAAGGTGAATTGAATGGAGTTTGCTTTAAGTATTTAAGGATTGAATTTCATTTAATCATTTAATACTTAATAAAATATTAGATTTTGCATTTGAATTGATACTTAATTTAAATTAACATGATTTGAAATTTTAAACATATTCTAATAGTAATATCTCTTCCGATTGAAATCTCCATTCAACACAGCCATCATTGGGGAGGATGTATTATTTCAAATCCTGTCGACTCTATTAATTTAATAATATAGGATCTGATCTACTGTCATGTGACAGAATTAGCTTTTCAAATATTTTAATAAGTTAAGATTCTTTATAATATTATTACTGAATTTTTAGATTTTGTTAACCCAGATCCGATCCTAAGACCCAACCAAAAAGCAACTCGCGTGGCATCTTCAGACACTAAGTTTAAGCATTCAGCATACTATCAGGGCCCATACGAGTATTTTTGGCTTAAAATTCATCCAATTAATGAAATTATTGATTTTTGAATATCATAATTTGAATGAAAATTTTCTAACCTTTGTATTGAAGGAAGCCCCATAATTTATGCAGAATTTAATTTAGTATCACCTTTTGTCTGTTCGTACTAAGAGTTGCAAATTCAGTGACGAATGTGGAGTAGAATTAGATTTATATTTATACTCAAAATATTGTATCTTGGCTCGCATTAAACTTATTTGTTGAATCTCTAAATTTGAATAGTTGATTCATGCTCATTAATGAACAATTAAATTCTTGTAAGATTCACTCAAGCTGCTTCAACTTTTTTTAACTTGTTCGATACAAGTCAAAGCATAACTCATTCGTTTGTTAAAAAAAAAAACCCTTCTTATGTTGGTTAACAACCAGTTTGGGTTTACCAAAAATCTTTGTTCATACTTCTTAATTAAAATGTGCTATGAATCATTTTAAAGCTCTCTTTTGTGACTTTTACCCATTAGATGTGCCATATATCAATTTCACAATTATGTGGATTAGATATAGTGTAAATCGTTTTATGAATTTCATCTGGATCCCATTAATTTTGAAGATAAGCACTAAGATACACTATAAGTCTCATGTGCTTCAAGCTTGATTGTAAATATAAGATCTGAATGGCTCTTTTAAATGCTACATTCTTGCTCTATCATGAGTTTCCTAATTGAATTTGTGCTTGTAAAAAAGCTACCAAATTACTTGCACACTTTTGTCTTTAATTTGAAATTGAACATTTAGATTTACCACCAATCATTTGTCCTTTGGTATTCAATTGAGATCATTGCTTCACTTAACATCAAATGTGATTATTTAATGGTTCAATTGATTTTATTCATATTGATTACTCATTTGTAAATTTAGCATTTTGAATGTTCAAAGAGAAGCATTGCTCACATAAAAAGACTTCAAATCCAATATGAATTTATCCTTAACTCTACATCAAGTTTCATATTTATTTAATAACTAGACTTCAAATTTATCATGAGCCTCTTATGAGTTTAGTATTAGCTTCTCCAAGTTTTAATTAAAGCTTATTTAGTTTTGAGAAATTTGAAAGAAAGAAAACCCACTTTACCATGGAATTAGGTTTTAACAAGAATGGGTCTCATATTGATTCTTTGCATTTCTATAAATAAAGCTAAGGGAGGGTCTTACATTTTGTGTCATTTGCTTAAAAATGTTTTGTAGTCTTTAAGGATTTTGAAGCAATGAAGAAAATTTGCTTGCATTTGAAGTAAGTGTTGTACTCTTTAAAAGTTTTTCATTTAAGTGCTCTCCCTCTATTTTTCTTTGATTTAATGTTCATTTTAATATTTATTATGCATCTTTTATTCAATTTAAGTTTAGATGATTTATATTTAAATATGTTTAAATCCCAAATTTCAGATCATATTTCAACAGTATTCCAGCATAGGGGTGCAATATATAATAGTTTTTGGGTCTAGCCGTCACGCTTTGATGAGCGTGACGATCGGTGTTTTGAAACACCTCGGCCGATTTTCATCTCATCACGCCCTGATGAGTGTGATGGGGCCTTCAAATTTGTATAAAATCAAATACATATACATATACCATTTTCACATATATTCAAACCCATTTTGTTGCATATTTGTAATAACTGACAAGAAAATAGAAAGATTAATTGCTGTTTTAGCAACCAAATAAGAAGTGATGAGGATTGTTAAGCTTCGGTTTGTGAGCTCGGTAGCGAGAGAAATCAGGAGGAAAGGAAGGCTAGCAAGACGATGGAGTGGGAATTCGGCTTACGTGCTATAGGCGAATGGGAGTGACGGAATTCGAACCGAAGGAGGAGAGCTGTCCGTTCGACTTGCAGTAGTTACTGAGAGAGAGGGAAGAAAATGTTAGGGCTTACGGTTTGAAGGGATACGAGGGAAAAGGGGACCCCTTGCAGCTTGATGGAATCGAACGTGCGATTTTCTTTGCGGTTGAGGGAGACGAAACGAAGAGAGGGAAGAAAGGAATCGTGCGTGCGGTTTCCTTTGCGGCATGCGGTTGAGGGAGACGAAGCCGAGCGAATGCGAAAAAAGGGAAAATCGGGAGCTGAGCGAATGCTTGCCGATAGAGAGTCTACGAGCGAAAAAAGGGAAAATCTCGGCTCTCGGTTTTTTTTTTTAGGATGCTGCCTGTGAACGAGAGGGAGGAGTCGTAGTCGAGAGTCGAGTGGAGCATTCAGCTGGGAGTGAAGATGATGCCAGAGATCTTAGCGTTTTTTTTTTGGGGGACGGGCAAGAGAGCGAAAGGGGCGGACGAACAAACGAGGGATTTCTCTTTTTTTTTTTGTCATTTTGTAAAACAGCAAAAACAGGCGGGGAAATTAGTTTTAGGTTTGATTTTAAAATCAAATTTACATAAATTTTAGATTTTTGTTTTAAAATTCGGGACCGGCAAGAGAGGACGAACAAACGGGGGATTTCTCTCTCTTTTTTTTTTTTGTCATTTTGTAAAACCGCAAAAACAAGGGAAATTAGTTTTAGGTTTGATTTTAAAATCAAATTTACATATATTTTAGATTTTATTTTAAAATTGAATTTACACAGATGGATTTATCTTAATTAATTCATTTTCATTTTATTTTCACTCCACTTTTATTATTATTATTACTATTTTTAACAATGTTACATTTTATTTTATATACAAACTAATATATATACATATATTTCTAGTAACATTTTATTTTATATACAAACTAATATATATACATATATTTCTATTAGAAATGAAGAAAATATTTTAAAATGCATTTATTTATCTAATATATGTGATACATCCTCTAAAATTAATGAAGAAATCTCAGATTTTCAATGCTTCGATCTAATCACCATTTCAAACTTATATTAAATCAGTGGTGATTAACATAAGAATATCAGATCGATCCGAGCTCAATCGACTCAATTTATTGGAGCATGAAAATGGATCGATCCGCCAAATGGTCACCAAAACATATTTATAGTCGGCGCCGTCAAGACGAATCCAACGAATCCAAGATCACTCAACATCATTACGGCACGGATCATCAAAATACACCGTCGATCGGGGATGACGCCGTCAGATGGAAGTGGTTGAGTTTTCCATTACAAGGCTGCCACTCAAAATCTATAGAGCTTCATTCTCACCTTACCGGACCGATAAGACCGAGAGCTCGAGAACCACCGAATTTTGACGCATCTTGCCACCAAGAAGTTCAAGATCGTGAGTCGCCTCGTGATCGCCAGAGGACTAAAGACCGGTTCGCTCCTTTCTCCGAAGATCGAGGTTGCTCGAAGATCGTTGCCGCTTTGGGAAACTTCTCCTGGGTTAGATATCAGATTTTTCTACACCTAATATTATTTTCAGAACACCTTCTTCTCAACTAACGAGAAGCGACCAGATTCAACACATAAAAAGTTCTGACGGGCAAGCCAGTTTTTTCCTTAACGTTAATATAACTGTTCATATCCCCGCCTGTGTTGGATAATTTTGGCTTACCAAGATCTCGATCTATAAAATTTCAAGACGCAAATGTACGTGAGACAATATATAAATAGAGGACATACAACAGTTAATAATATTTATTTAAATTTTAAAATGATAATTTAATTTTTAGTCTTATTATTTTTTTTTATAATAAATTAAATATACAACATTTATTCATATTTATAAGATATATATAAATATATTTATGACATAAGTATATTTATGTTAAACATATATATATATATACACATCATAAATATATATAAATTTTTTTTTTGCATTCATTTTTTTTTCACTCCAAGAAATGAAATAATAATAAGGGTCAACAAACTTTTATAAAATTAGTTGTGAAATTATTATGAAAAAAAGTAATTTTTTTAAATTTATTGTGAATATTATAAATATTTTTTTTCAAAAATTAAAACAATAATTTTATTATATCTATCGCATTCTAATATATGTGATTCTTAAAAAGTAACTTTTTATTATAAAATTTTTGAAAAATTGTAAAAAAAATAATAGCCACGCAGATATATAATCATGTGTGTTGTACTCAAAAGTTATTTCTGAAAGATTATTTAGCCACACATAAAATGTAATAATAAATTAATTAATTCTTTCAGTGAATAAAAAATGTATATAGAGCTAAATTTTTTAATTGTTGTGCTTCAGGGCATTAACTGCATCATTGTTTTATTGTTCCTTACAGCATGAAATTTCTTTTTCATTGATCTCTCTAAAGCTGAAAAACAAAGCTTGTAAATAAGGAACTATCAGTTCAGCATATATAAGATAGTATCAAAACATTTTATAGAGAAAATCCCACAAAAAAATACCTATGATTTTTCTCCTTTGTCTATTGAATATTTGTAGGTGAAAAAAATTTTAAATTATGAAATTTTCTGAATTTTATTAATACATCTTACTAATTAATGCAATAAAATTAATCACAACAACAACAATAATAACAACAACAACAACAAGCCTTAATCTCACTAGGTGGGGTCGGCTACATGAATCTTTCATCTTCATTGTGTCCTATTATGTGTCAAATTCTCATTTAAATCAAGTATACTAAGATCATTTTTTATACATCTTAATCGAGTCTTTTTAGGTCTACCTCTACCTTTCTTAATATAAGGCAAATCTAATGCATCTACTCCTAATCGGTCATCGAATCCGACAATTTATGTGGCCAAACCATCTGCGACTTCTCTAATCTTATCTACCACCTGAGCTACTCCAACTTTTTTCCGAATATACTCATTTTGCATTATATCTCTAAGAGTAAAGCCACTCATCCACCTAAGCATCCTCATCTCTGTAACACTTAACTTAGTCTTATGCTTCTCTTTTATTGGCCAACATTATGCACCATAAGTCATTGTAGGTCTTACCACCATCTTATAAAATTTTCCCTTAAGTTTAAGTAGAACTTTCCATGATAAAGGCCGATGCATTCCTCCACTTCAACCATCCAACTTGAATTATACTAATAACATCTCCATCTATTTCACCATCATTTTGAACAATAGAGCCTAAATATCTGAAACACTCACTCTTATTAATGACTTGTTCATCTAATGTCTCAACACTACCACTAGAACTTCTACAACTAAACTTACACTCCATATATTCGCTTTAGATCTACTTAAACTAAAAAACCTTTAGACTCTAGAGTTGACCTCCATAATTCAAGTTTATGTTGACTCCTCTCTAGTCTTATCAACAAGAAGAATGTCATCACCAAAAAAGCATACATCAAGGTACATCTTCTTGTAAATGCCTAAGAACATCCATAACTAAAGTAAAAAAGATAAGGGCTTAAAGTCGATCCTTGATATAATCCAACCAAATAAGAAAATATTTTGTCAATCCTCCTTGTTCTTTGGACACAAGTAAATGCTCTAGTATACATATCCTTAATGACTTGAATACAACTATTAACTCTTTCTCTAGAACTCTCCAAAGAACATCTCTTGAAACTTTATCATAAGCTTTCTAAATCAATAAATATCATATGTAGATCCTCCTTACTTTCTATGCTTCTCCATCAAACCCCTTAACAAATGTATAACATCCATAGTAGATCTACCCATGAAACCAAAGATTGGGAGAAACTTCGTATCACATCGTAACCTATGCTCACTATTTCTCCCATAATTTTAATGTATGGCACATTAACTTAATTCCTCTATAATTTGCACACTCTTGTGCATCACCTTTATTCTTAAATATAGAACCAACAAACTCTTTCTCCACTCATCTTAAATCTTTTAGTCTTTAAAATGACATTAAAAGATTTGTAAGCCAAGAAATTCCTTGATCTCCTAAACATTTCCACACTTCTATTGGAATATTATCCATTTTTGCTTTTCACATTTCATTTTTTTAAAGCTTCACTAACTTCATTTTACTAATATAAAAAATGAAATTCTATTTTGTTTAGGATATTAAGATTGCTAAAATCAATCGATTTTCAGATCCTTCATTGAAAAGTTTATCAAAATACCTCATCCACCTATTTTCAATATCCTTTTCTAAAAAAGCATTTTATTATTTTCATCATTAATACACCTCACTTGAACTATGTCTTTACTTCTTCTATCTCTTTGGTTGGATAACTTATACATACATCTTTCACCTTCTTTGGTATCTAATCTATTGTATAAATCACTAAAAGCTAAATTTTTTGCATCATATATTACTTTCTTAGAATCTCTATGGACCACTTTATATCTTTCCCAATTCTCTGAGTTTTTACATCTAAATCAAGTTTTATAATAATACCTCTTATTTTTTATCTTTTTTTGTACACTCTGACTCCACCACCAAATATTCTTATTAAAAGAAGCTTTTTCTTTTGATTCTCCAAGCACATTTTTAACAACTTGTTTAATTTCCACATAATGTTAGCTTCCTCATGAACATTCCAAATTCTAATCTCTTGTAGCTTGCTCTTAAAAATATTTTTATTTGTGTTCTTTAAGTGTCCCCATCTAATTCTAGGATAATAATTTGGTTTATTTTTCTCTTACAACCTTTCATCTTAAAACCAACAATCGATCTTTAGATTAGATTTTACTTGAATGACCTTATGATCTTTACAATCTAAACGATCTATTTTTCTTATCAGAAAATAATTAATTTGTGTTTTACTAGATTCATTTTTATAAGTAATAATATGTTCATCTCTTTTCTTAAATAAAGTGTTAGCAACTACAAAATCATAAGCTAAAGTAAAATCTAATATAGTCCTACCTTCTTCATTAGTCACTCTAAATCCTTAACCACCAGTGAATTTTTTAAAATCTTCTACCATACCAACATGTCCATTTAAATCTTCTCCAATAAATATTTTTCTTCAAGAGGTATCTTTTGTATTAATCCTCTAATTAATTTTAAAATTTTCTGCTTACCTCCAAACCTACTTAAGGAGCATAGACACTTATAATATTGATAATCTTAGTATCAACAATAATCTTTAAAGTTATAATTCTATCTCCACATCTATTAATATTTATAATATTATCATTCAAACTTTTATCTATAATCACACCTACACCATTTCTAGTTCGACTTTTACCTAAATATCAAAGTTTAAAACCTAAATAATCAATCTCCTTGGCTTTCTCCCCAACCCATTTAGTTTCTTGAACACATAAAATTTTTATTTTTCTATGAACCATAATATCTATTAATTCCATTAATTTACCTGTAAGAGTACCTATATTCCAAGTTCCTAACCTAATTCTAGTTTCATGGACTAACTTGTTTGCCGCATCCGTCCATAATGGGAACCCTTGCTTATTTAACATCAGACTCTACCACGCAATTTCTGCACATTTTTCATCAGATTAAGTCATACAATGCCGCTTCATGACGCTAGATAACACAATGATTTAAAGGATTCATGTCATGATTATTTGGACAAGTTTTACGCTGGTTGTTGACTACCTAACACTACCCTCCACTTTTCACATCCGGACTTGGGACCGGCAATGATAGTGCTAACGCAATAAAATGATAAAAAATAATCCAAATTAAATATTAAGACTATCAAAGCCATCAAAACAAGAGCTTTTTTTTAAGGGACTGAAACCGAATCAATATGGAAACCTTTATTTAAGGTTACAGGATACATCCTAAAACCAACTTCAATTTAAATTAAATACCCTATAATGACAGGTGAGAAGCACGAGTGAAATTTAAATATTTTTATCCTGCATTAATTTATTTATCTTCAGTGTAGATTATTGGAAACAAGTTATCAGATGAAACGTAACGCAACCGAGAAGATTGAAAATGACAATAAGAGATTTTATAATGATATTATTTCATATTACTGCAGCACAGGGAAAATGTTTCCCATTTCAACGCAGTGTGCGCTGAGAGTTCCACCACAAAGATCCCAATTTTTTTGTGCTCATGCAAGGCTTAGATTAACTTTTATTATATTTAATTTTCATTTCTCCTAAAATGTCTCTTTCTGTCTGGTATATACTAAGCAGAGGAAATTGGCTTCAAAACAGAGCAGCAAGGCGAGTTGTTAGTTGTTGCTATCGATATGTGTAAATTATTGTTTTAAATATTATTCATTTTATGTATCTCCTTTTCAAGCTATGGAAGCTTCGGGCAAAACAACTATCCAGTTCCGTGTATTCAGTAAAAAGAAGCAACTTGAAGTCTATAAGAAGATGGCCATGTTTCCATTACAGAGCACGGCTTAAAAGAGGGTAGCAGTTGGAGTTTTAGATGAGAATGGAACTTTCAATTATTATTTTTTTTCGCTTAGAAACAATGAAGAGAAGGGAGTCCTAGAGCTGGATTAGGTTTTCTGAAGGTAGTTCCTGTTCATCTTATGCATAAATATAGTGAAGAAAGATGAATAGAAAAGCTTTCTTGGCTGAGCATTTTGATGCCTGTGGCATGAAGCGGGCATGGAGGCGAGAAAAGATGGACTGGCAGCCTACAAACAAATATGATAATAATAAAAAATCAAGTACAATCATAGAGAGCGAATATCAGGTTCTTCTTGCTTTAATTAAGAATGGCTCACAGATATTCATACTAGTGCAATCCAACCAAAGTTCAATCTTTAACCACTACAAATGTATTGTACCTTAACCTCGAGCACTATAGATATATTATTGGGTCCCTATAATACCTAAGAGCTGCAAGACTTGATATTTCATACAAGATGAGTAAACTTTACCGACACATGCGTCAAGGAGAGTCATTATATGCGTCTCAAACGTCTCCTTCAATATATTAAAGGTTCTCAATGCTTTTGTTTACCAATGGGCAATGTATTTGAAATGTGAGAATGATAATATATTTGTTTGAGGGCTCCAAAAATTCGACACCGACCTCTTGACAATATTGAATTGAAGAGAGCGTGATTTTAGAGTGTCAGTGTAATTTTCAGAATGCAGATGGAATAGCAGATAAGACACTACTAGAGATTTTGTCCTCATTTTGCGAGGACTTTAGATCTGGTTCTAGGTTTTCTATAGGCGCAAGCCCCTATAGTTAATTACCCCTCTCACTATGTAAGAGAGAACTTTTGATTAAGGCTAGTCGTCAAATCGCTAAATGCATAGTGTATAGTAGCAGCATGTAGAGTTTTAAAATTTAAGATTTATGAAATTTATCATTTCAACTTAAACCGAATGGTTGGGGGAATGATGACATGTCCGATCTAGATCTCAAAGTTCCTTCATCCCGAGCAGTCACGGTCCCTAGTCTACTTAGTCATAGGAGGTAGGTAATCTAACCTGACGTAAGGATCCTCATCAAGAATACACATGGGTTATGTCAAGAAATTCTTGTAGACTGGATGGTGTTTGTCAAGGAGATAGTTTTAAGTCTACCTGAGGATTATTTTCCCTATCAAGTATGATTCACAACTCAAAAGCGAGAGCCATTAGGGAGCATACTGCCACATCGCGATCGTAATATAATGGAGCCGATTGGCCAAACCACCGATCGAGACTCTCGGGAATCATCCGTGGAGCCTAAGCCACGCAATCAGAGGACATGGGTCACGTTCTTACTAGCAAGAGATTGATTGAGAGTGAACATAAGAGGACACTTGATTTGACATTAGCTCCTTTATGAGCTAGAGTTTTTTTAATTTATCACCCCTGATAAACTGTTGTGGAAGGTGAATAGATTGAGTTTGTTTTAAGAATTTATAATGATAGAGTTTCATTTAAATAGTTTCTTTTTAGATTGACATTCGATTTGAGTTAATTTAATTTAAAATTAGAATCACATTTTGTTGGAAGTATCCCCTTCGGTTGAAATCATCATTCAACGTAGCCATCATCATGGTAGCTAGTTGATTGACTTGCATATATTTAAGAGCTTTAGATCCTGTCAACTCTGTTTAGCTCCTAATAGAGGATCAGATCAACTATCACATGACAGAATTAGCCTCTCAGATATTTTATTAAGTTGACATCATTATAATAGATTTTTAGATTTTGTTAACCCGAACCCAGCCCTAAGACTAAATCGGGTACCAACCCACGCAACATCCTTAGACACTTGAATTTAAACATTCAACATAGTGTTGGGGCCCATGCGGGTATTTATAACTTGGATAATTTTATCTAATTAATGAAATCATTTATTTTAAAAATCATAATTAGAATAAAATTTCTTTCATAATAATTAAATTTTTAGGTTTTGTTAACCCGGACTCAGTCCTAAGACCAAACCGGGAAACAACCTCACAGAAGATCCTCCTCACAAAATTAAATTTTATTCGAGTAGTATCTGCTCATGCGGGTATTTATAGCTTAGATAATTTCATCCAATTAATGAAATTATTGATTTTGAAAATTATAATTTCAATGAAATTTCTTTTATAATAATTGGATTTTTAGGTTTTGTTAACCCGGACTCGGTCCTAAGACCAAATCGGGAAACAACCACAAAAGATCCTCGACACTAAATTTAAGCATTATTGGGGGCCCATACTAACTGACTTAAATAATTTTATCTAATTAATGAAATCATTGATTTTCAAAATCATAATTAGAATGAAATTTCTTTTATAATAATTGGATTTTTAAGTTTTGTTAACTGCAGGTCTAAGACCAAACCGAAAATAACAAGAACATCCAAACACTAAATTTAAGCATTCATTAGTATTGGGTGATTAGTAATTTAGGTAATTTTATTTATGAATTATGAGATTGATTTTGTATTTTAGTTTAATTCTTATTTAGCCTGCGCAGCCTTTTTAGATATTAAAATTTACACTTGAAACCTCCATGTTCGAGCACATGCAGTGTTTATAGCTTAGATAATTTCACCTAATTAGTGATTTCATTGATTTTAAAAATCATAATTAGAATGAAATTCCTTAATTTTTAATTAAAGGAAGCCCTATGATTTTTGTAAATTTTAATTTAGTATCGTCTTCTATCTGCTTATACAAAGAGTTGCAGATTCGATGGTGAACCTTATTTGAAGTTATAGATTCAAAAGACAGTTTAATTTATTATTTTAAAAGAAAATTTACCCCTCAGAGTAGCTTTCATTTTCGCCATCTTTTTTTTTAACTTTCCTACATTCATTTTTCCCCTCTTTTTCTTTTGAAAGTGGAGCATTCACTATCCTTTCTAATTTTTATAAATAAGGACAAGAGGGAGTATCACATTCCATTCCATTTATTTGAAGGGTTGGAGTTGGAGCATTTGAAAGAGAACGGTTAGAAACTTTAGTGGGCTTTCAATTCTGCTTAGATAAATTTCGTAAGTGCATTTCACCCCTCCTTTTGTTTTACTTTTTATGTTTATTGTATGTCATTTTACTTTCCCCCTTTTTTATTTGATGGTTTTAGTTTAAGATTAGCTGTAGGTTTCCTTACTTAACGTTCTTAAGCCAGTTCATTTCACTTTCCCTTTTTTTCCTAAGCCAAAGATTTGGAATTTTGGCCTCAGATCATCCCAGATCTCGAGTATTTTGGCTTTCTCGCCTCATGAGTAGTGAGTGGTGTCTTGTATTAGCGTCGTCTTCACACCTCACCTCATGGGCATTAAAACTTGCAAAAAGAGAAATGCAGTGCAAAGTGTATTTGTTTCATTTTTTTTCTAAGTCTAGAAATTAGACAAAATTTAGGCAGCATTTCGTCTAAGGGGAGCGACATCTAACGGATGTTGGCTTACTCAATATGTCCTCATGAGCATAGCGAGCAGTGTCTTGTGGTACCACAGCTGGCTTTTCATCTCCTCGCGCCCTCATGAGCACGACAAGGTCATCAAAGCTGTAAAGAAATATAAGCATGTATATATATCAACATTCACAGATCCCGCATGTTCTGACTCATTTTCCTGCACGCTGCAAAGATCGGCAAAGAGATGGGGTTGGATATGTCAGAAACCAAGAGAAGAACCCGCCTCTTAGTGGTGTTGCTTCTCTGGTTGCGGCGAGGCAAATTCGAAGTGGTAATGCAAGGAATTCCACGTCGAAAACTGAAAGAAGAACTCGCCTCTTGACGGTGTTGCTTCTCTCGATTATGGCGAAGTGAAGATAGGAAGGGTGATGCAAGAAGGGCGACGCCGAAAATCGAAAGAAGAACCCGTCTCTTGATAATGTTGCTTCCTCCATTTGCAGCGAAGCAAAGATTGGAAGGATAATGCGATGAGTGAGATCGAAAAGAAGAACTCTTGTGTTCTTGATAAGGAGATTGTGACGAAATGAAGTAGAAAATTTGGATTTGGAAAATGGGGAAATTTTCGGATTGAAAAAATGAGAGAATTTGAAAGTTGATTTTCAGTTTTGTTGAAAATGAGGGAAAAATAGGGGTGGATTTTAAGTTTTTGTGGAAATAGAGGAAAATCGGAGAGCCGAAATGAATTTAAGGGAAGGGGAAGGTGCAATTTCGATTTTGTGTGAGGAAAAATAATTGTGGAAAAGAGGAAGGAGTGGAAAATGGAGAAAGGAAAGAAGATCATCTTACCCTTTTTCGGTTTGGAAGAGGAGAGAAAATGGGAGAGCTCTTACTATTTTTTGGAGGAAAGAGGAAGGGAAAAAAATGGAATCCTTCTCTTCTCAGGGAAGTAGAAAGGAAGCTGTTAAAGGCTTCGGAGGGGAGCGGTTGGAGGTCGGCGTGAGAGGCTGCGTGTGTGGGTTTCCTCGGAGAGGAGAAAGGCCTTGCTCGGATCACATGAAGGGGATGGTTCTCAGTGTGTGGTCGCGTGAGGGAGGGAGTCGAGAAGGATTAGACCTACTCACTATTAGATTTAAGTTTTTTTAAAGTTGATTTTTAAATTGATTAATCATCTTTAATGTGAATTTTATGCTAATAAAATCACATGGTCAATATATATATCAATTTAAAGTTATTTTGATGTTTCGAACACAACAGCACAGTATGTTTTGTAATCAGAGGTCGTTTGGTTCAAATCGGCGTCAAATTAGTTCAATTTCAACTCAAAATATGCGTCACCGCTTTCTACCGCTCGACACTCATGCAGACTTGTCCAAATTGAGTTTGAACAGTCTTATTCGATAGATTTTGATGTTTTGAAGCTAACGATGCAATCAATTTTGTGAACAGAGGTCGTTTGGCTTGCGTCGGTGCCTCCTGACTTTGATATACGTGCAAGCGCATTGATGACTCAGTCACTTGATCGGTTGATCATCAGGTTATGTAATATTTATATTCTAACTAGTTTCGATGTTCTGAACATGATGGAGAAGTCCGTTCATCGATTGGAGGTCATTTCGATCATTTTCGATGACGCCCGGTGCATTTTAGCCTCGATTTATGCACTGTCACTTTCAATCATTCGACATTTGCATAGACTTGTCCGAATTGAATGCGGATAGTCTCATTTGATAGTTTTCAATGTGACGAAGCTAACGACATGATCAATTTTATGAATGAAGGTCGTTCGGATATTATTGTAGCTTCTCGACTCTAATATATGCGTTGACATATTGATAGCTCGATCGCTTGAGTAGTTGATCTTTAGATTATGCAATATTTATATTCTAATCAATTTCAACATTTTAAATACGACGGTGAAATCTGTTCATCGATCAAAGGTCATTTTGACCATTTTCAATGATGTCAAGTGTATTTTGAGCCCTAATTTGCGTACTGTCACATCCGAAGTCTATCAGAATCGACTTGTGGGCTTGACTCGCCTTATGACACATATGTGGAAGTCAACAAATGTCCCCCCAACAAATGTGATTTGTGCATTGAGTGAGTCACGTTTGTTGAAAACTGATTGACCCATTGGACTGGCCTCAGAACTTGGATCATTTCTGCTTCGCTTGCAATAGTTTACAGAACTTTTGATAGAATTTGTCATTAATATGATACTTTATTTTGGACATGCTATGTAATAGGATTGACCAATTTATCAGAATTGACGTGTCAGATAGATAAAAGTTCCTACACCATCTACTTTTGCTTGATTTTGCTGAAGATATCTTTCTTTTATGTCCTTGCAGATTTAAGTCTCCTCCAACCCTAGCATCGTGCTTGGTTGGGTTTGATGGAGGAATTGGTTTATTTATTTTGAGGAAGGATTTTGGTGAGGAACTAGTTTATCCACGCATGGTTGGATTTGAAATTTCTTCTATCTTAGCCTGAAGCGTGACGGACGTGATGAAGGAATGACCTGATTTATCCCTATTGACTTGTCAGAAAGTGTATGTATACCATGAATCATGTGCTAGCTGCTTTGACGGATTTGTTGAAGGGTACATGCAGATGACCCAGCCTTCTCACTTATATATGGTCAATATTAAGTTATCAGTCTAGCAATGTGTGCTTTAACAGATTGAATAACCATAAAATTCATTTAGTTCGGCCATCGGCTTTGTATAAACTATGGAATTTCTTCCTCGGTTCTGTGCTTTCTTCTTTGACGGACTTGATGAGGAGATTGACTTCGATCTGTGCTTTGAGCTTGATCAGATCATTTGAGAATAAATTGAGATATTATCCTGCAGGCAATATATAGATTGATTTGAGGTAGCCCTGAATTGAGAGTTTTCTTAGATTGTCTTAGTCTGTCGATTAAGTAGAAAGATCTATTGGATCCTGGTTGCTTATAATCACTAAGTTGGATCTGGTTTGAGATTGAATAGCTATCATCATTGGACTGACGAGTAGGGGCTCTTTCACTGCGGCCTTTTCTTATGACTTGTTGAGTGAGGAGAGCATCAGTAACTTGACCATTTGTGGGCTTATTGAGCTTGACCTTTAGAACCTACTCGAGTTTTCAACTCAAGCTGTAATGGGTTGGTAGTTTTGTCATTAGACTAATGAACGGGGGCTCTTTCACTGTGGCTTTTTCTTGCGACTTGTTGAGTGAAGAGAGAGTCAGCAACTCGATCATTTGTGAGCTTATTAAGTTCGATCTTTAGACCCATTCGTGTCCTAGACTTCAAGATGTGGAAGTTGATATTTTTTAAATCAGTTGATTGAAACTTCAAAAATCGAGAGTTCTTCTAGCTTGATCTCTAGAATTTTGGCAAATCTGGGAAATAAATTTCTTGACATTTAGGATTGTCTTTTCATGCATAGAAATAGATTCTTTTGCTCATACAATAACCTGCAACTTAGTAATGATAGTTATGGATATATCTAGAGATTTCGGCATAAAGTTCAATGTCAACCTGAATCAAAAAATATTTGAGGATCTCGTCTTATAACACAACTTCAACTCAAATAAACTTAACATAGATTAAAAATGCCCCCTGTCTTGCAGAGGGAATTCTAAAGCACATTTAAATGAACTTTTCAGATGAAATTATGCAATACATCAATATTTGAGTTGATATGCTCTCAATAGAATCTTGACATGTAACATTGATTTCATCTATGTATAGAAAGCTAAAATGCCCCTTGTGAAACAGGAGAATTTTCACAGAAAAGTTTTTTATCTGGAGTGAGTATATTTATTTAGGGATCTCGGCATGAAGCATGATATCAACCTAAATATATATACTAAAAAAAATTCTCCCTGTCTTGTAGGGAATTTTTATTGTACTTCAGGAATGTATTCCTCATGTGCAATACTTTTTCAAGTATCAAACATTAATTGGTGGCATTGGTCTTTCACCTTCTAGGTCAATGAGTTGGTATGCCCCTCCATGATACACTTTTTTAATGATAAAATGGCCCTCCCAATTAGGCTCAAATTTGCCACCAAATTTTTGATTATGAATAATTGGTCTTCTCAGCACTAGGACTAATTCTTCTTTTTGGAAAGTTCAAGGCTGCACCATATGGTCAAAAGCCCTAGACATCTTTACTCGTTAAACCTCCAAATTTTGATGAGCTTGCAATCTAACTTCATCAAGTGCATCGAATTCCTCCATTCTTAAATGAGCATTTTGATCTTCAGTTAGATTGTACTGGATGGCTACTCCAAGTGAAGGCAACTCAACTTCAAACGGAATAGCTGCTTTAGTTCCAAATACCAATGAATAGGGAGTGGCTTTAGTCGGCGTCTTGTAGGTAGTTTGATACGCCCATAGAACCTCTATTAGCTTTGTATGCCATTATCTTTTATTTTTTGTGAGAATTTTCTTGAGCAGTTTGACCAATGTCTTGTTGAAAGTCTCTACCAAACTATTTGATCTTGGATTATATATCGAAGAGTATCGTCAATCAATTTTATGTCGATCGGAATCTATAAATCTTTATATTTTTGAAAGGTGTGCCATTATCAAAAATTATTCGGTGTGACACTCTAAATCTATAAACTATGTTATGTGAAGAAGTTAATCACTCGATCAGTAGTAATTTCTTTAAATGGAGCAGCTTCAGCCCACTTGGAAAAATAATCAGTCATCGCTAGGATGAAGCGGTGTCCAACTGATGACGGTGGATCAATTGGCCCAATTACATCTGTACCCTAGCATTCGAATGACCAAGTTGCTATCATTGGTTGTAGTGGATTCGGAGGTTGATGAATGAGATTCTCATGTACTTGACACTCATAACACTTTTTAAGAGTGTTTAACATAGTCTCTCACCATAGATGGCTAATAATATCACATCCTTTTGATCTTTACTGCCATCTTGACACCTGACATATGTGCACCATAAAGTCCTTCATGAACTTCAACCATCACTTTGGTATCTTCATCTATATTTAGGCATCTTAGCCATATTTATTTGAAAGATCTATAATATAGAGTATTATTGATGAAAGCATATCGTAGCATTCTCTTCTCTATTTGAGCTGTCAGTGATTTATTATTTGGTAATTTACCTTCTTTAAAGTAGTCGATGAAAGGTTGCCTCCAATCATGTGGCTCTTCCATGATAAAGGCTTCACATTGCATTTCTGAGGCAATATGGTATAAATCCTTATTGATTTTGGGGAGTATGAGGAGCAACCTGAGTCACATCTTGCTGAGTTAGATTTGATAAACCCTCTACCTATGGGGATTGATACTTTACTAGCTCTAGCACTCGTCGAGTAAATATGTTGATCATGACATAATCATCATTCATACTTGCCATTTCCTTATCTAATTTTGCTAAGTAATCGACTTTGCTATTCTCAAATCGAGAGACTTGAGTTAGTGTGATATTTGGTATTTGCTTCATAAGCTCAAGAACTCGCCTGTGATAGAAAGCTAACTCAAGCTTGTTGATTTTATAGATGCCAAGTACTTGGTTTATAATAAGCTGAGAATCACCAAAAATATGTAAGTTTTGAATGCCTATGAAAATAGCTTCTTCAAGACCTGCAACTAGTGCTTCATACTCGGCTTCATTATTAGTTCTTTACTCAGTCAACCCATATGATCATCTCATTATCCCCCCTTCTGGTGTTATGAAGACGATGCTGATTCCTGCTCTTGCTTTTAAGAAATTTAGATGTTGGAGTTGTTTGATCGATGAGGCTCCATCAAAGTACATTTTCCAAATTTATGATTTTTCTCTTTCATGAATGAGCATGATTTTCTCATCGGGCAAATCATCATTAAAAGAAGAGTCTACAAGGTTGGGATGTGCAACAAGAAAATCTGCTAAGACTTGTCCCTTCACTGCTTTTTATGGAACATATGTGATATCAAATTATAAAAGCAATACTGCTCATCTTGTCAAGCGACCTGTCAACGTTGGTCTTGTCATCAAATACTTCAGTTGATCGATCCTTGAGATGTGGGTAATCTTGTGAGATAACATATAGTGATGAAGCTTTTAGACTACAAAGATCAATGCTAAACTATGCTTCTCTATTGGAGAGTATCTCATTTCTGCTCTTATTAATCTTCGACTAATACAATAAAGAGCATTCTCTTTGCTTTCTTCATTGTGTTATGACAATAATGCTTCGAGTGACTCTTCTAATATAGTTGTATATAGAATGAGGGGCTTCTTAGGAATAGGCAATGTCAGGATTGCTGGATTTAACAAGTAGCTTTAATGCTATTGAAGGCTTCTTGACACTCTTTGTCCCATTTGAATGGAGCATCCTAAGGGCATATCGGTTGAAGTAGATTCTTCTTTTTTATCAATCAAAACCCCATCCCAAACTGTACAAGCTTCTTCTAAAGCATACGGCTTTCTAGACGTATATTATGATATCTAGACAGATAGATCTTTTATGAATCGTATGATGAAATACCACATGAGTGGATATATAGGAATCCAAATATGTCGAATCACTTATGTTATGATCTTCTACATCCTAGGTCTCCCCGTTCTGTCATCTAGCTTATGTTCTTCATATAGCATTCAGACCAGATGACTCTATAAAATTACGTCGATACTTGCACATATTACGGGTAACGTAGGAGACATCTCTATTTTTCCCCGGAGGGTCTTTCTAATTATCACTGCTTAGCTTTCAATTCGCCTCTGACCATTAAATGAAATGTAAATAACTCATCCTCCTCTCTTTGAAATAAGGGGCACTTCCAGTTCTGTGTGCGCTTCAAATTGCATTGTACATCCAGAATAGACCTAAGAATACATGACCCCAAGCAGATACTTGACATGTTCCCCCCCTACCAGGCCCATCACAAGGAAAACGAAAACCAAGATTTGCTTTATCAGGTATCAAATGGGAACTGCGAGCAAATAGAACACCTTTCAGTAGGATCAATACAGTCACATGAATTGTAAATGCCTTGTCGTCATCAAACTTACTAAAGGCCATGGATACATCATTCTTTTAATTGAAGTTCTATCAGGGTGGTGACCAACTAGTTAAGAGTTAAGGCGGATCAAGGGGGATTGAGTGAAAGTCACAGAGTCCTTTTAGGATGGAAAATGAGACAAATTTGCTCCAGAGTACAACAACTCGGTAAAAGAAAGCGAATATGGTTTTTTTCCAAATTCTTTAGCTAGATCTAAGAGTCAAAATAGCATAGAAAACCACACTCAAAAAGGGCGGCGAAGGGTGGTAGAGCATTTTCTTGCTCCAAATCTCAAAATGGAAGAGGCACGGCTTTCTTGAATTTGTAAGCCAAAGAATGAGGGAGGTTTAGGTATCGATGGAAGAGTGGAATCGAGCTTGCATGGTGAATCACCTATGGGATCTTATCATTAGAAGGACTCGTTATGGGTCAAATGGATATATGACAAATACAGAAAGAAAAGACAAATACATTTGGAGCATTGAAGAGCATGTCTGGGCGTGGAAAGGCATAATTTTTCAGAGGGCATGGCTACTAAAGCACATACAAGGAAAGGTGGGCCATGGGATCCACTTCAACCTGTAGTATGACCCGTGGGTGAATAGCATATAAATTCTCTTGCTGATGATCTTCTTCATCAACATTTAAAATGGTTGACAGCGTCCTGATAGGTTTGATATAAACTGATGGATGAATGCAAGCTATCTTTGTAAAGAACGGAGATGACGCAAACTCTTCAGTGGAGGCATCTCCATGATTGCCTTGATTTTAGCAGGATCAATTTCAATACCTCTGTGACGTACGATGTACCACAGGAATTTTTTAGAGGATACCCCGAATGCACATTTTAGAGGATTCATGTTGAGATCATATTTTTTTATTCTCTCTAATACAATTCTCAAGTCTTCGAAGTGGTTTTCACGATTCAATCTCTTCACTGCCAAATTCTCAATATAATATTCCACCTTCTAATGAATCAACTCATCAAAAATATGTATCATGGCTCTTTGGTATGTAGCTCTAGCATTTTTCAAGCCAAAGGGCATGATCGTGTAGCAATATATAGCAATAGGTGTTCTGAACAATGTATGTCTTTCATCTTCAAGCGCCATCTTGATTTGATTATATCTCGATGATTTATCCATAAATGAGAACATGTCATAATTGGAGGTGTTGTCCACTAGTAGTTCTGATATTGAAAGCAAAAAATCATCTTTTGGGCGCATCTTATTTAGGTCCTGGAAGTCAATGTAGAGATGGATTTGGCCATTCTTCTTTCTCAGTGGGATAATGTTGGCTATCCAATCAACATACTTCTCCTCTCGGATGAAGCCTACTTCGATCAGCTTTTTAATATTTGCAATTACCTGCTCTTCGATCTCCAATCTCATTCACCTAGGAGTTTGCTTAACATGCATCGCATCTGGTTTAATAGCTAGTTTATGAACTGCTATATTAGTGGATAAGCCTAACATTTCAAAATATGTCCAGGCAAAGCAATTCCTGAATTCACAAAGTAGCATTTTTAGCTTTTCAACTTTCTCATCTGGTAGAAGGGCATTGACGAAAGTTGGACGGGGATCATCCTCAGCTCATAGATTGATTTCTTTAAGTTCATCCATAGTAGCTATTTCTCCACCATCTTCGAGTTCTTAGTGCGAGCTTCTACTTCTTCATCATTTTAAGGAGAATTTCATAGGAATCATCTTCTTTTACGTTACTTATGAGTCTCGATCTCTATTATATTATAACAGCTTTTGATGTGATTTGGATGATAAACTTTAGTGATAAACTTATCACTTTTTCATGACATGTGAGGACTTCTATGGCTCCACATCTTGCTAAAGATTTGAGTCCTATATTTAGTAGTTCCAATATGAATTCCAAGCTTATGCATCATTCTTCGCAAGTTCTGTGGATAATATATTGGTATTCTTGTTGGCACTATCTCATCGGAATTTTTATGTTAAGCAAGCTGCTCAAAATTGTGAGGCTGAGACTCTTCAAATTTGTAAAATAGAGTTCATGTTTCATCGCTCTCACTCAATGACGACACATAGAATCTTATCAATTCTTTAATATTATGAACCTCCCTTGGAGTGATTTCTTTGAAGCACTACTAAGGGATGGGTATAATTTTGAGTGAGTCATGTAACTTTGCCAAGTGAGCTATCCTCCTTGACATGATCATCTGAACTCTATTTTCATAAGTAGATTCAAAGTAATAGTCTGAATCAGAATCACTTATTTCATACTCTGCCTTTCTTGAAAGCTTATAAGTTCCCTTAGGTTTGACAGGAATATCTTCTCCTTCTGTGTCACTTCCCAAATGAGGAACTAATTTTCTTGATTTAGGTGCATAATCAAGTGCTTTAGGGAGAATCATCATTGCCTTCTTCCTTCCACTTTGCTTCTGCTCTTTCACCTTGTGAAATTACTTTTTAGTTCCTGAAGTGGATGCTACCACTTCAAGAGGCTCTATTGGCTTAGGCTCTTTAGGAATGAAATATTTTGCATCTTCATAGATCTTTGCTTCATTGATGGAGAATGGTTGTAGGTTATCAAAAATTTTGAATTCATCTCCATTTTTTAGATACTTTATACATTGATGCATAGTTGATGGGACCATGCCATACTCATGCAGCCACGGCCGGTCCAAGAGAGCTCTAGATGATGTATCAACATCGATTAGATGAAACTTAGCTTCTGTATATAAATCCCTGAACTTGAGCTGGAGAATAAAAGAACCCAGAGTTTTCTTGCCCTTTTCATTGAAGCCATCAACTTATCTCTCCCAAGATGTTGGATATCAAGTAATAATCCTCTTAATACCTTTAGACTCATAAATTGATAGAAGAACCTGGATCAATCAATATTCAGCTGATCAAGATGCCATCACTCTCTACAGTAATATATAAAGGACAGTTGTCATATGTCATTCCCAACATAAGATCTTCTTCAAAAAATATGATTATTGGGAGATCTTGAGTTTGCAATGCTTCATTCATGTATTTTTCAGTAAAGTAAGCTTCATAACTCTCCGGATCTTTGAGAGCATGTATCAGAGTTTCTTGGAGTTCTTTTGACATATATAGAGCCTCGTACACACTTAATTATGCACGGATCTTTCTCAAGTGTGATAGAATATTATAATATATTTTCTCGCTTAATTTAGGCTTTATCCTAGGATTTTTAGGAATTATATCCTCTTTTACTTCAGTTTCTTTGCCTTTGTCTTTATTTACATTTCTCTTCTTTGATAAAGGCGGTAAGACTTTACCACTTCTCAATTGAACTTGAATCTCCTTATCTTGCTCAAATTCTTCTGAAGAGGCAGTTTCTTCAAGTTCCCTTCTTATTCTAGAAGATTGGCCAAAATGGCTAAACTCATTTTTCAACGTCATACATTTCATACGTGATGATATCGATAAGTCTGACTCTTCTTTGTCAGAAAAATATAGATCTTCATATGAACTATTATTATCTTGTTGAGTCAATAAACAAAATTTGGACGCTAGCTCCTCAGGCTCTTCTTGCTTTGCTGACAAGAATTATGATGGGTTGGCCAGGTCTATCTGACTACCCTTGTCATCTCAGAGTAAATGATGTTGAAGGACATCTTACATCAAGCAGATAATTCGGCATGTCTATATTGGATAAGATTCACCATTCTCTTCCACATCTGATTCAACAAGGTGAAGTTTAGGCATGAAGTCTGCAAGCTTAAATGGCTGCCTTACCGGTTGGTGATAGATACTCTTCTAAATTATTAATGATCCTTTGAGTTGTAGTTCTCTTCTTGATCTTCTTTTTCTTAGCCAGCTTCTTTGATTTATGAGACATGTGTTTAGTATACTGCTTCTCATGCTGTGATGAAGTAGCCTTATCAGAATGCCGCTGAGAAGCCCAAATACTTGGTTTAGGCATCTTTCTTAAGTCCATATAGGTTCAAGTGGTGATTTCCACTTAACACTAGAGACATTTTTTAGCTGCTTCAGCATTTTCACGATCTTTTTGGAGACTATTGTTTCCCATTCTTCAGTCTGAACTTATTTTACCTTCTTTTTATCTTTGATGGATGATACGGAAGAGCACGTAATCATCCTTGTAGATTCTCTTTTCAGGTTGACTAGAACACTATCGGATAGTGTAAATTCATCTTGCCAATACTTCCTTTCTAGCCAATCCTTCAAGACATAACAATCTTCGATATGATGACTGATCATCTGATGATAGGGACGGTAATTTGGATTGACTTGATCGACTTCTTCTTCGAGCCTTTTATTTTCGTAAGCGTAGAGCTTTGACTACTTGCCAAAATAATTTAGTCACATTGTCCCTTCTAAATGAATATTATTTGTTCATCTTTTCCTTAAGAGATGGCCGCATTCTCTCATTATCTCTTGTTGCTTGTTTTGGAGGCTCCCCACCACTTGGAAAAGTTCAAGGTTTTTCATTGCCTCCTAATACCAATTGTGGCTATATATTAGAATAAACAGGCTTCTTTCCCTCATCATCATTGTACATTGGCTGCTTTCCTTTATCCACATTATATATCACCCATTTTTTGCCATTTGAGCTATAAGAAGCTACACGAATTTCATTTCTTCTTGAGTCTGAAGGTTTATTTCTCTTAGCTTTATCTGCATAGACTTCAGACTTAGGGCGATTCAACTTTTTGAATTTAGCCACCATATCAAGCAAGTCCTGGAATATTGCAATTGACACCACGCATAGAAATGGTGTCATTTTATCATCCATATTGCTCATTAGCAATTGGATCACATGTTCGCACTTCATACTTAGGTTGCGCCAACAACTTATGAATTTTGTCACTGACTCATTTTTCCTCCTTTTTAGCAAGGCAAGGTCAACGATTGTGATTTTCTCGGTTGCACTCGCGAACCTCTTCACAAATATAATCTCTAATTCAGCAAATATTTTAACTCAATCATTTAACAATTCTGCATACCATTTGAAAGTGGTTTAGGTCAGGCTACTGACAAATTGATGGAAAAGTAGTACATCATTCCCTCCTATGTTACCACAAGTAGCCATAAATTGGGCTAGATGTTGCTTTGAATTACCAAGCCCACTAAAAGTATTAAATTTTGGCACTGAGTAACCTTTAGGGTATGATACTTTGTCATATTCAGCTGGGTAAAGGTGGCCCTTACTCACCAGCTTTTCATCCTACTCTGAGGCTATGACTGCATTTATCTTCTCATTGATTATTATTTCTAGCTGAGCAGTTGTTACCGTTCCAAGTGTGCTAGCCAAATTTTGAATTGTCGGCTGGAGAGGTAGTGGGTTAACTTCGCCGCTCGCATATGTACCGTAGAGCTTGAGGTATCACGGTGGTATATAAGTTGTATTATTATGTTGATTAGCGACGTGTGATGACTTGATGTGCTATTCTTCTGTAATATTTTCATCATGATGTTCATTTGTACTATCATATCATTCATTTTGATACCAAGCTATGCAATCTCCTTATCTTTGACCTCCATTTGACGCTGCATTTCTCTTTGCTCTCTAGTGTCATGGCCAATCAAGACAGTTTCTTCTTCTTCCTCTACTTCTCTTTGTTTTGCTCGCTCATCTTCGGGAAGAACACCGCCTCTTCTCCTCATTTCTGGGTAGCTATTGATAGGTCAATGACGACGTCGATTATAAAAGCATATCGTCGAGCATTTCGTTCAACCATATAGATAGCTTCGACACCCATGATATCTTTCTCATTCTGATTTTCTTCTTCTTCATCTTTAGCAGAGATTGAAGATCCCTCTTCTATTTGCTTCTGTGAAGACTCTTCTTCATAAGCATCAAATTCCAGTTCAAGTTCCCTGAGTTCATGTTGCTGCTGATAGTGCTGAGAGGAGAGTTCATCTATATATCTGACCATATAGACAACTTCCACTTCCATAGTGTCCTCTTCATTATTTTCTTTTTGCACATGAATTTTCGATCGGTGTTTCCAGTGGATCTCTAGTTCAATGTGCAGAACAAACACTTCTTCTATTAAAGGACTACGATCAACGTAAACCTTCACTTGTAGGGGTGAATCTGATCGGTGATGGGATCCCCTAGAGGATTCTCCAAGGTGTCGACCATCATGTCTTTCATCAGTGATATCCCTTCTTTTGGGCATCCACTTCTGATGAGTTATTTTTGAGGCAAATTTCTGAGTATATGTATCAGATGTCACACCTCTTCCATTATTCAAAGTTTCATTACAAGGCTTTAGCCTCCATATCTGTTTACCCTTTCGCTGGGACCTTTCGAGGATTCTTGACACGCCAAGTGTCATGCTCTGATGCTCACCATGCAAAGCATACTGGGCTCGATGGCTAGTTATCAAAAGAGATGGCAACTTTCTTGGTGGAGCTTCAATATTTTCCATCACCACAGGCCTCTGAAATCTTCTTTTCATTAGGCCTCTGACCTTGGCTTCTTTGAAAACTTTATGTATCATGGCAGACAGTATTTCAGGCTATCTCCTCTATGGTGATGGAGCTTAACGTGGTTGTTTCCAGAAGGACTGATTTATTTCTCCAGTAGAGCTATTCCTCTTTACCCACTTTAGATTGTCAAAGTTGTTGTGGGTAGGAATACTCGCTTCACGGCGATTGCTTGTCACATGTGGTTCAAAGGGGATCTGAGCGCTCAAGATTTCTCCTTCTTCTCTGTATTGTGGTTAATTTGCTCCCTGATGAGGAAGCTCCATGATCATGCTTTCTGGGTACAAAGGGTTCAGTCGGCACAACAGTTGTACCACGAGGTATTAAAGGCATAGTTTTCCCACTGACGGTTCTTTTCATCATGGAGGCTTTAGATTGACCTAGCCTTTTGAAAACTGAAGTTCTCTATTGGAGAACTCATTGACAGTGGTTGACTGTTGAACTGGTTGACGCACATGACTAGAAGGAGCTTAAGTATCTTGAGGCCTTCCAGCATGGCCTCGGACGAATGTACCATAGGTGGGTACTTGTGAGTTCAGTTGACAATAGTCGAAATTCAAGCTACCAAATTGAATTATAGCCCAACATCTCTGTTGATGATACTGCGTGATGTTCACACCTATAACGGTGAAAGGAGTGCTTTGTCGATCCATTCTGCAAAAGTGAAAGATGAGAATTAGTAATTATCAATTATTATTTCACCCTATACTTTCAAGATGTAAAAGTACTACAGAAAAAATAATAGTGTAATAAAGATATACTCTACAGAATGATTCATTCTACATAGAGCCTCAAATTAAATTTATTACACACTTAAATCACCATTTTTTGGTTTTAAATTTTCAAAAAATTTATTGCTACTATAACACATATATGACTAGCCAAAGATGGAAAGAATTCGTCACTTATAAGCCATAATCGTGGGCTCTAAAATTCATCACCTCTCGACCTTATTAAATTGAATAGAGTGTGATTTTAAAGTGTCGGTGTAATTTTTAGAAGGTGGATGGAATAGTAGATAAGACTCTACCCAAAGATTTCATCCTCATTTTGCGAGGACTTTAGATCTGGTTCCAGGTTTCCTATAGACACAAGCCCCTATAGTTAATTACCCCTTTCACTAAGTTAGAGAGAACTTTCAATTAAGGCTAGTCGTTATATTACTAAATGCATAGCGTATAGTAACAGCATGCAGAGTTTTAGAATTTAATATTTATGAAATTTATCATTTCAGCTTAAACCGGATGGTTGGGGTAATGATGACGTGTCTGATCTAGATCTCATAGTTTTCATCATCGTGGTCCCTGTCTACGTCGAGGAGGAGGTAAACTCAACTGATAGAAGGATCCTCATCAACAACACATGAGTTATGTCATCCAAGAAATCCTTGTAGACCTGGGGTGGTGTTTGTCAAAGGAGACAATCTTAAGTTTACCTTAGCTGACAGAGGACTGTTTGCCCTATCAAGTATATCCTATGATTCACAACTCAAAGGGCAGATCCATTACGGGCATACGACTACGTGATCGTAATATATTTGATTGGCCAAACCACCGTCATGACTCTCATCATAGCACTTGCTGTAGAACTTCTAAACCACGCAATTAGAGGAGATATTGATTGATTGAACTTGCATATATTTTTGAGCTTTGTAGCCACTTAATTTGCTAAATATTGCGTAACATGATAGATTATTAATTTTTTTTAATGAAATCATTTAAATAATTTTTAGATTTTGTTAAAGATTTAAGACTGATTATAATCATTTGAAGATTTTAATATTAAGCATATTGCATCAATATAGCTTAGATAATTTCATTTAGATTAATGAAATTAGCTGATTTAAAATCATAATTTAATGAAATTTTTTTTTTAATTGAATTAGGTTTTGTTAACCCGGAGCCTAAGACTAAATTGGGCAACAAGCGTCTGAATTTAAGTATTAAGCATAGTGTCGGGGCCCATGCGGGTATTTATAGCTTAGATAATTTCATTTAATTAATGAAATTATTGATTTTAAAAATCATAATTATAATAAAATTTCTTTTATAATAATTGAATTTGTAAGTTTTGTTAACCGGACGGTCCAAGACCGAAACAACCCACATGACATCTTACTTAAATTTAAGCATTCAACGTAGTGTCAGGACCCTTGTAGGTATTTATAGCTTAAATAATTTCATCTAATTAATGAAATTATTGATTTTGAAAATTATAATTAGAATGAAATTTCTTTTATAATAATTGGATTTTTAGATTTTGTTAACCTGGACTTGGTCCTAAGACTAAGCCGGGAAACAACCCGCACAGCATCCTTAGACATTAAATTTAAGCATTCATAATTAAGGGGCCCATGCGGTGATTATATTAAATAATTTTGATAGATTGAAATTTTTTTTATATTTTAGTTTAATTGTTAACTCTATCTGACATTAAAATTTCTTGAAACCTCCTGTCGACAGTGTTTATATTAAGTAATTTTATTTCTAATTGATTTTTTATTTTTGAAAATCATAATTAAATGAAATTCCTTAATTTTGATTAAAGAAAACCTATGATTTGTGATTTTGATTTAATTTGAAATAATGAAACATATAAAGTTTTGATTTAGATTAGTAACCTTATTTTGAAATTTATAGATTCAAAAGATAGTTTAATTTGTTATTTTAAAAGAAGATTTACCCCTCATAGTAGCTTTCATTTTCTCCCTCCCTATTTTTTAGCTTTCCTTCATCCCCCCCCCCCTCTTTTCTTTTGAAAGTGGACCCTTCACTATCCTTTCAAATTTCTATAAATATAAATAAAGCCAAGAGGGAGTATCATATTTCATTCCATCTGTTTGAAGGGTTAGAGTTGGAGCATTTGAAAGAGAATGGTTAGAAACTTTAGTGGGCTTTCAACTCTGCTTAGATAAATTTCGTAAGTGCTTTTCACCCGTCATTTTTTGTTTTACTTTTTATATTTATTGTATGTCATTTTACTTTCCCCTTTTTTTTATTTGACGCTTTTAGTTTAAGATTAGCAGTAGGTTTTCATGCTTAATGTTCTTAAGCTAGTTCATTTCACTCTCCCCTTTTTCCTAAGCCAAAAGATTTAACGCAATTTTGGCAGCCTCCCGGCGTCATCCCCACATAGGGAACTGCATCGGGTGTATTTTGGCTTTCTCGGTACGGCATCATGAGCGTAGCGAGTGGTGTTTTGCTACACCACAACTATCTTCATACCCACTGCCCCTGGGCATTAGGTCTTAAAAATCTGAGAGTCAAAGTGTACTCATTTCATTTTTTTTTAAGTTTAGAAATTAGACAAAATTTCGACAGCATTTAGTCTAGCGGGAATGACATCTATCGGATGTTGGCTTACTCGGCTGGTTTTTCATCTTCATACCCACTACGCCCTCATGAGCGTAGCGAGTAGTGTCTTGTGTGTGAGTTTTCATCTCGTCGAGCCCTCGAGACGAAATAGAAAATGTATATATATCCACATTCACAGATCCCACATGTTCCGACTCATTTTTCTGCGCACTGCAAAGATCGGCAAAGAGATGGGTTTGGATATGCCGAAAACCAAGAGAAGAACTTGCCTATTGATGGTGTTGCTTCACTGGTTGGGCGAGGCAAATTTGAAGAGGTAATGTAAGAATCTGACGTCAGCGAAGAAGAACCTCTTGGACGTTGCTTCTCGATTGGCGAAGGTGGAAGTGATCAAGGAGGGTGATGCAAGGAGGGCGATGCCAGAAATCGAAAGAAGAACCCGCCTCTTGACGGTGTTGCTTCCTCCATTTGCGACGAAGTGAAAATTAGAAGGATAATGTGAGAATGCGATCAGCGAAGAACTCTCTTAATTGCAATAATGAGATTCGCAAAATGAAGTAGAAAATTCGGATTTGGAAAATGGAGGAATTTTCAGATTGAGAAAATGAGAGAATTTGAAAATTGATTTTCGATTTTTATGAAAATGAGGGAAAAAAGGGTGGATTTTTGGTTTTGGTGGAAAAAGAGGAAATCGGAGAGCCGAAATGAATTTGAGGGAAGGGGAAGGTGAAATTTTGATTTTGTGTGAGGAAAAATGAAATAAATTTTTCTGTTTTTTTTTTGATTTACATACATCTGAAATCATCTATGTTTACATATTTCATATCCAAATTTTAATTTTTACTTAAATACCACTTTATTTTTTCATGAAATCGTCTTTTTTCGTCTTGGTTTTATATAAATATTCAAGTTTGGATGTGAAATATGTAAATGCATAAAAATTTATATAAATTTCCTTTTTTTTTTGTGGATAAGAGAGGAGTGAAATGGAGAAGGGAGAAGAAGGAGAAGGAAGAAAAGGAAAGAAGATCACCTTGCCCCTTTTCGGTTTGGAAGAGGAGAGAGAATGAGAGAGCTCTTACTATTTTCTAGAAAAGAGGAAGGGAAAAAAAATGGAAGCCGTCCTTACCTTCTCTTTCGGTTGAGGGAAGTAGAAGGCCGGAAGAGGGAACAGTTGGAGAGGCTTGCGCGGGAGCGGTTGGGAGGCCGAGCGTGAGGGCTGCGTGCGTGGGTTTCCTTCGGCCGAGAGGAGAAACACACGAGAAAGGCCTTCCGTGCAGCGTCGGATCGCGTGTGAAGGGGGAAGGCTTGGCTCGGGTGCGGTCACGTGAGGGAGAGGGAGTCACGCGAGAAGGGGATTAGGCCGGCCGGTTCACTTAGGGCTACGATTTAGATTTTTTCTAAATTGATTTTTAAATTGATTAATCATCTTTAATATAAATTTTATGCCGATAAAATCACATGATCAATATATATATCAATTTAAGATTACGATGTTCAACGCGATAGCGATCCGCTTCATAATCGAAATTGCTTTGGTTATCGGCATCAAATTCATTGGAAATGCGGCGTCACTTTCGACCACTCATTTGCGACTGTAATTGTGAATATTCCTATTAGATAGATTTTGATGTTTCGAATCTAACGGCACAATTAATTTCACGAACGGAGATCGTTTGACTTGCGTCGGTATCTCCTGATTTTAATATGCGTGCAGACGCGTTAACGACTCAATCGCTTGATCGGTAGATCATCAGGTTGTACAATATGTATATTCTAACTAGTTTTGATGTTCTGAACTCGATGACGAAGTCTATTCATCTATCAGAGGTCGTTTCGATGATTTTCGATGACGTCCAGTGCATTTTTGCGGCGACTTTTTAATGACATTTATGCTCGTCGAATCGAGCTCGCTCATTTGATAGTTTTCGATTTTCCTAAGCTAACGACGTGATCAATTTTATGAACGGGGGTCGTTCAAATATCGTCACAACTCCCCAACTCCGATATGCGCGTTGACACATTGATAGCTCAATCTCTTGAGCGGTTGATCTTTAGATTATGCAATATTTATATTATAATCAATTTTGACATTCTGAACGCAACGGCGATGTATGTTCGTCGATCTAAGGTCGTTTTAACCATTTTCGATAACATGCGGTGCATTTTGAGCCCCAGTTTGCGTAATGTCACCTCCGAAGTCTGTCGAATTTGACTTGTGGGCTTGACTCGCCTTATGACATATATGTGGAGGTCAACATTGTTCTGAAGTATTTGTATTTTTAATCTGAGATTCTCGTTCTGAAATGTACATCAATGCTTCAGAATCAAAGAATTTTATTACTTAAAAGTATTGTGAAAGCAGATGATATAATTTTGTTATACGAGCTCTAAAATTTGTTACTCAGTTACTCTTATTAAAAAAAAAAATCTTTGAAACTCTTTAAGTCGTAGAAGTGTGCACTGCTTAACCGCATAACCAAAGGCTCCAACATTATAATTTTTTGGCTTAATCAGTTTTATGTGCATAGCAACAAGTTTCATTCCCTCATTGTTGCGATGCATTTAGTGCGTACATTTGATTCTCCATTTGCATTCAATATTTCATTTCTTCATTGCTTCAAGTTTTATTGCCACGGGTTTCATATTTAAATATTCCGCAAATTTCGATGCATATCTATAAGTTTCAATATTGGCCATCGCATTCATAGTTGTTCCATTTTTGCTCCTTACATCAAATATACTCCTGATGTTACCATTTTGCTCTCATGGCAACATCTCTTATTGTAGCTTTGCTCGCATATCTAAAAGCTATACAAATGATATGAAAATAGAGGCTATACACATTTTAACATCCCATAAGTGTCATAAGAAAGCTATGTGTGTCTAAAGCCTTCGTTTGGGAGAGCTTTTTTAGTGTGTTTTGCTTTTGAGAGTGTAAATTTTTAATTTTGATACCCGTTTGAATAGTGTCTTTTGAAGCGGTTTTATCTTAAAAGCGTTTTAGCCCCTTTTCAAAAGCAAAATAAATTTTCGGAAATCTTTTAAACCAACTTTAATCAGAAAAACAAAAGTTTTAGCCATAGATATCAATAACCTTATATAAAAGCTATGCAATCTCATTTGAGCTATATGAGGAAGCTTTCCAACCCTAAAACAAATTGCGGCTATAACAAATGGTTCATTTGCTATGACAAATATTGCTCGGTAGATGCTTCACAGATAACCGCACTTACACATAATGTTTCACAGTTGGTTGAGTTTTCCTTTTTAACCCATCAGAACATAAAATGTTCATAAATAAAAATCTTAAAATAATACATAAATATTAGAAACAGTAGATACATAGAAATCTTCAACTAAAAAGCTATCAAAGAGTATATATCTAATATACAAAATCTTCAAATAAGTTCAGTAAATTATATTGAAAGGTTTTCAGCTAATACATTAAGACAAATATGCCTTACTCAAAAAATAAAGATTTTGTTTACAAATGCTATGATGGTTATCATCAAAAAATTTTACTAAAATTTATAATCTTCTGATTCTTAAAATTTATTTTGACCATCTTATCAAAATCAAATTCTGCAATTCAATTAATTTTTCAGTTCGTACAATGTTTGTGATTCTCATCTTGATGGCTAGTACAGTCCTTAATCAATAAGTTACATCTATTATAAATTTGTGATTTGGACTTCCCCTCGATGCTGATGAGTCACTTGAACTGATTTTTTAAGGAAAATTTTTTTTATTTCATAAATCGATGATAGAAAGATTTAGTTATTTAATAAAGCATTATAATAAGGAAGCCAAAAAAAAACAAATTTTAAAAAGCTAAAGAAAATCAGTAATTTGATAAAGAAATGAAAAGATTATATGTTTCCGAAAAAAAGAAAAATATAAATGTTCCTGTTGACCTTCATATATACCACTTGAGTCGAATCATGCTTATGAGATGAATTTGATCGGATGCTTGAGCACAAATTAGGCGAGATGCGAGCGTCAATCACTCAAATGACCTCTGATCGACGAACGGACTTTGTCATTTGTTGACCTCCACATATATGTCATAAATCAAGACAAGCCCACAAATCGAATTCGATGGACTTCGGAGATGATAGTATGCAAATCGAGGCCAAAATGCAC
The DNA here is from genome assembly GCA_021442155.1 of Cymbidium sinense. Classification (NCBI taxonomy): domain Eukaryota; kingdom Viridiplantae; phylum Streptophyta; class Magnoliopsida; order Asparagales; family Orchidaceae; genus Cymbidium; species Cymbidium sinense. The sequence continues at coordinate 91,525,483 of CM038217.1, forward strand.
TGGAAGTCACTGAAAATGGTCGAAACAACCTCTGATCGACGAACAGACTTGGTCGTTCCGTTCAGAACGTCGAAATTGATCAAAATATAAATATTGCAAAATCTAATGATGAATCGATTAAGGACTAAATGTATGACACCGCGCATACCGAGGCGTGACGATGTCGAATGACCTTCGCTCATGGAATTGATCATCTTTGTTCAAATATTGAAATCTATCAAATGAGGCTCCTCAATTGGACGAGTCATGCGAATGTCCAGGATTTGAAGTGACGACGCGTGTCATATATTGGACATCACCGAAATCAACTCATATGACATCCGATCGATGAACGGACTTCGCCATCGGTTCAGAATGTAGAAATTGGTTAGGATATAAATATTGCACGACTTGATGAGCAACCGATCAAGCGCTCGAATCGTCAACGCGTCTGCAAGTATATCAAGGTCAAGAGGCACCGACGCAAGTCAAACGACCTCTGTTAGTGAAATTGATCACTCCATTAGCTTCGAAATGCCGGAATCTATCAAATAAGACTGTTCGCACTCAATTCGGAAGAGTCTGCGTGAAAATCGAGCGAGCGAAAGCAATGACGCACATTTCGAGCTGAAATTGACTCAATTTGGCGCCGACTCGAACCAAACGGCCTCCGATTGCGAAACGGACAACACCATTGCGTTCAGAACAATAGAATTACTCCAAATTGATATATATATATATATATATATATATATATATATATATATAGCGCACATTAAGACGGTTTAATAAATTGAAAATTAATTTAAAAATTCTAAAATTACTCCCATTCTCAACTGTTCCCCCCATTTTCAATTTTCTGGGAAAAAAACTATAAAAAGAAAATAAAACTGAAAAACTACTCCCTCCTCCCCACTCTCTCATTCTCCCTCTCATTTTCCAAATCATGGTTTCTCTCTCCTGCACCTCTCTCTCCCGTCAGAAAGAAAAAAAAAACAGGTTAAATTATTCTCTTCCGCTCTTGTATTTCACTGTTCAGAATGATCCCAGGTCCTTCCCGTGTCCGCGTCCCGTCGTTGCTCGGTTCAGTCGCCACGTGAACTGAACGACCAGCGACGTGAAACCGAGCATACAATTCGCGTATGTGTTCGACTCTCGTTCGCGAATCCGCACACCTTCGCCGTAGGCCCGTCGCCTTCCGACTGCCACTAGCGTGGCGGGTCGACTGTTTATGATTCCACAAAGCGCCCATCCTCGGCGTCTCCATCCGCCCTGATCATAACAAACCCGGCTGTTCGCGTTCAGCGTCCGCGGTCATTGACCCGACCAACGCAACCCGTCGACCGCATTGTCCCACCGATTTGGCCAACCGTTCTAGCAGCAAAAGCCCCGACTCTTGCATTCATATCCATCCAGCATCCCACTTGCCTCCACCCGTTCATAGACAGCCTGCCCCAGCTGACCCTAGCCCTGCGCAACTAACTCACGACTCCTCCAATCCTTCCTCACATCATCGGCCGAGCTTCACCGTTTGAAGGTCTCGTCATGCTCATTAGGGCATAACGACAAGAAATTCGACTGTGGTGTTGCAAGATATCATTCACTATGCTCATCAGGGCGTACCGAGTAAGTCTACAATTTGATAAAGATGTATGCTCAAAATGATGTTGTAGAAGAGGCAAGGAAGGTATTTGATGAAATGTCTAAAAGAAAAAAATTGTATATACATGTGCTTCTCTTTATGCAGGTTTGAAGATCTCGTCATACTCGGAGTGACGAGATGAAATCCAAGTGTGATATCACAAGACACCACTCGCTATGCTCATCGAGGTGTCAAATTGCTCATTAGAGCGATGAGATGAAATCTTGTTGTGATGTCAAGACACCTTCCTTCGCTCATCAGGGTGTACCGAGTAAGCCAAAACACTCCCGATGTATCCCCCTACATGGGGATGATACCGGGAGGCTGCCAAAATTTTGTCTAATTTCTAGACTTAGAAAAAAGCAGAGAGGAATATATATTGCATTGTATGTCTTCTTTCAGGTTTAAAGACCTCATCGTGCTCAACAGGGTGCGACGAGATGAAAATCATTTCTTGAAAAGACACCACTGCATTTCAATAAAATTTGATGACAAACACACATGATGTGACAAAATTGCGTCAAATCTTTTGACTTAAAAAAATGGGAGAATGAAATGAGCTGACTTAGGAGCGCTAAATAAGAAAACCTGCACGTAATTTTACAGCATCAAATGAAAAAAGGGGGAGCCTTTAAAGCAAATTTTGGAAAAGAATAGAATATTCATTTAAAATGCAAGTAAAATTTGGGGGAAGATATTAAACTCACAAACTTTGGGAGAGGCTAATATTAAACTCACAAACTCTAATTGCAATTCTCTATAGCTTAAATTGAAGCGGTAAAGTGAATTTTCTTTTCTTGTAAATTCCTCAAAATTAAATAAGCTTTAATTAGAATTGAGGAGAGACTAATGCTAAACTCATAACAAATTTGCGATAAACTTACAGTCTAAGGAGGAATCCAAATTGGGTTTAATAATTCTTATATGAATATGGAGGTGATTACTATGCTAGCTAATAAGCATGAGTAAGGCTAAAGCAATAAACACTGAAATCGGCATAATCTATCAAAATTGAAGTAAATTGAGCATAATTAAGTTGGAAAAATTACAAAAACTCAATAAATAAACTAAGTGCAAACAATGTGTTAAACTACAATCTAAATCGAAACGCCTTCTTCGCCACCAAATCTGCAACTCTTTGTACAAGCAGACAGAAGGCGATATTAAATCAAAATCTACAGAAATCATAGGGCTTCCTTCGATCAAATTAAAGAATTTCATTCTAATTATGATTTTCAAAATCAATGATTTCATTAATTAGATGAAATTTGCTAAGCTATAAATTCTTGCATGTGCTCGGACATAGAGATTTCAAATGTGAATTTTAATGTCTGAAAAGGCTGCATAGGTTAAAATTAGAATTAAATAAAAATATAAAATCAATTTCATAATTCAAAAATAAAAACTATCTAAATTATTAAATACACCATGTGCCACGGACTTGAATGCTTAAATTTAAGTATCGAGGATCTTACTTCCGATTTAGTCCTAGGGCGTGCGGTTAACAAAATCTAAAAATCTATAATAAGAGTTTTAAATCAGTGAAATATCTGATAAACTGATTCTGTTAGGTGACAGTAAACGGGGTCTAAAGCTCTTAAATATATTCAAATTAATCAATCTTTCTAATCAAATTAACTCAAATCAAATAGTACTCTAAAACTCTTCAAATGAAACTTTCACACTAAAGCTTAAATCAAAACTCAATCTATCCACCTTCCGCAACTATTTATCGGGGGTGACAAATTAAGCAAACTCTAGCTCATAAAGGAGCCAATGTCTTTGTTATGTTCACTCTCAATCAATCTCACGCCAGTAAGGATGTGGCCCATGTCCTATTTGGCCAAACTTGTATGGGCTGATGATTGGTTTGGCCAATCCGCCCATTATATTACGATCATGGTATGGCAGTATGCTCCCTGGCTCACGCCCTTTGAGTTGTGAATCATATGGTATACTTAATAGGGCAAATAACCCTCTGTCAGCTAAGGTAGACTTAAGATTGTCTCATTAGATAAATAACTAAGCTATAAATACCTGCATGTGCTTACATTTATGAATCAAGTGTCTCAGGATCTTTGCGGGTTGCTTCGGTTTAGTCTTAGGGGTAGTGCAGTTAACAAAATCTAAAAATTTATAACAAGAATTTCAAATTAGTAAAATATCTAAGAAATTGAGTCTATCAGGTGACAGTGAATCTAATCCTCTATTAGTAGCTCAGCAGAGTTGATAGGATCTAAAGATCTTAAACATATTCAATTTAATCAATTGTTTAAATCAAATTGACTCAAATTAAAAATCAATATAAAAAGCTGTTTAAATAAAATTCTATCATTAAAATTTTAAATCAAACCTAATTTATCACCTTTCGCAATTATTTGTTTGGGCTGATAAATTAAGAAAACTCTAGCTCACAAAGGAGCTAATGTCAAATCAAGTGTTATATTATGTTCACTCTCAATCAATCTCACGCCAGTAAGGACGTGGCCCGTGTCCTCTGACTGCGTGGCTTGTCCAGTAGGCTCCACAGATGAAGCAGTTACGACTAGAGTTCTCTGATTGGGTGGTTTGGTCAGTCCAGCTCCATTATATTACGATCATGACCGTAGCCCATATCCTCCCCAATGGCTCTGCCCTTTGAATTGTGAATCATATGGTATACTTAATAGAGCAAATAACCCTCTATCAGCTAAGGTAGACTTAAGCATATCTCCTTAGATAAACACTACCCTGGGTCTACAAGGATTTTTTCGACGACATAACCCATGTGTTGTTGATGAGGATCCTTCTGTCAGGTTGGGTTGACTACCTCCTCCTCGACGGCAGAGGGACCGGACGCCCGGATGACGAAATATAGGATCTAGATCAGGCATGTCATCATTCCCCCATCCATCTGGTTTAAGCTGAAATGATGAATTTCATAATCTAAAATCTAAAACTCTACATCCTCCTACTATATGCTATGTATTTAGCGATCTAATGACTAGCCTTAATCGAAAGTTCCCTCTCACTTATTAAGAGTGGTAATTAACTATAGGGGCTCACGCCTATAGGAGACCTGGAACCAGATCTAAAGTTCTCACCAAATGAGACCGAAATCTTTGGGTAGTGTCTTATCTACTATTTCATCTGCCTTCTGAAAATTACACTGATACTTTAAAATACTCTTTTCATCGAAGAGGTCGATGGCGAATTTTTGGAGCCCACATCATTGTGTTCGAAATGTCAAAATTGGTCAGAATATAAATATTGCACCTGATGATCAGTCGATCAAGTGATTAAGTCGTCAACGTGCCTACACATATATCGAGGTTAAGAGGTGCTGACTTAAACCAAACAATCTTCGTTCATAAAATTAATTGCACCGTTAGCTTCAAAACATCAAAATTTATCAAGTAAAACTATTTGCACTCAATTTAGACAAGTTTGCGCAAAAAATTGAGAGGGTCGAAAAAGATAATCAGTATTTTGAGTTGAATTTGATCCAATTTGGCGCTAATTTGAACCAAACAACCTCCGATCGTGAAACGGACCGTGTCGTTGCATTCGAAATATTAGAATAATCTTGAATCAATATATATATATATATATATATATATATATATATATATATATATATATATATATATATATATATATATATATATATAAAGGTCGGCCCAAGGTTCATATTAAAGTCAATTAAATAATATAAAAATATTATTAAAAGGCCCATTGCCCTAAATCTGACTCAACCGACTCGATCCAACCCAAATCTCTCCCTCTTCATGCAAGACCCGAGCTCCCTTCTGTCCCATTCGCACGATATCTCCTTCGCTCAGTTCAATTCACACACTCCCGACCCTCATCCTCCTCTCGAGCTCCCCTTCAATCAGACACAAAAATGAGCACTCTCCGGTTCCCTCCCCTTCTCCTTCCCAACCGTTCCCTCCTTCCTCCTCCTTAAAGAAATGACAAGACAAAAGTGCAAGGCTCTCTTTTTTTCCTACTCTCGATTTTTCCCTCTCTCGTTCAAACCTCACACAAACAAACAACAAGATCTTCCCCCTTCTTCCTCTTCTCTCCAACAGATAGGCTTCCTTTCTTCCATTTTTCCCTTCTAGCTAAAATCACCTTATTGTCTTCCATTTCCTTTCCCATTTTCTCCAACTGAAATCACATCCCTCTCTTTCCATGTCCTTCCCCCATTTCCTCCAACCGAAATTACCACCCGAGCCTAATTCCTTCCTTAACCGAAATCATCTCCCTAGCCAAAATAAACCTCCCTAACTGAAATCTGAAATCTAAAATACAGAATTTGAAGCTCAACAAAGGGAAATTTGCTTTTGCTTTGCTAAAATTTGTAATCTCCCCTAGCTGAACCTCCCTCGCCAAACTCTTATTGTTGATCATTGCAAGTGCGCAGGAAAATAAGTTTGAATATGTGTGATGTGAATGTGAAAATATATGTGCTAGTTTCTTTTTGCAGGTTTCAAGACCCAGGTAATGCCCAATGGGGCGTAGCAGGTGGAAAATGGTTATGGTGTCGCAAGACATCACTCGCTGTGCTCAATAGGGCATACTGACCAAGCCAAAAAAATTATTAGATGTCTCTCCCCTAGTCTAAATGTTGTCAAAATTTATACTAAAATCCAAAATATAGATAAATTTAAATGGAAATCTAAAATTGAAATCAAATAAAAAAAGGGGAGGGAGGAATATATAATGAATACAAAGGTAAAACATTAAATTAAAGAGAAAAGAGGTAAAAAGCACTTACAAGATTTATCTTAGTAAAGTTGAAAGCCCACTAAAAAATTATCCCTTCTCTTTCAAGCACTCCAACTCCTCAAACAAATGGAATGAAATAGAAGTCCCCCCCTCTTAGTCTTATTTATAGGAATTGGAGGAAACAATGTGAAACCCATCCTTATCTAAATTTAATTATCAGGTGTGATGAAGAGGTTTGATAGATGATACTAAATTCATAAAATTTAATTGTAGTCCTCGGTGGTTTAAATTGAAGCAGTAAAATGGGTTCTCTTTTCTTTAATTTCATAAAACTAAACAAGCTTTAGTTGAAACTTGGAGAGGCTGATATCAAACTTATAAGAGACTTATAATAAATTTGAAATCCAATTATTCACTAAATATGAAGTCTGATGTGGAGTTAGGGATATTGGAGTTGATGTTTATTTATTTGAATAGAGCCTCTTATTGAATACTCAAAGTATTAAATTCACAAACAAGTAATCATAAAATTAATTGAACAACTGAAAATTAGATGATATCAAAAGAAGTAGGATTCTTGATTGAACATCAAATCAACGCATAAGAGAGCCTCTTGGAATTAAGATATATATTTTTAGATATACTCAAATAAATTGAAGAGAATTAAAGAATTCATCAGAGATCTTCCATGAGATCCAATGATTGCTAATAAGCATAAACAATGAATCATTGGAAAATGTTTGAAGTATATTCGTCACGTTATTAAATATTTGAATTGGATCAAGGAGAAATTGAGTATAGTTGGTGATGAATTTGAGAATTATCATAAGCGAGAGTCTATTAAATATTCAAAAACTAATCAACTTGGAATCAATTAGATATTAATCTGAAAAATCTAAGAAGATATTAGATCAATTTATAATGCCTTTTATGCCACTAGATCTACAATTCTTCGTACAAGTAGACGGAAGGTGATACTAAATCAAATTCTACAAAAATCATAGGGCTTCCATCAATCAAAGATTAAGGAATTTCATTCTAATTTTAATTTTTAAATTCAATGAATTCATTAATTAGATGAAATTATTTAAGCTATAAATACCTACATATGCTCAGACATAGAGATTTAAAGTGCAAATTTTAATGTCTGAAAATGCTGCATAAGCTAAGTCAAAATTAAATGAAATACAAAATTAATATAGTAATTTAAATATAAAATTCTCTGAATTACTAAAATATACCAGCATGGGCCCCGACATTATGCTGAATATTTAGATTCAAGTGTCTGAGGATGTTGCGCAGGTTGATTCCTGGTTTAGTCTTAGGACTAGGTTCGAGTTAACAAAACCTAAAAGTTTAATTATTATAAAAATTTTAACTTATTTAAACTTCTTAGAAGCTAATTCTCTCATGTGATAGTAGATCTGATCCTCTGTTAGGAACTAACCAGAGTTGACAGGATCTAAAGTTCTCAAATATATTCGATTCAATCAATTAACTATCCTAATGATGGCTGTGTTGAATGGTGATTTAAACTGGAAGGGATACTTTCATTAAAATATGATTCTAATTTCAAATCAAATTAACTCAAATTAAGTAATAATCTAAAAAAATTGTCTAAATGAAATTCAATCATAAAAAACTTAAAGCAAAACTCAATCTATCCACCTTCCGCAATTGTTTGTCAGAGGTGATAAATTAAGAAATCTCTAGCTCATAAAGGAGCTAATGTCAAATCAAGTGTTCTGCTATGTTCACTCTCAATCAATCTCATTCTAGTAAGGACGTGGCCTGCACCCTCTAACTACGTGGCTTGACTGATAGGCTACACAAATGATGCAGTTATGACTAGGGTCCTCAGATTGGGTGGTTTGACCAGTAAGGCTCCATTATATTATGATCATGACCGTAGCCTGTATGCCCCCCAATGCCTTTGTCCTTTGAGTTATGAATCATAGGGTATACTTGATAGGGCAAAAAAAGTCCTCTGCCAGCTAAGGTAGACTTAAACATGTCTCCTTAGATGAACACCACCCCAAGTCTACAAGGATTTCTTGGACGACATAACTCATGGGCGATCACTGACCTCCTCCTCCACTAAGTAGACTAGGGACCATGACAGCTCGAGATAATGGAACCATGGGATATAGATCGAGCTTGTCATCATTCCCCTAACCATCCATTTTAAGCTAAAATGGTGAATTTCATAAATCTAAATCTTAAACTCCACATGTTGCTACTATACTCTACGCATTAAGCGACTTAATGACTAGCCTTAATCGAAAGTTCTCTCTCACTTATTGAGAGGGATAATTAATTATAGGGCTTGAGCTTATAGAAAACTTGGAACAAGATCTAAAGTCCTCACCAAATGAGGATGAAATCTCTGGGTAGTGTCTTATCTACTATTACATCTGTCTTCTGAAAATTACACTGACACTTTACTCTACTCTCTTCAATTTGTCGAGAGGTCGGTGGGAAATTTTTGAAGCCCACAAATTTCTAATGATTCTACTAAGGACAGGATTCTCTTTCCATCTTTGGCTAGTCATATACATGTTATAATAGCAACATAATATTTAAAAATTCAAAATAAAAATAGTGATTTAAATGTGTAATAAATTCAAGTTACTGATGTATGAGACTCTATGTCGAATGAACTATTCAATATAGCATTTTTTATTGCACTGTTAGTTTATTTTGTAGTACCTTTGCATTTTGAAAGTATGGGGTAGGATAATAATTATCAATTACTAATCCCCATCTTTCACCTTTGCAGAATGGATCTACAGAGCACTCCTTTCACTGTCCGCTAGGGTGTGGTGCGAACATCTACTTAGCTAATGTTGTCATCAACACAGGAGATGTTGGAGCTACCATTTAATTTGATAGCTTGAATTTCCCACCTTTCATAGCTGCAACTCTTGAAGTACCCACCTATGATGCACTCAACCGAAGCCATGCTGGAAGGCTTTTGGTTACTAAAGCTCGTACTCGTCATGCTCGCCAACCAGTTCAGCAACTAATCGATGTTAAGGAGTTCTCTCAACAAAGAACTTTACTTTTTAAAAGACTAGGTCAATTTGAAGCCCTTGTGATGAAAAGAACCATCGGTAAGCAAATTATGTCTTTAATGCCTCATGGTACAACTGCTTTCTTGATTAAACCTTTTGTACTTAGAAAGCATGATCATGAAGCTTCCTCATCAGGAAGCAAATTAATCAGAAGATAAAGAAGAAGAAGAAGAAATGCTCAGTTGAGGGCTCAGTAGATCCCATTCAAATGACCCATCGAACAAGCAATACTGCTGTCAGATGCAAGTATTCCTACCCACAATGATTTCGATAATATAAAATGGATAAAAAGGAATAGCTCTACTGGTGAAGTGAAGGAGTCTTTCTAGACTCAACAACGTCAAGCTCCACAACCACATAGGAGACAGCCTGAAACACTGTCCTCTATAATACATAAAATTCTCAAAGTAGCCAAGGAAAGAGGCTTGATGAAAAGAAAATTTCAGAGACCTATAGTGATTGAAAATAATGAAGCTCCACCAAGGAGGTTATCATATCTTAATCGAGCCAAGTATGCTTCTCATGGTGAGCATTGGAGCATGACACTTGGATCGCGTGTCCAAGAATCTGCTATCGAAAGGTCCCAATGAAAGGGTAAGCAGGTATGAAGGCCAAGGCCCTGTAATGAAACTCTAAATAAAGAAAGAGGTGTGACATCTGATGCATATACTCAAAAAATCTGCCTCAAGAATAATCCACTAGAAGTGGATACCTAAAAGATGAATAAAGAATATTTCTTTAGATGGGATAGTGTGGCTAAATTATTTTGGCAAGCAGTCAAAGCTGGTCTATAATTACTAGAAATTAAAAGGCCTGAGAAAGCCGATTAAGTTAATAATCCAAATTACCATCCCTATCATCAGATGATCAGCCATCCTATTGAAGATTGTTATGTCTTCAAAGATTGGCTAGAAAAGAAGTATTGATGATGTGAATTTAAATTATCTGATAGTATTATAGTCAACCCAAAAAGAGAGTCTACAAGGATGTTACGTCCTCTTCCGAATCATCCATTAAAGACAAAAAAAAAGAAAAATCAATTCAGATTGAAGAATGGGAAACAACAATCTCTAAAAAGACCATAAAAATGCTAAAATAGCTAAAAGACATCCCTAGTGTTAAGTGTAAATCACCACTTGAACTTATATTGGACTTAAAAGAGATGCCTAAACTAAGCACTTGGGCTTCTCAACGGCATTTTGATAAGGCTACTTCATCATAGCATGAGAAGTAGTCTACTAAACCTAAGCTTCATAAATCAAAGAAGCCGGCTAAGAAAAAGAAGGGCAAGAAGAAGACTATAACTCAAAAGCTTATTAACAATTTAGAGGAGTATCACCAGGCAAGACAATCATTCAGGCTTGCAGACTTTATGCCTAAACTTCACATTATTGAATCGGATGAAGAAGATAATGGTGAATCTTGTCGAGTAGAGACATGTTGAATCATTTATATGATATCAGATGTTCTTCAGCATCAGTTACTCCAAAATGACAAGGGTAGTCAGACAGACTCGACCAACCCATCAAAATTTTTATCAGGAAAGTAAGAAGAGCTTGAGGAGTTAACATTTAAATTTTATTTAATGACTCAATAAAAAGATAACAATTTAAATGAAGATTTATGTTTTCCTGGCGGAGAAGAGTCAGACTCATCGATATTATCACGTATAAAATGTATGAAGTTGAAAAATGAGTCTAGCCCTTTTGGTCAATCTTCCAGAATAAGAAGTGAACTTGGAGAAATTACTTCTTATGAGGAATCTGACCAAGACAAAGTGATTTAAGTTCAGTTGAGAAGTGGTATAGTCTTATTACCTTCATCAAAGAAGGGAAATGAAAATAAAGACAAAGGCAAATAAATCAAAGTCAACAAAGATATCATTCCTAAAAATCCTAGAATAAAGTCTAAATCAAGCGAAAAGATAAATTATAAAATTCTATCACATATAAGAAAGATCCCTGCACAATTAAGTGTGTATGAGGCTCTCTTAATGTCAAAAGATCTTTAAAAAACTTCGATACTGGCTCTATAAGATCTAAATAGTTATGAAGTTTACTTTGCTAAAAAATGTATGATCGAATCATTGCAAACTCAAGATCTTCCAGTAATCACATTTTCTGAAGAAGATCTTATGTTGGGAACAGAGGATCACAACTTTCCTCTATATGTTACTGCAGAGAGTGATAGCATCCTAATCAACCAAATATTGATTGATCCAGGTTCTTCTATCAATCTTATGAGTCTAAAAGTATAAGAAGATTATCACTTGATATCTAAGATCTTGGGAGGGATAAGTTGATGGTTCACAGTTTTAATGAGAAAGGGAAGAAAACCTTGGGTTCTATTATTCTCTCGCTCAAGTTTCAAAATTTATATATATAAGCCAAGTTTCATGTAATCGATGATGATACGTCATTTAGAGCTCTCTTAGGTCGACCATGGCTGCATGAGTATGACATGGTCCCATCAACTATGCATTAGTGTATGAAGTACCTAAAAGAGGGGGAAGAGTTCAGAATTCATGGCATTCTACAACCATTCTTTTTTCCATGAAGCAAAGATCTATGAAGATGAAAAATATTTCATCCCCAAAGAGCCTAAGCCAATAGTGCCTCTTGAAGCAGTAGCATCCACTTCAGCTATGCTTTCGTCAATAACATTTTATATCGTAGATCCTTTGAACAAATGTGGCTATGATGCCTAAATACAGATGAAGGTACCAAAGTGATGGTTGAAGTTCATGAAAGACTTTGTGGTGCACATCAATCAAGTCTCAAGATGGCAGTAAAGATCAAAAGGATGGGCTATTATTGGTCGTCTATAGTGAGAGACTGTATCAATCACGCTAAGAGGTGTCATGAATGTCAAGTACATGGGAATATAATCCATCAACCTCTAAATCCATTACACCCAACAATAGCATCCTGACCATTCGAATGTTGAGGTACAGATGTAATTGGTCCAATTGATCCGTCGTCATCAGCTAGACACTGCTTCATCCTAGCAGCGACTGAATATTTTTCTTAGTGGGCTGAACTACCCCATTTAAAGAAGTTACTGCTAATCGAGTGATTAACTTCTTTATACATAATTTGGTATATAGATTTGGAGTGCTGCGCTAGATAATCTTCGATAATGGCCCAGCTTTCAAAAGTCCAAATATTTATAGATTCGTTGATCAACACAAAATTAATTGGCGATATTCTTCAATATATAATCTGGGGGCAAATGATTTGGCAGAAGCTTTCAACAAGATATTAGTCAAACTGTTCAAGAAGATCCTCACTAAAAATAAGAGAGAATGGCATACTAAACTAATAGAGGTACTATAGGTGTATCGAACTACCTATAAGATGCAGACTAAATTCACTCCCTATTCATTTGTATTTAGAACTAAAGCAGTTCTTCCACTCGAAGTTGAATTATGGCCACTTCAAGTAGTCATCCAATACAATCTAACTGAAGGTCAAAATGATCATCTGAGAATGGAGGAACGCAATGCGCTCGATGAAGTTAGATTGCAAGCTCATCAAAATTTGAAAGTTTATCGTGCAAAGATGTCCAAAGCTTTTGACCATACGGTGCGACCTCGAACATTCCAAAAAGGGAAATTGGTCTTGGTGCTGAGAAGATCAATTTTTCATAATTGAAAATTTGGTGGCAAATTTGAGCCTAATTGGGAGGGCCCTTTTTTCATTGAAAAAGTGTATCAAGGAGGGGCATATTAACTCATTGACTTAAAGGGTGAAAGACTAATGCCGCCAATTATTGGTCGATACTTGAAAAAGTATTATACATGATAAAAATATATTCTCGAGGTACAATAGAAATCCCCCTGCATGGCAGGGGATATTTTTTTAGTATATCTATTTAGGTCGACATCGTGATTCATGCTAAGATCCCTATATAAATATACTTACTCAAGATGAAAAAACCTTTCTATGAAAATTCCTATTGACCTCATTTTAAGGATGTGCTATCAACCCCTCCATCTTAGACATAGCACTCATCTTAGACATTAAGAGATCCTTAGTCCTAAGACACATTTAGTGATTAGGTGGACACTCAACCTAGCCCTGGAGACTTAGAAGAGTTATCCAAAGGAATAGGTCATGCCTTAGGGGTGTTAGGAAAATTTTCCTACCCTATAGCTTGAACCACATTCCTTACTTCCTTTCTTTAAGATAAACTCCAAATCAAATCAACTTCAAACCTAAATCAATTCCAACCTAATTGGTTTTCTGCAAACTCAAATCAATGCCACATGATTGAAACCCATGATTGAAATCTATGATTGAAGTTTTATGATTGAAATTCCAAGTTCAAAATCCTTCTTAAGTTCTTTAGTCCCCTCTTAAGGACTTAGCCTAAATCATCTTTAAATCAATTCAAACTCTTGAAATTCTTCCATAACTCATTTATATTTTCATTTAAATCCACATATATAAATGAAATATAAATTCAAATCAATCAAATCAAATTCCAAGTTGAAATTCTGAATTCCAAATCTTGCCTAAGTCCTTTGATTTCCCTTCAATTAATTCAAATTCATAAAATTTTCTCATAACTCATTTATATTCTCATTTATATTCACATATATAAATGAAATATAAATTCAAATCAATCAAACCATCTCCAAAAATCAAATTCAAATTCAATCAAAATCCAACCTAAGCCTTTCAAGTCAAATTCTTAAACTTAGCCAAATCAACTTCAAATCAAGCCAAACTCTTGATTTTTCTTCATGATTCAATCAATCCTTCAATCATGAATCCAAATATAAATATAAACTTCAATCACCAAATCAAAACTCAATTAAAAAATCAAGCCAAAATTAATTTCATGTTCACCCTTTGAACTTGAAATTGTCAAATGAATCAAAACTCATTTGACTTGAAACCACTTGCAAATGGATTTATATTTCAATCATAAGTCCATATGTGAGTTCAATCAAACTCAAATAAAGCTTTGACCAAGCCATTTGACCTACTTAGGCTCACTTGACCCAAAGTGACCTAAAGTACCCTTATGAGCCAAATTCTAATCCTAACCAAATAGGATTGAACTAAACCCACCTAAGCCTCTCATCATAATCAACAATCATCATGAGATTATCAATCACTCAAATTGGGTCAAACCAACTCAAACCTAATGGTTAACCAAGTCAACACTTAACCAAAATAAAACCCAACATAGCCAAAATCCACCATAGGCCAAATTGATTAAAATCAATGATCTAAGTTCATTCATGATTAATGTTTGAACTTGACCAAGTCAACATTTGAGCCTAACCTAGCCCAATTGGCCACTTGACCCAAGTTGACCCAACTTGACCTAAAAAGTCAAAATGAGTCAAAACTTGATATAAGCCAAATTGATTGAAACTAATGGGTCAAGTTCATTCCAAATCACTTGTTGAACTTGACCAAAGCCTTAATTGGCCAACTAGACCTAACCTAGCCCAATTGACCTTGAACCCAACTTGACCTAAAGGGTCAAATTGAGCCAAATTCAAACTTAACCAAAATTGATTGGAAACAAAGATAACAATCCCTTTCATATGACCAACCAAACCTAAACCTACCCATGATCTAGCTCAAATAGGTCAAATGGGTCAAATTGGTCAACTTGTCCTATTTGACCTAAATGAAATCAAATGAACCAAATTCAAACCTAAACCAAATTGAATCAAACCAAAGCTACCAAAACATTTCAAATGGTCATATGAATTTGACCCAACCCTTGGTTTGACTCAATTTGACCATTTGGTCAACTTGACCCAAGTTGACCCATTTTGACCTAAATGGGTCAACATGAGCCAAATCACATCAAACCAACTATAAATTCAATGAAACTTGGCCAAACCTATTTTCTCATCATATCAAACATGCCCAAACTAAAATCAAGGTCAAATGACCATTTTACCCTTAGTCCATAGGGTAAATTTTGGCCAAATCCACTTGGAATTTGGTCAAACCCTCTCCATAATCACTTGACACCCTCTTTGTGGATCAAGTAAACACTTGGGAGTGTGGTGCACCCAACCCAATGGGTTTGGGTCAGCCCAACCTAGCCTAATGGGCAAATCGAGCACATGCCTTAAAATGGAGCACATGGAATCCTCCTTACACTCAATTTAAGCACATGGCCACTTGACCATTCCACTCCCTAGCCAAAATTGAATTCAAGGACACCCTAAATAGCCTAACAAACCCATTCCTTGTGGTCAATTAAATCAAAATAGTAAGGCATTGCTCAGTCATCTAATTGTCAGAGGGGGAGATATTTCCCCCTAATTCAGCAAAATTTTCACTCTCCCTTAGTTGATTGAAGCATAGGAACTCAGAGCAAGCCCTAGCTAGTCTTCCCAGGCTTCCTAGAGAGAGTTTAAAAATCCCATTTCTCAGTTTTCAGAGATTGAAAATAAGGGAACTCCACCTAGAACCCAACTAGCTCCACACTCAAAACCAGTGCAATTCCTTTTGCAACCTCCATCAGTGAGCTCAATCGAACTCACCTAAGCTCTTTCCTAAGTTCTTAAGGCCAGGGAGGAGTCACCTTGATCAAGATCGAGCTCAAGGAAAAGGGGATTTGGTCTCTAGAAGCAACCACCCAATCTTAAGAGCTCAAACTTTCAATAAAGCTTCGTCTCGAATAGACGAAGCTTCTCCAAGGGAATTGAGCATCAGTGATCACCTTCGGCAAGGAATGGCATTAAACTGAGCTTAAGTTCAATGTATGTTGGTCCTTTGTGAAGTAGATTTCAATCTTATGTTGATCAAGCCATTAGATGTGCTTGTACTCATGCTTAGATGGTGTGGGTTGATTTTCAATCCAATCCGAGCTCAATCGAGCTCAGATCATGGCTTCAAAGATGGACGATCTCCATCTTACACAGAAAATGAGAGGGATGAATCTCTGGCCATCCATTCATGCATTTTGGATGGATGGTTGAGATTAAAACATGTAGCATCCCATGATTTACCCCTTTAATCTGCGGCTTTAATCTCAAATGTTTGATCCTTGATCGGATGGCTGAGGAGAAAGCGCGTAGCGCCGCCGTTGACGCAACGATCGATGTGATGGGTTAAAGAGCCAATCCCGTCGCACCATGTGGAAATCGCATGACGCGTTAGCTGCACACGTGGCACCGACAGGATTAATAATATAATTAGGGATTATTTAATTTCTAATTAATCACCAAATCTTCCTAAATTCATATCTAAGTGTATAAAATCAAAAAATATGAAATAAATTACATATGAAAGATAATTGAACATAGAATATTTTAAATTAAATTTAATTGATTTTGAATAGTTCTATTATCTAAATTTGGGTTTTATTGGGAATGCTAATTTGCTAATTACTCTTTAATTATTCCACTGATTAATCCCAAAATTTTTTGTGCTTAATTAGTGGGATGACTTCTGCCACTCCTAATTTTCTTGAGATTTATTAGTGGCTTAATTAGGAGAATTGTTAGTTAATTCCTTAATTCACTCCCTTAAAGTAATTAGGCTTAATTAAGGGTATAATTAGTGGTTTAACCCTCCAATTGAGTCCATTAAGTTTTGATTAAGTGAATGTGAGATTTAGGAAATAATTTTAGGATGCTTTCCTTAAGATATTCTCTAAACCTCCATTTTCTTCTTTAATCCATCCTTAATTAAGGGTTAATTCACTAATTACCCCCTTAATTAATTTTATAAAATTCTAAAACTTTCCAGAAGTCAATTAATCTATCTTGGGTAGATTCTTAGGTGATCAAGAGCTTGAGTATATTAAAGAAATCAAAACTCAACTCACATGTGTGAGGGAGGTTATGAAATTACTTAAGTTAAAACCCCTTAGTTTAATTAATCATTAATCATGAGCCAAATTGCATTAGGCCCTTTTCTTCTTAGGTGCATTGCAAATTTAAATTCCTTATGAGATTTTATGTCATCTCATAGGCTCATAATTATTTGATTAACTATGCTAAGGTGGTATAGATAAGGGATAATTAACATGCTTAATTCATACCTTAACCTAAGCAACATATTAAAAATCATCTAATCATCTTAAAACTAAACTAAAATAACCAACATATATGAGAATGGGTTAGAAACAACAAACTCACCTCACATTTCTCAAATTAAATCAAACTCAAAACAAAACCAAACCTTCTTTAAAAATAAATTGATTTACTTTAAACTTTCTTATTTCATAAGATTATCTTTAGGAATTTATTAGGGTGAATGTGTTTACATGCTTTCATCATTTTAGTTCCTTCTTATCATGCTAAATGTGTATGTCATATGAATTTCGTGCATTCATTCTTTTCAAAAATCAAAATGAAAGTGAAATATTTCTTTTATGTCAAATTGCATATTTTTGCTAAAAATAGGAATATGAATGGCTATTATAACTATTAAATCCAAATTATTTTCAAAATATATAAATCAATTAACAAAACTGAAAGTGTGTTACTTATATTTTATTTATAAGCATGCATGTGAGTAAAATATAAGGATGTGCTTAGTGTAGTTTTTCTTCTCCCCTCTTTTAGTATAGTTTTGAATAAGATTTGGTAAAGTGTTTAGTTTGTTTGAAAAGAACCTAACACTTGCCTAATTCCATTTCTCATTCATTCATATGCTATTACTTAACAAAGATATCTACACTTGTACATATAAATTGCATAAACAAAATAAACAATCAAGTATAAACTTTTGTATTTTTCTTTTCCATTTATTTCTTTGGTACATATGCTTGTATTTAAGGAAAGTGGTATATTAGTCTAGACAACCCCGGGGTTATGAGGCTTTAAGTAGCCCTAAGTAGGTCTTGTACCTTACACCACCTGGTTAACAATGACGTCGTACTCACTTATGCCTTTCATATATTCATGTGTACATCATAAGCATTCAAATTTTCTTAAGTAAAAAAGGTGTTTCTTATCCAATTTTCTTAAGTAATTCACTAATGATAAGAAACCCCTTTTCTACTTAATAAAAATCATGCATCATAAGAATTCAAATTTTTTTAAGTAATTCATTTAGCATTCATCATAAAGTATGCTAAATATTTTCATTTGTATGTGTAGATATGCTTAGGGTTCATTCATATGCATGTTATACATGTTGGGAAAGAAATGAAGTGATGCGTGTTTTTTGATTTTAATTCACTTTACTTAATCTTAAAATGTCTTTCTTTTTTAATAGATTTGTTTAGAGTTTATCTAAACTTATGATTAATTAAAATGCATAATAAAACATTCACTAAAAGAAACCAAACATGAATCTACTTTAGAAATCACTTAAGGTAGGGAAGGAAAGAGAAGTTCTCTTCTCTTTTTCATCTCTTTATAACACTTAGTAATAAATTGTATGATTCATTCAAACCAAATAAAAATACAAAATAAAATCAATCCAAATCAGTAAAATAACTTAAATGGAACCATCCTCTAAGTTGAACAATTTCACATTTAGAAAATACAAACCCTAAAGTCATAGTTAAGCATACCACACAAACCTTCTAAAGCACACACATTAGACTAAGTCACCACTTCTAGCTTTAGGTTAGAGCGGTGTATGACTTGATGTTTATTTTTCTAGATGATAGGGTGAATGTGCATAGAATGAATGGTAGGATGATTTAGTCTAATTATTATTTTACTATAGGGGATTGTGCTTAAGGGGCGCTGTAATAAAAATATAATTGCTTTTACTGTGCAGGTGCTTATCCCCCTAAGCATAATCCAATACGCTAAGTGGACTTGGTTACCCATGTGTGAGGTGCTAAGTCCAATATACATGCTTGGGATTTGTATGGTTTATTTAGCTAATCTCTATTTTGCATGTGTTAGTTATATTTACTTTTCCTTCTCATGTATTTTTATAATTAGGATTTTAGAATGATTGTTATGGGAGATTAGAATGAGCATTGGTCATAAGATTATATCTTATGTACCATGTGAAGCCTTTGGAGCAACCACCTTCTAACCATCCAAAAGAAGAAACCAAAGAAGAAAGAAGAAAATAAGAATGAAGAAATGAAGCTTGAAGGCCCCCATAACAATGAATTTCTTGCTTAATTGTACTTAATTCATTTATAATCTGGGTTGTATAAGGGTAGAGCTCAACTACCCAATTTGTTTTTGGGTTTATACGGTTGTGCGGTTGTGCGGTTGTGCGGTTGTGCGATTATGCCTGACCACAAATGGCCTCTTATTCTTTTACATTAGCTTTATAAATTGATTAATGATTTATTTAGCTTGTGCATTAAGATGACATCCTTTTTTCTAGTTTCTTCTTTAATTGATGTATGTCCTGGATGTGGATTAGGCTCTTAGGGAAAAAATAAATTTTCTACCAAATTTAACAATTCAAAATTAAAATAAAGAACTCATAACCTCATCTAAAGCTTAGGCTAAAATCAAGATAAAAGAATTAGCAACCCCTTAGTTGGATGAGTATTTCTTTTAAAACATCATGCACAAATGCATATTATTTTCACTCTTGATTGGAGGGTTTGACCTTTGCCAGAGAAACTTGGCTTGACCTTTGAGAGCCATGGTGGAAACATACCTCATCCCTTCTCGTTGATTTTGGCCAACAATCTTACTTCTCATGCATTAGGCTTATGAATCCTATAAGCCTGAGTACAATGATTGTCTAAAAATGAAAATAACATGTAACATGATTTGCATTAAATTTAGTTCATTTGAAGCATGCTCTTACATTATCTAGTCTCTTTAGGGAGTGAGTTTAAGGACTTAGTCTCTTTCTTAATAATTAATAGTCTAGCTATCTTGCATAAAGCATATGACTTGCCTACATAAATTTAAAATTATAAGAGGAGTTAGTTGGTGGCCACCCCTAGGAGGTTGTAAGTCTAAGCAGTCGAGTAGTTTATCCTCTCTTGTGGAGAAAAACCAAATACCCATTGTCACCTCAGATTTAGGTCGTACTTTTGGCCCTTGCCAAAGCTCCCTAGATTTAAGTTATGAGGTTGCTTCTCCCTTCTATAGACCATAAGCATAAATCCTCACCTCTTAAGCATTTTTGTAACTTTGTATTATGGAATTATAAGTCCCAAACTTCTAATAAAAAGTCAACTCAAATGAATAATTCAATTTCAAAAATTTAAAACCCAACCATAGGATAGTTTGAGATGCTCGCTAATTTTCCTAGCATCGTGAGCATCTTCTTCTTATCTTCCTTTGGCTTCGATAATAACTCCTTCCCTTTGATCAATCTCATTTGATCTTCCAAAACAAACTAATCTATTGATAGTCCTACCTATTGAAATCTTTGGAGACAATGATCATTTACCTTAATCGACAGTATTCCTAAGGGATCTCATTCCTTAGGATGTGCCTCTGTAGGAACTGAGCGAACCCAATTTAAAATAAACCCTACTTTACTTTTCCATATAAAGAAGGGAAAGAATTTTTGGTACATATGCAGACCCATTTGTCCTTAGAAGTCTTTGTTGAGGTGATTAGGTCCATTGTATGGTGGTGATTTCTATCTTTCAAGATAGTACACCTCACCTCAATGTCATACTCGATCACCCTCAATGAGAATATCTGTGAATCTACGTGGTGTCAAAAATGCATAAAAAGAAGAAGATGTATATTTTTATCTTCATTTTATCTCGCATAGAGTGAAGATGAAATATATATTTTACTTCTTTAAAAATTCATCATAAAAATTTCACCACAATTCCCCTATTAGATAGGAGGCATTTTTAGATTTCTATACATAGATGAAATCAATGTTACATGTTAAGACCCTCTTAAGAGCATACCAGCTCAAATATTGATGTATTTGCTTAGTTCATCTTAAAAGTTCTTTTAAATATACTTTAGAATTACCCTTGCAAGATAGGGGATATTCTTATTTTATGTTAAATTTATTTGAGTTGACATCGTGCTATAAGATGAGATCCTCGAATATATTCTGATTCAGGTTGACATCAAGCTTTATACTGAAATCCTTGAATATATCCATAATTATTATTATTAAGTTATAAGTTCTTGCAGGAGCAAAAAGAATCTATTTCTATGCATAAAAAGATAGCCATAAATATCGAGAAAAATTTTCTCCCAGATTCGTCAAATGTCTATGGTCAAGTCAGAAGAACTCCCAATCTTGGAAGCTTTAATCAACTGAGTTAGAAAAATATCAATCTCTACATCCCCAAGTCTAGGACACGGATAGGTTCAAAGGTTGAACTCAACAAGCCTACAAATAGATGAGTTGTTGGTGCTCTCCTCACTCAACAAACTGTAAGAAAAGGCTGTAGTGAAAGAGCCCATGTTCGTCAGTCTGATGACAAAACCACCAACCCATCACATCCTAAGTAAAAGACTCAAGTAGGTTCTAAAGGTCGAACTCAATAAGCTCAAATGTGGCCGAGTTGCTGACGCTCTTCTTACTTAATAAGCCATAAAAAGGTCATAGTGAAAGAGCCCTTGCTCGTCAGTCCAATGATAATAGCTATTCAATCTCAAACTGGATCTAAATTAGTGATTACAAGTAACCAAAATCTAAGAGATCTTTCTACTTGATCGATAGACCAAGATAATCTGAGGAAATCCTCAATTCAGAGCTGCCTCAAATCAATCTATATATTACCTGTATGATGATATTTCAATATATTTTTAAATGATCTAATCAAGCAAAAAGCACAAAAGTAACAGAGGAATGGAGATGTCCACTGTGGTGAAATATTTTCTCCTTTGTTTATCCTTTTGAAGAGGATAAATGAAAATAGAAATATATGTCTTTAGTTGGGACACCACGTAAATATGCAAATGTTCTTATTAGGGTGATCGGGTATGACACTGAGGAGAGGTGTACTATCTCGAAAGGTAGAAGTCATCACCCTACAATAGACCTAATCACCTTAATAAGGACTCCTAAGGACTATGGGTTTTCATATGTACCAGAGATTCTTCCCCTACTTTACATGGGAAAGTAAAGTAAGGTTCATTTTAAACTAGGTTTGTTAACTTTCCTATGGAGGCAAGCCCCCATAGTTAATTACATCTTAAGGAATGAGATTCCCTAAGAATACTCTCGATTAAGGTAAATGATCATTGTCTCCAAAGATTTTGAAGGTTAGACTATCAATAAATTTATTTATTTTGGAAGATCAAATGGGATTGATCAAAGGGAGACAGTTATTATTGAAGTCAAAGGAAGATAAGTAGGAGATGCTCACAATGCTAGGAAACCTAGTGAGCATCTCAAACTATCATATGGTTGGGCTTTACATTTTTGAAATTTGAAAAGGATTTATTTGTTTGAGTTGGATTTTTATTAAAAATTTATGGCTTATAATTCCATGATGCAAGGTCATGGAAATGCCTAAGATGTGACGATTTATGCTCATTACCTCAAAGTAAATAGCAACCTCAGAACCTAAATCTAGGGAGCTTTGGTGAGGGCCAAGGAATGACCTAAATCTAAGGAAAAAAATGGGCATATGGTTTACCTTCATAAGAGATGATAAGCCATCCGACTGTTGGACTTATAATCGCTTGGGCGTGGCCGCCAACTAACTCCTCCTATAATTTTAAATTCATGTAGGCAAGTCTTATGTTTGTGCAAGATAGCATGATTGTTATTTATTTAGAAAGAGATTAAGTCCTTAAACACACTTCCTAAAGAGACTAAATCATGTAAATACATGCTTACAAATGACTTAAATCTAATGCAAAATTTTCACATATTTTATTTTCATTTTGGATAATCATTTGACTCAGGCTATATGATTATTTATGCTTAATGCATGAAAAATAAGATTATGGGCCAAAATTAGCAAGATAAGGAGGTGTATTTCCACCATGACTCTCATAGGTCAAGCCAGGTTCTCTGGCAAAGGTGGAAGCCCTCTAATAAAGAGTGAAATAATATACTTTTTATGCATGATGTTAGAAAATACAGTACACATCTAGCTAAGGGGTTACTAATTCTTTTATCTTGATTTTTAGTCTAAGCTTTAGGTGAGGTTATGAGTTATTTATTTTTAATTTTGAGTTGTTTAATTTGGAAGAAGATTTATTTTTCCCTAAGAGCCTAATCGTCATCTAGGCCAAACATTAACTAAGAAAGAAACTAGAAAAAGGATGACATCTTAATACAAAAGCTAAACAAAATATCAAATATTTTATAAAGCTAACGCAAAAGAATAAAATGTCATTTGTGGTCGGGCACTACCACACAAACCTGAAAATAAATTAGGTAGCCAAGCTCTACCATTATACAACCTATATTACAAATGAATTAATTTACAATCAAGTAAGGAAATTTCTATTATGCGAGTCTTCATTTCTTCATTTCTTCATTGCTTCTTTCTTCTTTCTTCTTTTGGTTTCTTCTTTTAGGATGGTTGAAGGCGGTTGCTCCAAAGGCTTCACATGGTACATAAGATGTAATCTTATGACCAATTCTCATCATAATCCTCCATAACATTCATTCCAAAATCCTAATTGCAAAAATTACATTAAGAGAAAAAGTAATTCTAACTAACACCTGCAAAACAGAGATTAGCTAAGAAAACCATACAAATCCCAAGCATGTATATTGGACTTAGCACCCCACGCATGAGTAACCAAGTCCACCTAGCCTATTAGATTTTTTTTAGAGGTATAAGCACCTGCACAACAAAAGCATTTATATTTTTATTTATTATAGCGCCCCTTAAGCACAATTCCCTGCAGAAGACAATGGTTAGACTAAGATCGCCCTACCATTCATTCTACACACATTCACCCTAACATCCAAACTAGAAATAATACATTACAAAATAAAAGCAAACATCAAACCATGCACCGCCCGAACCAAAAGCTAGAAGTGGTGACTTAGTCTAATGTGTGTGCTTTAAAAGGTTTATGTGGTATGCTTAGCTATGGCTTTTAAGGCTTAGATTTTCTAAGTGTGAAAATGTTCAACTTAGATGGCTGATTTCATTCAAGTTGTTTAGTTGATTTAGTTGGTTTTTATTTGGTGATTTATTTTAGTTTAAGTGAATCCTACAATTAATTACTAAGTTATAAAGAGAGGGAAAAGAGAAGAGAACTACTCTTTCCTTCCCTACCTTAAGTAATTTCTAAAGTAGATTCATGTTTGATTTTGTTTAGTGAATATATTATTATATATTTTAATTAATCTTAAGTTTAGATTTTCCCTAAATAAACCTATTCAAAAAGAAAGGCATTTTAAGATTAAGTAAAGTGAATTAATGTCACAAAAAATACATCGCTTCATTTTCTTTCCCAACATGTATAACATGCATATGAATGAATCCTAAGCATATCTATACATACAAATGGAAATGTTTAGCACATTTTATCATGAATGCTCAGAAATGTTACTAAAGAAAATTGGAATGCTTTATGATACATGATTTTCATTAAGTAGAAAAAGGGGTATTCTTTTATCCTTTATTAATATACACATGTGTATGTATGAAAGGAAAAAGTGAGTACGCCACCATTGTTAGCACCAAGGATGTAAGGTACAATACCTACTTAGGGCTACTTAAAGCCTCGCAATCTCAGGATTGTCCAGACTAATATACCACTTTCCTTAAATACATATACATATATAAAAGAAATAAATGGAGAAAGAAAAATAGCCAAGTTTATGTTTATTTTTTTTATTTTGGTTTGTTTATGCAATTTATATGTGTAGATGTAAAGATTCTTCTTAAGTTATAACATGGAAGAGGATAAGAGTATATTTTAAACAAGTGTTATGTTCATTTAAAAGAATTATATACTTTGCAAATCTTATTCAAATCCATGTTAAGAGGAAAGAAAGGAAGCAAACATAAGACATATTTTTATATTCACATGCAAGT
Organism: Cymbidium sinense; assembly: GCA_021442155.1. Taxonomy (NCBI): domain Eukaryota; kingdom Viridiplantae; phylum Streptophyta; class Magnoliopsida; order Asparagales; family Orchidaceae; genus Cymbidium; species Cymbidium sinense. The sequence goes on from CM038217.1 coordinate 91,550,746, forward strand.
TTATAAATAAAGTATAAGTGGAATACCTTTCAGTTTTGATATTTGATTTATATGTTTTGAAAATAATTTGAAATTTAATAGTGATAATAGCCATTCATATTTCTACTTTAGCCAAAACATGTAATTTGACATAAAGAAAATATTTCATTTTAATTTTGATTTTTAAAAGATATGAATGCATGAATTTCATATGACATACACATTAAGCATGCTAGGAAAGAAATAAAGTGATGAAAGCAATGTAAATTCATTCACCCTAGTTAATTCCTAAAGACAATCCTATGAAATAAGAAAGTTTAAAGTGAATCAAAGTTTGTTTAATGTGATTTTTGTTTTGAATTTATTTTATGTTTAGTTTAGGAAATGTGAAAGAATATTTGCTGGTCCTAACCCATTTCTCCCATGTGTGTGGAATTTTAGTTTAATCTTTATATGATTAGATGATTTTTATATTTTGATTAGGTTAAGATATGAATTAAGTGTCTTAATTACCCCTTACCTATACCACCTTAGCATATTTAATCAAATAATTATGAGCCAATTGTATGACATAAAACTACACAAGGAATTTGAATTAGCAATGCACCTAAAAAAGAAAGGGACCTAATACAATTGGCTCATGATTAATGATTAATTAAGCTAAGGGGTTTAAGTTAAGTAATTTCATAATCCTTCTCAAACATGTGAGTTGGATTTTGATTTCCTTAATGTACTTAGGTTATTGCACACTTAAGCATCTACCCAAAGTGAATTAGTTAATTTCTGGAAGGTTTTAGAATTTTATCAAATTAATTAGGTAGGTAATTAGTGAATTAATCCTTAATTAAGATTGGATTAAGAAAGAAAGAGGGGGTTTAAGGAATAGCTTAAGGAAAATATCCCAAAGTTATTTCATAAACCTCCTATTCACTTAAATAAACCTTAATTAACTCAATCGAGAGATTAAACCACTGATTACACACTTAATTAGGCTTAATTACATTATAAGAGTAATTAGGAACAAATCCAACAATTACCTTAATTAAACAATTAATAAATCCTAAAAAAATTAGGGGAGGCAGAAGTCATCCCACTAAATACACTTGAGAAGTTTGATATTAATTAATGGAATAATCAGAGGGTAATTAGCCTAATTACATTTCCAATAAAATACAAATTCAGAAAATAACACTATTCAAAATCAATAAAAATCAATTTTATAATATTTTGCATTCAATTATCTTTCATCTGCAATTTATTTCATATTTTTCTAATTTTTCTACACTTAGATATGAATATTTGAAGTTTCCATGATTAATTAGGTAATTTAATCCCCTAATTATATAGCTAATCCCGTCAGCGCCACATGGAGGCTGACGCAGCGCGCGCTTTCCATGTGGCATGATGGGAGTGGCTATTTAAGTAGTGCCGTCGCGCTCTACACGTTTCTTTCCTTGTCCAGTCAATCGAATCGAAAGATCAAGCCCGTAGTTTTTAAGGGTTAATCCTTGGATCCTACGTGTTTTAATCATGGTTGTGCATCCAAAATGCCCGGATGGATGACCCATGATTCATCCCTGATCATCCCTGTGAGAGATGGCCACCATCCATCTTCTAGGGGAAGATCCAAGCTTGGTTGAGCTTGGATTGAATCCAAACACAACCCACACCATCACCATGCAAGGGAGATTACATATAACGACTAACTCCTCATGAGATGGAAATTCACTTCACAAAGCTCCACACCATGGCTAATCTAAGCTTAGTTTAACAGCATACCTCATCGAAGGCTATCACCGGCGCTCGATTCCCTTAAAGTAGCTTCGTCTAGTGGAGATGAAGCCTTGTTGAAATTTTGAGGTGTTGAAATTGGATGGATCTTCTTATGGACCAACTTCACCTTCACTTGAACTTGGTCTTGGTCAAGAGTAGTCCTCCCTTGCTTGGAGAACTTGTATGAAGCTTAAGGTGAGTTCGATTTGATCCTCTGAGGGTGCTTGAAGATGGAATTAGGTTGGTTTTGAGTATTGGCTAAGATGGAATTCAAGTGGAGCTCCCCTATTTTTAGTCTATGAAAATCGAGAAAATGGAAATTCAAACTCACTCTAGAAAGCTTGGGGAGGCTTGCAATGGCTTGCTCTAACTTCCCTCAGCTCAATCGAATTGGAGAATCATGAAATCAAATGAAATTTGAGGGAGTATATCTCCCCCTAGAGCAATCGGACAGCTGAGAAGGATCTTTTCATTTTGATCCAATTAACCTCATTACATGGGTTTATTAGGCTATTAGGAGTATCCTTGCATTCAATTTGGTAAGAGGAGTGGAGTAGTGGAGCTCCCATGTGCTTAATTCAAGTGGAGGAGGGATTTCATGTGCTTAATTTCAAGTGAGGTGGTCGATTTTAGACTTAGGTTGGTTTGGGCTAACCCAAACCCATTGGGTTACGTGCACCACACTCACTAGTGTCCACTTGGTCCACTAAGAGGGTGCTAAGTGATCATGAAGAGGATTTGACCAAATTCTAAGTAAATTTGGCCAAAACTTACCCCATGGCCTAGGGGTAAAATGGTCATTTAGCTTGAGTTTTAATTTGAATATGTTTGGTATAATTGAAAAATGGGTTGGACCAAGTTTCAATGAATTTGAAGTTGATTTGATATGATTTGGCTCATGTTAAGTCATTTAGGTCAAAATGGATCAACTTGGGTCAAGTTGACCAATTGATCAAATTGGGTCAAACCAAGGGTTGGGTCAAGTTCATATGATCATTTGAAATATTTTAGTGGCTTTAGTTTGATTCAATTTGGTTTATATTTGGTTTTGGTTCGATTGAGTTCATTTAGGTCAAATGGGTCAAGTTGACCAATTTGACCCATTTGACTTCTTTGGGTTAGGTCATGGGTTGGCTTAGGTTTCATTGGTCATATGAAATGGATTGGTATCTTAGTTTTCAATCAATTTTGGTTTAATTTGATGTTGGCTCATTATGACCTTTTAGGATAAGTTGGGTTCAAGGTCAATTGGGCTAGGTTAGGTCTAGTTGGCCAATTAGAGCTCTAGTCAAGTTCAACAATCATTTTGGAATGAACTTGATCCATTGGTTTCAATCACTTTGGCTTAGATCAAGTTTTGACTCCACCGGGGGTAGAAAAGTGAACTCTCCACTGGGGAGGCAAGTTCAAGTCATCCACAAGGAAGAAAAAGTTGTGAAATCCGCTGAGGGATTAGAATTCCATATCCACTGGGGAGCTAGAAAGACTTGCATCTCACTGAGGAGGAGCAAAAGATTTGATTTGGATTGATTAATTATTTTGTTTTGTTTGTTTCACTCCACTAGGGGAGGAGGGTTGAATTTATTTCATATTTTAAATTTTGGATTTTAAAATGGACCTTGCTGGTTTGTGATAGATCATATTGAGTAGGAGCCATGGAGGCCTAGACTTAACTCAGATTTATCAATCCAAAGGGGTAGTCTACTAAACACATTGTAGAACTAGCCAACCAAAAGGATGTCTTTCGGTATGCAGCAACTATACTAGAAAGAAAGCATAGTAGACTTATATCCTCCAAAGTAAGGAGCAGTTGTTGGGGTAATCTATTGGCATGCCTATGTCGTGTGGAACTGGTGTACATGGATATTGATGGTAGATCTCAGACTCATAATCTACACCAGGCACTACAATAAATGAATGAAAATAATCAGCATGAGATAAAGCAGTGCAACTAAAGAACAAAGGAAGGAAGTAAAACACTTGAACATGGCTAATTTGACTGAACTGGTGTATCATAAGCGATGTAATCCTCAAGGACCCTCACACCTCAGAAGTCTCCTCAGTATAATGGGTAGAGTGAGACTCAGCGGGAAAAGTGGCTCCATAAAAGTAGTAGCAAAATCTAAAGTAGTAGTATCAAAGGTGGGCACACCCGATGGCCTAACTCCAGAGTCCTCAATAGTATCTCCAATGCTACCCGACACCTGTGGCACTTCATCAGAAGTCACAAACTATTTTGGAGGTGGACTCATGGAATAATCAGCTAAAGCCCACACAAACTCTGTAGGCTGACTACGCTTACATCTCTGAGCTGGTGAAGGAGCCTCGGTATAACCGAGAATGGAATCCCTAGCTCTAACTTTGCTAAGAGAAGTGGTGTCCTCAACTATGACATGCACATGAACTATTGTATCTATCATAAATAAAATTAAAATATTAGATGCATCGAATATATTTTAATGATACAATAAAGAAGATGGTAGAAGTATTGAAAAGGAGAAAATTAGTAATTATACCTATGGAGCTGCTGTGTACTGTTGGTGGTGACTGACGTCGCGGCTTCTGACCCCGTGGAACTCCTAAAAACCTCACCCTATGCTCATATATCATGGAACCACGCTCCAAGAAAGGACCAAAGGACAGTCATACTTAGGTGAGGTAGGTATAACTAACCCCTGTGTGACTCTGTGGAGGAGTTATTCGAAAGTGAGCACTAGTACCAAGCCTAAGTAAATGTAGCCAAACAACTATAGCAGTCAAGTAACGTGTTTCGAGGGAGATCATCCTGATCTTCCTAATGTTCACTACACCAGAGATGAATAGCCTACCATCATGAGCTATCGACTAGAAGAAACCAAACTACCGTGCAACTCGGTTGGGTTGGTAGCCCTCTATAATAACTGACTATCCAAATTGATAACATAACCAACCTGGATGTATACTGAAAAAGTACTCAGATACTCTAAATGTCCATCGGCCACGAAGTAATGAATATATGCCATTCTCATCAAGACTATCAATAAGATCGACCTCTATCAAGTCAGATGGTAAACCAAATATGTTTGGTTGGTAGACCAACAAAAATTGATCTCTAACCAAATGAGGAGCAAATAAGAACATTTGAATCTGGTCCATCTCCAAAGTAGATGATGTTTGGTATAATTGAAAGATTGTAGGATATCCTCACACTGAAAAGAATGTCAGATGTTCGAAATAAGTAAAGGCACCATGTATGTGGAGGTGAACCCAAGAGTACAAGTATTGCCACGATAAAGTCACATCTCGTAACTCTAGAGAACCAGTCTCAGAAATCACCACCAATATCCTATAAATCCTAGCTAATACTGCTGGGGCTAGAGAAATTCGCTCACCTCGAGATGCACTGGTCATCAATAAAATCAACCCAAATGACCTCCAATAGACAAACGGGCTTCATCACTGTGTTCACATCAAAAATATAAATATTGCATAACCTGATGATTAGCTGATCAAGCAATAAAGTCATCAATGTGCCTACACATATATCAAAATCAAGAGGCACCGACGTAAACCAAATGACCTCCATTCATGAAATTGATTTGGTTGTTATCTTTTAAATATCAAAATCTATCAAGTAAGATTATTCATGCTCAATTCGGACAAGTCTACACAAAAATCAAACGATCAAAAATAATAATGTACATTTTGAGCTGAAATTGACCCAATCTGACGCTGATTTGAACCAAATAACCTCCGATCGTGAAACGGACCACATCGTTGCATTCAAAATATTAGAATAACCATGAATCAACATATATATCAACCCTATATTGAGGTTGACACAAGGTTCATATTAAGTTCAATTAAATAATATAAAACTATTATTAAAAGGCTTAATGCCCTAAATCCCACTCAACCGACCCGATCTGACCCAAATCTCTCCCTCTTCATGCATGACCCAAGCTCCCTTCTATCCAATTCACATGATCTCTCCTTCGCTCAATTCGGTTCGCACACTCTCGACCATCGTCCGAATGCACTCACCGGTTTCCTCCCCTTCTCCTTCTCAACTGTTCCATCCTTCCTCCTCCTTAAAGAAATGATAACACAAAAGGGCATGGCTCTCTTTTTTTTTTCACTTTTGATTTTTCTCTCTCTCATCCAAACCACACACAAGAAAATGGCAAGACCTTCCCCCTTCTTTCTCTTCTCTCCAACCGCAAGCAAAGGTAGGCTTCCCTTCTCTCTTCTTTCATTTTTTTCCCTTTTCTGTGCAACACCTTCTTCTCTTCCATTTCCTTTCCCCATTTTCTCCAACCGAAATCACCTCCCTCTCTTCCATTTCCTTCCCCCATTTTCTCTAACCGAAATTACCTCCCTAGCCTAATTCCTTCCTTAACCGAAATCATCTCCCTAGTCAAAATAAACCTCCCTAGCTGAAATTTGAAATCTGAAATCTAAAATTTGAAATACAGAATATGAAGCTTGGCAAAGGGGAATTTGCTTTTACATTGCTGAAATTTGCAATCTCCCCTAGCCGAACATTCCTTGCAGATAATTGCAAATGCGCAGGAATATAAGTTTGAATATATGTGATATGAATGTGGAAATATATGTGCTGGTTTCTTTTTACAGGTTTCAACACCTCGCTAATGCCCAATAGGGTGTAGCGGTTCCGAAGAAGGCTATGGTGTTGTAAAATATCACTCGCTATGCTCAATAGGGCATTCTGAGCAAGCCAAAAAATTATTAGATGTCGCTCCCCCTAGCTAAAATGCTGCTGAAATTTAGACTAAAATTTTGAACTTAGATAAATTTAAATGGAAATGTTTTAAATTGAAATCAAATAAAAAATGGGAGTGAAAGGAATATATAATGAACACATAGGTAAAACATTAAACCAATAAGAAAAGAGATAAAAAGCACTTACAAGATTTATCTTTAAAAAGTTCAAAGCCCACTAAAAAAATTATCCCTTCTCTTTCAAGCACCCCAACTCCTCAAACAAATAGAATGAAATAGAAGTCCCCCCTCTTAGCTTTATTTATAGGAATTGGTGGAAACAATGTGGAACCCATCCTTATCTAAAGTTAATAATCATGTGTGATGACGGGGTTTGATGGATGATACTAAACTCACAAACTTTAGTAGTAGTCCTTAGTGGTTTAAATTGAAGTGGTAAAATGGGTTCTCTTTTCTTCAAATTTCATAAAACTAAACAAGCTTTAGTTGGAACTTGGAGAGGCTAGTATCAAACTTAAAAGAGACTTATAATAAATTTGAAGTCTAGTTATTCACTAAATATGAAGTCTGATGTGGATTTAAGGATATTGGAGTTGATGTTTGTTTATGTAAATAAAACCTCTTATTAAATACTCAAAGTATTAAATTACAAATAAGTAATCATAAAACTAATTGAACAATTGAAAATTAGATGATATCAAAAGAAGTAGGAATCTTGATTAAACATTAAATCAAAGCATAAGAGAGCCTCTTGGAATTAAGATATGTTCTTTAGATATACTCAAATAAATTGAAGAGAATTAAAGAATTCATCAGAGATATTCCATGAGATCGAATGATTCCTAATAAGCATAAGCAATGAATCCTTAGAAAATGTTTGAAGTATATTCATCGCCTTATTATATATTAGAATTAGATCAAGTAAAAATTTAGTATAGTTGGTGATAAATTTGAGAATTATCATAAGCGAAAGTCTATTAAATATTCAAAGACTAATCAACTTGGAATCAATTAGATATTAATCCAAAAAATCTAATAATATATCAGATCAATTTACAATACCTTCTACGCCACTGAATTTACAACTCTTTGTACAAGTAAACAGAAGACGATACTAAATCAAATACTATAAAAATCATAGGGCTTCCTTCAATCAAAGATTAAGGAATTTCATTCTAATTATGATTTTTAAAGTCAATAATTTCATTAATTAGATGAAATTATCTAAACTATAAATGCCTACATGTGCTCAAACATAGAGATTTAAAGTGCAAATTTTAATGTCTGAAAAGACTGTGTAGGCTAAGTTAGAATTAAATGAAATACAAAATTAATCTCATAATTTAAACATAAAATTCTCTAAATTACTAAAATACACCAGCATGGTCCTCGACATTATGCTGAATGTTTATATTCAAGTGTCTGAAGATGTTGCGCGGGTTGATTCCTAATTTAGTCTCAGGATTAGGTCTGGGTTAACAAAATCTAAAAATTCAATTATTATAAGAGTTTTAACTTATTAAAATATCGGAGAAGCTAATTTTATCATGTGATAGTAGATCTGATCTTCTATTAGGAGCTAAACAGAGTTGACAGGATCTAAAGTTCTCAAATATATTTGATTCAATCAATTAATTATCTTGATGATGGTTGTATTGAATGGTGATTTCAACCAGAGGGGATACTTCCATTAAAATGTGATTCTAATTTTAAATTCAATTAACTCAAATTAAGTATTAATCTAAAAAAACACCCTAAATAAAATTCAATCATTAAAAACTAAAAGCAAAACTCAATCTATCCACCTTCCATAATTATTTGTTAGATGTAATAAATTAAGAAAACTCTAGCTCATAAGGAGCTAATGTCAAATCAAGTGTTTTGCTATGTTCACTCTCAATCAATCTCTTGTTAATAACATTGTGGCTCGTGTCCTTTGACTATGTGGCTTGGCCGGTAGGCTCCACAGATGATGTAGTTATAACCAGGGTCCTCTGATTTGGTGGTTTATCCAGTAAGGCTCCATTATATTACGATCATGATCGTAGCCCGTATGCTCCGTAATGGCTCTACTCTTCGAGTTGTGAATCATAGGGTATACTTGATAGGGCAAAAAAAGCCCTTTGTTAGCTAAGGTAGACTTAAGCCTATCTCCTTAGACAAACACCACACTAATTCTTTAAGGATTTTTTGGATGATATAACACATGTGTTGCTGATAAGAATCCTTTAGTCAGGTTGGGTCGACTACCTCCTCTAACTAAGTAGACTAGGTACCACGACAGCCCAGGATGACAAAACCATGGGATATAGATCAGGCATGTCATCATTCCCCCAACCATCCACTTTAAGCTAAAATAGTGAATTTCATAAATCTAAATCTTAAATTCCACATGCTTCTACAATACGCTAGCCATTAAGCAACTTAACGACTAACCTTAATCAAAAGTTCTCTCCCACTTATTGAGAGAGATAACTAATTATAGGGGCTTTTGCTTATAGGAAACCTAGAACCAGATCTAAAGTCCTCACCAAATGAGGATGAAATCTCTGGGTAGTGTCTTATCTACTATTACATCTGTCTTCTAAAAATTACACCAACACTTTAATCTGCTCTCTTCAATTTATCGAGAGGTCGGTAGTGAATTTTCGGAGCCCATAGATTTCTGGTGACTCCACTGATGACAGGATTCTCTTTCCATCTTTAGCTAGTCATATACATGCTATAGAAACAATAAAATATTTAAAACTTCAAAATAAAAATAATGATTTAAATGTGTGATAAATTCAAGTTACTTATGTATGAGACTCTATGTTGAATGAATTATTCTATAGAGCATTTTTATTGCACTATTGTTTTGTTCTATAGTATCTCTATATTTTGAAAGTATGAGATGAAATAATAATTACCAATTACTAATCCTCATCTTTTACCTTTGCAGAATGGATCTATAGAGCACTCCTTTCACTGTCTAGCTAGTGCATGGTGCGAACATCTGCTTAGCTAATGTTGTTATCAACATAGGAGATGTTGGAGCTACCATTCAATTTGGTAGCTTAAATTTCCCAGTTATCATAATTACAACTCCTGTAGTACCCACCTGTGATGCACTCGTCCGAGGCCATACTAGAAGACCTTAGGTTACTGAAGCTCGTACTCATCATGTTCGCCAACCAGTTAAGCAACCAACTGCTATTAAGGAGTTCTCTCAACAAAGAACTTTAGTTTTTAAAAGACTTGATAAATCTGAAGCCCCCATGATGAAAAGAACAGTCAGTGGCAAACTGTCTTTAATACCTCATGGTACAACTGTTTCACTGATTGAACCTTTTTATACTTGAAAAGCATGATCATAAAGCTTCCTCATCAGGAAGCAAATTAACCAGAAGACAAAGAAGAAGAAGAAATGCTAGCTGAGGGCTCAGCATATCCCATTCAAATGACCTAGTGAATAAGAAATACTACCGCCATAACTGAGTATTCCTACCCATGATGACTTTGATATTCTAAAATGGGTAAAAAAGAAGTGCTCTGTTGGTGAAGTGAAGTAGTCTTTATGGACTTAACAATGTCAAGATCCACCATCGTAGAGGAGACAGCCTGAAACACTGTCCTTTAGAATACATAAAGTTCTCAAAGTAGCCAAAGAAAGAGGCTAGATGAAAAGAAAAAATTTCAGATGCCTGTAGTTATTCAAACTACTGAAGCTCCACCAAGGAGGTTGTCATCTCTTATGGTAACTAGTCATCGAGCCAAGTATGCTTCCAAGAATCCACTATCGAAAGGTCCTAGTGAAAGGGTAAGCAGTTGGGGAGGCCAATGCCCATAATGAAACTCTGAATAAAAAAAAGAGGTGTGACATCTGATGCATATACTCAGAAATCTACCTCAAAAATAACCCACCTGAAGTGGATACCTAAAAGATAAACAAAGAATATTCTTTTAGAATGGATAGTGTGGTTAAATTATTTCTACAAGCAGTCAAAGCTAGTCTATAATTACTAAAAATTAAAAGGCTTGAGGAAGGTGATCAAGTCAATTATCCAAATTAGTGTCCCTATCATCAGATGATCAACCATCCTATTGAAGATTATTATGTCTTCAAAGATTGGTTAGAAAGGAAGTATCGACGGGGTGAGTTTAAATTATCTGATAGTGTTCTAGTTAACCCAAAAAGAGAGTCTACAAGGATGATTACATCCTCTTCCATATCATCCATTAAAGATAAAAAATAGATTTAGATTGAAGAATGGGAAACAGTAGTCTCTAAGAAGACCATGAAAATGCTGAAGCAGCTAAAAGATGTCCCTAATGTTAAGTGGAAATCGCCACTTGAACCTATATTGGACTTAAAAGAGATGCCTAAACCAAACATTTGGGTTTCTTAATGGCATTTTTATAAGGCTACTTCATGACAGCATGAGGAGTAGTCTACTAAACGTAGGCCTCATAAATCAAAGAAGCCGACTAAAAAAAAGAAGGGCAAGAAGAAGACTATAACTCAAAAGATGTATCATCAGCCGGCAAGACAACCATTTAGGCTTGTAAACTTTATGCCTAAACTTCGCATTGTTGAATCGGATGAAGAAGATAATGGTGAATCTTGTCCAGTAGAGACATGCTGAATTATTTATGTGAAATCAAATTTTCTTCAGCATCGGTTACTCCAAAATGACAAGGGTAGTCAGACAAACTCAACCAACCCATCAAAATTCTTATCAGGAAAGCAAGAAGAGCCTGAAAAGTTAACATTTGAATTTTGTTTAATGACTTAACGAAAAGATAACAGTTCAGATGAAGTTTTATGTTTTTCCAATGGAGAAGAGTCAGACTTATCGATATCACCACATATAAAATGTATTAAGTTGAAAAATGAGTCTATCCTTTTTGGTCAATCCTCCAAAATAAGAAGTGAACCTGGAGAAACTACTTCTTTAGAGAAATCTGAGCAAGATAAAGTGATTCAAGTTTAGTTGAGAAGTGGTAAAGTCTTATCACCTTTATCAAAGAGGGGAAATGCAAATAAAGACAAAGGCAAACAAATCAAAGTCAATGAAGATATCATTCCCAAAAATCCTAAAATAAAGCCTAAATCAAGCAAAAAGATAAATTATAATATTTTATCACATTTGAGAAAAATCCCTGCACAATTAAGTTTGTATGAGGCTCTCTTAATGTCAAAAGATTCCAAAAAACTTTGATATAGGCTCTTAAAGATCCGGATAGTTATGAAGCTTACTTTGTTGAAAAATGTATGACTGAATCATTGCAAACTCAAGATCTCCCAATAATCACATTTTCTAAAGAAGATCTTATGTTGGGAACAGTGGATCACAACCGTCCTCTATATGTTACCGCAGAGAGTGATGGCATCTTAATCAACCGAATATTGATTGATTTAGGTTCATCTATCAATCTTATGAGTCTAAAAGTATTAAGAGGATTATCACTTAATATCCAACATCTTGGGAGGAATAAGTTGATGGTTCATAGTTTCAATGAGAAAGGGTAGAAAATCCTAGGTTCTTTTATTCTCTCGCTCAAGTTTTGGGATTTATATACAGAATCCAAGTTTCATGTAATCGATGGATAGAGCTTAGATTCTCAATGAGTATGGCATAGTCTCATCAACTATGCATCAGTGTATGAAGTACCTAAAAGAGTGGGAAGAGTGTAGAATTCCTAGCAATCTACAACCATTCTCCTTCCATGAAGCAAAGATCTATGAAGATGCAAAATTTTCATCCCTAAAGAGCATAAGCCAATGATACCTCTTGAAGTGGTAGCATAAACTTTAGGAACCAAAAAGCAATTTCAATAGGTGAAAGAGCAGAAGCAAAAAAGGAAGAAAGAATGCAATGCTGACTCTCCCTATAGCACTTGATTCTACACCTAAATCAAGAAAATTAGTTCCTCATTTGGGAAGTCACACATAAGAAGAACAAAATATTCCTATCAAACTTAAGGGAACTTATAAGCTTTCAAAAAAGGTAAAGTATAAAATAAGTGATTCTGATTCAGACTATGACTTTGAATCTACATATGGAAATAGAGTTTAGATGGTTGCATCAAGAAGAATAGCTCATTTGATAGTGTCAAAGGACTCCTTCTAAATTATGCCCATCCCTCAATAGTACTTCAAAGAAATCACTCCATTGGAGGTTCATAACATTAAAGAATTGATAACATTCTATGTGCCGCTGTTGAGTGAGAGTGACAGAATAAGAACTCTATTTTATAAATCTGAAGAGTCTCAGCCACACAATTTTTGATCAGCTGCTAAACATGAAAATTCTGATGAAATAGTGCCAACAAGAATACATATATATTATCCACAAAAATTATGAAGAATGATGCATGAGCTTAGAATTCATATTGGAACTACTAAAAATATAACTCAAATCTTTAATAGGATGTGAAGCCAAAGAAGTTCTCAAGCATCACGAAGAAGTGATAAGTTTATCACTAAAGTTCTTGGGTTCATCCATAAATCTCATCAAAATAAAGTTTGTTATAATATAATAGAAGCTGAGATTGAAACTAATAGTGATGAAGAAGATGATCTCTATGAAATCCTTCTTGCAAACGATGAAGAAGTAGAAACCAAGCCTACGCTTGAAGAACTCGAAGATGGTGGACAAACAGCTACTATGGATGAACTCAAAGAAATCAACCTAGGAGCTGAGGATGATCCCCATATAACTTTCGCCAGTGCCCTTCTACCTGATGAGAAAATTGAAGAGCTAAAAATACTACTTTGTGAATTCAGGGATTGCTTTGTCTGGACATATTCTAAAATGTCAGGCTTATCCCCGGTTGTAGCAGTACATTAACTTTTATTAGACTAGATGTGATGCCTATTAAGCAAGCTCCTAGTGAATGAGATTGGAGATTGAAGAATAGGTAATTACAAAAACTAAGAAACTGATCGAAGCAGGCTTCATCCGGGAGGAGAAGTACGCAGATTGGATATCCAACATTATCCCAATTAGGAAGAAGAACGACTAAATTCGTGTTTGCATTAACTTCTGGGATCTAAATAAAGCATGCCCAAAAGATGACTTTTTGCTTCCAATATTCGAATTATTAGTGAACAATACTTCCAACTACAATTTGTTCTCATTCATGGATGGATCATCGGAATACAATCAAATCAAGATGACTCTTGAAGATGAGAAGCATGCATTATTTAGGATGCCAATTGGTATATACTGCTGCACAGTCATGCCTTTTAGTTTGAAAAGTGATGGAGCTAGATACCAAAGAGCCATGACGCATATTTTTTATGAGTTGATTCACCAGAAGGTGGAATGTTATGTTAACGATTTAGTGGTGAAGAGCTTAAATCATGAAAATCACTTTAAAGGCTTGAGAACAGTATTGGAGAGAATCAAAAAATATGATCTAAAGATAAATCCTCTAAAATGTGCATTCGGGGTATCCTCGAAAAACTTCCTTGGGTATATTGTAGGTCATAGAGGAATTGACTCCTCTGAAGAGTTTGTGTTAGCTCCGTTCTTTACAAGGACAACTTGCATTCATCCATCGATTTATATCAAACCTATCAGGATACTGTCAACTATTTGTAAAGTTGTTGAAGAAGGAGGCTCCATTCAAATGGGACAAGGAGTGTCATGAAGCCTTCAATAGCATTAAAAGCTACGTGTTAAATCCACCAATCCTTATAGCGCTTACTCCTAGGAAGCCCCTCATTCTTAACACAACTGCATTAGAAGCCCTTAGACCATTATTGGCATAACACAATGAAGAAAGCAAAGAGGATGCTCTTTATTATATCAGTCAAAGATTTAAAGGAGCAGAAATGAGATACTCTTCGATAGAGAAGTAATGTTTGGCATTATTCTTTGTAGTCCAAAAGCTCTGTCACTATATGTTATCTCACAAGATCACCCTCATCTCAAAGATTGATCCGCTAACGCACTTGATGATAAGACCAACATTAACATGTTGCTTGGCTAGATGGGCAGTATTACTTTTACAATTTGATATCGCATACATTTCACAGAAAGTAGTGAAGGGACAAGTCTTAGCAGATTTTTTAGCTACGCATCTCATCCTTGCGGACTCATCTCTTAATGACGATTTGCCCGATGAGCAAATTATGCTCATTCATGAAAGAGAAAAATAATTTAGGAAATATACTTTGATGGAGCCTCATCGATCAAACAAGTCCAACATCTAAATTTCTCAAGGGCAAGAGTAGGAATCAGCATCATCTTCATAACACTAGAAGGAGAAATAATGAGATGATCATATAGATTGACCGAGCTAAAAATTAATAATGAAGCTGAGTATGAAGCATTGGTAGAAAGTCTTGAAGAAGCTATTTTCATAGGCATTCAAAACTTGTATGTTTTTGGTGATTCTCAGCTTATTATAAATCAAGTACTCGGCATCTATAAAATCAACAAGCTTAAGTTAGCTTTCTACCACAAGCGAGTTCTCGAGCTTATGAAGTAAATATCAAATATCACATTAACTCAAGTCTCTCGATCCGAGAATAGCAAAGCAGATTGCTTAGCAAAATTAGCTAAAAAAATAGCAAGTATGAATGATAATTATGTCATGATCAGAATATTTACCCGATGAATTCTAGAGCCAGCAAAGTATCAATCCCCGCAGGTAGAGAGGTTATCAAATTCGACACAGTATGACATGACTCAGGTTGATCTTCATACTCCTTAAAATTAACATGGAATTATATCCAAAAGAGAAAAGAATGATATTGCCACAAAAAAGCAGTGTGAAGCTTTTATTGTAGAAGAGCCACATGATTAGAGGCAACCCTTCATCGACTACTTTAAAGAAAGCAAATTATCAAATAATAAATCACTAGGAGCTCAAATTGAGAAGAGAATGTTGCATTATGCTTTCGTTAACAACACTTTATATCATAGATCCTTTGAAAAAATGTGGCTACGATGCCTAAATACAGATGAAGGTACCAAAGTGATGGTTGAAGTTCATGAAAAATTTTATGGTGCACATAAGTCAAGTCCCAATATAATAGTAAAGATCAAAAGGATGGGCTATTATTAGTCATCTATGGTGAGAGACTATATCAATCACGCTAAGAGGTGTCATGAATGTCAAGTGCATGGGAATATAATCCATCAACCTCCAAATCCACTACACCCAACAATAGCATCCTGGCCATTCGAATAGTGGGGTATATATGTAATTGGGCTAATTGATCTGCCGTTGTCAGCTGGACACCGCTTCATCCTAGTAGTGATTGATTATTTTTCTAAGCGGGCTGTAGCTACTGTTTTTAAAGAAGTTACTATTGATCGAGTGATTAACTTATTTACACATAATTTGGTCTGTAGATTTGGAGTGATACGCCGGATAATCTCCGATAATGGCCTAGCTTTCAAAAGTGCAAGGATTTATAGATTCGTTGATTGACACAAAATTGATTGGTGATATTCTTCAATATATAATCTGAGGGAAAATGATTTAACAGAAGCTTTCAATAAGACATTAGTCAAACTTCTCAAGAAGATCCTCACTAAAAATAAGAGAGAATGACATACTAAATTAATAGAGGCACTATGAGTGTAACGAACTACCTACAAGACGTCGACTAAAACCACTCCTTATTCATTAGTATTTAGAACTAAATTGGTTCTTCCGCTCGAAGTTGAATTATCGTTAGTTCAAGTAGCCATCCAATACAATCTAATTGAATATCAAAATGTTTGTTTAAGAATGGAGTAACTCAGCGCGCTCAATGAATTTAGATTGCATGCTCATCAAAATCTAGAAGTTTATCGTGCAAAGATGTCCAAAGCTTCTGACCATATGGTGCGACCTCGAACATTCAAAAAAGGGGAATTGGTCTTGGTGCTAAGAAGACCAATTTTTTCTAATCAAAAAGTTGGTGGCAAATTTGAGCCTGATTGGGAGCTTTTTTGTCATTGAAAAGGTGTGTCAAGGAGGGGCATATTAACTCATTGACTTAAAGGGTGAAAGACCAATGTTGCCAATTAATAGTTGATACTTAAAAAAGTAGTATACATGATAAATACATTTTCGAGGTACAATAGAAATCCCCCTGCAAGACAGGGGGTATTTTTTTAGTATATCTATTTAGGTCGACATCGTGTTTCATGCTAAGATCCCTAAATAAATATACTTACTCAAGATAGAAAAACTTTTTTATGAAAATTTTCTTGTTACATAGGAGGAATATATATATATATATATATATATATATATATATATATATATATATATATATATATATATATATATATATATATATATATGAAATCAATGTTACATGTTAAGACCCTATTAAGAGCATATCAGCTCGAATATTGATGTATTTGCTTAATTTCATCTTGAAAGTTTCTATAAATGTACTTTAAAATTTTCCCTGTAAGACAGGGGCATTTTTATTTTATGTTAAGTTTATTTGAGTTGACATCATGCTATAAGACAAGATTCTCAAATATATTCTAACTCAGGTTGATATCGAGCTTTACGTCGAAATCGCTGAATATATCCATAATTATTATTGTTAAGTTGTAGGTCCTTATAGGAGCGAAAAAAATCTATTTCTATGCATGAAAAGATAGCCATAAATGTCAGGAAAAAATTTCTCCCATATTCATCAAATGTTAGAGATCAAGTCAAAAGAACTCCCAATCTTGAAAGCTTCAATCAATTGAGTTGGAAAAATATCAACCTCTACATCCTCAAGTCTAGGACACGAATAGGTTCTAAAGGTCGAACTCAACAAGCCAACAAATAGCTCAGTTACTGACACTCTCCTCACTCAACAAGCCATAAGAAAAGGTCACAGTGAAAGAGCCCCTGTTCGCCAATCTGATGACAAAATCACCAACCCATCATAGTCTAAGTCAAAGGCTTGAGTAGGTTCTAAAGGTCGAACTCAACAAGCCCAAATGTGACCGAGTTGCTGACACTCTCCTCACTCAATAAGCCGTAAGAAAATGTCATAGTGAAAGAGCCCTTGTCATCAATCCAATGATGATAGCTGTTTAATCTCAAATCAGATCTAGCTTAGTGATTACAAGCAATCAGAATCCAAGAGATCTTTCTACTTGATTGATAGACCAAGATAATCTGAAGAAACCCTCAATTCAGAGCTGCCTCAAATAAATCTATATATTGCCTGTAGGGTAATATTTCAATATATTTTTAAATGATCTAATTAAGAAAAAAGCATAAAAGTAATAGAGGAATGTTGATGTCCACTAATACAATAAGATAATACATGGCTGATGGAAAGAGAAATAAAAAAGAAAAAAGTACATCATGGGAGCCTAGACTTTAGCTCCTGAAGCTTTGCTGAATAAACTGCTAAAGATTGATGCTCACTCTCAGACAATTATAAAGCATCAGTAGCTTTAGCCAAAGCAGCCTCAACACCTATCATGTCACAGTGACATATCTGGTAATGGTACTACTCCTGCTCTATAGCCCAAGCTCTCCCATCCTGCTCAACCTACAGCTTTCTGATCCTGATAGTCTATTTGTCTAATTCAGAAGAAGCATCTATTGAACTCTAATGATCCTGTCGTAGAGCCTCAGCACTCTCCTCAAACTCATCATGTGCTAGGTCATCCGCCTCCCTACGAAGCCTAACCTGCTCCTGAAGCTCTGCCAGTAAACTGTCAGATCGAACAATATTGAGTGATCTTATTGGTGGATCAAAAACTCTACGTCTCTACTGAGAGTCTCCAAATACTTGAGAACCTGCTCCTCTAAGCCAATGTGAGCTAGAAGATTCAAAATGGTGTTCGCATAAGATGTGAAATTGTCTAGTAACTCTGGTGAGTCTAGAGTAAGCCTAGAAACCACATCCCTCAAAAACACCAAGCCATAATCCCGCATGCCTCTGTCACGTGGATCTATTGTACATAGATATCGATGATAGATCTCGGACTCATAATCTAGACCAGACACTACAAGAAATGAATAAAAATAATTAGTATGAGATAACGTAATGCAACTAAAGAATAAAGGAAAGATGTAAAATACCTGAACATGGTGAATTCGACTAAACTAGTGTATCGTAAGCAACATAATCCTCGAGAACCCTGACTATCTGATAAGCTCCAGGGCTATGTGCTGGCTCAACAGAAACTCCACTAGGCACAAGATCTCTCACCTCAGAAGTCTCCTCAGTACAATGGGCACAGTGAGACTCAATGGGAAAAGTGGCTCCACAGAAGGAGTAACAAAAGTTAAAGCAGAAGTATCAAAGTAAGGCACGCTCGATTGCCTAACTCCAGAGTCCTCAATAGTATCTCCAATGCTACCCGACACCTATGACACTTCATCAGAAGTCACAAACTGTTGTGGAGGCAGACTCATGGAACAATCAACTGAAGCTCGCACAGACTCTGTAGGCTGACTACGCCTATGTTTGTGAGCTGGTGAAGGAGCCTCAGTATAACCGAGAATGGAATCCCTAGCTCTAACTCTGCTATGAGGAGTGGTGTCCTCTGCTATGACCTACTTATCAACTATTGTATATGTCATGAATCAAATTAAAATATCAAATGCATCGAATATATTTTAATGATACAACAAAAAAGATGGTAGAAGTATTGAAAAGGAGAAAAATAGTAATTATACCTCTGGAACTGCTGTGTCCTGTTGGTGGTGGCTGACGTCGAGGCCTCTGATCCTGAGGAACTCCCAAAAACCTCACCCTACGCTCATATATCCTGACACCACACTCCAAGAAAGGACCAAAGGACAAATGTTCCCAAGTGAGGTAGGTATAACTAACCCCTGTGTGACTCTATGGAGGAGCTATCCGAAAGTGAGCACTAGTACCAAGCCTCAATAAATGTAGCCAAACAGACATGTCTCAAGGGAGATCATCCTGATCTTCCTAATGTCCACTACACCAGGAATAAATGGCCTACCATCATGAGCAGTCGACTGAAAGAAACCAAACTATCGTGCAACTCGGTTGGGTTGGTAGCCCTCTATAATAATTGACTGTCCAAATTGATAACATAACTATCCTGGACGTATACTGAAAAATTACTCAGATACTTTCAATGTCCGTCGATCACGGAGCAATGAATATCTACCATTCTCATTAAGACTATCAATAAGATTGTCCTCTATCAAGTCAAATGGTAAACCAAATATGTCTGGTTGGTAGACTAACAAAAGTTGATCTCTAACCAAATGAGAAGCAAATAAGAACATTCGAATCCGCTCCATCTCCAAAGTAAACAATGTTTGGTATAACTGTAAGACTGTAGGATATCCTCATCCTAAAAAGAATGTTGGATACTCAAAACAAGCAAAGACACCATGTATATGGAGGTGAGCCCAAGCATACAAGTACTGCCAAGGTAAAGTCACATCTCATAACTCTAGAGAACCAGCCTTAGAAATCACCTCCAATATCCTGTAAATCCTAGCTAACACTACTGGGGCTAGAGCAATCCGTTCACATCAAGAAATCTTGTTGGCTGCTAACAAAGTACTCGGGACAAATTGATCCCTCTATAATGGGAAGCACAAAATGCAGAGCCATGTAATTATAAATCTAGCTAAGAACAAATCCTCGCTCAATCCTTGTAGGGCTGGAGAAGTCGCTCCAGCTAATAAAGTAGGCTCCACAATCTCCTCAGATAAATAGCTACCATCAGCCACACCTAATTGAAAAGGATCATGTACTGTTACAGTCTCCTCATATAGGGCATAATCTTATAAGAAGCTCTGAATCCAGGCACTCACAGGCAATGTAGCCCATGCTTATCTAGAGCATCCTAATGCCTAAAAAGCTAGGTGATAATGGTTCAAAAGATCAATATAAACAGATGGCATGGCTAATCTGCCACGTCGATCACTATCAATAGAGGGATGCCTGCGAAATAACTCCTCATAGTGATAACCAAACATTAGAAGGCCTAGCACAGCCTGTAAGTCCTAAAGTGTAACTGTTAACTCCTCCGGGCCAATCCAATAATTATTACTACTAGCATCCCAGAACTCCGCTACTCCACGAGCCCAAGAAGAAGACATACCTCTAAAATCAAATAAAGATACATATAATATCTCATAAATGTTAGTTGTATGTAAAGTGTCTCTGTGAGCCTGGAAGATGTATCTAACCCATGTGACGTATCTATGTGGAAGACTAAGAATCTTGCCAATAGATGAATCTCGAAGCAAGTATGATGAGCTCGATTATAACTAACGGTGACTTATAAGTCTAGACTGCCTCGTCCACTCAAAGCTGTCAGAAGCAGACTGTAAAATATCACAATATCCAAAACTGACCTAAGCTACTATACTATCTCGAGGATTGTAATCCCTACATCTCATCTTAATGGTAGCCACCCAATTTGTGGGATTCTCAGAAGCAATAGAGTCTGAAGTACAGTCAAGAAGCATGGAGGAGTGTGCAAGAAACTCAGGTAAAAATCACATCCCCTCAACATATCAATGTGCTGCTCAATCTTATCCCTGATATCAGCATCTCCATGAGGATCATGTCTATCAATCTCCAACCAAATAGCCTCCTCGCTAGACTCAGTAGATGATAGATCATCAGGTCTTCTCCAACTGAACATTCTGCTGTCAAGTGATTAGAGAAATAACACATAAGAATTTAAGTGACAACATAACAAAGCCTAAAATAAAAAAGAAGTTATACTAAGAAGCAGTAAAAAGAAGGAGAACAAAAAGGAGAGAGAAAAAAATCAATAAGGTCAACCAATTTTCAAAAAATATGACTCGCTCCATGCGCGAATCACATTTATTAGGGGGCAATTGTTGACCTTCATATATACTACATGAGTCAAATCGAGCTTATAAGATGAATTTGATCGAATTCGGATGCTTCAGAGCTGAGATGCACCAGACATCACTAAAATTAGCCCAAATGACCTATAATCAAAAAACGGACTTTTCCATTGTGTTCAAAATATTAAAACTAATCAAAATATAAATATTACATAGCCTGATGATCAATCGATCAAGCGATCAAGTCATCGATGTGCCTACATGTATATCGAGATTAGAAGGCACCGACTTAAATCAAATGACCTCCGTTCATGAAATTTATTGTGTCGTTAGCTTTATAACATCAAAATCTATCAAGTAGACTATTCATGCTCAATTCAGATAAGTCTGTGTGAAAATCGAGTGGCTGAAAATGATAACGCGTATTCTGAGCTTAAATTGATCCAATTTGACACTAATTTGAACCAAACAACCTCCGATCATGAAACGAACTATGTCGTTGCATTCAAAATATTATATATATATATATATATATATATATATATATATATATATATATATATCATATATATCATATCAGGTGCAAGGTTCATATTAAAGTCGATTAAATAATAAAAAAATATTATTAAAAGACCTAATGCCCTAAATCCCACTCAACCAACCCGATCCAACCCAAATCTCTCCCTCTTCACGCATGACCCGAGCTCCCTTCTATCCCAATTGCATGATCTCTTCGCCCAATTCAGTTCGCACACTCCCGACCCTCGTCCGAATGCACTCACCGGTTCCCTCCCCTTCTCCTTCTCAACCATTCCCTCCTTCCTCCTCCTTAAAGAAATGACAACACAAAAGGGCAGGGCTCTCATTTTTTCCCACTCTTGATTTTTCTCTCTCTCATCCAAACCGCACACAAGCAAATGACAAGACCTTCCCCCTTCTTCCTCTTTTCTCCAATCGCAAGCAAGGGTAGGTTTCCCTTCTCTCTTCTTCCATTTTTACCCTTCTCTGTCCTAGCTGAAATCACCTTCTTGTCTTCCATTTCCTTTCCCCATTTTCTCCAACCAAAATCACCTCCCTCTCTTCCATTTCCTTCCCCCATTTCCTCCAACCGAAATTACCTCCCTAGGCTAATTCTTTCCTTAACATAAATCATCTCCCTAGCCGAAATAAACCTCCCTAGCCGAAATCTAAAATTCGAGCAATCCAAAAAAATTATTAGATGTCGCTCCTCTAATCAAAATGCTGCTAAAATTTAGACTAAAATCCAGAACATAGATAAATTTAAATGGAAATCTTTTAAATTGAAATCAAATAAAAAAAGGAAAGGGAAAGGAATATATAATGAATACAAAGATAAAATATTAAATCAAAGAGAAAAGAGGTAAAAAATACTTACAAGATTTATCTTAATAAAGTTGAAAGCCCACTAAAAAAATTATCCCTTCTCTTTCTTGCACTCAAACAAATGGAATGATATAAAAGTACCCCATCCGTATCTAAATTTAATAATTGTGTCATGATGGGATTTGATGGATGATACTAAACTCACAAACTTTAATTGTAATCCTCGGTGGTTTAAATTAAAGCGATAAAATTGGTTCTCTTTTCTTCAAATTTCACAAAACTAAACAAGCAATAGTTGAAACTTGGAGAGGTTGATATCAAACTTATAAGAGACTTATAATAAATTTGAAGTCCAGTTATTCTCTAAATATGAAGTCTGATGTGGAGTTAGGGATATTGGAGTTGATATTTGTTTATGTGAATAAAGCCTCTTATTGAATACTAAAAGTATTAAATTCACAAACAAGTAATCATAAAACTAATTGAACAATTGAAAATTAGATGATATCAAAAGAAATAGGAATCTTGATTGAACATTAAATCAAAACATAAGAGAGCCTCTTGGAATTAAGATATATTTTTCATATATACTCAAATAAATTGAAGAGAATTAAAGAATTCATCAGAGATATTCTGTGAGATTGAATGATTGCTAATAAGCATTAACAATGAATCCTTGGAAAATGTTTGAAGTATATTCATCGAATTATTAAATATTCGAATTGGATCAATGAGAAATTGAGTATAGTTGGTGATGAATTTGAGAATTATCATAAGCGAGAGTCTATTGAATATTCAAAGACTAATCAACTTAGAATCAATTAGATATTAATTCAAAAAATCTAATAAGATATTAGATCAATTTACAACGCCTTCTATGCCACCAGATCTGCAACTCTTCATACAAGCGTATGTAAGTAAACTAAATCAAATTTTACAAAAAAAATCTTAGCAATACGTAACCGAACGAAGTACTGAATTTTATTCTAATTATGATTTTCAAAGTTAATGACTTCATTAATTAGATGAAATTATCTAAGCTATAAATACTTGCATGTGCTCAGACATAAATATTTAAAGTACAAATTTTATTATTTGAAAAGGCTGCGCAGGCTAAGTCAGAATTAAATGAAATACAAAATTAATCTTATAATTTAAATATAAAATTCTCTAAATTATTCAAAAACACCCTCATGGGCCCTGACATTATGCTAAATGTTTAGATTCAAGTGTCTGAGGATGCTGCGCGGGTTGATTCTCGGTTTAGTCTTAGGACTAGGTCCCGGTTAACAAAACTTAAAAATTCAATTATTATAAGAATTTTAACTTATTAAAATATCTTAGAAGCTAATTTTATCATGTGATAGTAGATCTGATCTTCTGTTAAGAGTTAAACAAAGTTGACAGGATCTAAAGTTCTCAAATATATTCGATTCAATCAATTAACTACCCTCAATGATGGCTGTGTTGAATGATGATTTCAACCAGAGGAGATACTCCACTAAAATGTGATTCTAATTTCAAATCAAATTAACTCAAATTAAGTGTTAATCTAAAAAAAATTGCCTAAATGAAATTTAATCATTAAAAACTTAAAGCAAAACTCAATCTATCCACCTTCCGTAATTTCTTGTCAGAGGTAACAAATTAAAAAAACTCTAGCTCATGAAGGAGCTAATATCAAATCAAGTGTTATGTTATGTTCACTCTCAATCAATCTCATGCTAGTAAGGATGTGGCTTGTGTCCTCTGATTGTGTAGCTTGGCTGGTAGGCTCCACAGATGATGCAGTTACGACCAGGGTCCTCTGATCGGGTGGTTTGGGCAATAAGGCTTCATTATATTATGACTACGACCGTAGCCCATATGCTCCCTAATGGCTCTGTCCTTTGAGTTGTGAATCACAGGGTATACTTGATAGGGCAAAAAAAACCATCTGTCAGTTAAGGTAGACTTAAGCCTATCTCCTTAGACAAACACCTCGTCTACAGGGATTTCTTGGATGATATAACCCATGTGTTGTTGATAAGGATCCTTCGGTCAGGTTGGTCCAACTACCTCCTCTGACTAAGTAGGCTGGGAACCATGACAGTCAGGGATGACAGAACTATGAGATCTAGATCAGGCATATCATCATTCCTCCAACAATCCGCTTTAAGTTAAAATGGTGAATTTCATAAATCTAAATCTTAAACTCCACATGCTGCTACTATACGCTACGCATTAAGTGACTTAATGATTAGCCTTAATCGAAAGTTCTCTCTCACTTATTGGGAGAGGTAATTAACTATATGGAATTGCACCTATAGGAAACATGGAACTATATCTAAAGTCCTTACCAAATGAGGACGAAATCTCTGGGTAGTGTCTTATCTACTATTTCATCTGCCTTCTGAAAATTACACCTACACTTTAATTTACTCTCTTCAATTTACCGAGAAGTCGGTGGCAAATTTTTAGAGCCCATAATTCCTCAATTATTATAACTTAAAGGAAAGTTAGTTTTGTATATCCGCACTACTATTTAGAGAAAGTTCCTTCAAAAAAAAATAATAAACAAGATGCAAATTTGAGAACTTTGAGTAAAGACAATTATGAATTATTCATATAATCAAATATAAACACAAATATTATCTGTTGAAATAAAGCAACAAACAATTAATGAGCAAGATAGGTGTTTGTCGAAAACATTAAAAAAATAGTTGCTAAAAGCATACTTTGATAATAACCTTGAAACCTTAAAACTATACTGTCAAAATTAATTGCAAGAACAAAAAAAAGGGAGATATAGATGCTGATCAAGAAAGAGATTGGAAATAGTTAATCAACGAGAGACTGAAAATGCTACATGCCTGAATATGGCAAGGTTAGCCCTCATCTTTATTCACATAATTGTTATATATACAAGACAGTGAGCGAGAATAAGAGATTTGTGTGAAACAGAATTACTTGATTGTGAGACGGAGTTAGGCAATGTAACAGGAGAGTGATATTTTTTATCATAGGCGTTAAAAATGTAAATACTAGAGTTTTTAGATATATAAATAAAGAGTATTAGATTGTACTAGGAGTGTGCATTTGGTTTGGACGAATTGATTTTCTAATTTGCTAATCCGTTTGGTTTGAAATTCAGAATTCGAAAATCTGATCCGAATAAGATTTAATATAATCCAAACCAATCCAATCCAAAAAAAAGTTTGTATTTTTGGTTCGATTTTCAAAAAATCAAAAATATGTAATGTGACTCACTTAATAAATCTTTCTTTTATTTATGAATTTTTTTTTTGCTTGTTCGGCTCAATAATTGCATCCAATTTTAGCCTAAATCTTGATTAATATGCTATTTGATTATAAGTAGAATTTAATTGAAGAAAGAGTTAGCATATATTTTAAATTCAGAGTTAATAAATCTTGTAGATGTTCAATCTTCATAATTATTTGAGATAATATATGTCAACTCTGATCAAATCCTTAAAAAATTACAAAAAAAGAAATATTGAGATTGGTTATATCATCTGAATTTATTCAACAAAATGTGGCATGGAACAAGCTTGCATGATTGTAATAAATATCTGACAAATTTAAAAATATATACAAAAATACTTGATACATTATGGAGGCTTACAAAATCAATTTCAATCTTCAAATAAGAGATTTTCCAGCAGCTTACAAGTTCAAATGTACAATAATAAAAAACAAATATGAACTCTGAATACTGAAGCAGCTACAACATTGAATGTCTGAATCAAGCTTGAGGAAAAAAATACATATTGCGACTTGCAATGCTCCAACTCCAAGAGTCCAAGACCTACAATAATAAACCTACATTACCAAAAAATCTTAAAAACTAACTTCAAGATCATTATGGGATTCCCAACTTTGAAGCACACATTGGATCTCCGCAATCTCATGAAAGAATGTATTTGAAGTGACATATAAGGAACCGGAAATGTGCAGAGTCAGTTCATAAAATCTTTCTAAGAAAGTAACAAGCCTTCTTGCATTCTCCCAATCATCATCACATGAAACTCCACCATGATTTGCATCCACTTCCTTCTCCAACTCTACTCTAAATTTAGGATCAACCTCTTCATATCTCTCAAAAACTTTTTGAAACTGAAGCACTAAATTTAATATTAGATATATAGTATTCCACCTTGTAGGTACATCCAAACACAATAAGCTTTTGCTTTGTATTTTTTCGATTTCAATGCATTCTTTGAATTTTGTAATTCTTGATGGTGATTGTCTAATGTACCTCACAGCTTCTTACTGATGCATTTACCAACCTCCTTAATTCCATCTTGAATAGTAAGATTTATAATATGTGCAACACATCTCATATGTAAGCACTTACAATCAAGAACACTTCCTTCTCGTTTAGAAAATTTCTTCTATAAATGATTGATAATACCATTATTAGAGCTAGTATTATCAGCTGTGATTGTAAATATTGTATTAATACCCCAATCAATGAAACATCTCTCTACCTCCTACCCAACAATCTTCCCTCTATGACTATATATGGGACAAAAATTAATGACTCTCTTATTTAACTTTTAATCTTCATCAATATAGTGCACAGTTAGACACATGTAATTAATTCTCTGAATTAATGTCCATGTGTCGGTTGTCAAGAAAACCCTTATAGTTGAATCTCGTAATATTTATTTCAAAGGATTCTTCTCATCTAAATAAAATTAAAAACAGTCACGAGTGAGTATCCAACAGAAAGGTATTTTAAACATTGGGTAATATTAAGGCATAAAATATTTGAACCCATATCCTTCAACATGTTTAAATGGTAATTCATCCATAATTACCATGGTTGCTAAATCTTTTCTAACAGCTTCTTGATCAAACCTCCAAGCTTTGAGACCTCTAGTATTTTGTTCACCTTTGCCACTAGGTTGCAATACTAGTAGAGTTTGACTTTTTTTCATATTATGAGGATTCTTCTAACATACAGAAATATGTGTCCATAAAGTTGTAGTATCATTAAGCTTTGTATCATTATGATAAGTCTTCCCATAGTAGTTACATTTACTCTTTTTTTCTCCATCAGAACTATTAAATTTAGTAAAATGATCCCAGACATCAGATCTTGGTCGGACTGTCTTTCTTGTTTTCTTTTCAAAAGATGACTTGCTACTTGAAGCACTTGCAACACAATGAGCATTATCTTGGTTGATAGGCATTCGATTTTGGGAAGAACCAATCATGTTAGAACTCTCTCCACAATGAGACATCTAATCAAAGTATAATGAGATCAAGAAAGAATAAGCCAAATGAGAGTACAAAAAAAATAATGTCTAATTATTCTTATTCAAACTTCTATGAAAACCATTGCTAACATGAATATAGGCATATAGTCTACTTTTTTTAGCTAATCATATATATAAATGATAAAAATAAGCTTGCATGATTGCATCACTAGTAAAGCCAAATGCATCAAGCATTTCAATTTCAAAGATATCAATCACCAAATTCCAATTTTCAGTTTACCAATTACCACTTTGGGCACCACATATCATTTAGAAATCCCAGCCTTTATAGTGTGAACTTAATGAATTTAAATATTTCCCACTCTCACAAACCTTAAATCCTGAAAGGCTAAAACAAATAGCAAGGTTCAGCATTTCATATATTAAAAAAAATGTGAGATATTAATATTTTTAAGATTTACTAAATCTGAATTAACAAGAATTAATAAATCCTCTCCACAACTGCATCAAATGATCAAAAATCTCTATATTATTGTTGTTCAATTAAACTACTAAGGTGCTTTTATGCACATAACATAAAGGCATAAAGAATAATGCTAATAAATCCAACTTTTTGTCCAAATCTAGCTTCAGAGTGAAATGGTGGTGAATAAATCACTGATTTATGTTATGTAATACGAATATTAGAGAGATTAATCTGCAATTAGCCAATTACTCAAAATCAAGTCTCTAGAGGCAGAATTCAGAGAAAAAATCATATGGCAGATGCTATAGTACTGTTCATGGGGAAATTGCAAAACCAATCACAGCCAATTTGATTCAACTCGAATTATAATAATTAACGAGTAGAAAAATGAGTGGAATCGGCCACATAAATAATAATTTTGCTACTACAAATTAAGCTACTAGAAATAATAAATTTCATATTCCACAAGTTACAAGCTACTAGAAGAAAAATTATTATTTCAGTGGAATCAGAAGCTGAAATTATTTCTAGTAGCAAAATTATAAATGAGTGGAATCAGAAGCAAAAATCAAAAGGCGGAGATAGAAAAAAACAAGCTTGGCTTGTAAGTAAATTTGACAATTTGCAGTTCAAGCCGTAAGGCAGAGATAGAAAAAAATCAGATGCGATGAACTTGTAACTTCTAAGTAAATTTGCAGTTCAAGCCTTAAAGTCAAGGATTCCTCCTCAACAGTTCAACCCCTCCAATAATTTTTATAAAATCTCTAGTCGAAGTTCATCAATTTCATTATTGTAGCAATCGTTTATAGGATCCCAACAACAACCCATCGAATCCCCAAAAAAATAGAATAGAAGAAGGTGAAAAAGATCAACCTGTTGCATTGCTGATAGAACCTGCTGTTGGAGTCCGCGAGAGGCGAGACCACGAGAGCCGAGAGGAAAACTTAGAGAAGTGAACGAAGAGATTCAGAATTTCAGTCTTTCATACTATAGGGATTACCGGATTAGGGTTTCCTTGCGGATTGACGGCCGAAATCCAAATGCATTGGGGTCACGGTCGACAGAGAGATAGAGGCAAGAAAGAAAGTGCCAAAGAGCGTGGCGGCCGGCGAACCCTTCGACGCCAAGAAGCCAGAAGATGAACATAACGAAAACGTCGAAAAGTGAAAATTGAAAACGAAGAGTCGTAGTCGAAGAGAACCAACCACAGGCCCGCGGGGGATTGCCTTTTGCCCTTTTGCTTTTAGGTTTTAAGCTTTTTTACTTTAGCACGGTCCATGTCCACGGACCATGATCCACGACTCACGGTTCGTATGGTATACAAAATTTCTCGGCCGATTCCAAAATTTTGGCTAATCGGTTTTTCGGATTACAAAATTTTAGATCTGATCCATAATCCAAAAACCGAATTTAGCTCAAATTAAATCCGAAATATAAAATAAAATTATAAAATCGATCCAAATTAAAAATTTCGATTCGATTTTAATTGAATTTTCGGTTTAAATCAAATATGCACAGCCCTAGATGGTACGTATGTATGTAAATCTCTGAAAATTTATTTGAACTCTATCAATCTTCAATTTTTTTTTAAGAATACTATCTGCAAAATACAAATTTAATATATGCAAAATTTAATCCAAACTCTTAATAATAATTTCATCACCAAATTTCGTCAGCTTCACTTATCAGCTCGGCTTTTCTTTTTTTTTCTTTTTTGTTCTTTTTTGTTCTCAGTTCATTTTGGATCAGATCTCACTGATTTCCCAGCCACCAATGCATTCCAGCTAGCGACAGAGTAAAGCCATCAAGAGCAAGCCGCCAATAGCTCCTTTCAACTTCAAGGCCAACATGCCACTTGTACCGTCCTACGTGGATGGAACCACGTTCCATACTTATCCCTTAATTATGGCTAAAAATCCCTCACATCGGCCTCACCATCCCTCTCGTCCAACACGTGTCAGACAACCTGATTGTCTCATTCAGTTAGATGACGTGGCAGGCCCATGGCCACTAGTGCTGCGTCACGTGATCTTGATCCACGCCAGCTCATATCCTCTTCAACTCCAGACTCCCAACCAAGCTGCTTCGAAGAAGTTTCATGGTGCTGTAGCTTGTGGCTACAGTGAGCAATTTGCTCCATTCGAATGCATCCTGTTTTCGTGGCACGTTAGAGAAACTATTACAAGAATTTATATATATATATATATATCATATAATATAATATTTTAATCTTTAATATCATATCAAAAATAAACATTTACTTTTTAAAAATAAAATATACATTTTTAAACATAAAAAATATTAGATAAATAAATATTCAATCTAAGATATTAGATATATAAATACATAAGAATATATATATATATATATATATATGTGATATATATGTAAACGTTATCTTATAATATTATATTTAAATTAAATTGACATATTAAATTTATTTTTAATAATATTTATTGTATATTTTAGAATACAATATTGTTGTAAGTTTCTATGGTTACGTACTCTATACATGATTGAAGTTCATTTGTGTTTAAAGTTATTAGAATGATATTTAGTATATATTTGATATATGATTTAATTATTAAATTACTATTTTCTTTAGTACATAGAGTGTGTATTGCATAAATTGATGAGTACACATGTTATATACTTAATTTTTACATTTTAATTTTATTTATTTTAAGTATTTCACTAATCATTCTTATTCATTCTTAATTTTTGTGACAAAAATATATACTTAACACTTGACAAGTTTGGATTGAAGTCCAAAGTTAACTCTACATCTCCACACTTAATATTTTCTCCCTAAGACAAGTGTGAGAATAGACTCATCTCCTCGAAGGACTAAGATTGACCCATTATCCTTATATTATTTTTCTTTCTATAAAAAGAAAACCACCTAAAAACAATTTGATTTAAGAGTTTCCAAAGGCAAAAATATATTAGAAATGAAAAGCATATTTGCTCCAAGAATATGAGAAGTTAAGAAGAAAAAAAGGGTGAGGCAGCAAAATTTATCTTAATATAAAGAAATTAATTTGGGTGATAATTTATAATTTTAATGTTAAAAACTTATGGGTTTTATAAAATATTTACATATATATATATATATATATATATATATATATATATATATATATATATCGATTTGATGATCCTCATGCCATACAAGATATCCACTTGTGTTTGCCTCTATGCAATCATATTCTTGAAGAAGGAATCACAAAATTAAAGAAGACCTCAATTTACAATTGAGTTTTAAAATGATTGGGAGTTGATGATGAGAGAAAGGCAACAATTTTTTAAATCTTTGTTAGAAATTTCTAGCAATAATAAATAATAATATCTTTTATTTTAAATAGAAAATATTGGGAGTTTTTTTCATGAGGATTAGTAAATAATATGTGAACTTCAAGTGTTATAATAACTATTCAATTACATAGTTTAATTAACATTTTGTACCATTTATCCCTTTCTATTAATAAAATTATTCTTCATAGATCATTTAATATTGATGTTCTTATTATTGTTTTATCCATACCATCCATTAGTAAGTACTTATTAAAGTATATATTACTCAATAATTTGTTTATTTCTACCTGGGTTGAATCAATGTTAAAGACAAACAATGGTCATTTAATAGATTCTTAAGTTATTTATATATTATCACTTATTTAGGCATAAGGATTCTTCTATAAATAGGTTAACAGCCACTTAAATGACAATGCCATTGATATTTTTTACCATATTAGCACAATCAAATCTCCTCCATCAAGGGTTCTAACTAACATTGTTACATTAATAAATTCACCTTCTTTATCTCTAATTTATATGAAAGAAGGTTTCATCTGCATCAATTATAAATATTATGGGAGGTTCAACATACTTTATGATGCAGGTTGTACTATGGGGATTAATCTTTTTAGAGGATGACAATTGTAATATAAGTCTTGATGTAAGTAGATAAAAGATTTTTTTATAAGTCTTAGGGCTAACTTTTATAGTATAATCAATGATTACAAATAAAAAATTAAATTTATTGATAATAATTCATAAGAATTCATATATGACTCATTTAATCTTTGGAGTTGAGAAAATCATCTCAATTTAACAAAATCAATGAATTAACCATAATATGTTTTAAATATATTTTAATTTTATGTAAAATTTTGCTTATAATTATCAGTAGAAGCATGCTCTTATAGGATTAGAGTGTGATATGATAATATTACCTCTCAGAATGATTCATCTTAACTACTTGGATCAGAGCTAATTAGAGTTGTTAATGAGTTCAATTGTATATGACATTATAAAGCTTAATAACATAACATATTAGTGATGAAAGATTTGTGCATTGTATTATAATTTATGATAAATAAATGGAATATGGATGTTTATGATCCCAAAATTAAACTATTGAGTGCAAAAAAACTTAAGTCAGTAGGGTAAGATGGTGGTTTGACAACGTGGTAACATTCAACACACACTAGTGAAGAGCATAAAAGACATCTCATGAAAAAGGTGATCAAGGAATCAACTCTTCTTCAAGTTTCAAGAGTTTTCCTATCTCCCACTTAGTTCCCTTCATTGTGAAAAATATAAATTTTGGGAATTATAAATACAAACAAAAATCTAAATAACTCCATTGGATGGCTTAGAATGACCCCCTGGATTATGAGATATATTTTTTTTTGTATTTAGGTGCCCAAATAAGCCAATTAATATTATGTTCATTAAATTCATCTCGTCAAGATGCTTGATTTCATTATAAATATGTTAATTTTGAAATTATTTAGGGATTCAAATAATGTCATAAAGGTTTAAAATATATTTTAAGTGCTTGATCTAAAATTATCTGGACACTAATAGAGTAACTTCTGGCATCATTGAGTTTGCTTTATAGAGATGATAAGCTCAACTATGTGTTTGCTAAAAACAGAGTTTAAATGTTTATGATTTTTATCTGAAGAGATATGCAACCATATATACATCGAGATTCATGCTTAAGTAAAATAAATTTTCATTCGATATGTATAAAAAGCAATCATTAATTAATTTGAATTCTTTATAATAATAAATCAATTAATCCACCAATCAATCCTAATAATCCTGATTTAAAACAAAGTATTCAATTTGGTAATAGATAGTTGCCATTAATTATTAATAAATTATTTTTCATATCAATTAAGTCCAAAGATCATTAGTCGATGTCAACTCCTATTCTATTTTTGAGATATTTGAGTGAATTTAATCGCAATAATGTATGTATAAAAAATTAAACTCAAAACTTATTGGTTAAAAATTAAAATTCTAAATTATTAGATTAAGATGACTTACACTAACTCCTGTTCTTAATAAATCATGCCTTCTTTCTCGCTAAACGGTTCATGCCACAAAGGATTAACGGCTATTAGTACGGTAAGCCAATAACCAATCATCAATCATTCCCAGCCGTTGATCTCATTGATCAAGATCCCGTTTTATCGACGTGGGTTCCCAGCGGGTAAAATCCCACCGTTACTGAATTCAATTGAAGCCAATCGGACGGTTATAGTGATACAGGAAAACAAACCATCGAGATGAACCGCGCGATTAATCGACCCTCGAGAAGGAACTACATGCCACGCGTCAGCCGAATTAAGGTAGGTAACTGTGGGTCGGACCTACGTTGGCTCCCACTGGGCTCCGTCACCGTTCTGGTCATAACACACGTCGCACCAAGTTCATCCTCAATCGGACTCTCTCATCAGCGCCGTCGCTTTCCCGCTTTGGTCTCCCTTCCCCATTGCTCCGCCTCCTGAAGTTGCATCTATAAAGCCTCTGACACTAGCTGTTGTACATCGTCTTGCGAACTCCATTCTACGTTAGGTTTGTACGATCAGGAGTCGGGTATTTGGGTCGAGTAATGGCCGCGAGTTCAGGAGGTTTGGCGCCGCCGCCATTAGGCTTTAGAGTTAGGAGGGTGAACACTTTCCCTCCGCTGCAAGGCACGCGATCACTAGAGTTCCGCAGGAGGAGGGCTCAAGGGATCCGATATTGTTGCTCGGAGTCGGAGCTTCGCAAAATTGCGCAGGGTAAGAGCGTCGCCGACACACTTGAGGAGTGGCGACGATTGGAGGTGAACAAAAGCCCCAGGAGATTCCGAGCGAAAGCTATACCGGCTATCCCCTTATCTTTCACAGGGTCCTCCTCCTCCTCCTCCTCCTCTCCTCCTCCTTCTTTATATTATTCTTCTCTCATTTATGCCGCGTTGTGTATATTGCCTGGATGACTAAGCAGTTCTTTTATCTATCGATTTGTTCATGAATTTCATTTTAAACTGTTTTCTCCAATGTACATTTTGGGGGTTTAATTCGGCATACTTGAAAGTTAGGGACTTCATCTCAGGCTTCGTGAGTGATAGGATTTGTGGTTTTGATATTTTTAAAAAAAGACTTTTTTAAGGGACAGTTTGATGCAGGCATCTGTCCCTTCCCGTCGTCGGGAGCTGCTAAGAGCACTATCACAGATCACTTGATGATCGTAGTTGAATGAGTAAGCAAAACACTAATTTATTTCTTGGTATGAGCCTAGAGGTACAAATCGTTTTTGAAAATTGTTGGCTTGCATTAGTTCCTGACTGGACTAACCTATAAGAAGCTTTTGATTCTCAATCACAATGTGGTTGATTTAAGAGATAATTCAATGAACGGAAGTGAGATGAATGCTTTGTTTTTTCACAGAAAGATGTAAGAGAGATGATAGTACTCCAAAAATACTTGATAAGAGGTTCTGTAATTCGTGGATACTGACTGCTTTCTGCTTGAAAGTTGAAATCCATTAGCAGTTAAATCATTAACCTGCAAAACTAAAGTTGAAATTCCAAATGTTTATTTAGAAATGTCTTATAAGGCATTTGTTATTTCCTTTCATCTATTGTCATCTGGATTGATTTTAGTTATCTGATCAAATGATCTTTCATATATAAAGGAATCTACTTACGTTTATGAATGTGATGACCAATGAACTTTATTATCAAGGAAACTTTTGATGTTATCATAGACTTATGTTGATGTCATCTCCTGTGCTTTAAATGTTCTCTACATTAACTGTTTCAAATTTTTAGTGCAGAATTTACAGGGGCCTTTTTACTAATAGTTTCTATTTTGTTGATTTTGTTTTCTGTGCGTTCTAAGTTATATCTTTTTTTACTAAATGTAATAGCTTATCAGCGGATTTTGCACACTTCCTTATATTATGCATTTATTTATGGAAAATCACAATATTATTCTCTTAGTATCACTTGTGGAGTAAATTAGGTGGTTTCCTGGGTGCATTGATGGAGAATATTCTGTCTCTATGATTTTTGATTGATTTCATGTTTTCATATTGGTGCCTTTGACATGCTTGCTTATTGTTTTTTGTAGGTCAGAAGGTCTTTCTAAGCAGAAAGACTTTTATCCTCGATGCAACAACCCAAGGAACAATGCCCCTCAATCTCGTGATACTCCACCTGAAAGAGGTTTGTTCAATTATTGAATAACGATGCAGTGGACCTTTCTCATCTGCTATTAACTTAGGCTCTAAATTATTGTATGAGAAATTTATTTTTGAAATGGGTCATCTTTTGTAAACTACATCATGTGCAATTGAGTGCATTAACAGGAATTTGTGCCAACTCTAGTTTAGCTTTCTGCTTACTCTACATGTAATTTCTAAGTACGCATATTTTTTTTCTTTGAAATTCTTTTTATAGACACTGGTATTGGTAGTGAAAAGGATTGGGGAATCAACTTATTGGATGAGCATGTTAATGAATCTGGCGTTAATCAGGATGGTAGTACATGGTATCGAGAAAGTGGAGAAGAATGTGGAGATAATGGCTACAAGTGTCGATGGAACAAGATGGGCTGCCGATCACATGATGGTTCTTCAGAATGGAAAGAAAATGTATGACTTTATTTATATAATTTTAATTCAAAAACAATTCTCTTTATATTTTTTTCATATGCAGAGTACTTCTCAGCTATAAAAAATGATCTTAGTATACGATTTAAATGAGAATTTGACACATACAAGACAAGGATTCATGTAACCTAGTGGGATTAAGACTAGTAGAGTACATCAAGAAAAACTGTGAACAGGCAAAGTTTTAAATAATATAAAATATTTTTTGTTCTGAGCATCAAACAATAAAAGGCTTCACTTCACCGCCTGACCAAATGGGGGGATTTTGGTTTTCTGGTCTAAATATTTTTTTCAACTTAAACACCCAAACAAGTTCGGATGTCCCTCTCCCCTGTGCATATCCCCTCCTTCTCATGTCATAAATAATGGATGCCAAGCATACAAGAGATTCCAGTATGGAAGAAGAACTAGTTGTTATGGCAGGAACTTTTTAGTTTGTGTTGCTTTATTTCATCAGAATCACCTCTGAACTTGTTTACTGGACACTCTTTTAAAGGCAAATGTATGTTTGTCTGATTCTTACTGGATATAGTCACGTCATGTTCAAATGTGATTATATATATGCCTTACGGAAGCTTAAACGTATTATAAAAATATTTTGGAAGCCAGTTGAAGCGACTTTGAAATTACTTGAGATGCAATGTTCCACAAGTTAATAGCTTCTCTGTTGGAATTTTAAGTTTTGAGTTAAAGCCATGTTTAAAAAAAACGTCTTAGCAATTTTTGTAGTTCTTACCTGTTTTCTGCTCGGAGAAACTCTCTATCTCCCTATCCAGAACTTGGTATGGAGGATTTGCTTGCACAGGTCAACTTGGTTTCATTTTATTGTCCTGTGCCCTTGGTGTCAAGGGCAGTTCGGTTATTTTGTCAGCATAAGTAAACTTCAGTGTAAGTACCACTTCCCTGAATATGCTTGCTCCAATTCACCTACACTTTTATTAATCAGAACTTGCAGACTTCTAATGCGGTCCAGTTGTCTCCTGTTTCCCTACACTTTTCCTATTCATGTCCCTTTCCTAATACTGTTGTAAGCAACCTAGGCTCACATTTAATTGACCGAGGATGGAGATAAGTACTGATGATTCATGTTAATGAGTTATCATGATTACACTGTAAAGTATAAATCACACATGAATTTTTTATTTAAATTCAAAAAATGGTTTTCACTAACTTTTGTCCTCAACCATGAATACTAAGTGAGAGAATCTTAAAGCCCTAGAAATGCATGTATGTTGGTTTGTGCTTACCTAGGATAAATAGGTGTTTAGACTAGAACTCAACTTTTGACAGTTTTATATATGTACTTTCAAAGGTGATATCCAAGGATTTTTTCCATATTACACAAAAAGGTTTCTACTAACTTGTTCTTATGCATGCATCTTTTGTATTTAACTTATATTGTATCTGGAATGCTAAAACTCAAATTTGAAAGTGTTATCAAGAGCGATAGTGATGCAAGACAAAGAAACAAGAAAAAAAAAGAGAGAGCATTTAAAGATTGATAAGGAGACAATAAGATTTATGTGCTTCAACTCCTACTATGCCTACATGCATAGAAAAGAAGAGATGATTCAATCAACTAGACACATAAAAGCCATAAAAATAGTGTTCACAATAAAATAATATCCAATGTATCTTTTCCAAAACCCTGGTATTCCAGTTGTTAATCAAAAAGATGCCCAAAGAAAACTTTCAATCACAGTATTACCTCTTACAGAATTCCAATATATCAGCATCCAAGATGGACTAACCCAGAACCTTGATTCCGCTTGTCAATGCTGAACTCCTAGAACTGTTGATCTTCTCTTGCAGTCCAGGAAGCCCACCCTATCTGAGAGAGTATATCATGGTTCTTTAGATATTGCAAAAGTCTAGCTGTGATGGTATATGACGACGGAAGTCTCCACAAACCTTAGAAGAGAAATCTACATATCTTGACAGTCTGAGGTTCTAATAGCCTCAAGGACATCTAATAAAAATTAGACCTGCAAATCAAGGTCTCTTGATTATTTAAGCATATGTTCAAAAGTGCCTATATGATTCCCTAGAAAAGAGAGTTTTTGTACTAGTGCGTAGATTAATGAAGATGATCCCAATTTTTGGATCCTGATATAGAATATTGGTTATTTGATTTTGATTATGAATTTTTCAGGTATATTAGTGAAGAACAATGACTGAAAGATTTTATCATAATTGTTCCATTGAAATACATATATTTCAAGATATGTGTGATTAACCAAGTATGTTAGTGTACGTTTAAATATATTCTTTGATCTCGTGCAATGAGCGCCGCACCAAAACAACAACATATTGTGTCAATTATCAATAAGATTATGAATTTATGGATTGGCAAGCTTTGCTTAAATGCATATAATAGTGCATATTGGCAAATTTCTCTGACATTATCTAACAAATTGGAAACTGAACCACCGGATCTGATGTGTGGGAATTGCTATGATTTTTACAAATGCAATTAGTAGTTCATATTGGATAAATTTCACAACATTAATCAACCTAATATTAATCTGCTGAGCTGAATCAGTCCCTTCTTATTTCTTCGGGCAATAGCCAATGATAAAGGAGTCGTTTTGGTATGTGGAACCAATTATTTGCTTATGTTGAAGATAGAGATGAAGGTTTATTCTTTTTTAATGATATTTGGAACCTGGCGAATCTTTTTTTGTTGGTTTGTATTCATATTTTGTAAGGCATTTTATCTTCATAATGATCACCAAAAAACTACCAGGTGAATGCATTTACTTTCTTTTTTTATTTGCTTGACAGTGGTGGGAGAAAAGTGACTGGACTGGATACAAGGAATTAGGTATTAAAATTGCAATTATTTATTGATACAATGGTTGTTTAGAGAGTTTATCATGCTTTAAAATTATTGCTTTTTGTGGAAAATTTAACTTTTATGTCGAACTAATGCTTGAATGACAACCTATTGTAATGCTACTTTGTAGTAATTGCTCATGGACTCGACACCATTCCAATAAAAAGTTAAATATGTTGGTCAAGTCTATTTATGATTATTTTTCCAAATCCTGAAAGGTAGGATGCATTATAAAGTTTTATTGGCTAACATTATATTACTGTGATACCAACATGAATTATTGTAGAATTAGGAGAATAGTAGCAATTTGTTGTATGTGATTGTTTTGTTTTTTCTAAATTGCACCTATTATTAAAGATTAAAGAGAATTTGTTTAGTATATCGATGCAATATTTGTATAATATTTATATATTTTTAGGAGAGCTAATATTTAGCATACAAAATCAATGAATAATAATTATAATAGTTTCAAAATAATTACAAAATAATAATAATAGTAGTCCATGGATTATAAAAGTTACAAAATAATTATTATTGTCCATTGATCAATGAGGTGACAAAAGAAGAAGAAGAAAAGTGAGCGGAAGTCTTGGTGAGTGTTGATACCAATTAACGAAAATTATATTAATTTTTCACACTTTTCATTAAGCAAATGAATAAATCATTCATTCCAAAATTGCCTAATAATTTTTGAATGACTATCATTGAAGTCTTTTTATGAAACTGTTAGTTGTTTACTTGCGATTTGAATTGAGCATTATTAGA
This sequence comes from Cymbidium sinense, assembly GCA_021442155.1. Classification (NCBI taxonomy): domain Eukaryota; kingdom Viridiplantae; phylum Streptophyta; class Magnoliopsida; order Asparagales; family Orchidaceae; genus Cymbidium; species Cymbidium sinense. The sequence goes on from CM038217.1 coordinate 91,590,575, forward strand.
TGATTGTAAGTTTCTCTTTATAGAACATGTATCGGTTTTAATATATTTTGTATGATCATGTTATATGAAATTATGTGTAATATTTTATGCTTATTATCACGATAAAGTCTCATAGGATTTTTTTCATTGAAATTTTAAATTTTCTAGGATAATTTTCAATCATAGCAATTTGTAGATTCCTAGTGTTATAGATCTAAATTTGGCTTTTACATTAGATTTTGCTCCCGTAAGTCTTTAATAGTTGATTTTTTTATACCATTATATGTCTTCTGAAGCATTTTCAAATTTATAATTAAATTCCACGAGCTCTTGATAGGTTTGTATCTTAACTCACCCATTTCCTTGAACATATCTATTTTGTATATTTGTTGTGATATGAAAATTTTATGTCAATTTTGCCCAACTATAAATTCTAAGGAACTATTTAAGCTGGCTAAGTTTTTTTATTAAATTTTTCGGAGCAATTTTTTTATCTAAATTCTTTATTTTTGATCCACTACTTATCAAATAATATTGTTAACATCAACTAGTAATGTGGAACTATATGTTTTATAAATAACGCGTAGCCTACTTGATTTTATATGTATCCCATTGAGCATTAGTGAACTTTTTGAATGCATTTGGAGATTGCTTTAACCCATATAGTACTTTTTTAGCTTTGAATTGTACATATTTTGTTTTATTTATATAATTCTAAGAGAGCTTCTATTAAGAAGCATACAAAAATAGGAATATTAACAATATTAATTCATTGATTGATGAGTTGGTAAAATAATAATTACAAAATAATTACAGTAGTGTATAGATTGATGTGTAGACAATAAGGATCCCAAGGATTAATGAGGTGGTAATAGAAGAAATAGAAAAGTGGGAGAAAGTTTTGGTGATTGCGTATGCCAGCTAGCAGAAATTATGACACATTTCTCACATATAACTTAATTAATGTAGGTAGCCAACTGAAAGCATCTTAGATTGTGGACATCTGCATGTTACGGAGCTAAAAGAACAAAATTTATTTCTGCATATTGCATTAAAATAATATGCTTATTTTAGGTCTAGCAGTAACTCTAAAATTTCCCTTGGATATTTAATTAAAGCCATCCTTATTCAAGAAACTGATTCAACTGTGGTGAGCCTTACTGTAGTGCCTACTAAACTATTGATACAAATGTTTAAGGCAGTTGCTTGAAGTTGTTATAAAGATTCACTTGGGCAAATTATGATCCAAAGCTCCCGGAGGTAACTGATTAAGGATGTCGTAATATCAGGTGTTTCTTTAAGGTTAAGATCTTTTGAAGTAAGACTAAGAAACATCGAGCTTATAACCACTCCATAGAAAGCGGTCATAATATCATGAAGAGGTGAATGTATTTTGTATTTATTTTATAGATTTAGATTAATCTAGCAATATCAGGAAGCCTTTTCAAATTGCATGTATTCATATGGATGTATTAGGTGTTTCTTTTTGTTTTGCAAAAGGTAGAGTGGCTTGTCTTTAAGCATATGAATGGAAGCTTCCTTTTTCTTAATGGAATTTTATTTAGGTCTTGTGTTTGTGTTCATGGCTCAACAATTATTTGTTAATTTATATTATTATAGATGCTCATGCATTAGCCAATAACACAAATAGGCTAGCATTTCACATGTAAATTTACATTACTTAATTGTCTTTCCAATTTATTTTACATGAATGTAGATTAATTTATATTGTAGGGGCATATTTCTCGGTATTATGTTATGGATGATGCATACATGATTCTTTAATGCACTTACCTTTTATATATCTCAACTAAACTTTATTAACTATTGAGTTTTTTTACTTATTTGTCTACTTTATTTTACCAGGTGCTGAGAAATCTGGAAAAAATGCTGTTGGAGATTCATGGTGGGAGACATGGCAAGAAATTCTCTACCAAGATGAATGGAGGTTTGTGCGTCTCAAAACACTAAAATTCAAACGTATGTTTAGCCTCATAAGATATCATTTCACCTTCCTATGGAATAAATACATTTATTCTTTAATACTAGCTTATACAAATTTTGTGTGATACGCTAATCTATTTGTGTCATATGCCCATGATCTATTTTATGGTAGGGTAATTTTGATATTATTTGTTCAAAAATAATGGATGTAGATGCATATGAAATTCCCAAACACATTTGCAATTGCTTGAATATAGAGTCTAGCTTATAGAATCTTGAGAAATATGAAGGACTGAATGCTCTGATAACTCTTGCTTCTCAATGCGGAAAAAGAAATTTTTTAGTACATCTTGATCAGGATAGTTGAGAAACTGTAGGAGTATATAAAACATTTTAAGTTGCTTGGCCACTTAAGCTTTTGTTGTAAATATATAGCTCATTGTAAGTTGCTTCCCAGTATAAATTTCATGTATATTGTTGTAAATGTTTTTCCCATCCTCAGCAATGTTTTTTTTTTTCCTTTTGATACTGCAATTTTCTAAAGGTTTAGATTCCTCTCTTTTCAGTCATTTTTTGTAACTGATGACAATTCCTTTGGGTACGAATTTCTGAAATGATGGGTGGTTATTAGTGGTTTAATGTGGTAATTGTAGTTTTTGTAAGGTCTTGATCCATGATTATACAAGGAAAAGTCATTTCAGATTTTTTTTCCTAGTTATGTTACTTTGATAATGTCACTCTATGTGAATAACAAAAACTATGAAAGTTTGTTCAAGATTCCGAAGTTTAATTTTCTTAGACATCTGACTAACTGAAGGTTTTACTAGGAATGCAATTTAAGGAATGGGATACTCTTAAAAAGCAGTATCGACCATTTTAGTTAGTTATTTTTATAAACTTGGAATGCAATTTGAATAGGTGTTTATATTATTTTATGTTAAGAGGAAACTCTTCAAAACCATTATCTATCATTGAATAGTTTCTTTGGTTATCTTTCAATACCAGGAAGATAATTTAAATAACAATTAATTGTATTGCATACTTGTATTTCTCTTTCTATACTAGGAAGAGATTTTGAATATGAATCAATCTAGGTATTCATACACCTTATATATTAATACAGGTGTATGTGAATTGGTGATGAGCAATATTGTATTCTCTCCGTGGCAAATTGTATTCTTTGTGCATGTTAATAGACCCATAATGGTCCTTGGCCAACTTCACCTATGCTCTCTCCTTCAACTACTGGTCAACCATGTCTCACCTAACTCAAGTCCATGGCCAATATTCTTCCCCCTCCTACAGCCCTAAAACCCATACCATCATCATTCATCTTGGTAAAAATCTTACGTTTACTTTCATTAACACCAACTACCAAATCAAAATTACACCCGCAACCTACTCATCCTAGCACTTTCAAATTCATGTTGTCCTCATAGGATACAATCTCCTCGAGTATATTTATGGTTCTTATTATTGCCACCACAATTATCCTTGCAAGCAAGAATGATTCAAATCCAGATTTCTTTTGGTGGGCTTGCCAAGACCAGCTTACTCTAACTTCTTTTCTTAAACTTACTATTTTCATTGCATCTTCTTGTACATCACAAGAAGCATGGTATATCTTAATCAACACGTATGCCAAATCATCACAAGGTCACATCACCCAACTTAAAGAAGATCTCCTTCTAACTAAAGGCGCTGAATCTTTGATTACATGCAACACGTCAAGATCATCACTGGTGAATTAACTTTTCTTGGCCATCCTATTGAAAAAGACCACCTAGACCTCAAAATTCTCGAGGATCTTGCCAATAAATACAAAGATTTTAGCTTCATCATTTAAGTCCTTGATAATTTAATCATATTTAAAAAACTACTTAAAAAACTTATCAACTTTGAAGCAATCTCAAATATGATACAAGGCGACATACCAATCTATCTCAAAATGCTAATCCCAAAACCCTTCATACAATCACCACTCCAAACTACAAACCAAATAATGCCCTCTCAAATCACCAAACTACACCATCAACCCAATCCCTTAAATTACCTCAATGCCCACTTCCAACTTCATCCACATAGCCCTTCATTGCTCCGCACCACCACTAAAACTATTCTTTACAATATCATCTCAAAAACCAACCTCCCTATCACCATTCCATGCCCAAACCTACTACTGACTAGAACATTTACTCTAGTGCCGTATCATGACACATTTGACCTACAAAATCTCTTCCTTTACTCCAAATACCTCACCACAAAAATATTCATATTGGTGATGACACTGGATTCCCTATAACTCTCCTCTCCGTCAACATATTTCTCTCTTAAAAATATTCTATCCATATTTTCTATAACAAAAAAGAAACCTTATTTTAATTTTTAAATTACATCTAAATAATAATGTTCTTGTTGAATTCTCACTGCATTTCTTTCCGCACCAAAATTATCCATGTGAAAGGCACAACTAAAAATTGTATCTATGAGTTGCCTTGACCACAACCTGTTTTTGCTTTAACACAAACAAAGCATCTAGTAATCAATGACATCATTACGTTGGACATCCCTAAGGGATTCTACATCAACTAAAATATAAACATTTTTCACTTGTATCTTTATTCATTACTTTTCAATGGTGTGTAATTCAAGTTTTTGCAATAAATCATAAGTTGTGTTCTAATGCCTCATTTGTTACTATGTGCCATCCATTTGAACGTTTTTATTTTTACATATAGACCTCTCCAATCACCTTTTATGAAAGTTACTATTATTATACCATATTTGTCCATCACAATACTGGCTACATCTAGCTTTACCACCTCATGCACAAAATTTGATGTTCTCTCCATTTTTCACCACCTTTAAATATTTATTGGAAAAGCACTTTCAACAACCCATTATATTGTTTTATGCAAAATTATCATGGGGAATAAATGACCCTCAAATCCTTTTTTGCCTCTCCAGGCATCTTTCTCTTCACCACCCCTCCACATACTTTGAAACTCCAATGGCCTTTAGAAATGTTGTCATCATGACCATGTTGAAATTGGCCTTAACCTCTGGGCCTGCCTCATTATGCTCATATGACACTTTCTTTTTGGATATATGCTTTCTCCACCACCACATATCTTATTAATCACTTTCCAACTATGATTCTTTTCATGCAATCCATATTTGAAAATTATTTGGTCAACCCCCTATCTATACCAAAGTCTTTGAGTGTCTCTACTACAATTGGATTTGTCCTTATTGGATTTTATATTAATATCTCTTATGTTATCTTGAGTTTGTGAGGGCGTATTATCATTTTTAATGTATAACATGATTTAAATTATTTATGGTATTAATATGCACAAGAGTTTGTTGGTTCCTATATTTAAGAATAAAGGTGATGCACAAGAGCGTGCAAATTATAGAGGAATTAAGTTAACGTGTCATACATTAAAATTATGTGAGAATAATTGAACATAGGTTATGATGTGATATAAAAGTTTCTCAAAATTAGTTTAGTTTCATGCTGGGTAGATCTATCATAGATGCTATACATTTATTGAGAGGTTTAATGGAGAAGTATAGAAAAAGTAAGGAAGATCTTCATATGATATTTGTTGATTTAAAGAAAGCATATGATAAAGTTCCAAGAGATGCTTTGGAGAGTTCTAGAAAAGAAAGGAGTTAATATTAGTTATACTCAAGGCATTAAGGATTGTATACTAGTGTTGTTACTTGTGCACAAACACAAGGAGGATTGACAAAATATTTTCCTATTTCAGTCGGATTACATCAAGGATTGGCTTTAAGCCCATATATTTTTTCTTTAGTTATGGATGTTCTTACTAGACATTTATAAGAGGATGTACCTTGGTGTATGCGTTTTGCTGATGATATTTTTTTTGTTGATAAAACTATAGAGATAGTCCATGAGAAACTTGAATTATGGAGGTCAACCTTAGAGTCTAAAAGTTTTGTTTGAGTAGATCTAAAACTAAATATATGGAGTGTACTTTTAGTTGTAGAAATTAGTGGTAGTATTGTATCGCGACGACCCGGAGCTTGGAATCGCGAGGAGCAGGTGGACGGATAAAAGAAAACTTACATAATCTTAAATAAAATTTCTAATCATCTGAAGCCTGATTCACAAATGATTTAACAATTTGTCGTATATGTCTTAAAAGTTAAATATGACATAATTTACATAATTGACATAAGCGGCGTAAAATCCATCTCACGAGTCTCTACGGAGATAAACATGCTACTCTCTTTTATCGGTAGTTTAGTTATGATGATTCTTGAAAAAATTAAAAACAATTGAATAAAATTTAATTGGGATAATTATCTTTGTTATCTTATAGTAAAAGAAGGTAGAATTAGTATGCGTGCGTTTTTATTATCACATGTACATAAAAGAAATTTGCTCAAACAATTAAACATATAAATATACATAAACATTTCGTATGAATTTTTACTTTTACATTTATCATCCGTCTTAGGAGTCATCGTCTAAACCTTTACCAAAAGAAAATATTTACCAATACTCATCCAAAGGACAAATAATCATTTAGATTTTATTTTATTGGTCCTTTTAGATTCGTTTATTGCAGTGCATTCGTCACGTAGTCTAAGGGGTGAACTCACTTTCAACATCACATTCATAGCATCTGATTATATACTATCGTATTAATTCATGTAATAGTAAATCGGTTAAGCTTTATAAAATGAGAAATGTCGATATGATCCAGCGTTCGGTTATTATCCGGCGTGAATAAGCGGTAAATTACATCCAATTTATGAAGCGGAAAAATAATCATGGCTTTGCGATGCGAAAAGTCATGTCGTATAAACGTCTGATTCATCACGAAATTAAATATATTTTTCTGTAAATATAAGAAATAATTACGCTTAATTTCTTTTTTCTCTTGAATCTCTTTTTTCTTTTAATGTTTAACTTAGTGAAATTCTATAAAATAAAATATTGAGCGGATCAATATTAGAAAGCAATTTATTTTATTTAATTTATATGATACTTACATATAGCTTTTATTATTTGACGTTTATATTTATCAATATTCATTGTCTATTTTTTAAATCAAGTTAAATTAACTTTTAATTCATTTAATATAATGATATGTCTAATTTTTCATATAATACATCTAAATCCTATTAATCTATTATTTTTTCTTAATATAAAATATTAAGTGTTAAAAGTGACTTAATATATTTCATTTAATGTTTATCATGCTACTTAAAATGATTAGAATTAATTAATGTCTTTATAGATAAATTTTATTTTATTTAATGTTTATCATTTAAGATGATTTTAAATTAATTAGCGATAATATAACTTAGCATAGGTTTCGGTTTTATTAAATTTGCAATTATATTTCGTATGTAAGGGTTTTTATCTTTAATTCTTAACTTTGATTAAATGCTACGTATTGAATTTCATTTCTTGTTGAAATCATAAACCTAAGTCAAAATTATAAACCTAAGTTAAAACTTGAGATAATAACATTACATCGATTTTTAAATAAACATATAATTATATAAATTATTTATTTACTTACCTTTTATATTTCTTCTGCTTTCCTAAGCTCAACTTGTCGCTTTTTCACGACGCGACGCGACGCATCTTCCTCTCCTTTCCTCCCGTCGACACGGATCCCTCCTTTCGTTGTTCCGACGAGCCTCCGACAACTGATGTCGATGTGGAGCCGCCTCACTCGGCTGCGACGTTGTCGAAGCTTCTTCTTCTCCCTGCCGACGACGCCGACGACTCCTTCTCCCTCGCCGACGATCTAAGGTTCACGCCGTGAGTCTTCTCTCTCTCTTCCTCTCCTCTCTCTTGTTTTGGGAGTTCTATTTGCTCATAAACCGAACTCCTGACTTTTCCAATCCCTAACCGTCACAGTAGCTTTTTTTTTTTTTATTTTATTTTTTATTATTGTTTTCTTTTTTTGACTTTCAGTTATTACAATCTCTCCTTCTTATAAAAATTTCGTTCTTGAAATTAAATAACATTAATAGAGATAAACATACTTTTAATTAAATAATTGAGGATAAAATTCTCGCATTTCTGATTCCTTCTCCCACGTAGCTTCTCGATCTGATCCATGTTTCCACAGTACACAGATAAATGGAATTTCCCTATTCCTAAGATGTTTAACATCATAATCTATAATTCTTTCTTGCTCCTCCACAAATGTGAGATCCGGTTGAATATCAATAGGATCCATAATAAATTTGTTGGTTTCATCGAATATACTAAGAGAAATATGAAACACATCAGCACTCAGATGTGAGAAGGTAAAGCAGCCTATAAGCCACTTTCTTAATTCTTTCCAAAATTTCATATGGATCAATATACGGCTCAACTTTCCAACTTTACCAAATCGTTTTTTTATACCTTTCATGGGGTCGAATTTTAAGAAATACAAATTCTCCCACTTCAAACTCACGATGTTTAGCATCATAATATTTCTCCGCTATCTTGAACATCTTTTAATCTATCACTGATCAATCTGGATCTTTTCATTTCATCTACTACATCTGCACCAATGATTCTTCTTTCACCTGCCTCCACCCAACAAAGTGGTGTTTTGCATTTTCTTCCATACAATGCTTCATGTGAGTCATACCAATACTTTGAAAGCTATTATCAGAAAAAACTCAATCAAAGGAAATGAATTTATCAATTTTCCCAAAATCATGGATACAAAGTCTAAGCAAATCTTCAAGTTTGAATTCTTTCCGACCATCGCCATGGAGAATGCAAGATCGAAAGTAAGCTTCTACCTAAAGTTCTTGAATTTTTCTCCATAACAGATGTAAATCCATCCCGACGGACACTATAGATTTTGGCACACCATGTAATTTCATGATTTTATCAACATACTTCAGCTTTTCAACAAAGATCGATTGTTGATAGGATAAAATGCATATTTAGTCAACCTATCAATAATAACTCAAATAAGATTGCATCCTCTTCCTGGATCTAAAGCCAACCATAAAATCCATAAAGAATATCATCCATTTTCACTCGTATTGGCAAGATGTGTAAAAGTTCACTGACTTCCGATGTAAATTTAACCATCTCATGAGACTTGTAGACAAATTCAACTATACTTCTTTTCATTCCGCCATCGAATATTTCAAGATCTTGATACATTTTGCTACTACCTGATGAATCAGATAATTAAATGATTTTCATGTAATATGTCTTTCCTCAAATCTCCAATATCCGAATGCAAACTCGATGATACTTCAAGAATCCCTCTTTATCGATTTCAAAATCTTTGTATGGCCTATTTTACCAAATTTAAAATTTTCAAAATCATCTGAGATAAATCATCTCAGATTCTTTTCAAATTTTATCAGAGCCATTTGATTTAACAATTAAACATAATTATCTCAGATTTAATAATTAAATTTTCAATTTTTCTAAATCTTTAATCAACCGCCTATTGAGAGATCAACCAATAAGCATCGATGTTTTCTACTTAAAGCATCGAACTATATTTGCTTCCCTGATGATATTGAATATCCAAATCATAATTCTTAATGAGTTCCAACCATCTTTTGCTTAAATTTAGCTCATTCTGGGTAAAGATATATTTCAAGCTTTGATAATCAGTGAAAACTTCACACTTTACTCTATATAGATAATGCCTTCAAATTTTCAATACAAATACCATCGCCGTACTCCGTGATCAATAATTCTTTTCATTATTTTTCAATTGCCTTGAAGCATAAGGAATCACTCTTCCATTTTGCTTAAGTACACATCCCAAGCCTCTTAATGATGCATCACTATAAATTTGAAATCCTTGTCCCTAATGGAATAGTTAATACTAGCGCTATTAAACAATTTTTTCAATTTTGAAAAGCTCTTCACACCGATCCACCATTCAAACTTGACTACTTTCGAAGTTTCGATAGTGGCATGACAATGCGGAAAACTCTTCAACGAATCTCCGTAATATCACAACCCTAAGAAACTCGACTTATGCATTTGGTCATCTAGTCATTCGCTTATTGCTCGATTTTACTGATTTATCAAACACCTTCACTACTAATCATGTGCCCCAAGAATATGATGCTATTTACCAAAATTCATACTTTGAAAATTTTCATACAATTCATTTCCCTTCAGAGCTTGCAAAATAATATGAAGATGATTTTATGAGCTCATTTCCTCTGAATAAATTAATATCATCTATGAATACAATCATAAATGAATCTAAAAAGGATTTAAAGATTCTATTCATGAGATTCATAAATACAGCTAAAGCATTTGTTAAGCCAAAAGACATCACCACAAACTCATAAGCTCATACCTTATATTGAATGTATTTTTGATATCTCTTCTTTGATCCTAAACCGATGATAACTCGATCTTAAATCAATCTTTGAAAATACAAGCTCCTTCTAGATCAAAGATCATCAATTCTTGGCAAGGATATTTATTCTTCAACGTGAGTGTCTCTATAATCTATGCATGCCTTAAGCTCCCATCTTTTCTTCTTCACAAATAATACAGTGAGCTCCAAGGAGATGTGCGGCGATAAATCCTTCTCTAACAATTCTTGTAGCTGATTCTTCAACTCTTATAATTCTTTGATCGCCATTCTATATAAGACTTTGTATGTGTTTTGCACCGAATTAAATCAATAGAAATCTATTTCTCCGACCTGGGTAAACCTCGATAAATCATCCAGATAAACTTCTGATATTTACTATTTATTTCTTTACCTCTTTAGTAACATCAATAACTGAGCAAGAAAACCTTTATACTACAAGATCTTTGAACTTTTAAGCAAGCATCATAGTTAATACTTATGCCTCACAAATTTGAATTCTTCTTCTAGAATATGAAATTTGACTATCTTTTACAATAATCTATAAGAAGATAATGTTTAGATAGCCAATTCATTCTTAAAATCATATCAAATTCATATATCGAGTATGCAAATCGATCCAAGCTTCTTTCACGATATTTAGTTCACACGCAAACATTTCTAAGATTCAAGACCTATTTGCATCGCATGAAAGTATTATGACATTTTCATAACTTGTAATTCCAAAATTCTCATACATTCCTCGATATAAATGAATGTGATGCCCAATATCAAATAAAACTCTAACCGATTTACTTTCAATAAAGATGATAAATGTGATATATAAAATAAATATATCTAACATAATATAAAATTATAACAATGCTAATTTAAATAAAGACATACCAGAATAACATCGACAGTCTTTTTTTCACAAGGCTGAGGCCGTGGTTTTGTCGGTTCTGAGTTTGAGATGGAACTGATGCAATGATTCACCATCCTTTGTCTACCAAATAGCTCAGGTTGAATACTTGTCTAAGATCCATCAAGATTTACCTCAAGATAGGCAAGATTTTGCCATATGTCCCCGATGACACCACAAGAAGTGTGCTGAGACACACTCTCTTTATGTGCTCTACATTTTGGACATGTGTAATATCACATCAGGGCATTTGCATATGACTTAAGCTTCTTCTAGTTTGATTTTTTAGTTTGAATATTCTGCCCAGATTTTGGCCTATAATCATCCTTCGCCATAGAAACCTATGACATTTTTTTTTCTGCATTTGATATCAATTGAGGTGCATACCTTGAAAGCATTGTAAACTCACATACGATGATAGCGATCTCCTAAATCGATGAACTTGTCAGATTTGTCTCCTACCGAGAGGGTACAAACCAATCTCTAAAAGTCTTCACAAAGTCCTCTCATGAAATAAGATTGCAAGACCTCCCTTCAAACTTCTTTTGCAACTGTCCTTGCCACCATCTCTCAGCTTCGCCCTCAAAAGCAAAAGAAGTCAAAGTAACTCTTCTTTCTGGAGGGCATGACATGCTTTCTAAAATTTTCTTTATCCACATCAACCAGTTTTCTTATTCTATTGGTCTTCTATCCCTGAGAAAAGAGGTGGTCTCATATCCTGAAATAATGTTAGGTATTTGTCAATAGGAACCCCACAACTTTCTCTTGCTTGTGTATGTTGATTTCTTATCATTTGAGTCATTGCTTCTATCATTTTAGTAAATGCATCTATCGTTAGTGAAGGCGGTTGCACATTTTCGATGGTTCAGGCCTCTCTATTTTCACCTATAACATCTTCCTGAATTGATTCCATAGGCCTGAGAAGCACAAATCAATTATAACCGTTACGCATCAATCAATATAATCATATGAAATTATCTTCATAAAATTTATCTTCCTAATGGCTCTTTGATTATGATCATATTTATATCCCTAAATATAAAATCTAAATGATACTACTCGACACGACCCCTAAGTTGGATTATCAGCGCAAATGTATGGTCTAATAAAGAAAAACTTACATAACACTTCCAATCTTAAATAAAATTTTCAATCATATAAGAGCTACTATAATTTACAAATGATTTAACAATTTGTCCACACATATATATACTAACAAAGTTCATATGACATAATTTACATAATTCAACATAACTGACATAATTACCTATTTTCTAAAGTCTTTCTACGACGATAAACATAACCCTTCATTCTATCAGCCATTTAGTTAGGATGGTTACCTGAAAAAAAATTAAACAACTAATAATTAAATAAAATTCAAATGCTAATTATTATTAATTATAAGAAAGCATTTAACTAATATGTATGCATTTTGTTATCATCGTATTATAAAAGAAATTTTTCAAACAATCAAACATAGGGTAGATATAAACATTTTCAGATGAACTTTACTTTTACATTTATCATCCGTCTTAGAGTCACCGTAAATTCCATAAAAAAGAAAACCTTACTAATACTCAAAAGCGACAAGTATTTATTTGCAATTTCATTGGTCCTTTTCATTTTTCGCATACATCATAAAAAATTTAAAGATGAACTCTACTTAACATACACATTCATAGATACAATTATATAACTACGATATTAATTCATAACTAACAAGAATCGCTTAACTTTATAAAATATTAATAAATATGATATAAAGATTCACGCTATTATCCAACAAAGAACAATAAATTAATCACAATTTATAAAAACAGAAAAATAATCACAACTCAAAGACGAAAAAGTCATAATCATATAAAACGCATTTATAAAGAAATTAAAGACATTTTATCATAAATGTAAACATAATTAAATTTTAATTTGTAGCTTTATAATCTCTTTTTTTTCTTTAATGTTTCTTTCCCTTAATTGAAATTACTATAAAATAAAATATCAGGATCAATATTAAAGAATTTATTTAATTTAATTTATATTTATACTTATATATACTTTCATTATTCGACGCTATATTTATCAATATTCATTGTCATTTTTAAATCTTAAATTAACCTTAATTCATTTAATATAATGACATGCCTAATTTGCCATAATACATCTAAATCCTATTAATCCTATTATTTTTTTCTTAATATAAAATATTGTGTTAAAGACTTAATATATTTCATTCGATATTTATCATACCTTTAAAATGATTCTAAATTAATTAACGCGTCTATAAATAAATTTTATTTTCATTTAATATTTATCATTTCCTTAAGATGATTTTAAATTAATTAATGATAATATAACTTAGGATATTTACTATTTTATTAAATTTCAATTATATTTCATATGTGGGTTTAAATCTTAATTACTTAACTTTGATTCATCTTACATATTCCCAAATTTCATTTCTTGCTGAAATCTATAAACTCTAAATCAAAATTATAAACCCTAAATTAAAACTTGAGATAATAACATTAACATCAGATTTTTAATTAAACATATAATTATATAAATTATTTATTTATTTACCTTTTATATTTCTTCTCGGTTTGCCCAAAGCTCAACCTGTCGGCTTCTTCACACGCAAAGCATGCACGCAGTTTCCTCTCCTCCTCCTTTCTCGACGCATGGGCTTCCTCCTTTCGTCTTCACGACGAGCCTCCGACAACTCGATGTTGGCGTGGAGTCACCACTGTAGGCACGGATGCATGAGTTGTCGCTTCTCCTTCTTCCTCGACGCCGGGTTCATGTGAGTCTTCCCTTCTCTCTTCCTCCCTCTCTCCCTCTCTCGTGTGTTTTGGGAGTTCTATTTCGGTTTGCCGAAATCGAACTCCCCTTTTGGACTTTTTCCAATCTACGGCTAACTGTCGCAGCGGTTGTATTTCTCTTTATTTATTTATTTATTTTTTCTTTTTTTGACTTTCAGTTATTACAGTGACATTGGGTGATCAAGTCATTAAAAAGAGTGAATGTTTCAGACATCTTAGGTCTATTGTTCAGAATAATGGTGAAATAGATGGGGTTAGTAGAATTCAAGTTGGATGGTTGAAGTGGAGGAATGCATCTGGCTTGTTGTGTGATAGAAAAGTATCGCATAGACTTAAGAGAACATTTTGTAAGATTGTGGTAAGACTTGCAATGATTTATGGTGTGGAATTTGCGAGTAAAAGAGAAGCATATAACTAAATTAAGTGTTGTAGAGATGAGGATGCTTAGGTGGATGAGTGGCTTTACTCTTAGAGATAAAATGCAAAGTGAATATATCTAAAGTTGGAGTAATGGGATAAGATTAGAGAGATGAGATGGTTTAGTCACATAAAGAGATGATAAGAGAGTAGATGTATCAGATTTGACTTATGTTAAGAAAGGTAGAGGTAGATCTAAAAAGGCTTGATTATGATGTATAAAAAATGACCTTAGTTTATTAGAATTACATGAGAATTTGCCACTTAATAGGACACAATGAAGAAAAATGATTCATGTAGCGACTTGTTGTTGTTGTTGTTGTTGTAAGGTATTAATATGCACTTGTATGCTTTCACTATATATCAATTGAATTAAGATGTAATCTTTTCTAATTCTTTCTTTGTTAAAAGAGTGAATGACAATGATCAGGATGCAGATAATCCAAAATATTAGGGTATACAGTGTCCTCATACTTACGATGTCATCTTAAACGTGGCCTGTGAAAGCCAGAGAACATCCATTAAGTTTTAATTGATTTGTTTGTAGTCACTTAAATACAGTGTAGTGACTCACTGGTCATACTATCGTTATGACATGTTGGTTCTGAGCATAGCTTTTACTTTGTTTCTTAAATTGATTCAGTAACTTTTTTTTACGTAGAGCTGAAATAAAACATGCTTCTTACTGTATTATGATTACATTGGGTTCCTTTCTAGGTAATAAAACTGGTCTTTTTTTTTTCGTTTATTTACCTTGTATGACAATGATCAGGATGCAGATAATCCAAAATATTAGGGTATACAGTGTCCTCATACTTACGATGTCATCTTAAACGTGGCCTGTGAAAGCCAGAGAACATCCATTAAGTTTTAATTGATTTGTTTGTAGTCACTTAAATACAGTGTAGTGACTCACTGGTCATACTATCGTTATGACATGTTGGTTCTGAGCATAGCTTTTACTTTGTTTCTTAAATTGATTCAGTAACTTTTTTTACGTAGAGCTGAAATAAAACATGCTTCTTACTGTATTATGATTACATTGGGTTCCTTTCTAGGTAATAAAACTGGTCTTTTTTTTTTCGTTTATTTACCTTGTATGATACACTAAGAACTTACGCTGATTTTCATTTTTAAGATTGATATATTTTTTAAAGTTGTCTGATGACAATATTTAACTCATGTACAAAAATAACTTAAATATTTTGATATTTTCACTTCAAAATGAGATGGATTTGTTAATTCTCACTCTGATTTTATTTCTTCCAGAGCATGAAACTTTTGCCTAATTTTCTATCTTGCTATTAATTGCCATGTTATTACTTATTAGATCATAATTATAGGCTTTATATGCAATTGAACATAACAAATCATGAACCAATATCTCTTCACGTGAAGCAGTTTCATTGTCAGGTTCTTCTTTTGTTTGTTATGAGTGTACATTTCCCTTGTTGGTGGTTGCAGTAATCTTGCAAGGATAGAGAGGAGTGCTCAGAAGCAAGCAAAATCTGGTTCAGAAAATGCTGAATGGTATGAGAAGTGGTACGTATAACTTATCAAACTATCAGTCATAAATACTCTGCTTTAAGGATTTTTTTTTTTTTAATGCTATCTCAATTACCAAATTGATTTCTTAGGTGGGAAAAATATGATGCCAAAGGTTGGACAAAAAAAGGAACTTACAAGCATGGAACCCTTAATGATCAATCATGGTGGGAAAAGTGGGGGGAAGAATATGATGGCAGAGGATCTGTTAATAAATGGTCTGTTCGTTGTCATTATTCTTGTTAGTTTTCTTTAATTTTCTCTTTTTGTTATATATATATATATATTTTATTGATGCGATTAGTTAGAAGATGTATATGGTACATGTTTTAAATCTCCATGGTCTGATGCTGATTGAAGATACACAAATATAATAATTGTTTAAGTGTTTATGAAAAAATAGAAACTATCATTTTGTGATAAGATTCACTTGAGATCTGTGCATTTAAGATATTACAATTCAATGCATATGAAGGCAAGACACTGTTGGACTGTTATTTATGGCCGTGTCACAATTAAGGGAATGCCACCCTTTAGGCAACGTTTCTTTTTGTGAGATTTGATCTTATTGCCTCTTCTACGGGTGTGGACAACTATAACAAACTACTTACAGGTTTGTGCTTAGGTATGGTATATTATATCATTTAATAGACAATTTTATTTGAGAGGCATCTCCATGTGCATTTGAAACCTTTCAAATAGATTATCAAGTTTGACGCCTCACAAAGAAAAAAAAAAGGATTTAATTTTGGTAAATTAGGTTTTTAATAGTTTTATTTTTATTATGAATTATCTTTTTCGATAATTTTATAGTTAGATTTTAACTTGGCCTTATCTATAATTCCATTTCTATAAATAGATTCTCATTTCATGCAATTTGATCTTGAGTTCTGGATGAAATGTAAGAGTTCTTTGAAGCCATTAGCTTGATTCCAACTGTAAAGTTAGCAACACATGTGGAATTTCATTCAGTTTACTGTTTAGGTAATCTACTCCATATAGAATATGATATATGTAACTATAGTATATGAGTTTTCTATTAATCAAACAAACATACCTTATTGATGACCATGTAAACATCAAATTTGATAAATATTTGTGCTTGCCTAGTATCATAATGATGATTAACAATCTTGATTGACTTAGAGACATCTCAGGTGAAAAATATATTAAAAGAAATTTATAGAAAATAATCTAATAGGATTGAAGTGCGTGTGTATCATGTCAATTGACTTGAATGCATTAAGTGCCACCATAATTAAGAATGATGCAAACAAGTAAATATTAGATCAAGAGGAAAGAAAATTTATGTGGTTTGGCTTTAATGAAGTGTGTATTCATGGGAGAGAAGAGGATCTGATTCACTAAACAAAAAATGCCATTATTTCAAAATAAGAGCACTTACAAGCCATTTCTTATAACCCAGGTGTAAACCATGCAAATTTACCTCTTATGATAAGAAAAAATTTACAAATAGGGTTTAGATATGTGAAGGTCGAGAATAAACTAGGCTTTGCCAGGGGTTTAAACAAAAACAAGAATAAAGAATGTAAGAGAATTCACAACACACATAGACAAGATGATTAAAGTGGTGTAACGGTTGAGATACTTCCCAAAGAGGAATTATAAAGTTGAGGTCTGTTTGTCCAACTTAAATTAATAAAGCTATGATTGAGATCCTTTTAAGAGGATTTATGATTAAGATGCCTTATTATGGGATTTCATGCATTGGGATAGATTGAAATCTTGAGAGCTTCTACTTTATTTTGAGATTTTGAGTTGTCTTGATGGTGTCTCGATTGAGTTACTTTTTCTTCAATGTTTTTTGATGGTTCCACATATATGGTAGATTTACAATTAAGGAAAAAATATTAAAATTGATGCAATGACGAAGAGATAGTTCTTGAATAACCATTTAATTCCTCTCATTACAAAAGGCCTTAGGAGAGAGTTGAGCTGACATGATCTACAACATCTTGAAGAATCATTGAGATCATCACTGATGGCTAATTCTACACTCATCTCAAAATATTGAAATTTCATTCTTCTTATACGAGTTATTCAACTTTTCACGCTTCTTAGAGAATCGAAGGACAAACTTATTAAAAATGACATATTTGGCTTTTCCTTTGCCAGGTCCTTGGGGTTTGTTAGACACATGAGGAAGATAATGATAGTGAAATTGCTCGTAAAGGCATAAATGATATTTTGTACATTTTCCTTGCTAGACACCTCTTTTGACATATTTACTAAGGTAATCTTTGAAATCGAAGGCATAAGGAGAGCGACGGATGAAAGCAAATATAAGAAGAAAAAAAAAAGGTTGTTAAAAAGGTTATACAACAACCTTATATTTCAAAACCCTAACTAAAAATTCAACAAAAGTCTTAGACATGCAAATCATGGTGATTTTCAAGGCAAAGATGATTACTTTTGAGTTGTTATCTGAACAAAGATAGGTGGTACAACAAATGATTATATTATTACTCAGTCATTCTGACAAAATAAATATTGAGTTTTACCTAGAAAATGATGAATCATTTCGGCTATCATTAAACATCATTTTGTGTATCTTAGTTACACACTAGAATTTATTTCTCATTTTTCTTCTCGACAACAACTAATATCATTTCATGTGACTTGTCTCTCTCCATAGTAATTGGACCATAGTCTTAGCAACAAAATATATCATATATTAAAAATGAAGAGGGATACAACAACTTTTTTGAGGAATAAGACTATCTCACTAGTTGCATTAATGTTTGTTTACATCCTTATCCACTCCATTGTGATGGCCATTTGCTATGTCAATCTCACAACCTGATCAACTAGATTTGGGTTATAGTTGTTGTTTGCCATTGATTGACTTTCTTAGTTTCTTCTTGCTCTTAGTTTTTTATTGACTATTGATGCATTTCTAAGATAAGAAGCAGCCTCTCTTATCTTTATATCTTCTCTTTATTTGTGCTATGCACTAAAGAATGATGCTGTGATATGAACGTGATCTATTGCCAACTTTAATGTTATGTGCAATTCCACAATAAGATGCCAGAATAGATTTAAAAATGTGATAGATTTTTATAAGGTTCCTTTATGATTTATCAATCAATTAAAGGTGCGTTGTTTGATGCTGTTGATGCCTTCTCTTTTTATTTTCTCCTTTTACTTGTTGTAGTGACAAATTTTCTTTGTTCTTGAGTCTTCTTCCACCGGACATCAAGCCAACCATATAGCCTTCTCCTGGTTTGCTGTAACAGTAATCTAGATTGTTTCTTTAGCTGGCAACCCTCTACTCTTATTGTTGTTAGCCCTGGACAGTAAATTAGTTGTTGGCCCTGAACAACACTTAATTTCTGTAAACAAAACATACAACCGTTCTTCTCCTTAGATTTATCAAGGCAAGACTTTGAAACCTTGGAAAAAGATACCAATAGCAAAAGAACAGAAAGCAGTTATGAATTCTAGAGGGTATAGGTGGAATGGTAACAAGCTATCCACAATCCACTATCTTCAGGAGGTTTACGCCAAGCAACATTACGCAAAACAACAAAGTAGCTGCAGCTAGGGAAAACATAGGACAAAGAGGCAGCAGCTGCAACTTGACACCTATGAAGCATGGACATGGCGAGACAACAATTTTACAAAAAGTAGAAAATGACACGTCATGGACACGCTATAAAATTTTATTTTTTGTACTCTCAAAATAAAAATAAAATAAAAGAAATAAATAATATTAATGATAATAATAAATACTTCTCATAAAATGTCAATATCACCACTGTTTATACTAAGTTAAAATATATCCAAAAGAGTACGTAACACCCACTTCAAAATTAAACAACCAAAACTGATTTGATAGTCATAACAAATTAGAGTTTACACATTCAAAGCTTTGGTTCTCCATGACACTTGTACTTGCGCCCTATTCATTAACACCATCACTTTCATCTTGAAAAAAATACAGATTCTAGGCATGGCATATCAATAGATAGATTAGCAATTTCTAGCATTCCAATATCATCAATTGTGTTTAATGTGTCCCCACCAATGTTCTACAGTTTTGTCTCTCCATGGGTGTATTCTAGACTCTTTCTAGATAAAAGTCGAATATTAGTGTGCACAAATACCAAATCTTCATCTCATCGTGGAGTGATTTTATTCTTCATGAGTAAATTAATATAGAAGTATGTGCTCCAATTTCTTTCACAACAAGAAGATGAACATGGTTGAGTTAATATTTTTAAAGCTAAAGTTTGCAATCTTAGAGCGCTAGCATCATAAATCATCCACCAAGCTTTTTCATCCACAGCAGTTCTATAAGCTATTGAGCCATGATTAGCAAAAAATCACTAAATCCCAAAATAAATTAGCAAACTCTAAATTAATCAATGACCTTTCTTCAATGCTTGAAAATAATTTCTTAAGACACTTATTTCGTTCATTTGATATCTCCACATCTTTATGTGGAGCAATACAATTAGGAGCTTCATTTAATCAAGCACGATTGTAGTACCTAGAATTAAGAATACATATAAGAAGTAAGATTATCAAAATAATAATTACTAAATATGATAAATTTAAGATAAATAAAAAAAAATTAAATGTTACCTTGGATTAAGAGAATGTGCTAAACAATATAGAGGAGTGTTACTTTTATTCCATATCTAAATAAGCATTTCATAAACTACCTTATAAAAAGTGGAATCATTATCTTCTCTCTTTTCCTTCATGTTGATATACAATTTCTTTCACTTTCTCAATCATAGAATCCCACATGTCATAGACGAGGTGAAGGGTGGGCTTATCTATATTAGTCATTCTTAACATGTCATATATTGGCTCTGTAAAAGCAATAATATACTCCACTTTATCCCAGCACAATTCATCCAAAAGTTTCCCTTTTTCAAACTTAGCCTTCTCTACGTCATCTCTCTGTACATGCTCCATTTGTCATTGATCACCATGGCTTGTAACCCATGTTTAGTTGCTTTGAATTGTCTAAGCATGATGATAGTTGATGCAAAGCATGTCTCAGCTGCAACCAACATCTTCAACTTTGCAAATTCATTAAAAATTGATAATCTCATTGAATGATTTGTTATGAATATTTTTATAAAATTTGCATCTCCAACAATATCTGTTATCCAACTACATTCAGTATAAGTAATCTCATTATCTACTATATTTTTTTGTGAGCAAATATTCTTCAATGCAAGATTTAAAGTATGAACAACACAAGGTGTCCCAAAAATATGAGAAAATTGTGATTCAATTAGAATTCCTGCAGCTCTACAAACTGGTGCATTATTAGTGATGATTTGAATAACTTATTTGACCCTACCACTATAATCACGTCTTTGATTTGATTAACAATATAAATTTTATCTTTATATACTCCTTCACAATTTATAGTCTTTATAAACATTGGGCCAAACTCTATAACAACCTGAACTTGATAAGAGGACTATATTGTACGTTGGTCCATAAATTACAAATAATAGTGACTCCCTTTTCATTCCATGTTTCCTTTATTGGCTCAAATTTTTTTTCAATATTTGTTAGAAGATTATATCCAGGAGGGATATATCCACTACTATTGTTATTTGCTGCATATGAAAAAGCATTAAAGTAATATGGATTCTTTGCCAGATGAAAAGAAAGAGAGGTTGAGTAGAACATTCTAGCAATTTCCTCATGCAAGTGTTGCCTATAAATTGAATGCTCTTTCAATAGCATTTGATTCTGAAAATTCTCTTTTTTGGATCATAACACTTAGTTTTAAATAAATATCCACTTATTTGTTGATTGGTACTACTTTGCTCGGAAGAAGGAAGAGGAAATTTTTTAAAAGCCAAATACTTTTTTTTTCTGTTCAGCTTCAAAATCAAGTTTTGAATTTCTTGGAGTTGACTTGAAGTAATCTTGTGGCATGATCAGATGCCTGACTTAGGTTGCCTAATCAAGTATGCTCTCACTCTAGAATAAGTTCCCTTAAATTTTCCCATGCAAAAAAGTTATTGAAATTCTACATTTCCTCTAGCTCTAATATCCCGTACATTTTCTAATTTTGTAACATATTTCCGCAAAGGCTTTGTTACATCTTTTACAAGGTCAACATTTTCAGCATCCGCTTCGAACATCATTATCCAAGCACCTAGTAAATAATATAGACACACACATACACATATAGGTCTTAAAAGTAAAATCCAATAATGATAAAATATAAAACTACAAAAAATATGGAAACCGAGATCAAGTATCTATATTATATAAAACCAAATTATCTAATGACATATAACTTTATCTAAAATTGGGCTAAAATATATTTAACTCAAATTTAATTTGTTTATTATACAAATCATAATATTTGATGCTACCTTTCGTTCGATTAGTGATTCCTCGGCGAATGGCAGGTAGGGCGCGGCTTCATCAACTATACATGACCCGTCGATTAGGGATTCCTCGGTGAATAGCTATGTCGACTGCGCGGCTTCATTCACTGCACAAGACCCGTCGATTACAAGGTCGATGATTGTAGGTGCTACGACGTTGACGATTAGGGCTTCGTTGATTGCCCCGTGCTGCTTCGTCATCTTAGAAACAGAGAAGACGCTTCTAGGGCTTCAAAATAGGTAATTTTCGCGAGGGACGTGTTTTGTGGTTTAGAAATTGTCGTGTCTTACCTGTGTCCTTCCCGTGTCGACATGGTCAGTGTGGTCGACACTTCACGGACACTGTGTCAGAACGTGTCAACATCGTGTCTGTGTCTGACATGTGTTCAACACGAACACGACGAGTATACAAGCGTGTCTGACATGGACACAACGAGTACACAGGTGTGTTCGTGTTTCATAGCTTGACATGCTTCTTGTTATAGTGCAGGTGTCTAGACCTGCGGTTCTAGCTTATAGGGACGAAGGGCTAGTTGAAGAGAATAGAAGGAAGAGTTGGTAGAATTTCAAATCTTCTATATTTTCATTGTAGGAATAAGGGCCTTTAATTAAGCAATTATAACACAAAGTATAAAATATAATCTTTACCCAAACTAACTCCACAAAAAAGTGAAACTCTATCTATATTAACCATTTCTATAATATCAAATTGAAGGGCAATGCCAATAGAAATATTTTTATTCTTAGATTACAAATTTAGAAACAAGCTTATCCAAATATGCTTAAAAATTCATTTTTTTAATCTATTGTAGTCCAAATTTTGATCCAATGGTCAAGTTTTTGGGCCTTGATCTCCTCGTTTTAATGTTTAATTTATGATTCAATGGCACCTATGAATTTTTGGTGCATTTTTTTATCTTAACTATGTGAACTAAAAATCATTATTGTTGGTAGTCTCCATCAAGAAATTTGATGGTCTAGAATCAAGGGATTTGATCCCTTAATCACATCATGATTTGTTGCCCAAATTATGTTGAATGCTTCCTCTTGTATTTTTTTTTTTTGGAGGTGAATGTTCAAATTAATTGTTCCTTTCTTGATCCCTAGATCATTCCAAGTAAATGCAAATTTTTGTACTTTATATCAAATACATCCATAAACAAAGAAGAAGAAATCTAAGAATCTCATAACATATTACCTCATGCAAATCTTTCTTAAATTTTTTTGGGTAAATTCGGATTTTTAAATTGATGTATTTTATATGTAGTGCAATCATCTTAGTATTTTTCACATACTTAATGAATAGTTAAATCATCAAGAAATTTTTTGAAACTTTAATCTCTTTTATATTTTATGTTAATCACAATCACAGTCAACATTATGATCTTGAATTTGATCATGCACACACATCATCAAAGGAAAATCTTAGTCAATATATTTTGATCTCCAATCTAAATCATTCATTTGCACCATAATAAATAATCAATATTTCTTAAATATAGCTTAAAGAAAACATTTTTTATTTTTTAAGTATATCAAAGAAAAAAAAATTTTGAAACTCAGAATTGAGTGTTGTTTGATGATTAAATTACTATTAATAGGTTAAATGGAACGGTTCAATTGCCTCATTGAACTAAGCCTAATGGAATCAGAGTGTTAAAATTAAACTGAATTAAATCAGTTAAAATCAATGCATTAATCTAATGAATTTAGTATAAATAAAGTATATTGAACACGATTAAAGATTATAATCTAAGTAGAGCAATTTAGGAGATATTGATATAATAATTAAACTATTTCCGAAAATAAATTGCATCAATAGATCATGAAAAGAAAATTAAGATGGCACTTTAAGATCATAATATTTAATCCATATATTAATCAATACATTAATTGACTAAAAGCAATAAATAAAGCAAACTAGGGAATTGAATTTTAGCTTGTTGAATTTGGCCCAAATTCAAAATACTCAAACTTTAGTTAGCTCCACTACAAACTCAAGCTCAAAACTCAAAATTTTAAACTAGGTGAAAAATTATTGATTGTGGGTTTTTAACTGGAGACATTTTTCAACATAATATATATATATATATATATATATATATATTATTCATAAAAAATTGCTTGTAATTTCTCCTAGAGAAATCTCCACCTTTAGTTTTGAAGAAAAATCCTTGCCCTTCATTTACTAATGCCTAGCAAATACTGCATCAACCTTCTTCTAAATTTTCTATGATTTATAATTAAATCAATAAAATATATAATGATTTGAGATCTTTAGTCGTTCACCAAATAAGCTCAAGCATTTAGCACTCCCATTATTATTGACATATTGATAGATTTTTTATTTCTCATTACGATTCATATTTTATTCAACAAAATATACATACATACACACATACATACATACATACACATACAAAAATTTAAGCATATGTATTTATGTATATATATGTCTATATGTATGTATACTTTTATCTACACATCCAAAAAATTATGATATCATTGAAGATAATAATATAATTTTTTATGTCAGGTTTTATATTTTATGCATATAAATATACGCTTCAATTTTTTTATCTTAAATTTGAATTATAAAAATTAATATTTTCTTCAATTAAATAATAAATATACTTGAATGTGATAAATAAGGAATTGAAAATAAATATGTTTTTCCAATGAATTTATCTATTGCATTTAATGTCTTGCATTCAAACTAGTATTCAAAAGTATTCGATTTATTAATCAATTCATTATTTTTAATTTTGTAGGACTGATAAATGGGCAGCTCAGGCTAACCTTGGCACCAAATGGGGAGATAAGTGGGAGGAAAACTTCTTTTCAGGCATAGGGTCTCGACATGGGGAAACATGGCATCTATCTCCTACTGGTGAACGTAAGTCTATTCTTTTCTTGGTACATGTTTTCTCTCTAATAATGCTTTAGCTAAAAGCTTTACTGACCCTTCATTCCTCGTGCATTTTATGTGGTTTAACTTTTTAAAATACTCTTGCTGCTAGTCTTCATTTTAATCGTGCGATTGGAATATATGATATTATGTTTGTGATATTGCTCACATAGTATTTATTATTGTTGACTTTTGAAAGTTGTTTGCATCTGTCCTTATTTTGGAGATTTGTTGTTTGCACATTGTTTATCTCTAGAAACAATTGCCTTAATGCTATAATTAAGCTACCGCTTGCTTTATAATTTGTTAGATTAAATTTTTTTTTTTTTTTTTTCGAGGCTTACGCCTCACCTCACTAGAACAAAATGTCTCAATTTCTGATTTCATCTTTTTAAACATTGCTCTCCTAGATGGCAAAAGTATAACTTTTCAAGTACTTACCAAATAATTCTTCTACCATTCTACACAAGCAAGCTGCCCTGTAATGTGACATAAACATGCATGTGTGTAGTCCTCTAAATGTGATTATGCAATATATTTCTAAAGCTTATACCTTTGTAAATAAAATAGTTTTTCTTAATGCTGGACTTTTGTTATGAGAATATGATTTACAATACGATTTAAAATTTTTTGAACCACTATATAATTTCTTTTATCAACTTGCACTATTGTTTTTTAAAAACATGGCTAATCAATTTTTTAATTTCACAAATGAAGACATCTTTTGTGAGTGAAGATAATACCTTGAGCATCTGGATCTTGTTATCCAAAAGAAATATTCTATTTTTTTTTTCACTTTATGAAATGTAAAGTTATTTGAAGAGTTGAATGAATGTGAAGATTTATATGAGAATAAAAAATTGTCACATATTGATTTGTACTATATTTCACTTTTATTGGTGTTTATTTTGAATCAAACGGATAGAATGTAAAATGTTGGGGACTTAAAATACCTCAAATTTATTGTTTAACTTGTATTTGAAATTCGTTCAAATCAAGTGATTTCCAAATCCCGTGCTACTAACACTCGCGATTCAAATCAAGTGATTCCCTTTCTTCGTCGCCTATCACCGCCACAACTTTATATGAATTACCTGAAATCACTCATTGGATATTGGAAGAGAAATATCCAATATGTCGTGCAAGTGATTCAGGGCCTTAAAGAATAACCGTTAATATGAAATTTTGTTTGTCGATAGGAAATTGAATAGGCAATTACAATGTGTGGATTTAAATAACTCTCTTCTATGAACTCCCTCTCTCTAATCATTCCCTCAAAATTCTCTCAATGTTCTTTCTAAAATAACTCTTAAAGAATTTGAGCTTCCCTACAACATTCCCTTTATATAGGATACCATTATTAGAAACGTAGTGGGAATGTTCTATAGAAATCAAGGATTCGATTCGTGTTTGGTGACAAAAATATGGCACCGACTTAGACAAGTAATGTCAGGATGGCACTTGGGCAACTTGGTGACAGACCATTCATCACAAGAACTTCACGATTCTTAGTAGATGAACTTTCCTGAGTACTTTGGCTCCTCTCATCCTACACCAATTCCTTTTGGCTTGATTGAATACTCGTGACAGTAATCCAATCCCTTCAGGAACATCTTGGCCATCCTTTTTGGCATCTTCTCAATAAGTATTCTGTTCCTCTTATCTTACATCCCCTTTTCAGATGGTGATTCATTTTTTTGAATCAATCTTAAGGCGAGGGAACAAAAAACTTACTCTCTTTAAGTTTCTATCATTCAACATTAAAGACCTTCTACCCCTTATTGATTATATATAGCACATTGGAACATCGGTGAGCCATTCTGATTCTGTTTTCTATTAACTAGTTTTCCTCAATTTATCCACTCAGCTTAACAGCATGTCATCAGGAGTGGGTGATACTCCATAAATCTCATCATCTAGCATCAAAACCAAAACCTCGAATGGTTTCTGATTCTCCACATTCAACCCAAAACAGATGTTCATGTAACCGTGTAGCTCTAACTGGTGTGGCATTCAAAGTGATGCTTATATAAATTAGATGTTTGTATTTCAGATTGTAGTTTATTCTTTGATATCGAAGAAAATTTTCTAAACTAATGTTCTAGTACTCCCTTCTATAACTTCATTGTATTTTAATATGTTTCATTCCACAAAATCTATCATATCATGAACAGCTCCTGAATTTTCAAAAACTGATCCTGAAATATTTTTTCAATTGATTGTTGTTTCTTAGTTTTTGGTTTAATTTAATGATTATTGACCACACAACTTTAATTTTTTTTCATTAACTTCTAAAGCGCTTTGAATTCACACACATTCAACTGATGGATGTGTTATGTCATTAACATTGATGATCTATTTTTGTTGTTTTTGTTCTGAAAAGCTTAGAATCAACTAACTAGTTGTGTTCAAATGCCTTACATGTCTTATAATACTATTTTCATTTATCTGCTTTGATTTTTGAAGGTTTATTTTCTTATTTCCTTATAGAGAAAAATAAATCTTTTGAAGGTCTTATTTTTCATACTTATTTTCAGGTTGGTCAAGAACCTGGGGTGAAGAACACTTCGGAAATGGGTACGCCTGGTCATTTATCTAACATGCCATTATAATATCAATGTGGAGAGATTTTGTTGTTAAGCCATAAATAGTCTTTCTGAATGTAATTTTTTATTGTACTCAACTGCTATTTATCAGTGGTATGGTTACAGTTGCGTGAACCACACAACCTGATGCATACTCTTAATTATTATAATTTTTTTTTTTTACCAAATTTCACTGTTAGTTTATATTCTTTTTTCCTGTTCTATTCAAGCTAACATGAATATAGTCTGTATCACCTTTATAGCTCTTCTATTCATCCTTTTTGGACAGAAATTTGGAGTTTTCATTGATAATGCCAAATTCCTTAGGCTCTCTAATCTGTTTGATATTAAGAATTTAGATAAGTTAGAGCACCTGTCTTGAGAACGATGTTGTTTATCTAATTGAGATAGCATTCGTTAAAATTTAAATGTTTGTTAATAATGCATTTTGAAAATTTTCATGTCAATGATTTGTCACAGTTTATCAATTACTCTTTATGTGAATCAGGATCTTAGCATTATCTCCACCCAGTTTGTCATCGGTACACTCATTGTTTTAGATGTATGAATGTAACTTTCACATTTTGCATGATTTACTCATCATCATAATAATAATCACCAGCCTTATCCCAAAGATTTGGTTCATTCCTATTTATTATTTCTTGAGTTATTAAATGTATTTTGCAATAATTTTTCATAGAAGTTATATCCTTTTGACTTATTAATCCTTTCACTTTTAATTTTATTCACTTTTATTATTTTGTATCTTCTACTCTTTATTGTACATACTTGATCATCAAAGGACTATTTATAAGCTATTGGATTAAGATAATTTTTTCTAGTTGACTTAATCATTTAGAAGAGAATTTTATAATTCAATCCAGCCTTCAAAGCCACCCGCATTTAATATCGTGTTCGAATCAACAGAATGCTGATGATATGCTTGGGATATATTATTCACATAAGATTGTATCATGTTGTACCTTTTTTTAAATGATAGTGTTTTAGTGGTGACTGAGTGTTGACCTATATAAATGCTCCATAATATAAATCAAGCATATGTGGTGAAGTCGATGGGTATTAGATGTGAGGTCGTGCAAAATTGATGTCGAAATGCCTCAATCGTGGTTGAAATTGATCGAAATGTTCTCCGATCAAGACAAATTGCATCAGTATGTTCAGAATGCCAGAATAGATTAAGGACGACCTCTTGTGTCGTTTAATGATCATCTGATGTAGGAAATTAAGGCATAGGTGCAATTTTGTGCATATGGTGTCAGGAGATTTCGACGATATCCAAATGAGCTCTTTTCGAAAAATATACTATGTTGATGTCGCTGAAACATCAAAATCCATCAAATAAGACTTTTCACAATTAATTCGGTTAAGTGATGCAAATGACAAGTCACAAATGCGATATCGCATGAATCAAACCTAAATTTATCTCGATTGATATCAAAATCGCCCAAATGATATTTGATCACGAAATGGGTAGCGTTGTTGTGTTTGGAGCATTGAATTTGTCTAGAAATGACACCCATATTATATGAGCTTAATTTCGGTGAAATTC
Organism: Cymbidium sinense; assembly: GCA_021442155.1. NCBI lineage: Eukaryota > Viridiplantae > Streptophyta > Magnoliopsida > Asparagales > Orchidaceae > Cymbidium > Cymbidium sinense. The sequence continues at coordinate 91,619,992 of CM038217.1, forward strand.
GCATGAATTTTGAGGAAATATTATACAAATCGGGTCATCAAGAAATAAAAATTTGATATTTAATTAAATACGGTTGAACTTAGTTTTAACAAATGAGTTATTACAGAAATTAAATTAAAATTCCTATATATATATATATATAGGAAGTTACTAATTGGATTAGGTATTTTGCTTATATATTGCTTAATCACATTCAAAATTTGAAATTCCCTATTAAATCCTGCTAATTCGATCTCATAATTTGGAAATTAGTAATGCCACTTATGTTTCAAGTTCTCAGCCCCATTCCAAAAACAGGTATTAACTAAGGCAAGCCGGATTCGTCTCTCGATCCCTCCACTCTCCCGCTTCTTGTTGTTCAAGCCTCCCACTTTCCCTGTTCGAGCCCTCTAAATCTCGATCACCCCATAGCCAAACTTTCCTCTCCATTCCATCTCTAGTTGTCGGCCAACCCCTGCAGCCAAACATATCAAAAAAACCAAGCTTCTTAAGATCCTTCCATCTCTCTCTTTCTGCCATCACGTAGGCAGGCCAAGCTGCCGAACTCCATGTCTACACCCCCATTTCGCACGCAATCCAAATCCCTAATGTCCTCTATCTTTCAGTTGTCCACGTGAACTCCACTACAATCCGTCCTCATTTAATTGACCCTAATAGAACCTCAACTCCATCCACCTACACCAAACAATTCATTGCCTCCTCACACACGAGAGCTGAAACCTCAAAACCAACCACTGTCTGCCTTTCACCCTCTGTTTGACTCCAACTTGCAACAAGTTCTTTCACACTCTCTATTCTCTCCCTGTCACACAAAATAATCAGTCATCACCGCGTATTTTCTCAAACCTGTGTACCAGATCAACATCTACTCTTCAACCTAACATTGTTAACCTTAATAAAAAGGTTAGATAGGTCATAAGTTGGAGATGTGGTTTTAGATTTTGTAGATCTGTTGCTATCATTTTTGTTGTTTATATAGTTTAATCAAATCTTGTAAAAATCCTCAAATGTCAAAACAACCTCAAATAACATTGTCAACATGTCACCTCTCTAACAACAATTTTGAATAGTTAAAATTAAGTACCTGTACACGTGTCTCTTGACTTGAAGCAGAAATTCTATGATTACACATTTTTGTACTGGTGAAAACCCTCATACATATATTTTGTGGTATAGTGGTGAGGATTTTCAATCGCCAAAATAAGTACTCGTGCACACCTTTCTTAGTGTGGTGAGAAAATTTGTGTTTTATTGTAGGTTCGAAGATTCATACACACCTTTCTTGACATTGTGGGATGACATATAAGGCTGTAATGTTTACACCACTCATACACGCTTTTTATGGCATAGTGGTAGGCCCAGCATACCCGCATCAGCCCTCTCTATGGAGATATGATGCTGGGATGTTATCAAAATGCTATTGGATTGCATAATGATGGGACTCAAATGAACCAAAATAACATGACTTTTTAAGCTTAAAATTTGAACATTAAAATGATATCAACTGAATTTTGGCCCATCAAGTTTTGAAACAAAAAGATGATTTTGCAAAATTTGAACTTATTTGAAACTTAGATAGGTTGGATGCCTACAAGTGAATATGGACTATGTCTTTTATTTGACATTTGGATTATTTTGAAATTCACTATGAAATAATTAAAGGTAGTTCAGTTAGCTATGTAATTGAGGGCTTATGAGATATTTTGGTGCTAGATTGCAGAGCAAATGCAATTAGTTTGATAGTCTGTCAATGATCATAAATATAACCTTGCAATATCTCACTTAAATGATTTGAAAGTAAATCTAATTGAACATATAATTAGATCATAGAGGTTTGCATTAGTATTAACAATCAGCTTCAAATATGATACAATTCAAATGAAACTTACATGAGATTTGCAAGAAGCTCAACTGTTCAACAATGATTATGTTCATATCCCTTTTAATGAATACTTAGATTGTGTTATAGCATGTATTTAAGCAATTGAAGTCATTCAAGTCAAATCCACTAAGCTATAAAAAGTCAGGTTTCAAATGATAATAGAATCCAAGTCAAACTTGAAATGCAATTATTTTCAACTTGATAACTCACTAAGAGCAGGAACATGATGAGATAACTTATTAATGGGTATGAACAAGGCTCTTTAATGATCACTTAGATAGTATTTAGCATTGCACTAAACGAATTGGAAGTATCTTAAAAGAATCTAAATATATCTCATGATGAAATTAAAAGCTCATCGATAAACATGAAATGAGATTCATTGAAGCTTGAGAAGTCAATAAGATATGGACTAAAGGCAATTAAGTGTCATTTTAAGTGATTGAAGAGATCTTAAAATATCTCATGCCATCGAATCTATAACATGAATCTAAAGCAGACAAACGACGTTGATTCAAGTTCTAAATGAATTTTTACATGCATAATAAAGCACATGTTTCATTCAACTTAGCTATTTTTGAAATTCACGTAAACATTCAAATGGAATCAATCACATGCACATGCATTACAAAGCAAACTCTCATTCAATTCAAATGCTTTAGAATTTGTGCTAGCACTCAAATTAGATAATTTATGCATACATTGTAGGACGATCTCATGTTCAATTTATTTACATTAAAATATGTGCAAGTGCTTTAGGAGATTAAATTCTCTGAAATTGATATAAGCATTTGAATTGAAACAACCCACATAGGCTTAATACAGTGCTAATGCATTAAATTTGTGTCTGAGTACATTGCACGGGGGTGAAAGTAATCTAGATTATTTAATGCTGAAAGGCGTGTAAATATATCATATAATTTGCATTAAAATTTGTGCAATTATGTAATATATGTGCATGCTCTCCTATAATGTCGCATCCACACAGTAAAGTTACTATCCCGCCTAATCAGTCCGATCCTCCTAATTAAGGCTAGAGTCGATAGAACTGACGTCTTCTAATAAAATCTCAAATGACAAATCTTAATAAAAATTGAAAGTTGAGATTGGCCCGAACTCATGCATTCAATTTAATTACATCAATTCTATCCTTTCATCTGCGTATGACTTTATGAAGAGATTTTTCATATTTAGAGATGTAAATATTCAGTTCCTAAATTATGAATATAATAGACTCAATCCTCTATTAAAAAAGATAGAGTTGACGAGGTCTATGATATGATCGATCTCTTGAAGAATTGGAACTACATATAAGACCTGACACTCTGTAATAAGACAAACAGAGTTAATAAAGTTTACTTCAATGTTGGTCGTATTAATCGATAATTTCAGCTAGAGGGGTTTATTATTATCAAATTCTTTGAAATTTCAACATCAAATCATTTTAAATCTAAATAATAAGTAATCATTAAATGATCGCAAATTTTGATGAAAGAAAGCTTTCAAATGAAATCCATCATATAAATACTTAAGCTAAATATTTATTCAATCCGTTTTTTGCAATAATTTGTCGGGGGTGATAAATCAAGAAAACTCTAATTCACAATGAAGCTAATGTCAAGTCAAGTGTATTGCTATATTCAAACTCAAATAATTTCACACTAGTAAGGACATGGTCTGTGTCTTCTGTCCATGTGATTTTGCTACCAAATGACACCATAAAAAAGTGTGGTAACAACTAAAATCCTTTGGTCGGGTGGTTTGCCGTCAAATGACATCATTATATTACGATCGTGATTATAACCCATATGTTTTCCGATTGCTCTGCCTTTTGAATTGTGAATTATATAACATATTTGATATGATGTAATTCTCTTTATTAGTCATGATGGACTTAAAATTATCTTCTTAGACAAACATCAACTTAGGTTTACAAGATTTTTGGATGAAGCAGCCTATGATCGGTGAAAAAGATCATTCAGTCAAGTTGGATCAATTCTCTCTCCTAACTAAGCAGACCAGAGATCACGATAGCCCGAGATGATAGAATCATAGAATCTTGATCGGGAACATCTTGAAATATATTATTCAAATAGGATTGTATTATGTTGTACCTTTTTTAGGGGATATTATTTTTGTGGTTATTGAATTACTCATAGGATGAATTAGGCGATTATTGGATGGAAGTAATCAAGTTTTCTTGCACTGTGAGAATGCAGTTTGATGCTATTGTAGGATTTCGTGATTCCTTGTGTCACGACCCGATCCGGGAGCTTTGAATACTAAGGCGGGAACAGACGATCGGACGGATAAAAGAAAAACTTACATAACACTTCCAATCTTAAATAAAATCTCCAATCATACAAGAGCCACTACAATCCATAAATGATTTAACAATTTGTTCACACATATATATACTAACAAAGTTCATATGACATATAATTTAAACATAATTCAACATAGTTGATATAATTATCTATCTCCAGAAGTCTCTCTACAGCGATAAACATAACCTTCCATTCTATCAGCTATTTAGTTAGGATGGTTATCTGAAAAAAAAATTAAAAGCTAACAACAACAACAACAATAAAAACAAATCCTACTAAAGGGTCTGCTACATGAAACCTTCGCTCCATCAGGTCCTATTATGTGTCAAATTATATCAATTATGTTGCATTGTACAAGAACAAGAATGTAACTATGATGTCTTTTTTATTTTCACATGTACATAAAAGAAATTGCTCAAATAATCAAACATATGAGAAGTAGGTACAGATAAACATTTCGTATGAACTTTTACTTTTACATTTATCATCCGTTTTAGGAGTCACCGTCTAAACCTTTACCAAAATAAAATATTTACCAACACTCATCCAAAGGACAAGTAGTTATTACCATTTGCCAATTTCATTGGCCCTTTTTCGTCATTTTGTGCACGAGTACGTTGCGTCCCCAGCTAGTACATAAGAGGGTGAACTCTACTTTCAACATATACATTCATAGCATACAATTATACAGCTATGCATATTAATTCATAACTAACTGTCAATCAGTTAACTTTATAAAATGACAAATGATATGATCTAGATTCGGGTTATTATCCAACATAAAACAATAAATAAATCCTGATTTATGAAGAAGCGGAAAAATAATCACAACTGCATTACGAAAAAAGTCATAATCATACAAACATGCATTTCATCACAAGAAATTAAAGACATTTTTATCATAAATGTAAGAACATAATTACCCACTTTAATTTGCAGTTTTCTCTTAAATTTCCTTTCTTTTAATGCTTCTTTTCTTAATTGAAATTTCTATAATTAAAAACATTAACTTGATCAATACTCTTAATTATCTAAGTGTATACGATATTGAAATATAACTATCTCTCATAATTCTACTAGTTCATTAGAGATATTAAGTTTTTCCACATAATTTCTCATTCTTATTTAAATGATCGATATTTATCTAAAATACTTTAATTTGTTAAATTCTTGTCAATTATCAATTTCACTTTATTCATTACTAAATTTAAATTATAATCCTATTAATATGCATGTAACATAATCATTTTCACTCTATAAATATATTTAAATAATTAAGTTTGGTTTGTATAAATAAAGGTAAAATTATACTCTCCATATATTCATACCATTAATCATATTTTTAGTACATTCATCTAAATTATAAGTATTTTATTTATAGGTTTTAATTTAATAATTTAATTATTCTCATAAATCTTTCAACATTATTTATGCAACATATTTATGATTTATATATATAACCTTTAATATCATTAAAATATATATTGTATATTGAAATACTTATGTAAACATTTGTATAGTAAAATGGACATTTGGATTTGCACTTCTTTTTGAAATTGAAACCTATATATTATAAATACATTCCCTTTTATAATACAAAATGCATTTCCTTTATTATAAAAAAAAAACCAAAAGAAAAAAAACTTACCTCTCAGCTTGCTCCCATTGGATCGATGTCATGCGCATGAGTCTCTCCCTCCATTTCTTTGCTTCGGTCTGGCTCAATGTCGGAGTGGAGCCACTTGGCTAGGGCATGCACTCCTTCTTCTTCCTCAGCCGACGACATACAAAAGACTAGGACTCCTTCCTTCCTGGTGACGACCCGGAGACTCGGTTAGACACACAAAAGCTTTCCTCCTCTTTCTCGCTCTCCCGTTTCCTCTCTCTCGTTGGGAGTTCTTTGGAAACGAAACCGAACTCTCCCCTCCCTTTTTTTTTGACTTTACTCCATGACCCGTCGTCCGGTTGTATTTTTCATTTTATTTTTGTTTTCTCTTTTTTTTTTCTAACTTTCGGTTATTACACCTTCAGTATTTGTTCAACAATCTCCCATTGGTTCATTTTATTAAAATCAATGCAAGAAATTATGGATTTTATAATTTTAGTGGTTTTAAATGCAAATTTATAGGGGATAAAATCTCATAATGCTTATTTCCTCTTCATTGATTTTCCATTCCACCCACACTTTCGCCACAATATCTCCCCTCCCCTCTTCATCTTTTTCATAAGAAGAAAAGCGGTTGAATCAATTAAAGCTTAAATTAAGGTCATCTTGAGATAAATTTGACTTACTTTGCACACCCTTAAGTGAGTAATTCGGTTGGAACATTCATAAAACATGATCAGCAAGAGGTTACTACCTACGAAGACAATAAATTCTTGTTAACTGATCAGCTTAGTACCTATATAAAATTAATCTATTAATGATGGAAGATCCACTGATAGGTAAGAGTGATCTGTTTTAATATCTTGTCTGCAGTAGTAAAACTAGCATATTCTATGTTGGATTGTCAGTATGGACAGTTGCCTCAGTTATACTTTGTGATACATTAATTATGAAAATGCATCAAGATTCTGTTATTCTTATGTAATTCATTATTGAATTGAACAACAATGACAATGCAAATAAGCATGTTGCCTATAATAATATTTGAGTGTTAAGATTGAAATGCTGTAATAAAAAAAATAAGAAAGATAAAGAAAAATAATCATTTAGGTGCAGTACTGATGATTAATTTAGCAAGGGAATGCAATATATAGAGAACAAAAGAAGCTTTACTGAGAAGAACTAAAACTCATTAATTTGTTCCCATATTAATACTAACACTAGAAGATATATTAGTCTTTATATAGAGAGAAAAGGTCCCCATCAGATGCCTGGAATCAAATATAGGCTTGTGACAGGTGCTATATAATCATCTCTCTGTAAGCACAACTTGAACTTCTTCTGTCTATTCACCTGCATGACTATTTTCAATCTTAGCTTGTTGTAACGTGTCTTGCTAATTAGAGAAAAAAAAATTTTTTACTTAATTATTCAGTTTATCCCATCCCCATAGAATTTTAATTAACATTTCTTAATAGTGAATGCAATTGATGCTTCAGGAAGGTGCATAAATACGGCAAGAGCACAACAGGAGAAAGCTGGGATATTGTGGTGGAAGAAGAGACCTACTATGAGTAAGATTTCGGCTAAATTTTCAAATTAAGCATGATTAGTGATTTAATTAGGTAATTAGGTAGCATAAAAAAAATTTAAAAATAGGCCGCCCGCTGACTGGGCGATTGACTCTGGATTTTTTTTTTTTAAAAAAATTAAATTGATAGTCCCCATTTTTTGACCATATCACGCTCATTAGGTGTCGGAATTTGGCGTACTTGGTATCGTTGGAAAGATAATAAAAAAATTCTGTTTTCGTGTTGTGACAATAGTCGGCTGAGGTTTTTTGCAAATATGTGACACGAGTTCAAAAAATAACAATATTGATCTCGTTTTTTGGTATGCTCGGGCTCAGTGTCGGATTTTGGCGTGCTTGGCATCGTTGGAAAGATAATAACAAATTCTACAACTTTTATGTTGATAACTTTTGGCGAATCTCATCGCATTAGTGATTTTTTTTTGCAAATGTAAAAAATTTGGCGTTGCAAATTAAAAATATTACGATAACACTCGTTTGTGTGGTCTTAACACAATGCTTGTTGAATAGATATATTTTTTTTATAATATTAAACATTCTAAGTGTATTGAATTTTTTAGGATGAGTCTAAATAGTTGTGATTTAAAGGATTCATGTCATGATTATTTCGACAAATTTTCTGGTACATTTTTACTGCGACCTCCACTTTTGCATCCGGGACTTGGGGCCGTGGTAGTGTTTGAGATGAGGATGCTCGTGGATGAGTGGCTTTACCCTTAGAGATAGAATGCAAAATGAGTATGTTAGGAAAAAGTTGGAGTAGCTCCAGTGGTAGATAAGATTAGAGAGAGTCGCCTTAGATGGTTTGGCCACATAAAGTGTCGGCCGTCCGATGACCGATTGGGAGAGTAGATGCATTAGATTTTCCTTATGTTAAGAAAGGTAGAGGTAGACTGAAAAAGACTTGGTTAAGATGTATAAAAAATGATCTTAGTATACTCGAATTAAATGAGAATTTGACACATAATAGGCCACAATGGCGACGAAGGATTCATGTAGCCGACCCCACCTAGTGGGATTAAGGCTTGTTGTTGTTGTTGTTGTTGTAGTCTAAATAGTTGTGAGTTAACCAAATAAAACTAAATTGATAACAAACAACACTATAATTATACAATCATTTGGCTGAATAAGTGAACATATGAATAAAAAAAACATTCTGACTACATGGCATAAAGCATTAAAAAAAAACACAACTATCGTCATTCGATGTCTGCAGCGGTGGAATCGCGCTACCAGGGGTGTAATGGGATGGTGGTCGACGTAGCCGATCCACGCGGATGATCTTTGGCGGCGGTCCTCCTCCTCGTCCGCTTTCGTCGGGTTGTTGCGAACATCCAGTCAGTAATATGTGGTATATCGGTGAGCGCGAGATGGCAGTACATGGTACCGCATATAGCGGTGTCATATGGAATGACGATTGGGCCATATGTGGGGATCGGTGCATGCCGTAGGTTATCGAGACCATTGCATCTTGATATGAATCTTGGGGTGGTTGTGTAAATGTATAGGTAAATTTGTCCCACCAGCGGCGTATATGATGGACCGCATCCATCGGCCGGTGCATCTGTTTGTGATCACGAAATGCAGAATACATATCCTTCTAGTCGAGATATATGCTCACTCGACTCCACGCCTGGCTTGCTCATGTCGTCGATGGATTTTGAAATTACGTGTCATAATCTGCAGAAATAAGCGTTGAAATATATCGCCGATTGAGGATGTGCTTTGCCGAAAGTAAATTTATATCAGGTTTCATTGTAGCAGCGGAAAGAAAATTGTAATTCCACATGACTTACCATCGGGCGATCTCAGGCGCCGCGGGTAGTATGTGTCGGGAAGGCTAGCCGGTCTTTAGCGTATAAAGTGAAGCCAAGATCGGTACCCGCACCGTATAGCGGTTGATGGCGGCTCTCGATCGTTCTGGCGAATCCATGGTCACGCCGACTCGCGTCGCGGCTCGCGTGCGATGTATGAGTGGTGATGCTTTCGGCACGTCAGCGTCGGCTTCACACGAACGAACGATGGATCTATCGGTCAACATCAATCATGGAGGCATGCAACTCGACATCGACGTGCGTACCACTCATCCTCAGATACTCGATATTGGATGCCGGCATTTCGAACAAATCCTTCATTCCAAACATCCAACGCTAAGATCATCGATGTGCGGGATAGGGAACACGCAGGTAGGTCTCGCCAACATGAAGCTCCCGTGCCCATACCTACAAGAAATGAATACATCCTCGCTAGGCTTTGGTTGCCATGCAACTCTCTCAGATAGATACGCAGCAAACGAGCCCATCGACAAACCTAAAGGAATGAATATCCTCAAGAATGAATCGCGGGTGGACTCGAGCAAGTGTCGGAAGAAAAGAAAAAAACATAATAAACCGAGCTCGTATGCATAAAAGCTGGAGCTGCAGATCTAAGTATGAATCTCGTAAAAGTCCACCGCCATCGAACGAAGCACGCGGTGTGCATGAGACCCATCCAAACTCGATGTGATATGTGGATGGATCGGATCACGACACACGCCGGCTGGATGCGCCTCGATCAACTCACACACGCTAGCGCCACGAGCCACCGCTCCTCCACCAACGCATTGCACAAGAGGAGGGCCATCTATCTCAACGCCCGTGATCATCGCGAATATCCAGTAGTGTGATCGCCATCTCACCAAGAAGTGGAATGTGTTCGTCATGGGCACCGCTCCACTAATGATGAGAAAGTGATGATCTTTTAAGCATCGCATCTACGACAATGTCTACATCTCGCAATGCACCCATGAATCCAGACAATTGATGCGCCATTTCAACATCGCTAGGCGCGCAGCCTCAAGATCAAACCTACAATCAGAATGGAGCATGCATAGACTACGTTAGTATAACAAATACATACATTGGCGCAGAAATGACTTCAAAAATAATGTACAATCGACGCGCAATTTATGTCTACCACGTAACATAGTTATGCTTGGTGCACTGCCGGGTGGACCGTAGTCCTCAACAAGGTGTCCTCTGCCGCCCTCCTACGCGGGGGGGCTTCATCGGACATCTTCACCTGGTACCATTGAAGCAAACAACATAGTCAGCATTTTTAAAAACATTACATTGCATTGTAATTCAGAATACTAGTAGCTCAAAGGAGTAAAAGAAATACCTGCTGTAGAAAGACATTTATAAAAATAACAAGGCATAAAATAATTATAAAAATAACTGTTATTAATTGAGAGATTTTAGATTTAAATTTTCTCACATATGGTATATATGCTAACTAAAAAACTAGAACTAATAAACTAATAACTAAAAATTAACTAAACTAACTAATAAATAATTTGATTTATAATTTTATTTTGCACCATGTGTACTATGAACGCTAAGTAAAGAAATATCAACTTTCGAACAAGTACAACAGAGAAAAACTAATCAAAACATGCACTGATTGAAAGTAGACAATATGACATAAAACATAGGACTACTACAAGTAGACAATATGACATAAAACACTACGTAATGAGATGAGACACAAGTACACAAGTAGAACTACTACAACAATAAAGACAAGTACACAACATGACATCAAACAATTAACTTAAAACATCACACTCTACGTGCGAATCGGGACACGTTGACCTATTATGCCCAATACTTCCTAAACAAGCATACGCCCAGAACTTTTAGAATGTTCTCATCCATGGTATTTTAAATGGTTGTTGACCTTCCGGACTTTCGCTTAATATTAGGGTTATAATTTTCATAACCGCCTTCCGTGATGTGATCCCACCTCCCGATCGTATTACATGGAACTCTCCACGGTAGCAATATAATTCTCGCAAGTTGTAGTACACGAGACATACCGCACGTGGTTTAGTGGCGATGGCTCAAAGTCAGAATCACGCGTGTGGACAAGGTAGGTGATAGATGTTGCACGTACACGCATATGGTTCTAAACTTATTTTGTAGGTTCGACCGGCCGACATCAAACACTGATACTCGGACATGCTAATCCTAACGTTCGTGTAATCTTCGTCTCGCTCATTAAGAATCGGTGTAGCTTTAATGCGAGGGAAAACAAGTTTTCTTGTTGCCTTTCTAAAGCGGTAGTTCAAGCGCTTTCATGAAAAGGGAAACTATATTACATCGTGCCGAAGGTCAGACGTTTTTGAAGTTCTCCTTAAATGGCGCAGTGTATCGCGCCACGAAGATACACCTAACAGCACGCAAGCCTATCCGAGAGGCATAGATCACCCTAGACACTAATGGGATCAAGTCCGGTGCGAAGAAACCAAATCGGACTCTATGCACTCGATTCAACAATCAAGGCCTGGGAACAACCCATCATTTGTGTCGATCCCAACAGCATTAAGTAGAGTGCCTCTGTACTTACCCAGGAGAAAAGTCCCATCAAGACACAGAACCGGGCGACAATACTGCCAACCTCGTATTGACGGCTCAAACGACTGTTGGCCTGAATCTATTCGATGTTGACGTATCTTGATATCAACTGCATGTGCAAACAATAAATAAATTTTTCAATGATCTATAAGATTTCTCCGCCAAAAATAGCCTTTAATCTTTTTCATGCATCCCAAGCCTTCATATAAGACACTCTTATATCAACTTAATTTCTATACCCATCTCTCCCTTTCGTGATCCAACCGATGCCGCAGGATGAAATAACTTATAAATTGGCATGCTCGTGTCCAAAGAATTGAATCGTAGCCATGGTGGATTGCTTACGAACAAATTCTAAGTACCAACCTCTTAACTGAAAGGCATGTAAACGCCACAAACATGGTCTAACCTGTCGAATGGTGCATAAACACAAGAATTTTGATTGGCTTGATATATATATGACATATTCAACATTGTTTATAATTACCTCAAGAAAAATTCTTTCTTATCATGAAAGCACATACCTTCCACTAATTCATCTGGGATGCAATTCTCCTTTTCGAAGGTTGAATCATCTAATGAGCCGTCAAATCCAAGGTCTTCATCCCATTCTCTGGTGGTTTGAGCACTACGCATGTAATCATTATTATGTATCAAATGCTCCTCAGTATGACTCGTTCTCATTGAGTAATCGGCAATTAAATCTCTGACTATTTGGGATGGTTTTGCTGCCCTTAAATTAGCCCGCTCCGAGTCATCATGCTCATCACTACTATCTCCACTAGAAATAGTTTCATATTCAACATTTACATCAGATGGTGGGTTCGCATCATTACCTTTAGGGTCACTTGGTCACCCATATGTAAGTCAGGCCAAGAAAATAATCATTTTCTCTCCGCACCTCATACATTTCCTCGAGTACTTATCGATGAGGTGGTGTGATGTAATCGGTGATTCCACCTCTTTGACGGCCGACTATGTTGCTAACCTCCTATCTCCACATGGAGTTCCTCAAATTTAATATACACCTATAGCGCGAACACGCCGCATTAATAATATCACAAACTTCATCATCGTTAATGTGTGTTGCAATAAATCCAGATCCAATAGGAAAACGACCCACCAGATTAACAGAGAATTTTGATGGATCTAGCTTCAACGATCTCATAACTCTTTTCTGTAATTCCTCAAATTTAACTCGTGAAATTTGACCTGACGATTTCTCCACCAATATAGTTGGAATGAACTCATCACTTACTCAATTCACCATCATAATAAAGAACAATACATACAAGATCTCAACTCATCACTATAGTAATAACTAACACCGATTCGAACCGCTACTTATTACGCAAAAAAATCTTGCATTAATATGACAAAGACATCAAATACTTACGATTCAAGAATCACTCAATCCTAATATTTCAAAGATAACAAATAAAATCCAACTACGAATGTGACAAATAAAATCCAAATACGTAATGACAACAACTAATTTATGCAACGCCACACTTATAAAAGCCTATCATTCTCTTTTGTATTTATCGATCGATATCTCAACCATGTTGTAGCGATTTATAACAACCACGCACTCCTTTGCCAAAAAAATATCACACACAAAATATTCAAAGAAACATCAAGCACAAATTTAACTTTTAACTAACATGAATTATCACATACGCCTAATACAATTAAAGATCTTCATAACACCAAATTAAACTACACATACACACTTAATCAATCAAAAAAAAAAAAAATTGAAGTTTTCCTAAAAAAATTGCACAAATGAGATCCATCACAAATTTCCTATGAATATCATAATAATTAGCTTAAACAAACCAAATAAACTCATACAATTCAACATTATACATTTTTTTTTCGTTTAGGATTAGAAATACCTAAATCGGCGAAAATAATCCTTCCAAGCTCCTTCTTCACCGACGGCGACTTTCGGCCGTGACGGCAACGGTGACGGGCGCGATGGCGAGGATCGGAGATAGAAACCCGAGAGCGCGACGACGCAGCCTCGGGTTTTCGCCCTAATTAGTGTGAGTCAATGGCGATAACGACCGCCAGGGCCTATTTTAATTTTTTATGATGCCTAATTACCTAATTAAATTATTAATCATGCTTAATTTGAAAATTTCACCTAAGATTTCCTATTTGCTTAGAGGACTTGCCGCTACTAATTTGAAATTTGTTTCTGAAACAATTAACGATCTGTGCATTGCTTTCTTGTTGTTTCTTATTTTTACATTCTTTTCTACAAACCTCGCTACACCTGTTTTGTTCTTCAGGTCAGAACCACATTATGGATGGGCAGATGTTGTGGGTGATTCAAGTCAGCTGCTGTCCATTAAACCTCTGGAAAGGCCACCTGGAGTGTTCCCTGATTTTGGATCATCACCCCCAAGGCCCCCTGGTCCACCCCCACCGCTTCATAGTTAGAGTTCATCATTCATTTTTTTTTTTTTTTAAATTTGATTCCAATTTTGTGGGGAAAGACTCATATTATTGTAGGGGTTAAAAAGAAGTATTTAAGAAATTTCATTCATGCGTTCATTAATTCTTTAGTTGGTTCTTCATGCAGCAAAAGTAGTGTGATTTTACTTTTTTTTTTTTTTTCGGTTTTGGTTTTGGTTGTGACCAGTAAACAGCTGTGCTATTGTGAAATAGAGTTATCATGTAATAATGTAGAACACTGTTTGAATTAAACACGATAGAGTAATCAGAACTACTTAATACTACCGTGAACAGTTCTGCTGCTGCAGTTAGGCTTAATTAGTCAAGAATGAGCGCAGTGCGACCTTTGGCCCAAGGATATAATCTGATAATGGACTTAAATTGATGCAGCGCAGAAATTCAGCTTTTAATTAGCAGTGTAAATGAAATTGAAATGAAATGAATTTTGTTCGCTCTACCATTTGAAAATTACTTTATTCGTGTTCGAAATGATTCGAAATTTTAATATATGTGTTCTACTCTAATTGTTCGAAATAGTTCTTATCAACTCAAAATATAATAATCCAAAAAGTTTGTAAGTATGAGAATTTAAATTTGGGCCAAATTTTGGTATAATAAAAGTTTTAATTACTAAATTATGTTTGTAATTGTGATAAATATATATATATATATAATATAATATAATTTTATATTTTAAGCTAAATTTAGTAAAATAAGATTGAACAAATGATTATTCATGTTCATCTTGTTTATAAATTGAGTTTGAAATATTTATTTGTATTTGATTCGTTTAGTTAACGAATGAGTTGAACATGAATTGCTAAATGAATCAAACACAAATTATTGATAAATGGCAAGTTTTTTTGATAGTCATATTTTTAACAATCTAAAGAATTTTATTAACACGTTGCAACACGAGAATTGTAGAAATAATCTCATTTATTAGCTATATTAGCTAATTCAATCTGCAAGTTGTAATCAAAAAATCTAGATTAAGCTGATCAAGGTAATATTGCTAATCCGATAATATCCCAACTCATTTATTTGCAGCAGCCTCCGTAACTCTATTCGAGATGATAGGCCACGTGCTTTTGTCAATTTTCATTAACTAAAGGAAGAAAATTTTGCCTAAATCACATTAAGAGGTGTGAAAGCACTAATTAAATACAGATGGAGATGATGACATTTGTTATAAAGGAAGAGAACTACTTTTTAACGTAGCTTTCTCTTTTATATCATCTATAAATTTTTTATCTTTTAAAAATAATATTAGATTTAAATGTCTTATTATTTTTATTTTAATATTTTATTATTTAATTTATATTAGATATATTATTTTTAATTATTAAAATATAAGATTTATAATATTATGTTTAATATGTATTTATATTCTATATATTTTTTATAATAGACATATTTTCATGATTTTGTATGAGGAGAGTCAAATGCGAATTTACTTGGCCAAAATCTTAGTCTCTGAATTCTCAGTTTGAAATGTAAAAGCAGAGAAAGTATCTTCTTTGGAGGCCGGCAGTCCCATCACTTTCCGTTTTCTCGTGTCCTGATTTTTCCACGCGCGCGTAGCGAAGGTTGAACTGCGTTTGCTGCACACGTCGGGCCGCTTCGGAGTTTGGAGACGCAAGAAGGTTCTTTTCTTGTGTTTTTTTTTTTATTATTATTTTTTTATTTTTTTAATGACGAGGTGTCCATCCCTGATCTTACTTATTTTATGGCATGACTTCTACAAGCGAACCGCAGCTGAATCCGAAATCAGCCGACACCTCCTTTTCTTTTCACCCATAAGGAGTATCATACCGGCGGGAATCGAATGCGATCCGAAAAGATCTACCAAGGCCATAAGAAGGTTCTTTTCTTGTGTTTTGATGAAAGAGTCCTTTGGTTGTCTGGATTTATAACATGAAATCAATTAAATGTAAATATTTTTTTTTTGTAGATATTTTATTTTAAAAAATTTTATATAATACAATCTTTTAAAATATTTATTTTTAATATATTTAGAATTCATCGTCGTATTAGATAAATTCTAAGGTGCCATATGGGATTATTTTATTATATATTATTAGATTTTTGCTGTATAAAAATAAAGTATATTAAATGATGATAATTATTTTCAAAAATATTTAAATTTTCTAAAAATTATTTTGAGCAATTTTAAATTAATATAATTTTTAAATAAAAAGTTGAAGATGTTTAAAAATACAATGAATAAACGAAAATAATATAAAATAAAATAATATAAAACAAAAATGATCCCAAATAAATCCTAAATATATTGAAGTTGTTAAGATTAGTTTGCCAATTGCATCTGCATGAAGTCTTTGAATCCATTGTTTGCTTTCAACCATTTATTGTCAGTTGTTCATCGTCATCGGCTGTCTGATTGTCACCACCATCATTGTTTTGTAAGTGTTTAAAATTTTTTTGCAAGTAATCAAAATAAAAATAAGCTTAAGAGGACAATCATGGAAAATTTTAACTTTTAGGAGAACAATTAAGTGTTATTCAATCATCCTCAATATTTTAGATGTCACATAATTAATTAGATTAATATAGTTGTTAACAACATCTGATTGAAAACAATTTTTTTATTTTAGATCACAATAATAATATAAAATAGTTGATAAATACTACATTCATTTTAGAAAAGCCTGTGTCTTTCTCATTGATAGAGAAAGAATTATTCTAAAGACTTATGATGTGTGACATTCCAACACTCCTAGCATATAAATGAAGGGTGAATTTGAGATAACTTTATATCTGTTTTACTTTTTCAGAAAGAAATTAGAAAACAAAATAATTTTATTTGGTTACTAATTTTTTGACTGTTTTTTACAAAATTTTATAATGAAAAAATTATTTTGAGAATCAGAACTATTAGAGTGTGGTTATTATCATAAAGTTACTTTTTAAATTTTTAAAAAAAAATTATAACACATTAATTTTTTCAAAAAATTATTTTCTCCATAATAATTTGAATCAATTTTTTTAAAAGTTACAGTTTTTTCAAAGAGATCCTAAGAATAGTAACAATAAATTTCTTGGAGATTTTCCTAACAAATTATTTGTTTATGAAAAGATTATTGAATGTTTATTATAGAATTAACTTAACTAAAAAAACTTTTAACCACGTTCGCCGGAAAATTCCTCCTTTCTAACACGATTTCGTAAACCGGACGGAACAGATTTTCCTCTCTAGACCTGGTCTACACTTGTTTTTATGGAGTCAACCAGTCTCCCCATTCCCAGTCCACCTTCGCTTTCTTCTCTTTGTACAATGCACACATCTGAGGCTGACAGATTTAAAGCGCAAGAGTGGGAGAGAGAGGAGAACACATCACAGGCAAAGATGGAGCACCCTAACCTCTTCCTCTCCAACTCAATCGTCTTCTTCCTCCTCCTCTTCATCTCGTCGTCACAATCCGTCACTTTCAATTGCACGGGAGCCGCCACATGCCAAAGCCTAGCCGGCTACGTCCCCGCCAACGGCACCACCTACGGCGCCATCCTGTCCCTCTTCCAAGTCCCCACCCTCTCGCAACTCCTCGGCGCCAACAACCTCCCCCTCTCCACACCCGCCTCCCACTCCATCCCCGCCGCCTCCGTCGTCCGCGTCCCGTTCCCCTGCGCTTGCGATGGCGGCAAAGGCCGCTCCAACCACACCCCTGTCTACACCGTCAAGCCCACCGACGCCGGCCTCGATGACATAGCTCGGCTCACCTATGACTTACTCATCTCTTACGAGGAAATTGCAGACGCAAATAACATAGCCGCCCCGTACAAAATTCATACGGGGGAGAAGCTGTGGATACCGCTGCCTTGCAGTTGCGACGCGGTGGACGGGGAGGAGGTGGTCCATCTAGCGTACCTGGTGGAGGCTGGAAGCACGATCGATTTAATCGCGGAGCAGTTCGGAACCTCGCCGGAGACTCTGCTTCGGATTAATGGGATTGCGGATCCGCGGAAGCTAGAGGCGGGGCAGGCCATAGACGTCCCCCTCAAAGGTTTGTTTATCTGGTCTTTGGAACCATTGGTTGGTCTTTTGGTTAAGGACTGTTTAACACTTGAGATAAATTTGTTAGATTTTAATGTGGCCACTAATATAAAATCAAAAAAATGCTACGGCTCAAAGATGATTTGACCGAAATAAATTTTATTTATTATTTTAAAATCATAAATATTGAGAGATCACAATTAATAGACTTTAGAATTAATTTAAAATTTGATTCAAATTTGATCGATTTAAAATTAGACTCGTATTCACTCATTTTCAGTGTCAGATAATAATTCTCATTTCAAATTTTTTTAAAAATATCAATTTAGCTTCAAGCTATCAAATGAATAAACAATTACATATTAAAAAAGATTTACATAAATATCAAACAATTTTTATGCTTCGACCTATCTTGCACTCAAAATTTAATATTTATTTAATATCAAAATTTAGATATTAGATATATAAATTTTTAAAAATTATATATTATATATGTAAATTTTTTTAATATATAAGAATTATGTGATGTGTTTGAAAATCCCTTTAAAAAAGAATACCTTCAGTTTATTTTTAAACAACCCCGGTATTTGAAGTGCCATCCAATTTTGACCAAGCGTCTTGGTCGGTGACAAGCATTAATACCTGCAAATATCTCAATATGAAAGGTAATATCAACGTCCACGTACGTCTATAACCTAATTAGGTCTAGGTTAAGGCTCTAATCTAAATGACCAGCAGACAAAGCGACCAGTTTACTCTATCTGCGCTGTAACAAGTAATTACCACTCTTCTGCTCTGCACAGCTTGCTCTTCCTCTATCAGCAGTACATCGTTGGACAGCAATCTTCGCCTCCCCAACGATAGCTATGCGCTCACAGCCGACGACTGCATCCAGTGCAGCTGCAGCTCTGCTTCTGGCTTCCCGTGAGCTCTGATCTCTCTCTCCCTCTCTCTCTCTCTCTCTCTCTCTCTCTCTCTCTCTCTAATATATTAAATAACGACATGGATGAATCATGGACAGGCTCGTTTGTCATTCTACTGAAGGCCTCGCCAAGTCGTGCCCTTTGGTGAAATGCGACAACCAGCTTCCCCTCGGCAACACGAGCACGAGCAACTCCGGTTGCGAGCAAACTACCTGCGCCTACGCTGGCTATACCAAAGCCGCAGGCTCGTCCAAGCCCAACATCCTCGGCAAAACCATCAACCAATCGCTCTGTCACAGTAAGATATACTCTGCGCTCGTAGCTTCCAGGTTTATCGTGACTTATATAGTTAATACGCAACGACGTTTAAGGCAACGTTTACTGTTATGTTTTCGGTTTTTTATTTTTTTATTTTTAATTTTTTTTTATGTTATTCTATTTCTGTTTTATTTTAGTTTTACTGGAAATAAAAATGCATTTAGATGTTTATTCATTTTATCTCCTTTTTTATAAAGAATGTTTTCGAAACAGAAGAAAATATCTCGCGTGATATTTTTTTAAATTTATAAATAAACAATGATTAAAAGAAACAATAGCAAAAGTAGACAATCAAGTATAGTTTCTGATATAAGTATTTTAAAAAAATACTATATAATATAACTGACATGAAACCTCGATTAAATTGTTTTAATTAATAAATTCTATGAAATTCGGATATATTTTTTTTCTACTGAAATTTTTTATCATAATAAATATAATGTAAAATATTTTTCCTAAAATATGAGAGATTTGCTTTGCCAGTATTTACGATAGACTTGTAGTTCGAAGTTAGAGCATAAATGTATTATTTAATTATTTATTCAAATTGATAATTTATCTATATTTATCAGATGACGGTGTGCCTGCGCCGGCTCCGTCGCCATCAGGTGGCGCTGGTTCGACGCCTAGTGGAGGCTCGCCGCCAGGTAGCAGCTATGCCAATAGACGGACAATATTACAAGGGAATTGGATGTGGCTGTTTATGTCTATTATTGTTGTTCTAATTGGCTCCAGTTATAGCGCATGATTACTTCCTCATATGGTCGAGTGGTAATATAAAACTATTCATCAGAGTTCACTTTGTTTGCGTTTTGATTTTGATTGTAAACACTGATTTTCATCAGTCTCATTTGCAACAGACTGTCTAGCTATTGGTTTTAAGAGTGATATTAAAAAATAAAGATGAATTTATCAGAAAATTCTATAGTTCTATTAATGCACGGTTATTTTATATTATATTGTATCCAGCAGCAGTTCAGCCTAATAAATGCAATAGAGAAACAGAATCCCCAGGCTGGCAGTTCTAACATACAACTGTCTACATGAAAACAATAATTTATTTGGAATCAATTTGTGTTTTTCATTCTTATCGTTATATATATATATATATATATTAAATATATTTATTTAAAATATTTTTTAAGCGTTTCAACTTTTTATTTTTAAAAAAAGCCTCATTACCTTTAAAAACACAATAATTTTTTGGATAATTTTAATATTTTTTAAAAATTATTACTATAAAATATATTTTATTTCAACTCAATATATAAAAAAGAAAAAATAAAAATGAGCCCCTAAATCTATCACAGAAAAATAATAAAAATAATAAATCTCAGTTTATCACACAATCACAACTCCAAGAAATTTTACATCACCACAATCTTTCGAAGATCAGTTAAGGGCCGTTAGACTCAGAACAGTGAGGACAGAAAAAGAGAATCTATCAAAAACAACCTAAGAAGCAATTTAAACTTTGTAGTTGATTCTCTCCTTACTGGATGTAGTCAAGAAGTTTGACTATCTCCTGACTGGAGGGGTTACACCTCGACCAGGTGCAGCCCTACCAGCTGCTTGAGCCTGGATAAGAAAACAAATCATGAAATCAATTCAGTGCTCTGAATAAGAAGGTAAGGAAAACAATAATTTAAAGCTGACCAATAACAACAACAACAACAAGAAGAAGTTTTAATCCCACTAGGCTACAATCCTTCGCCTCCAATGATGTGTCAAATTTCATTTAAATCAAGATACCAAGATCATTTTTATATATCTTAACTAAATACACCTTCTTAACAGCATCTAACGATCTACTCTTCTAATGCATTGAAACGCTTTAGAAACCATCTAATCTAATCTATCTACCACGAGTACTCCAACTTTTTCAATATACATTTTAGATTCTATCTCTAAGAGTAGCCACTCATCCACCTCATCCTCATCTCTCGTAACACTTAACATCTCGCTTTCTTTATCGCCAACATTCGCATATAACCGGTCTTACCATCATCTTATAAAATTTTCCTTAAATTTAAGATTTTCTATCACATAAAAGGTTTATTCTCCACTTCAACCATCCAACTGAATTCTACTAATAACATCTCCATCTATTTCACCATCATTTTGAACAATGGCTAAATATCAAACATTCACTCTTATTAATGACTTATTCACCTAAGCCACAACACTACCACTAGAACTTCTACAACTAAAATTACACCATATATTCAATTTAGATCTACTTAAACAAAAAACTTTTAGACTCTAAGTTGACCTCCATAATTCGTTTGGACTCACTCAGTCTTATCAACAAGAATGTCATCAAGAAAAAACATACACCAAGGTACATCTTCTTGTAAATGCCTAATAAATCCAAGATCACCCGCCATCATTTCCACTTCAATCGAGATCGAAGCAACGAGCAATTTTTCAAATGTCTCGAATTCCATTAAACTCATTTTCGCCATGTCAATACGGCGGCTCGCTATTAACGAAAAACATCGCCGTCATTAATTCGACAGATTAATTAATCGAACCTTTACTCGTTGATTTAACCGGTTGACGATAAACACCGATTATCGTTCGAGCTCATCTTAGACTCTCAACAAACGAGACAAGCTCGACATCGAGCAAGAAACGATACATCGCCAATCTACACTATAAATGCCTAGTAAGAACATCCATAACTAAAGTAAAAGATAAGGGCTTAAAATGATCCTTGATGTAATCCAACGAAATAGGAAAATAATTTGTCAATCCTCCTTGTGTATGGACACAATAGCTCTAGTATACAAATCCTTAATGACTTGAATATAACCAACATTAACTCCTTTCTTTTCAAGAACTCTCCAAAGAACATCTCTTGAAATTTTATCATGCTTTTCTAAATCAATAAATATCATATAGATCATTCTTACATTCTATGCTTTCTCCATCAAACCCTTAACAAATGTATAGATCCATAGATCTACGCATAAACCAAACCGATTGTGAGAAACTTCTATATCACATCAAACCTATGCTCATTACTCCCATAATTTTAATGTATGACACATTAACTTAATTCTATAATTTGCATCATATCACCTTTATTCTTAAATATAACCAACAAACTCTTTCTCCACTCATCCGACATCTTTTGTCTTTAAAATGACATTAAAAGATTTGTAAGCAAGAAATTCCTGATCTCCTAAACATTTCCACACTTCTATTGGAATATTATCCTCATCTTTTTTCACATTTCATTTTCTTTTTTAAAGTTTCACTAACTTTAGATTTACTAATAATGATAAAATGAAATTCTATTTTATTTAGATAAGGCTAAAATCAATCGATTTCGATCCTTCATCAAAATTTATCAAAATACTTCATCCACCTATTTTCAATATCTTTTCTAAAAAAATATTTTATTATTTTCATCTTAATACACCTCACTAACTATGTCTTTACTTCTCCTATCTGGTTGCAACTTATACATACATCTTTCTTTTCTGTCTAATCTATCAGATAAATCACTAAAGCTAAATTTTCATCATATCTTTTCTTAATCTCTAGCCACTTTATATCTTTTCCCAATTCTCCAATTTTACATCTAAACCAAGTTTTATAACAATAATTTTATTTTTTATCTTTTCAGATACTGACTCCACCACCAACTATTATTCTTATTAAAAAAAGTTTTCCTTTTGATTCTCCAAGCACATCTTTAACAACTGCTTAATTTCACATTATTTTTTCCCACATAATATTATTTTCCTGAACATCCCAAATTCTAATCTCTGCTTTTAAAAATATTTTTATTTGATTCTTTAAAGATCCCCATCTAATTCAGACAATAATTTGATTTATTTTTTCTCTTACAACCTTTCTTTAAAATCTAAAACTAACGATCGATGTACTTAGATTTTACTGGAATTACATCTTTACAATCTATAACGATCTATTTTTTTATCGAAAATAAAACCAATAATGACACTAATTTTATATTTATCCAATCTCTATCACTGACATTACAGCTTCTCATAATAGTTACACAACACTATTCTTAGATATTTATATATTTAACATTCAAATTTTAATATTTACATGCAAGATACTTAAATCTTTAATATCACATCAAAATATTTATATCACTTTTCAAAAGTAAAATATACTTTTAAAATCATAAAAAAAGTATTGTATATATAAATAAAAACTATAGGTGTTAGGCATAAGAATTGTGTAGTATGCGGGTAAATGTTCCTAAAAATAGAGATGGTAGAAAAAGAAGTATATCAAGGAAAGAAAAAAAAGATAATGAGAGCATATTTTGAGGAACAACTCCAAGTTTGGTTTGCTTTTTCTACTCCTACTTTGTTTAATGATCCATAGAGCAAAAAAATTGATTTTTTTTCATTAATTCTGAACATTGCATCAATGCTTGGGTGCAGTGTTAAATAAGAGTTCCCATATTATGAATGGATGCCAACTAAGAAACTAATCAATGAAATTAGAATTAAGATAAAAATTTGAATATAAATGCTCTTACAGATAAATTAATGAAATTAATATATATTATAATTTATAGTAAGATAAATATCTTATGTATTCAAAAAACTAAATGAGTTGATGAGAAGACCAAGAAGATTGATAATTTATTCTTTAAACCTTGATATTAAGTAAGAGCTATATTAAAAATGATATAAGTGTGATTATAGATAAGAGTTTGAAAGATAACGTTGTGATACTTAATAGCATTGGAGATAAATTATAGCTTTAAAGATTATTATTGATGCTAAGATTATTAATATAATAACTGCTTGTCTCTCAAATAGGTTTGAATGTATGCATACATAGATTAAAATATATCTTTTGAAAAAAATATTTATTGGAAGAGATTTAAATGGACATGTTGGTAGAATAATAAAAGATTTTTAAAATATTTATGATGCCTATATAGAGGTATAAACGAGCTGAGTTTGAGCGAGCAGAACCATTGTTCGTGTTCAACTCGTTTGAAAATTATTTTGTTCGTTTGTTTGCTCAATTTCAATACCGTTCGTGTTCAACTCGTTTGAAAATTGCTTGTTCATGTCGCTCAGATTCAAAATTGGCCAACGCAATAATCAAAAAATCATATTTGGGAGGATTCAACGCCAATCTTTCTAACAAAAAATTTAACCACTACGCCGATTTATGACATGTATATGTGTTGTATGTATATAATAGTAATAATTATTATTATAATAATAATAGTAATAATAGTAATAAAAAATAGTAATAAATAAAAATAATAGTAATAAAAAAATAATAAATAAAAATAATAATAATAAAAAATAATAATAATATAATAATATAGTATAATTTTTTATTTCGAGCAAAATTGAGCCGAACACGATCGAACAAATAATTGTTCACGTTCTACCATTTATATATCGAAAGTCAGATTCTTAATTATTAATATGAGCTACTTAACGAAATTAATACAAATGCTCATAAAACAACAAAGTTTTTTTTTGACAACCCTATGCCTATAGCTTTTAAGTGACTAATGAAGAATGTAGAAAATCATATCTAATTTTTCTTTAGTTTATGATTTGATAATTATTATTTTATTTAAGAAAAGAGATAAGTATATCATCACTTATAAAAACAGACCTAGTAAAATGAAGATTGATTATTTAAAAAAAAAAAATCAAATTTCTTGTAAAGATTTTAAAATTATTTTAAATAAAAGTTTAAGTTAGTTTTAGATTTTAAGATGAAGGATTGAAAAATAAATAAATCAATCAAAATTTTATCCAAAATTAGATGGGATACATAAAAAATCAAATAAAAATATTTTTAAGAATAAGCTAAAAGATCTAAAAATTTGAGATGTTTATGAGGAACTTAATGTAATATGAGAAAATATAATAAGTGAGATTAAGTTGTACATAAAATATATTTAGAGAATAAAAAAATTAATATCAATAAAAATAATTAGTGGTGGAGTTAAAATGGGTAAGAAATGATAAAAAAATAAGAAGGTTTGATATAAAAATTAATCATATGTAAAAGCTCAAAAAATTAGAAATATATAAAGTGACACATTAAGACTCTAAAAAAATAATATGTGATACAAAGAATTTAATATTTAAAATTTTTATAATAAATTGAATACTAAAGAGGGTGAAAGATGAAAGTATAAATTAGTCCAGCAAAAGAATTAAGAGAAGTAAAACTTTAGTTCAAGTGGAGTACATTAAAGATGAAGATTAAAAAAATATTTTTTTTATAAGAAGATATTCAACATAGATGGATGAGATATTTTAATAAATTTTTTTAATAAAGATTGTAAGAATATAATTGACTTTAGTGATCTTAATATCCTAAATAAAAAAATTGATCTTTATTTTTATTATTGTATTAGTAATACTGAAGTTGAAGAGACTTTAAAAAAATGAAATATGAAAAAATAGTAGGGTCTTATAATATTCTAATAGAAGTGTAGAAATGTTTAAAAGATTAAAGAATTTCTTGGCTTATTAATATTTTTAAAACAAAGAATATGTCAAATGAGTGAAAAAAAAGTTTGTTACTTCCTATTATTAAGAATAATGATGATGTCCAAGTGTACAAATTATAGAAGAATTAAATTAATGTGTTATACATTAAAATTATGGAAGAGAGTAATTAAGCATATGTTACGACGTTATATAAAAATTTCTTAAAATTAGTTTGATTTCATGCATAGTAAGTCCATTAAGGATGTAATACATTTGTTGAGAAATTTCATGGAGAAGTATAGAGAGAGTAAAGAAGATTTATATATGATATTGTTGATTTAGAGAAAGAATATAATATAGTGTCAAGAGAAGTGCAATGAAGAGTTAAAAAAAAGATAGGGGTTAATATTACTTGTATTCAACTCATTAAGAATATGTATATTGGAGCTATTACTTGTGTTCAAACATGAGGAAGATTGACCAAGTATTTTTCCTATTTCAATTGGATTACATCAAAGATCAACTTTGAGTCCATATCTTCTTGCTTTAGTTATGAATGCTTTTTACTAGACATTTATAGTAGGATGTATCTTGGTGTATGCTTTTTGTTAATGATATTCTTCTTGTTGATAAGACCAGAGAGGGAGTTCAAGAGAAACTTGAATTATGGAGGTCAACCTTAGAGACTAAAAGCTTTCCTATAAGTAGATCTAAAACTGAATATATGGAATGTAATTTTAATTATAAAAGATGTAGTGGTAAGGTTGAGATATTTTGATCAAGTCATTAAAAAAAGTGAACGCTTAAGATATATCGGGTCTATTGTTTAAAATGATGGTGAAATAAGATGGAGATGTTATTAGCATAATTCAAGTTTGATGGTTGGAGTGGAGGAATGCATTTGGCCTGTCGTGTGATAGAAGAGTACTACTTAGACTTATGGAGTACTTAGACATTTGGAAAAATTTTATAAGATGGTGTAAGACCAACAATGATTTATGGAGCAAAATATTGGCCAATAAAAGAGAAGCATAAAATTAAGTATTGCAGTGATGAGGATGCTCAGGTGTATGAGTGGCTTTACACTTAGAGACAATGCAAAACAAATATATACTTTAAAAAGTTGGAATAGCTCTAGTGGCAGATAGGATTAGAGATTCATCTTACATGATTTGGTCACATAATACATTGATCGTCCAATGCCCCATTTAGGAGAATAGATATATTAGATTCAACCTATGTTAAGAAAGTTAGGAGTAGACCTAAACAAATTTGATTATGAAGTATAAAAAATGACCTTATTTTATTAAGATTAAATGAGAATTTGATAATTATAGAACATAATGGAGAAGATGAATTCATGTAATCGATCCCATGTAATGGGATAAAGACTTGCTATTGTTGTAGTTTTTCATTAAAAGGATATTCAAGCATCCAAGTCAATGGTAACTGACAATAGGATATGTTGTCTTTACAATTAACCATGATTGAATACTCACTTTTTCTATATAGAGATTGACTTTTCTGACAATGCAAAATAAGAAGCCAAGAGAAATCAAATTTATAGCTAAAAAATATGCACAAGAATGCCCTGAAGAAACCTTATATTTCTCTATAGCAAATATACACTGGTAAATTAGAACTAGATCTGACATTTCAGCCTTCCAACCTCGTGTTTCAAAATCCACGAATCCAGCCTCTCATTTTAACTTTCGATTGTCATTTTGTTTTTTTAATTGATTTCTGTTGATATTTGCTTTGAAGTCATTGGATAAATTTTCATATCCATTCGCACAAAGTTTCTTTTTTATTTTCTTTTAAGTCATTGGATACAATATTAGGTTCCTCGTTGTATCCCATGAGCCAATAAGGGCCCCATGTCTCAATCCTCATTCTTGGAAGCTTTAGGAGAGAATGAATAATGCTGATGCAACGTTAACTTTACAGAAACCAATACCCAAGGGAGACAGCTGACAAAGTAAGGTAAAAACACAGGAAAGAACAAAAGATGTCGTATATTATTCATTGTATGTAGAGCTATAATACTAGGCTTCATAAGAGAAATAAATGATTGTGATGCCATTTTTAGGGACTTTCGAGCGAATTTAATTGTAAACTCACATACATTACATACACAAAATCTCGAACCCAAGATCTCTAAGTTCGAAGCCAAAGTCACAACCCCTAAGCATGTAAGGGGGTTAGTCACATATCCTTGGCCATTTTGAGACAAGTATGGACGAAGGAAACTTAAAGAGAATCTTAAATAGATGGCTATTTATTACTAAAACTACATCAGTAATGACTGTAATGATCGTAGATTTCAACCGGAGAGATCAACAACAACAACAACAACAAACCTTTATCCCACTAAGTGGGTCGGCTACATGAATCCTTCGTCTCCATTATGTGTCAAATTCTTATTTAATTCATACTACTCATTTTTATATATCTTAACCAAGTCTTTTAGTCTACCTCTACCTCTTTTAACATAAGGAAATCTAATACATCTACTCTTCTAACCAGGTCATCGGACAACCGACGCTTTATGTGGTCAAACCATCTAAGGCGACTCTCTAATATTATCTGCCACTGGAGCCACTCCAATTTTTTCCCAAACATACTCACTTCGCATTTTATCCCTAAGAGTAAAGCCACTCATCCACTTGAGCATCCTCATCTCTACAACACTTAACTTAGTCTTAAGCTTCTCTTTTATTGATCAACATTTTGCATCATAAATCATTGCAGGTCTTACCACCATCTTATAAAATTTTCCCTTAAGTTTAAGCGATACTTTTCTATCACACAATAGGCCAAATGCATTCCTCCACTTCAACCATCCAACTTGAATTCTACTAAAACATCTCCATCTATTCCAACATCTTTTTGAACAATGGAGCCTAAATATCTAAATCGCTCACTCTTTTTAATTACTTGTTCACCCAATATCACAACACTACCACGAGAACTTCTACAACTAAAATTACACTCCATATATCTACTTAAACAAAACCTTTAGACTCTAAAGTTGACCTCCATAAATTCTCTTGGACTCTCTCCGATCAACAAGAAGAATGTCATCAAGAAAAGCATACACCAAGGTACATAGATGCCTAGTAAGAACATCCATAACTAAAGCAAAAAAGATAAGGGCTTAAAGCTGATCCTTGATGTAATCCAACTGAAATAGAAAAATATTTTGTCAATCCTCCTTGTGTATGGACACAACAGCTCTAGTATACATATCCTTAATGACTTGAATATAACCAATATTAACTCCTTTCTTTTCAAGAACTCTCCAAAGAACATCTCTTGAAATTTTATCATAAGCTTTCTCTAAATCAATAAATATCATATATAGATCCTCCTTACTTTCTCTATTTCTCCATCAAACCTCTTAATAAATGTATAACATCCATAGTAGATCTACCTAACATGAAACCAAATTGATTGTGAAAAACTTTTGTATCACATCGTAACCTATGCTCAATTACTCTCTCTCCCACAATTTTAATGTATGACACATTAACTTAATTCCTCTAATTTGCACACTTGTGCATCACCTTTATTCTTTAATATGAACCAATAAACTCTTTCTCCACTCATCTGACATCTTTTTAGTCTTTAAAATAACATTAATAAAATTTGTAAGCCAAGAAATTCCTTGATCTCTTAAATATTTCACATCTATTGGAATATCATCAAGTCCTACTATTTGCAAAATCTGATAAGTTACTAAGTTATGAATATTTAAATGAAAGTCATCATCTCAAAGCTTAAAACACAATCCACTCAATCCATCATTATATAACTATTTGCCGGAGGTGACAAAAATTAAAAAAACTCTAGCTCACAAAAGAATCAATGTCAAGTCAAGTGTAGAACTATGTTCACACTCAAGCAATCTCATGCCAATAACTGATAGTCATAATCCTCTATCCGTATGATTTGATTAGTACACTCTACATACGATTATGCATTAGAGTCCCACTGCATGGTGATCTCAATGACCCTCACTATATTATGGTCAGGACTATAACCTGCATGTTTTCCAATGACTTTGTCCTTTGTGCTGTGAATCATATGATGCACTCTTTTTGTTGGCTAAGGTGAACTAAAAATTATCTTTTTAGATAAACATCAACTCATATTTACAAGAATTTCTTGAACGAAACAAACCATGGTTGACGATAAGAATCCTTCGATTAAGTTTGGTCAATTACCTCCACTAATTAAGTAGACTAAGAATCATGACAGTAACAAACCCATGAGATTTTGATTTCGTCACCATTTCACCTGCCATCCGCTTTAACTTAACAATGTTGAATTTCATAATTCTAAATGTAAAACTCCATTTCGCTACAATGTGCCAAGTAATTAGCGATCTAATGACTAACCTTAATAAAAAATTCTTTCTTAACATTATGGGGGATAATTAACTATTAGTGCTTGTACCTATAAGAAACTTGGAATAGATCTAAAGTTGTCACAAAATGAAAACAAATCTTTAGGTAGTGTCATATCTACTAATTCATGTGCCTTCTGAAATATTGACCGACAAATTCTAGACTCTCTTCATCGAGAGGTCAACTGCGAATATTCAGAGCCCACATTAACTTTAAAGTATGAACTCAACCTTACAATCATCCAATTATTGCAGATTGCTTTTCATATATGTCACATTTTCGCTTGTACGAATACTTTTGATGTGATTAACATTGCTCAAAATTTTTCAAGAATATTATATGATTACATAGTATACCGTGAAGTTTAACTTCAAATCATGACATTAAGCTTTTAAGCATTTTTGGAGAGAATTGTGCAAATAGCTTCAAACACATCTCTACCTCAGCTCGACATACCATTCTCAAACAAACGCCCATCACACATCAACATGATTCATTGCTGTGTCGATGATTATCCAAAACAATGTGCAGAGAAAAGTTGCATGATCAAGTGAATTCGCATATAATTCTATAATTAACCAATATTCATGTGCATTCCATTCAATGTTGTTAATACTAAAATTCTCAACCACAACATTTATTTGGTTGTCATTTTCCAAACTCATAGGAAATGACAACACAAATGGGAACTATCTTCGACGGCGAATGATTCTAGGGGTGAAAAAAATAAAACTATGATGCATCAATATGCATATAAGGATACGAATATGAGATTAATCTATTCTTGAAAATAAAAGGCACAAGCATGCATTAGACATGACATTATAAATATTATATTTTTAAAAACTAAAAATTATATAGTAATTATGCAAATTAATTAAAGATTAAATGAATTCACATAATAAATTTATTTTAATTGCTCATAAAACAAAAAGTATATTTAACTTTAATTCAATTAAAGAACAAAATAGTTGCTATTATTATGGATTGTTGGCAAGAGATTAAAAAATTTGATTCTTTTGTAAACAATAAAAAATAAGAAAATTGTACAAAAATAAAACACAATAAGAAAAATAAAATTAGTGTTATGAACCATGAAGTTATTTAAGCAATCTATATTAAAATAAAAGAAAAGAGTTGACTTAACATAAGTTACGTAATATGCTTCTAAAGTTAAAATTTATTATTCATGATAAATGTGTTCATTACTTTTTTTAATGAAACACGTGGATAATATGCTCAGCACATGTCAAGGGTGAATAGAGCAATGCATATCCTATTAGAGCCTGACACAACATATTTCATTATTATAAAGTATCCTTATACAACCAATAACTACTACAGACAACAAGCTAATTTGCATTTGAAGCCAAAACTTTTAATGAAAGTGATTCAATTATGATTAGTCATTGTAAAGAAGAAATCTGAATCAACAAATATTACATAAGACCATTTCTCATTGTAAAATGGATCAACAACAATGCTTATAGGGTATCTCCCACAAAATTTTAATATATCACCAACCTTCGATATACCGAACATATACAAATATCATCCACCTAATGATAACATCACACAACTCACCAAACTCAAGTATTTTCGAAGGAGCGAAGTAACAACTCACTGATATTTTCTTAATTTAGCTTTTCCCTATTCTATTATTTTTTTTATTAGCAACTTAGCTATTTATGGTCAAATTGTTTTGTCCTTTACATTGTGGAAAGACTACTTATACTAAAAGAATAAATATAGTGGATGCTTGTTATGTGTTTTTATTTGAAAGAATATAAACAAGAGTGAATTTCTCTTGGCTTTATTAACTTTACTTTGCTTGTAGGCATTTATGCTAGAAATTAGAATAGAAGTATAATAAATTAGTTGAGACAAAGAAAATAAAAATTATAATAACTCAATACTTAAACTCTAAAATCATAATACACTTTAAGTGCAATTTATATTAACATTTTTAAATAAATCAACTCTAGAGCTAATAAGTCATGTTTGGGTTGGCTCAAGCTTGGTTCACCATATAATCAAGATTAACTCACAAGCCATCTATTGAGTCAATCCAAGATCAACTCACAAGATAGATTGATTCAGCTAGGCCCCTACCAATTCGTAAAATCCCTCCAATAGATTAGAAACCCTCAACTTACACAATTCTCTCTCATAGGCATGTAATCCTAAGCATCTCATAATACCCTTATGAAAACAAAGAATACTTTCTACCTTCGATTATTTAGAGAACCTTCAAATATCCAAAATATCAAAACAACTCCATCGATACTATTGAGCCCAATCCAAACAACTTGAATTTCGACCCATCCAATTGCCTGGATATAATAAGAACTCAACCAAAGAAAAAACATCAATTTCTCTGAGCTGATATTGGAAAAGAAAATAAAAGCTTCAACTTATTTTATCAATTAATATGAAGGCTTTTCTATACATCCAAATATTATATTCCATAGTTGATTAATGGTATTCAAGAGGATCTATGAATAGAACCTTCTATTGTTACTATTGCAAATATAGTCATTTTCCCTTTTGCCTCTTGTCTCAAGATGAATTTCCCTTCGTATCATCTCCCGCAAATATATTACCAATATAATGAATTTGCCAACTCAATAATATGGTTGAAGAACTTCAGCTTTTCTTTCAGCAACATTTGAACACTCTACAATAAAATTCTCTTCAGTCATAAGGAAATGATGGTATATACAATGCTTATTATAGGATGTCAGTCATATTTGCATTAACTAACCTATGTTAAATTAGCGTGTGGTCTTGTTGATTTTTTATTTAATATCAACAAATTTCTACTACTTTGCTCTTAATTTCATCACTTTCTTGTGTATCATTTCTCCCCTTACATTTTTTTTTTCTTTCCTCCACACATTTTCTTCCTCCAATTGTGCGCAAACTTTCTCCTCCTGTGAGCAAACAATCAGGATTTTACTTTTATCATGCAACTTCTCACTCCACCCAACCACCTTCCCTATTTTGTCAATCTTTCACCATCTAATACCTCACTTTTCCTCTCTCCAATACTTAAGTTACTAAAACTCTCAATTATATCCTAAAATTTCTAAAAAAACTCATTCAAAAATAAGAATTTGAATGCAAATTTATGAACTTAATTTGTAACTCCTCCCCTAATATATTCCTCCACAAAAAACTCAATAACACACAAACCCACACTCAAAAATCCATCTGTGTAAAGATTAGCTACAAATTTTAAAATTCAATTTGATCGTGATTTTGAAGTATGGATTTAAATACCCATCAACCAAAAAAAAAATCCTAAAATCCCTCCATTAAACAACAATAACCATGTCCCCCCTCTCCTAGTAAGAAAATACGCTAACATAATTCTCTCCTAAAGCATGTATTTCTAAGAAGCTCATAGTGCCCCTACATGGGCATGAAAACCAATAAGTCTTTCCGTTTTACCTGTTATTCTTTAGGAAGCCTTAAGAGAAACCCTAAATACCTAAATAGTTATATTATTATCCAAACCCAATCCAACCCAACCAAATAAAATTTAGCCCCACTTCATTAACCTAATAAAACCATGATCTTGAATGAAGAAAAAAATAGATTTTTTAACTCAATATTGCAAAAATAGAAGTATTACTTCATTTATTTATGGTGTTTAAAAGGATCTATGAACAAAATATCGATATTGTTGCAAACAATCTTCCTCGTCTCCTCACATTATGAAAAAAACTTTCATTCATCTCTTCCACAAGATGGGCACCATATTTATAAGCTCTGCTTTGAAATAAATTTCTCTTTGAAATAAACTTCTCCATAACATAGTAGATATTTAGTTAATCATATCATTGATGGCTTATTTCCTATTTCAGTTGGATTACATCAAGGATCAGCTTTAAGCCCTTATTTTTATTTTAGTTATGGATGTTCTTACTAGGCATTTACAAGAAGATGTACCTTGGTGTATGCTTTTGCTGATGACATTCTTCTTGTTGATAAGACTTAAGAGGAGTCCAAAACTTGAATTATGGAGGTCAACTCTAGAGTCTAAAGGTTTTCGTTTAAGTAGATCTAAAACTGAATACCTAGAGTGTAATTTTAGTTGTAGAAGTTCTAGTGGTAGTGTGACATTAGGTGAACAAGTCATTAATAAGAGTGGCGTTTGATATTTAGGCTCTATTGTTCAAAATGATGGTGAAATAGATGGAGATGTTATTAGTAGAATTCAAGTTGGATGGTTGAAGTGGAGGAATGCATCTGGCCTATTATGTGATAGCAAGTTCCACTTAAACTTAAGGGAAAATTTTATAAGATGGTGGTAAGACCTACAATGACTTATGGTGCAAAATGTTGGCCAATAAAAGATATGCATAAGACTAAGTTAAGTGTTACAGAGATGAGGATGCTTAGGTGGATGAGTGGCTTTACTCTTCGAGATAGAATGCAAAATGAGTGCATTCGGGAAAAAGTTGGAGTAGCTCCAGTGGTAGATAAGATTAGGAGTCGCCTTAGATGGTTTGGCCACATAAAGCGTACCGTCCATGACCGCTTAGGAGAGTAGTTGCATTAGATTTGCCTTATGTTAAGAAAGGTAGAGACCTAAAAGACTTGGTTAAGATATATAAAAATGATCTTAGTATACTTGATTTAAATGAGAATTTGACATAATAGGACACAACAGAAAGGATTCAAATGACCCCACCTAGTGGGATTAAGGCTTGTTGTTGTTGTTGTTGTATATCATTGATGGCTTATATCTCTTCTTTGTGTTTATTTTATGCACTATCAAAATTAAACTCTCTTAAGGTTCTTTTTAGTATGGGGATATAGATAGTGCATAAAATACTTTCTTTTCAATGTTAATCATATCATTAAAGCCAAGGTTATTGTAATGTTTTATGCTACTCATCACTAGTTGTCTTTAATCTAGTTTGAAATTTATTTATTTATTCTTTATAGTTTTCTCAATTTGAATAAGGCCAATGATTATAAAAAAAATAAAAGGTTATGTTATTCATGAAGTGATGAATAAAAATTTTTGAGTTATTATTCAATGGGAATTCAACCGTCCATATGAATATTTGAAGGCTTATATCTCTTCTTTGTGTTTTAAGGATTTTACAACTTATCTTGAAAATTCTGCACTCTAATATTTTGGGAAATCAATATCAAAACGATTTCAGGGTTTGTTATGTATCATTATTTTCCTTTCCATGTTTTCTCTTTTCTCTCTGAAATCTAAATGATTTCAAATTTCTATTGCCTATCTAACATCAATTAATTATACTTAATTTCACCAACTTCATGTTATTTTGCTTTTTCAAAGTTAATTAATAATTGTTTTTAATTTCTCCTCTAGCACTTTTTGAAGTAATGTAATTTATAAAGTGATGAATGAAGTATTTTTAGTCATCAATCAATAGGATTTCAATTATGAATGCTTGAGAATTCACATTTATTCATGCTTTAAGGCCTTCATAAAGTTCTCATTACATCTTACAAGAAACAGTCCTTTTTTTAAGTCAATAAACCCTCTTACAAGTACTAATCTTTTGGGAGCTGGCTTATAATATAATATTCTATGAAAATATGTCACTTCCATAACACATTACAAAATCATTATCATTATCATTATCCTTATCTGAACTATTTGACATATTTTATGAATTATTAAATTTTATTCATTTCTATTAAGTTAGGAGTTAAACAGTTAATCCTATCCTTCAAAAATCATTTTGAAGAACTTCTATCAATATTACATTGGTCTACCCATTTTCTTTATAATCCATTGACACTAATTTACGTATTTATCCAATAGAAGCATTTTTTGCCTTTTATTATGCAAGTCCAAATCACCTAAATTTATGCCTTATCGAAATAAAAATAAATAAATCATAAGATCATTTTCTCCACTCTATTAGCTAGATTGATGGCCTGAACATAATTTGCTTTCATAGAACTCTATTGAATGAAAAACCAAATTGACTCGGCAAACTAAAACAATTTTTTTAAGTCTTTGCAATATCACTCTCTCAAAACATTATTGCAAGTTTGATTCCACCACATCCTTCTAAGTTTGATTCCACCATCATTATCACAACTTGAGAATCTTCTTTATTCTTGAATATTGATACCAGACAATATTTTTCCAATCATTTTGCCCCCTTCTCATTCCACCAAATCTCAATACTAATGTACGATATATTTTTGGACCCTCTTAATTTTTTATGATAACATTCTTAATGGAACTAACCATCTTTTCTTGAATCAAGTTGGGCTCAACATTAAAATATCCAAAAATATATTATGAATATTTGAATGATCGATTTGCTAGCAACTTCATATCCATGTAAATCACACCAAAGTATATGTTAAAGTAATTCATCAAGCAATTCAAAACTTAATAGTTCAATAGTTCAACTTGGAGAACATAGAGATTCAATGCATATATAGTTGTCTGCTACAAATAAACTTAATAATAGTATTAAGCTTACTAAAAAACCAACTAAAAAAACTTCTTGTTTTGCTTCATTTCTCCATTTTTTTTCTTAATTCTATTCCTATAGCTCCCAATATTGAATAGATCAGAATCCACCCAACTTCATTTGTTACATCCTATAACTAAAGGAATTTCGTGGTTACTGTTAAAGCACACATTGCTAGACTGATAACTCAACATTGACCTAATATGACCTGGAAGGCTAAGTCATCTGTACGCATCCTTCAACGAGTCTATCAAAGCAGCAAGTACAGGATTTAAGGCGTACATACACTTCCTGACAAATCAATATGACAAATCAAGTCAATCTTTCATCAAGTTCGTCAAGTTTAAAGCTAGGACAAAAGCAATCTCAAGTCTTAAAGCAAACAAACCAATTCCTCCATCAAATCCGATCAAGCATGAAGCTAGGGTCGGAGGAAATTCAAATCTACAACAACATAAGAGAAAGAGACCTTCGTGAATGGAGTTGAGCTTTTATCCATCTTGACAAGTCAATATGAACAACTCAGGCCAATCTTCATTAAGTCCGTCAAGCTTAAAGCTAAGACAGAAGAAATTTCATATTTCAAAAAAAAACAAACCAATCCCTCCATAAAACCCGATCAAGCATGGAGTCAGGGTCGGAGGAAATTCAAATCTACAATAACACAAGTGAAAGAGATCTTCAGCGAATCCGTTGAAGTAGAGAATAGATGGTGGAATAAGCTCTTCAGTGAACCCATTGAAATTGAAACTGAAGTGGCGAGATCCATAGCCAGCCCAAAAGGTCAACCAATTTTCAACAAACATCATTTATGACGAAGTCACATTTATGCATTTGTTGACTCCACGATGCCATAAAATAAGTCGTCACAAGAAAAAGCCGATCGACTTCGATGCAACAACGCAAATCAAGTTGAAATGCCCAATGCCATGCTGAATTACCGGTTTTCGGCCGCTGGCCGCTAATTATATATTCGCTGGCGACACAAATTTCATCGCGTAAATTATCGCTTACGCAGAAAACAAAATTTTCGTTCTGGGGCTTAATGTAAAATGTAAATAATTTTACCATTTCATTAAATCAAATGCACAAATCAAGCTGTGATCGGACATAATAACTTCGACGACACATATTGTAACAATGTCGGCACAAAAATCCGAATTAGGGTTAGTTAAACACTTAAATGAAACCTCTATAAATACCCCTACCCTAACTTCACTCCCCAAAGCCCCAAAACTCTCGCACCAATTCTAATCCGTTTCTCCCTCCCATCCTGAAGCTCCTCACTATGAACCCAGCCTGCTCCAGCCACGCCAAGCGCAATACAACCCCTTCTCCTTTGTCTGTTCTCGCCTCCCCACGCAAACCACAACCACAAGCACAAAACTGCTGTTCTCGGCTTTCCCTGAATGTGACAGATCTGCGAAGCGCCTGCCTCAGGTGTTCTACGATCAGAAGCAAATATAAGTACTCAGACATCGCTCTTGGCGGCGAGGAAAGTTGCGCTGCCAATAAATACCTGCACACGCCTTTCTTGACGTGACGGAGAAATTTGTGTTATATGCAGGTGCCTCAGAGTCTCATACATGCCTTTCTTGGGATGGAGGAAATGCG
Source organism: Cymbidium sinense (assembly GCA_021442155.1). Lineage (NCBI taxonomy): Eukaryota > Viridiplantae > Streptophyta > Magnoliopsida > Asparagales > Orchidaceae > Cymbidium > Cymbidium sinense. The sequence continues at coordinate 91,658,477 of CM038217.1, forward strand.
TATTCGGCCGTGATATTTATAACACCCATATATGCCTTTTGGCACGTGATTCAAGATACCCGAGTACCTACATGACAACAACGGATCGCCAAAATGGTCAAATTTTCACCTAGAGACCTAAACTTTAACATAAATTCAACCATAATTATAAAATCGTTGTTTAAACTGACATTCAGTGTATAAATACCAGAACGCCTTTTGGAGAACTGTTACATGTGTACTTCAAAGCCCCATACATATTTTTCTTAGCATGGTGGATGACGATTCTACGTGGTTTATATTACCCATACATGTCTTTCGCATGGTGGCGGCCCAAAGATACACGAGACACTCTACACGGGACGACGTGATGTCTTAAATGCTATTAAACTTCTACACCGATAGGAGGTCTAAGAATAATATAAAATCAACTATAAACCTAAAATTGATGTTTAAATTGACAGCAATTATATAAGTATCAGACACGCCTTTTCTTGTAAAAAAAAAATGTATATGCAGTTTTAGAGACTCATACATGCCTTTCGCAGTGGTAGGACGACGATTCTAGTGGTGTTACACATACATGCATTTTTTTGGCGGTAATTCAACCCCAGTTGTAGCCCCTATGTGACACATCTGAGCCGAACTCCAAGATTTTATCTAAAATCTTAAACTTGCAATGAAACTCAGTCAAAATAAGTAACACTATTCAAATCTCCTAAAGTTAAATCAATATTGAATTGAATTACTCGCTAGGCCCCGACACTATTAAATGCATGAATCTAGCAGGAGATGTTGGTTGATTCCTAGTTGGATCTTAGACCGTCGTTAACAAAACCTAAAAAATCCAATAATATTATAAGAATTTCAACTTAAGAAAATATCCGGTAGTTTTAATTCTATCATATGACAAGTAGATCTGATCCTCTATTATTAAATTAATTGAAATGCAAAGATCCTAACAATAAACTAAATGATTAAGCAAACTCATATGCCCCGATAATGGCTGTGTTGAATGAGAATTTAAACCGGAGGGGATACTTATCATCAAAATGAGCTTACAAGCTCAAATAAAATCAATCTAAATTAATTATCAATATAAATATAAAATCAAATAAATCACTAAATTCTAAATGGTTAAATGAAATTCAATATCCAAAATTTAAAGCAAATTCAATTCATCCACCATTTGCAATTGAGGTGACAAATTAAGAAAACTTTGGCTCATAAATGAGCCAATGTCTAGTCAAGTACACAACTATGTTCACTCTCAATCAATCTCGGTGACGAACGATCTCTGACTCTGGCCAAGAGTTCCACATATGATATACACAATGTAGTCCTCCACCTTGCCGCCAAATAACATTATTATATCACTACGATCAGAATCAGATGTTCAGAATGGCTCTATCCTTGAGTTGTGAACCATATGCACGATAGGTAAAAAAATCCTCTCTAGCAAGGACTTACGCTTGTCTCCTGTACAAACACCACCCCAAATTTACAAGGCTCCTTAAACGACGCGCATGGACAGGATCCTTCTGCTAGGTTAGTCGACTACCTCCTCTAACTACGTAGACCACAACAACGGATGACTAACTATGAGATCTTGATCGAAGTCATTGTTCCCCCAACTATCTACTTTAAGTTGAAATGATAAATTTCATAAATTCATAATTTTATACTCCACATGCTGCTACTATATGCTACGCATTTAGTGATCCAACGACTAGCCTTAAACGAAAGTTCCCTCACAGTATCGAGAGGGGTAATTAACTATGGTGCTTTAGAAACCCTAACTAGATCTAAAGTCCTTACAAAATGAGAGAAAATCTCTGCAAGGTCTTATCTACTATTCCATCTCTTCTCAAAGCCACATTAAATCATACTCACTTCAAAATGTGGCAAATTTTTGCCCCAGATTGGTAACTCCTTGGGATAAGTTTTTCTTTCCATCTTTGGTTAATCGAATATGAGCTATAGTAATAGTTTAGTACAATAAAAAATTGAAAGCAAAAAAAAAAAAATCAATTATCAATTAGACAAAATCTAAGTCAATCATGTCCTTATGACTAATCTGCTTATTCTCTATATCGATGGATTTTCATAACACATCGTTCATCATGCAGCTAGGTCGTGGAGCCAATATTCGTCTGTCTAACGCTGTTATTAATACTAGGGATGTTGAAGCTACTATTCAATTTGACAATGCAGACTTCTCAACTATCGCTGCTGCAAATAATCCTTTACGTGAAGCACCTGCATATTGTACACACCAACCTATGCAAAGGACAATTGGAATGACCGCTACTACTACTAAGGTTCCTCGAAAGAGAACCTTTGTATTCGAAAGATTGTGTCATTCTAACGTGCCAGTCATGAAAAGAACCGTCTCTGGGAAGAAAATTTCAATTATACCTGTGAATGCGACCACTCTGTCAGTTGAACCTTTCGCACTAGGAAGGCATGATGCTGAAGCCTCCTCTTACAGGAAAAATAGAAGGTAAAGAGAAGAAATGTCAATTATGAAGCTCAGCCGAATCACACACACATGCGACTGACTTGATTAAAGCAAGTGTTCTCACTCACAAGCTTGAAAATCTCAAGTGGGTGAAAAAGAACAGCTCTACTAGTGATATCAAACAATCATTCTGGGAGCAGCGACACCAAACTATAACCCCACAAAAAAGGCATCCTGAGACTCTATCCTCTAGAGTGCACAGGGTGCTGAAAGTTGTCAAGGAGAAGGGTTTTATACAAAAAAAGTATCAAGGCCCGATTATCAGAGAAAATGAGAAAGCTTCACTAAAAAGGCTACTCTCAACAAGTAATGCTTAAGATCATCCTAAGAAATTCCTACAATGTGAATATCGAGGTGTGACATGAACAGCATGTTCGGGAATCCATCGCCAAAAGGTCCCGGCAAAAATAAAAATGAATATGGAGGCCAAAGCCTCGAGAAGTAGTGACGTAAACTTCTTTATGTGAAAGCGAATTAACCTAGAGACAGCTGAGAAAGAGAAATGCTGAATTGCGTGATCAACAACTATTGTTCAAGCAAAAAATTGTACAACCAACTATGAAATCAGAAGCGAGTATTCCAACCCATAATAGGTTTGACAACCTAAGATGGGTAAAATGGAATACTTACCTCAAGTCAAAGTCCTTCCGACCGACAACGCCGTTCCAACTTCTCCAATGAGAAAACTTGAAACCAGATATGCAAGAGTGCACGGTCCTCAAAGTTCCTAATGAGAAATAACCGATGAAAAAAAAATATCAATGTCATCGTGGAGGCTAAGTTTCTCCTCCAAGGAGACCTCCTCAAACCCTGCAAGATGTCAACCACCAAGTTCAAGATTGAGCATCGAGGTATGACACTTGAACCACAGGTCCAAGAATCCGTCGTCGAAAAGTCCAAGTAAAAAGGTTAAGTAAATTTGGAGGCCAAAGTCTCGAAGTGAAACTACTTTAAAGAAAGATAGCGGCATGACATCTAAGCCGTACTCCCAGAGATCCGCCACAAATAAAACTCGTCAAGAATGAATACCTAAGAAAAATATCATATGTGATGAAATTTCTGACAGACGACACCTTGAAGAGTCATCCAGGAGATCCCGTCGCCAAACAGCTCCATATCTTTGAGAGGATGTCATCTTCAATTGCAGTCCTCCAATTGAAGAAATACCTATTCCACACTTCGAGTAAGAAATTCATCAAAGGCATCGATCATAGATCCATATCCAAGAGGAAGAAGCTAATGAAAAGGATAATCTTTTCAAATAGAACAAAGAATGTCAAGAGGCTTTTGATAGTATCAAGAAGTATCTGTTGAATCCGCCCATTCTCGCAACGCCAATCCCAAAAAAGCCCTCATCTTATACACTGTGACACTGGAAGAATCTCTAGGTGCATTATTTGCACAACATAATGAAGAGCAAAAAGAGAACATCATATACTACATCAATTGAAGACTAATATGAGCAAAAATGCAATACTCTCCAATCGAGAAGCATTTGGCTCGATTTTGCCGCCCGTAGTCATTACATGCTATCTCATAAAATTACTCTCATCCCAAGAATCGATTAGTTGAAGTTTTTGATGACAAGACCAGCGTTGACGGGTTGCTTGGCAAGATTGGTTATTTTTCTGCTACAATTTGATATCATATATGTTCCCCAAAAAGTTGTGAAGGGGTAAATTTTGACAGACTTCCTTGCTGCACACCCTATCCCAACAGATTCATCGCTCAATGAGGATCTTCCTGACGAGCAGATCATGCATATATATGAAAAGAAAGAACAATAAATGTGAGAATTGTGTTTTGATGGAGCTTCATCCATCAGATACACTCAGCCCTCAAATCTCCCAAAAGCTGGAGCTGACATTGGCTCATCCTGATCACGCCAGAAAGTGGTATGAGGCACTCTTACCAATTGATTGAGCCACGAACCAACTAGAATACGAAGCGTTGGTGGCATGTCTGAAGGAAGACATCTCCATTGGAGCTCAAAATCTACGAGTTTATGGCGATTCTCAGCTTGTCATTAATCAAGTGATGGGTATTTATACAATCAATAAGCATGAATCTACTCACTATCATAAGTGAGCCCTCGAGCTTATGAAGCAAATTCCAAACATCATTATAACTCTGCCCTCGAGCTAGAAATACAAGTAAATAAGATAAATGACAAGTATGAGGTGTTTGCACTTGTCGTCCTGAGATAATCTAAAATCCCCGCAAGAGGGGTCATCAAATGCAAGCTAGTAGAATGTAACTCATGTTGCTCCTCACACTCTCTTACCAAGTACTTCTCAAAGGCAACAAGACGAGCCTCAGACTATTCAGGAGAAAAGACCTTAATCAGAGAAAGCGCCAAAACCACGAAATGAAATCCTTACAGTAGAAGCGAAGGAATGTTGGAGACAACCCTTCGTCGACTATTTTAAGGAAGACAAACAGCCAAGCAATAAATCGATGGCTGCACAACTCGAGAAAATACTTTGACAATATCCTTATGTTGGCAATACCCTTTATCGTAGATCCTTCGAACAGATGTGGCTACGATGTTTGGAAATATAATAAGCCAACAAGATAATTGCTGAAATTCACGAAAGACTCTGTGGCACACACCAATCAAATCCCAAAATGGCTTTCAAAATCAAAAAAATGGGATACTACTGGCCATCTATGGTAAAGGATCCGACATGCCAAGAGATGATGAATGAATGTCGCCCATAACAACATCATTCATCGCCTCCAAATCGACCAAACGACAACATTCTGGCCATTTGAGTGCTCGGAAAGTAATTGGACCAATAATCCATCACCACTATCGCTTCATCTTAATAGCCACCGACATTTTTCAGTTCGCCCAATTCAAAGAAGTCACAGCCGAGCATGTAATCAACTTCTTCACCTACAATATTGTCTATAGATTTAGTGTGCCACACCGAATTATCTCAGACAATGGTTCAGTCTTAAAGAGCACTAAAATCTATAGATTTGCTGATTGACATAAGATTGACGATCGATTTATACTTATAATCCGAGAGCAAATGACTTGGCCGAGACTTTCGACAAAACAATAGTCAAACTACTCAGAAAGATTCTAACAAGAAATAAAAGGGAGTGACATACCAAGCTTGTGGAAGCTTTATGGGCTCACCGCACCACCTACAATACTCCCACAAAATCCACTCCCTATGCACTAGTATTTGGAGTTGAAGCAATTCTATCACTCGAAGTTGAACTACCTTTGCTCCGAGTAGCCATTCAACACGATCTTATCCAAGATGAGAATGCCCGTCTACAGATGGAAGAGCTTGATGCGCTTGACGAAGTTAGGTAGATCCTTCGAGCAGATGTGATTACGATGTTTGGGAATAGAAGAAGCCAACACATCCTTCCATTAGTTGATGCAATATTATTTATTTTCAGCCTTGTTGCCAATATAAAATAGCTTAAAATCATTAAAGCTTGAAAGGTCATCAGAAAAATTCAATCTTCAACCTCTTATAACCTAGAGTAGTGCCAATATAAAATTTGTCATTATCATTATCAACTTTATCCCAATTATTTTGAATTAACTTTCTAATTCATTATTTTCCATTAATTCATGTTGAGTGCTATTTGAAGTTGAGCGTTATTTGAAGTGTTAAATCCATTCTTCTTTAATCATTTTGAATATTTTTTATCCATGATGTATGAGGTCTAACCCTTATCTTTCTACTCATGTAACATTAATATTATCTACTCGTCTAATGGACACATTTCTATCCTTTGTCTACCCCTTCTATTTGTTTAATAATTGCAAGTTTTACAAACTAACAAAATATAAGTCAGACAAACTATCATGACAACAAAACTAAAGCATCTCACTCCCCTACTCAACTCATTCCCCATTATTCAAAAAATAAGCAAATCATTCAGTTACTCTTGATCTAATGTAGCACTCAAAACATCACACTTCCATTGGCCTCGGAGATAAAATTATCATACAGTTTGTTAAATTAAGCACATGCAAAAAATTTTAACAGCATGTAGCATCACATATGCCAATGTTAAACTTAGCACTAATACTTTCCGATTATACGCTCAACACCACCACCACCAAGTTTTCAATCAATATTTCTAACTTCAAGAAAATAAGAATAGAAAAACCAAGCACAATATATAAAAACATTTTTCCATTTTTCTATTTTCTTTTGCTTTTTTCTTTTATTGGTGCATACCATCGCACTATGTAGATGTATGAAGAAGAGAAAGGGCCATGCAAAACCAACATTTTTGGGTTGGTACAAGGATGATGGTGATAATGGTGATGATGGCTAGGTGATAGTTGCTATGATGTTGATGATGAGGAGAGTGGCTTTTTTTAAAATTTCAATGAGTCAATGATAATTTGAATTAGTTTGCAAATAGATGGGAAAAATCTAATGGTAATGATGATTATGCAATAACATACACCAAAAAAGGTGCAAGTGTATGAATGCAGGTTTATACAAATATGTGCCAGTATATAAGATGTTTGAAAGACAAATGACTATTATTTCATAAGAAAAAAAAAAACCAATATACTGAAAACAAACTTACTCTTGCACGCATAGCAACTGCACGGCCACGCCCAACACCAACAGAAGACCCTTTGCCCTTTACCAAAATAAAATATTCAGTGTGTGCTCCTCTAGCTCAGGATAAATTTAACAGTAGACATAAGGTAATGGAAAAGAAAACAAGTATTTACAGCATACCCTGATTCTTGCATCCAAACGTTTGAACATTGGAGCATTCTTTAGCATATCGGGAATGACCATAAATCTACAGAAAGTTCTCGAGTGCAGTTTTAAAAATTAAAAGAAATATGACTTAAGGAAATAAATTTTATCTAAACAAAATTTACCTCACTTTACTTCCTCTGATGAAAACATGCTCAAGTTGTGACACTTTACCATCCTGTAAATAATTCATTAATTACTCTTCAAAACATTAAAACCACATAGCATGCGCATAGAACAGTAAGATCCTGCTTGAGATCAAGGGAGGAATTCCAAGTTGGATCTAAACAATAATGAGGAGGATTTACATACATACCACTTCAAATATATCAATTTACATATCTAACATATAAAATCATTATTTATGCTTATAACACTCTCAACTCATTAACAATACAACTTGTTCATTCCCATTACCCTCCATTCAAACTTGCACCCTGGCTAACTCTGTCCAATCTGAGGTCGCACTCATCTCACACCACTTCTTATAACACCAGAACAAACAAGGAAGCTTTTCTAGTACGCTTATAGTCTAATCTTGCCTCACACTCTAGCCTTGCTGCTCTGGATTTTGAATTGAGGCCCTCCTTTGATTTGTTTTCTTCACATTCAGTCTTGCTTGGTCTCCGTTGTTTGCTTATTATTTCCTTAATTAACCAGTTTTTCTATGAGTAATGAGAGTGAACAAGAAATAAATGATGATTCATATCTTCTTATTTGTTCTGCCACTCTAAATCTTGAGTCAATTGTATATTTGCAATAACTATTTATCAAGTTTCAAGCAGAGAGAAGCATCATGCCTATCAACTATTTGATGTTATGCTCCAGCAGATATTAGATTTTATTAAGTATAGTATTTAAATGTTAGATTTTATTCATTAATACTTGATGATTTATATATTAAATTCAAATTATTGGATGAGAAACTATCCAACAGAAGTTCAAGGGCTCAGGGTAAAATTTTTTTTTCTCTTATCAGCAAGGCTCTAACTTTCTTCATAAAATAATGTTATTTACTTTGTTGATTAAGACCCGTAGTTCATACGATGAGGCTCCGATTTTCCCTCGAGAGAGGTGTCAACTATCCTCGTCAGATTGACTGGGTTTAGAGGCGATTAAGACCCATAGTTCATATGACGAGGCTCTAATTTTCTCTCGAGAGGTGTCAGATCCTCATGGATGAGTTTGAGGCGTCAAGGCTCATAGTTCATACGATGAGGCTCTGATTTTCCCTTGAGAGAGACGTCAACTATCCTCGTCGGACTGACCAAGTTTGGAGGTGAACAAGTCCTCTATTTTTAATTTTTTCTTGTAGGAAATTGATTTTCTTGAAACTCCAATAGATGGCTCAACGATGACAAGCAGGTGACGGGAAGCATCGATTAAGAACTATTCCTCAAAAAATCTAGCAAGTAATTTGAGTATCATTAGAGAGAAATAGCTTCTTTTGTGAACTATGTATGCATATATTTTTTTGACGATCATAGGCAAAAGATTATATCCAAAACTCTTTGTGAAAAATAACGCCGGAGGATAGGATGTGCCCAAGTATTGATGTAAGTCATTTACATTTCTCCTTTGTCTTTCTCCTTTTTATTTTATATTTATTATACATTTTCACGGATGATGGTCGAAAAGAAAACTAATAGTGTAACTATAAATGATATATCATCCACTATCATATCTGCCAGTTTAATGGTGCTCCATAGAAAATTTTATTTTCCAAATGAGTTGGTGGCTCTTGTTGCCAAAAAGTCTGATCGAGCACGTTTTCCTCCAGAATGATACATTACTATTTTTGAGATGATTCTTCATGTGAGACTGCAATTCTCTTTGGCTCCCTAATTGATTGAGATTTTTAAAATATACGGTGTAGCTTTGTTTCAATTTTTATTTCAAGCTCTAGTGATCATTATTGGTTTGACCATCTTCTTTAGAGAGCGTGATGTGACTTTGAATATCAAGTACTTATGCAGAATGTGCAGGTTTATATGTGATGCTCAGGGACGTGTTTTATATCGATGTATAAAAAATTGAATAGAATTTTTAGCACGAGATCCATTTAGAAATTTGAACTAATGGGTTTTTTTGTGAAAAATGAGTGGGGTTTCCTTGATAGATGGGGAAGATTGAACAACCTTTCAGATTCATTACTGATTAAAGAGAATAAAATCCTAACAACTATCAATGTTCCTGATGTAGGAAGCTTGCAGCATGAGTTATGTCACATTGACAAGTATATAATTGAAGATAGAATGTTCAAGGTTGGCCTTTTCATTCAGGCAGGGAGATCTCATGCTCTTTCACTGAAGAGATCAAGTAAATGTAATGAAAGGTCTTATCGTATTCACAGAATTCTTTCAAGAAGCACATTCAGTCATGATGACAACAATGCTTCTTCTCTAAAGGAAAAGAAGACATGTGCCAGATAATTATGTCAAATAATTATGGAGGTTGTGGAGAAGATGTTCTCCCCCAGTTGGCCTCTAAGAGTTTAGCTATCTCAACTCATAATGGGAGGATTCATCTCTTGAAGTTGCATATTCCTGAAGAGGTGTTAAATCACGTGTCTTGTCACCTCATTCACTGACCTAGCGAAGCTTATCACAAAACTTATTCTTGTAAGCTATCATTCTCCAATTTTGGAGAAAGGATAATAATTGTAGCATAAGCTGATATAGTGAAATTATTTCTAAGTGGGCTAGACCCTATGGCTTTTCCCTTTATGGGTTTTCCACGTAAAAATCCTAAGGTCTCTCAAACTCTTTTGTTATGTGTGCAAAAATTTTGTGCAACGCTAAGACATCAAATTCTCCTTCTCAACCGACCCGAATCTTTTTGCATGCAACGGTTTGGTACCATTTGTTGGAAAGAGAATTCCATAATCGCAATCTCTGTGAACACCTGCACTATGGCCAACAAGCATAATACTCCCAACAATGGAGCCTCCCGCTCTAACTCCCATCACTCTTGAAGCCAATCCTTAAACCAAGGATGTCAAGCTTCTACGTCATTTCCCTTCGATAGACGTTACCCTATCGGCAAAGGCATATCAAGAACCTCTTTAGAAGATCGTGTTCGTCGAATAAAAGAGTCTCAAAATGAAATAATTCAACTTTTACGAGAAACACGATAATCACTACTACAATAAATGCATCTCCCTCGAGATTAATCATTAACTAGGGGAGGTCAAAATGCTTGCATAGGGCCTTCTCGCCATCAGGATGAAGTTCCTTCGCTGCTAGACCATGATGCTAACTTCTTTGGCATTGCTAGTTCTACCAATCCATCACTTGTAGCTTAACTGATCTCTAACCCACCAATAATTATGGATGGCTTGACATATTTTTGCCCTACTGATTTCACCTATTATATTATACGTGCAGAATTACAATGTTTAATGCTAGAAGAATTCCACCTCAAAGATATAAATCATCTTCTCTCTCATTGTGGCTATCAGGAGTCTTCACATTTAGTTGAAGCAATTCTTCAACATCCTATTCCAGTAGGTTTCAAGCTTCTAAGCATCAACTCATATGATGGGGCAACTGACCCATATGAATACATTGGTCATTACAGAACCATCATGCACATCCAACGAGCTCCTAACACACTACTTTGTCAGGTCTTCCCAGTCACCCTCAAGGGTCAGGCTCGCACTTGGTTCTACTCTCTTCCAAGGGGATCTGTCTATACTTTTGATGAGCTCACTAAGATTTTTGTAAAATAGTTCATTACGAACCAAAAGATCATTAAAGATTCATCTTATCTCTCAGGAATTCATCAAAATGAAGATAAATCATTTAAGGAGTACTTCCAGAGATTCTCCTTAGAAGCTTGTCAGATACTAGGGGTGGACCCTGAATTACTAAGGGGGGTTTTTCTTGGAGGACTCCATCTTAGGCCTTTCCGCTCATCACTAATGGATAATACGGTTCGCTCATATGCCGACTTGGTTCATCGTGTGGAAGTATAAATTTTTGCTAACGAGGCTATCATTGCACATCAATAGCAGTTTGACCAATATATGAGGAACAATCATGGACTAGGGGGGGGGGTTGCAACCCTTATTATAACCTCGAAAGATTTTTCATGTAAATATCCGAGGAATGATTATGATATTTAATCTCTTTATCCACCCACTTGATTACCATGTCATAAAATAAGCAAGTCAAGATTGTGGAGCAATTTCACCTTTAAATTTGGATACGTAGCAATCACATCATCCCAATCAGAGTATAATCAATCCTAGGGAGATTCGATTCGACCCTTTCCGTACAAGTTAATGTCATCAAGTAACGTTTTGACAAACAACCTCAGATAAGTCAAAAATCCTTGGTGTATTTCTTTCGACCAATTTCTATACAAGTTAACATCATTAATTAACATCACGACAAACAACCTTAGATGGGTCAAAAATCTTTAGCGGATTCGATTCTACCACTTTCATACAGGTTAATGACATCAAGTAATACTTTGACAAACAACTTCGGAGATGTCAAAAATTCTTGGCGTATTCGATTTGACCTCTTCCATATAGGTTAATGTCATCAAACACTTTGACAAACAACCTCGGATGGACCAAAAATCCTCAACAGATTTGATTTTATCCCTTCCATACAGGTTAATGTCAGCAAGTAATACTTTGACAAATAACCTTGGATGGGTCAAAAATCCTTGGCGGATTCATTTTGACCCATTCCATACAGGTTAATGTTGTCAATTTACTTTTTAACAAACAACCTTGGATGGGTCAAAAATCCTCGACAGATTTCTTTCTACATGTTCTATACAGGTTAACGTCATCATGATAAACAACCTCGGATAAGTCACAAATTCAAGATGAATATCTTTCAGCATGATTGATATCGCATAAATATCATGACAAATAACCTTGGGTGGGTTAAAATTATCAATAAAAAGTTGGAGCCTCGTCGTATGAACTATGAACCTTGATTGCTTATAAACCCAGTCCATCTGACGAGTACAGTTGATGCCTCTTTTGAGAGAAAATAAGAGCCTCGTCATATGAACTACGGGCCTTGATCGCCTCCAAACTTGATCTGTCTAACGAGGATAGTTGATGCCACTTTCGAGGGAAAATTGGAGCCTCGCCGTATGAATTACGGGCCATGATCACCTCCAAACTTGGTTGGTCTGATAAGGACGGTTGACACCCCTTTTGAGGGAAAAGTAGAGCATCGCCGTATGAACTACGGGTCTTGATCACCTCCAAACCTAGTCGATCCGGCGAGGACAGTTGATGCCTCTCTTAAGAGAAAAATGGAGCCTAACCGTATGAACTACAGGTTTTAATCAATAATAAAAATAACCTTCTTTTCAGAAGAAAGTCAGAGCCAGTTGACAAAAGGAAAGTTTTTTTTTATTACCCTTAGCCCTTTAACTTCTGTTAGATAATTTCTCATCCAACGCAAGAAAATATTAGAGTATATGGGAAAAATTGTGTCTCCTTACTTGACCCCAGTTTATAGATCCATTATATGGGCAAAAAGGGAATAAATTTGGAAATATTTAAATGAATTTGAAATTTTTGCACTCAAATATATCATTCCTTTTATAAAAGTGAAAAAAAGAAAGAAAATAAGAAAAAATCAGAGAAAATATAAAAAAATTGAAAATTTCTATAATTTCGCTCAGCGTTTGTTGCGTTACCGGATGTCAGACAAGCCGAAGCAAACCGCCTGAGTTCTGCACCCTGTGCCCCACGTGAGCCTGCGATCCTTCGCACCCATGACCTGACCTTGTGCACTCGCTTCCTCGTGACCTCGCTCCCATGAGCGCCCGACCTGCACGTGTGTATTCTGGCCCTTCACGTCGACATCCCAAGGGACTTGCATGCCTGCGGCCTCCCGCGATGGCATGCCCACTGCCACGCGCACTCGACCCACGCGTTCCAGCGTCCACTGCGTTAAGCATGTGCATGATAAAGTTGGCCCGCTTCATCTATCTTGCCCATGCATTCGTGGCCTCATGCACTGTGTGGCGGTCTCGCCTGATCATAGTCTTGTGTGCCCATGGAGATCTATTCTCTCAAACTATATTTGACGTAAAAGTTAGAACCCACAAAATTCATTAATATTGAAGAAGTTGTTATTTTTAATTATTTAGCAAGTATTTTTGGATGATAGAGATGATATCATCCAAAATTAGGGGAAAGCTAATATGTCACTAAAAACTCTACTAGGGGAAAGCTCAGATCAAGCACTTAAAATATAATTAAAAACTTTGAGATATTAGTCGGATCCCTAAATAGCTCTTTAATATGGAGTGTTTATAGTCAAATCGAGCAGCTTGACGAGACGAATCTTGATATCGAAAGTAATCTGATTCTGAGTCGAGACTAGCTCAGATCAAGCACTTAAAATATAATTAAAAATTTTGAGATATTAGTTGGATCCCTAAATAGCTCTTTAATATGAAGTGTTTATAGTCAAATCGAGCAGTTTGACGAGCCGGATCTAACAAACCTAAGATCTTTTAATCCTGACTTCATTTAGGCATTTAAATACTTAAAATACATTACATGATCGAAGAAATCATTTTGAGCCATCTGATGGAGTGGTTTGGATTTTGCCTGTATTTACAAAGATATCACTCCCATAATCTAAATAACCCCTCATTCTTCACTTGAGGGGAGCCCAACCTAAAGAGAGGATATAGCTCTGAGACTTGAAGAATCTCAAAGCATAATCCGACCACCGGGTGACCATCACTGGATCATCACCGACCATTACTAGCCACCGTCGTGGCCGCACCCGGCGGCATCGGCGACCACCATCACCGGTCATCACTATCACCCGACTTGGCGTGATCACCATCACGGACCAGCGGTAGATTGCGCCGCTCGGTCCTTGCGTCGACCACCACCATCGACCGCCGTTATCGGTTATTACCGGCCGTTCTGCGTCACCTTACCGTCGGTCCGCTGCCGAACCAGCTATCGGTTATCACCTCCGATCCGTCGATCGGTGTCGACCATCATCATGGCCCCGCGGTCATCAGCACTTGACCGTCTTGCCAGCACCTCCGCCGGTCATGTAGCGGTGATCGCCGGATCATCGCCGGTCAATGCACGCGCCTACCAATGTTAGTCACCACCACCAGTTGCCACCGCCCGACAATCGACTATCTTTTCGTAGTTTTTGTCAGATCATCAGACTACCACTTCAAGCGAAGCCTCCTTCGCTGATCCAGCAAAGCTTATCACCAAACTTATTATTGTAAGCTATCCTTCTCTAATTTTTGGAGAAAGGATTATAATTATAATAGAAGCTGATATAGTGAAATTATTTCTAAGTGGGATAGGCCCCGTGATTTTTCCCTTCTTGGGTTTTCCACGTAAAAATCATGAGGTCTCTCAAACTCTTTTGCTGTGTGTGCGAAACTTTTGTGCAACATTAAGACATCGAATTCTCCTACTCTACCAACCCGAATCTTCTTGTACGTAACATATATAGTTATTTTGAAACACTTACTGATCTTCTTTGAAATTCTTTTTTAATAAGAAATAAATTCGTACAATATTTTGAGTTCTTTCCAGGAGGATTTGGGTGATTTAAGTGTAGTTTTTCATGTGTACACTCTGTACACTCTGTAGTGTTCACCCTTTTTTTTAATTTTAAATCACTAGGAAACTTCCTATATCCTTTCTACATGCTATTATAAATTGCTTTAAGTTATTTCGAGGAGGATTTGGGTGATTTTGAAGTAGTTTTCCATGTGTACACTCAGAAGTATACACCTTATTTTAAAATTTTAAACCACTGTGAGACTTTCTATATCCTTTCTACATGCTATTATAAGTTGCTTTGAGTTCTTTCCAAGAGAATTTGGGTGATTTTGGAGTAGTTTTCCATGTGTACACTCTGTACACTCTGAAGTGCACACCTTTTTTTAATTTTAAAGCACTGTGAGACTTCCTATATTCTTTTTGCATGCTATTATAAGCTGCTTTAAGTTCTTAATAAGAGGATTTGAGTGATTTTAGAGCAGTTTTCCATATGTACACTATATACACTCTAGACTGTACATCCTTTTTTTAATTTTAAACTAATGGGGGCTTCCAATTATGGATCTCAGTGGTATTATATGTTGTATGGATTGCCTTTCAATAGGAATTGAGATTTTTTTGTCAATTTTCCAATGTACACTATGGAGTGTACACTATGGAGTGTACACTCTGTACACTATTATTTTTAATTTTAAATCACTGGGGGATGTCCTATATCCTTTCTATATGTTATTAATAGATGCTTTGAGTTATTTTCAGAAGGATTTGGATGCTTTTGGAGCAGTTTTTTATGTGTACACTCTGTATATTCTGGAGTGTACACCCTTTCTTTTAAATTTAAACCACTAAGGGACTTCATATATCCTTTCTACATGCTAGTATAAGCTGCTTTGAGTTTTCTCAAGGAGGATTTGAGTGATTTTGGAATAGTTTTTCATGTGTACACTCTGTACACTCTAGAGTGTACACCTTTTTTTGTTAAATTTAAAGCACCGGGGGACTTCAAATTATTAATCTCAATGGTATTATATGTTGTATGGAATGCCTTTTAACAGGAATTGAGATTTTTTTTTGTCAGTTTTTTAGTGTACACTCTGTACACTATAGAGTGTACACCCTTATTTATTAAATTTAAAGTACTGAAGGACTTCCTATATCCTTTCTACATGCTATTATAAGCTAGTTTGAGTTCTTTCTAGGAGGATTTGGGCAATTTTAGAGCAATTTTTTATATGTACACTCTGGAGTGTACACCCATTCTTTTAAATTTAAAGCACTTGGGGACTTCTTATATCATTTCTACATGTTATTATAAACTGCTTTGAGTTCTTTCCAGGAGGATTTGGGTGATTATAGAGCAGTTTTTCATGTGTACACATTTTTTTTTAAAATTTAAAGCACTGGGGGACTTCTAATTATGGATCTCAATGGTATTATATGCTATATGGAATGCCTTTGAATAGGAATTGATATTTTTTTTATTTTTTAAGAGTGTACACTCTAGAGTGTACCTTTTTTTTTAATTTTAAAGCACTAGGGACTTCCTATATCCTTTTTACATACTATTATAAGCTGCTTTGAGATATTTTCAAAAGGATTTGGATGATTTTGAAGTAGTTTTCCATGTGTATACTTTGGAGTGTACACCCTTTTTTTAATTTTAAGCCACTAGGGGACTTTTTATATCCTTTCTATATGCTATTATAAACTGCTTTGAGTTCTTTCTAGAAGGATTTAGGTGATTTTGGAGTAGTTTTCCATGTGTACATACTATACACTCTAGAGTGTACACCCTTTTTTATTTTAAACCACTATGGAACTTCCTATTATGGATCTCAATAATATTATAAGCTATTTTGTATTCATAGTTATACATGTTATATTGATTTTCATAATACATGTGTGTGTCTGTGCAAGTGAATGAGGCAAAGCATCAGTGCAATGACGATGCTATTATGGCTCATGAACCAATTATAGACAAACTCCTTGGCACTGCTGTTCATAATGAAAAGGATGCATATGAACTCTATTGTGATTATGCACACCAAACTATATTTAGTGTTCAGAAGGATTATGCTAGTTATTAGCCGAACTCAAAGAATTTGAAATCAAAAGATTTTTTATGTGCAAAAGTAGGTTTGAAAAGGGTCTCAATTTAAAGTGCTTAGTTAAATTTCAGAAAATAGATACTAGGACTAGTTGTCCTGCCATGATTAGATTTTTTATTGATTTAGATGAGAATTAGAAGGTTAAAAAAAATTATAGAATGTCATAATTATTCATTAGCAAAGCTTGGTGACCTACATCTTCTAAGATCTTACAGAGGCATCAGTAAAGAGAAGGTGACTGTGTTAAAGTCAATGACAGACGCTGGAATTAGAGCAACTTATACATTCAACTATTTTAGTGAGAAAGTTGGCAGACTGAAGAATGTTGACTTTACAAAAGAGATGCTTTCAATTATATTCAAAAAGAAAGAAGATCAAGGATTGTGAATGGTGATACTAATACAAAAATATAATTGTTTAAGGATAGGCAAGCGGAAGACAGAGTGTTTTCATGGGATGTCTAAGTTGATGAGTCGGATAGCTTGGTGAATTTTTTTTTAGAGTGATGACATGTCAAGGATAGACTACGATTGTTTCAGGGATGTCATAATTTTTGATGCAAGTTATCAACTCAATAAATATAATCTAGTATGTGCAGCTTTTGTTGGAATCAACCATCATTGACAAATTATTTTATTTGGAGTAGCATTTGTATCTGAAGAGATAATTGAGTCGTTTACATGACTATTTAAAATATTTCTCCAGCTAATGAGTGAGAGGAACCCTATAATAATATTCATTGATCAAGATCAAGCAATGACAAGCCATTAAAATTGCATTACCTCATACTCGCCATAGGTTGATATATTTCTAAGAAAGCACCTTTGAAGGTACATTGCTTTAATAGTAATAAGACTGTACAAAGTCTCTTCTATACATGCATGAGTAAATGTATTCAGAAGAAGAGTTTGATCAAGCTTTGTCTAAGATGCTAGAAGAAGGGAATTTGTAGGATCATGCTTAGTTAGTTAAGCCATATAGAATTAGAAGTAAGTGGTTTACCACATTTAATAAAGATTCATTATCCATGGGTATTTTATCAACACAACGTTATGAGTCCATAAATAATGTATGTCATGAAATCTATAAACCAACAAGCTCTATCACCGATTATTTTTTTGGGATTCGAGAAGGTTATGGACTCATGGCAACAGAATGAATATGATGAAGATTTTAAGTATAGCCAGTCAGCAATTATTGCAGTAGTTAGAACTAGTTCTATACTGAAGTAAGCTGCTATATTTTACACACAAAGTTTTACATATTTTATGAAGAATAATTTTTGCATGGAGTGGGTGGATTAGCAGTAAATGTCTTGGATGATAATCCCATGGAATATTTGATAAAAAACTTAGAGAAAACCAACATTACCAACCAGTTGTAAAAAATATAAAATTATAACATGTAGTTGTAAAAAATTTGAAATTATAGGATTACTCTGTGCCCATTGTATTAGTGTCTTGAGTCTAGAAGATATTGTGTGGATTCCAGAGAAGTATCTTCTCATGTGATGGTCTTCTAGAGCAAAGAATGATATTTACTTTGACATTGCTTGCAAATACTTTAAAGATTTATAAGGTAATGATGGAAATCCTATTGGCATTATTTTTTGGAACCACATCAGTAGATATTCATATCAAATAAGTATCAGAGCACAAGGTAATAAGGAAGTGTTGACCTCACTTTTGGAGTGAGTTCTCAATCTCCCCAACTTAGATTTAGGAGTTTTCTAGACACTAGGACTTCTTTAGTCATAAGATACTTCTAGTAATTAGGTGAATACTTAGCCTAAGCCAAGAGACTTAAAAGGGTTAATCACAGGATTAGGCTATGCCCTAGGACTTAGGGAGGTCTATTTACCCTATAGCCTAAACTCAATCCATGTTCACCTTCTTAAGACAAAACCAAACCTCAAATTCAATTCAAATAGCAAATTTAAATCCAAATTTTAAGCCAAATGATTGAAGCCCATGATCAAATCCAAATTCAAAATCAACCCAAGCCATATGATTTTATCTTATTTACTTAGCCTTAGACAAATTCAAATCAACCCAAACTCAATTAATTTTCTCAAATATCAATTCAACCTTTCAATCACTCCATTAAACTTACAATCAAATTCAATTCCAAACCCACTTTGCCAAAATATGAAATCAAACCCAAATCTTTCCTAAGTCCTTTGAATCAATTTCATGAACTTAGCCAAAATCTCATTCAAATCAAATCAAACTCAATTGATCCTCTCACAGATCAATTATTCCATCAATCATCTTCACAAATATAAATGAAATCTACAATCCATGATTAAAAATAAATCAAACTAAATCAAATTCCCTACTAAGCCCTTTTGACCTACCTTCATGAGCATAGCCAAATTTGCCTTCAAATCACTTCAAACTCAATTGATTTTCTTATAAATCAATTATCTTCCCAAATATAAATCAAATCTACATTCAAATAGCTAAAAATAAATCCAAAATAAAATCAAATCCCAATTTAAATCCTTTGAACCAATTCTTTGGACTTAGCCAAATCTTATCCAAATCAAGCCAAAACCAATGTTTTTCTCTTGAATTAATCATTCATTCAATCACCTATCCAAATATAAACAAAACCTACAATCATCAAACCAAACTAGGATTAACCCAAGTCAAGCCCAACTCATCCCTTTTGTCTTGAAAATTTCAAATGAACCAAAACCTATGAAGCCCAAATTAATTGTAGTTGGATTTATTTTTCAATCCTAAGTTCATATATAAATTTAACTAAACCTAAATCAAGCCAATTGACCCATTTAGACTCACTTGATCCATAATGACCTAAAGAATCCATTTGAGCCAAGTTCTAATTCAACCCAAATTGGATTGAACTAAGCCAACCTAAGCCCTCCATCATGATTAATAACCACCATAGAGTGACCAATTGCCATAAATCGGGTCAAACCAAGTCAACCCTTTAGCCCACATGAACCCAAACCAGCCAAAACTCATCCTACACCAAATTAATTCAAAATATTAATTCAAACCAACCCATGATCAATGATTGAACATGACTTGACCATCAATTAGACCAAACCAAACCCAATTTG
This sequence comes from Cymbidium sinense, assembly GCA_021442155.1. Taxonomy (NCBI): domain Eukaryota; kingdom Viridiplantae; phylum Streptophyta; class Magnoliopsida; order Asparagales; family Orchidaceae; genus Cymbidium; species Cymbidium sinense. Next base: position 91,678,461 of record CM038217.1, read on the forward strand.
TCATTTGACCCAAGTTGACCTAAATTGACCTAAAAGGCCAAAATAGATTAAATCATGATCCAACCCAAATTGATTGTAACCAATGGCTGAAGTTCATTTTAAATTGATTATTGAACTTGACAAAAGCCATAATTGAGCCTAGTTTGACCAATTGGATCCAATTGACCAACTTAGCCCAAATTGATCTAAAGAGTCAAATTGGCCTAAATCTAAATTAAATCCAAATCAACTCAAACTAAAGTCTACAATCATCTTCAATTAATCAATTGAACATAAATATACATCTAACCCAAGTCAATTTGACTAATTTGGTTAAATCGGTCAACTTGATCCATTTGACCTATATGAATCCAAATGAGCCAAAATAAAACCTAGGCCAAATTGATTGAAACTACTTGAAATAAAATACTTCAAATCATCATTTGAACTTGACCCAAGATTTGATTTGACCTAATTTGACCAATTGATCAATCTAACTCAACCTATCCCAATTTGACCTATAAGGGTAAAATTGAGCGAAACCCCTTTCAACCAAGCCTTGACCAATTGGAACTGGTCAAACCCAACCCAAACTGACCTTGAGTCAGCCCAAAGCCAGCCCAAACCCAAGGCAAATCTCCTTTGGATTTGCCTCACCACATGAGATTTTGCCAAAATTGGCAAAGTCCACACCTCCTTTCCACTTGGCAGCCCTCACACACCCCAAATGGGGTCTGACCTAGCCACCTAACCCAGCCCATGTGGGCTAGTTTGCCATAGAACAAAGGCAGGTGAGCTAACTCACCTCCCTCATTACTCGAAACCGTTGGATACCAAGGAGCCATCCCTTGCCTTGAGCTCCCTGCCATCCCTTCCTCCACTCATGTCATGCCACATGGAGGTGATTGCGCCCCCTCCAGCACTTTGGTGATGGTTGGCCAGCTGAAGAATGGGATCCAATCCATCCATCAATCATAAGGGAAAAGGGGTATACCCCCCTCAAATCTCATGGCACAAGCACTCATTGGATTCGTAAGACCTTCCTAAGGTAATTTTGAGTCCCCTAGCGAGCACCCAAGCCTTCCCAAAGCTTCCCCTCACCAGATTCCTCGTTCCTGAGTGCATCCAAAATAGGGCAAGCCTCCTTCGATCCTAACTCCCCTGTTTCTCAACCAAACTAAATTCCTCTTACTAACATGCTCCCTGCACCTTGTCGAGCACTAACAAACCTTCCCCCAAGCTCCAAGCCCATCGGAGGTACCACTTTGATCAAGACCGAGCCTCCCAAGGATGAAACTTGGTCTTCTGAGCGAATCACTTGGAATCAACCCAATTGCAGCTCAGCTGGGCTTTATCTCCACTAAACAAGCTTCCTCAAGTGTGCAAACCGTTGGCCATTAGCTCCGATGAGGTATGTTAGTGAAATCTAGCTTTCTTGAATTTTTTTTTTGGAGCTTTTCAAAGGAAAGTTGAATGCCACATGATCTTGATCGTTGGATCCCCTCTGATCATTATCGTGAAGGTGTGGGATCCATTTGGAGTGGATCTGAGCTCGGGTGAGCTCAGATCGTGTGGGTAATGGCGGAAGTTTTCATCCTTCATTGCCCATGGAATGATAGATCACATGTCATCCATTTCACATGATTATAATGGATGACTGTGATTAGATCCATTAGATTGAGCCATTTTAATCCTTTTTTAACCACATGATCGATCTATGCCATCGGATGGCGGCATCAAGTCGACATCAACGCTAACTCCGATGGGCTTTAATAGCAAATATTACGGTGCCCGTGGCACCGACGGGATTAGGATTAATTAGGCTTAAATAATTAATATTAATGGCTAAAATTTCAAATAATTATAATAAATCATAGAAAAATTCAAAAATACAATTAAATACTCATTTTAAAGGTATTTTAGAGAAGAATTTATTAAAAATGACCTTAATTAATTTTGAACAGTAATTAGGGCTTAATTAAAAAATTAATTAGCTTAATTATTCCATAATTAATTAGTTAATTAACCTCAAATTTTTTGAGATTGTCTAAGGGGATGACCACTGCCCTTTAATTTTCTTGGGGTTTATTGGTTAATTAATTAGGAAAATTAGTTAATTAAGCCTAATCACTCTCTTAATTTAATTAAGGGTTAATTAATTACATGAACATTAACTAATTAATCAATTGGGCTTGTTAATCATTGTCTAATAGTGGGTGGGTGAGGGGAATTGGATTGGGACCTCTTTCCTAATCTTTTCCTAAGTTCATTTCATTTGAAGGATAATTAATCAAGTTGGCACTTAAGTAAGAGTTTAATTAGTTAATTAATGATTGTATTAACCAAATTAAAATCTAAATCACATCAGATCTTAGTTAATTAATTGAGAGATAGATTTTTAGGTGTTTAATAACGTAAAGGAAATTAAGGAAATTATGGTTAATCCACATGTGTGAGAAAATCATATTATTACTTAATTAAGTCTTTAATCTAATTAACCATTAATTATGAGCTAATTGCATTAGGCCCTTTCATTTCATCAGACCATTGCTAATTTACTTTTCAATTTATTTGCATATCATGTTAGCTCATAATTATTTGGAAAATTATGTTAAGGTAACATAGGTAAAGGTTAATTAATGAACCTAATGCATATTATAACTTAATTAACTCATAAAATCAACTTAATTACATTTAATTAAACCAAATCAATTAACAAACATGGGAATGGGTTAGGATCAACAAACCATTTTTCACACCCTTAAATCAAATCAAAGCATCAAAGTAAAAAAAATGACATTAAAGAAGCTTTGGTTTACTTTAAATGATTTTATTTAATATTATTGTCCTTAGGAATTAATTTGATTGAATGAAACCACATGCTTATATTTGATTGTCATCTTTCCAATCATGTTAAATATTATATGTCATTTGAAATTATGCATTCATCTTTTCAAAGTTAATTGAATTAAATGGTTTTCCTTTATGTAAGCATGCATGTGCTGGATTAATTTACACTATGTGTGGCTATTATCATTAGTAAATTCAAATTATTTTTTCAAATTTTATGAATCAATTACAGTGATTAGAGTGATAGTAGTTATGAACATATACATAGGTTTGCATGTGCTTATAGCTTAGACATGTGAAGTAAAACTTTCTTTTCCTTAATTCATGTGTAGTTTTACATGTATTTGAATGTTAATAATGATATAGTCCGGACATCCCGGGAACACAAGGCTTTAGTTAGCCCGAAGGAGTTCATTTGATTATCTCACTTTCATGGTTAACAATGATACGTACTTATTTGATTTCATTTACATGTGTTCCTACATTTAGAACTTGGTTAAAACTTTGCTCCATATGCATAAATGTTTCAATCAAATAAAAATACAACCTTTGCTTAGTTTTCCTTCCTTTATTTATGTATACATCCATATGTATTTGAGAAAAGCAAGTGTTTAGTACGAACATCCTGGGAATATGAGGCTTTAAGTAGCCCCAAGGAGGTCATTTGATTACCTCACTTCCCTGGTTAATAATGACATGTACTAGCTTATGTCTCTTATGTTTGTGTGTGTATTTAATTATAGAATTAGAACCCCTTTTCTTTTATTAAGGATACATGCATTCATACTTGACTAAGTGATTGAATTAGTTGGTCATGAGATTTGGAGCTTTATTTCTTACATTCATGCCTACAAATTTACATATGTTTGAATGCAAATGGTTATATAGTTTGGACATCCCAGAAATACGAGACTTTAGTTAGCCCCAAGGAGGTCATTTGATTACCTCACTTCCCTAGTTAACAATGATACATACTTATTTAATTTCATCCCTATGTATTTCTATATAAGAATTTAGATAGAGCTTTAAACTAATATGATTAAGTAATTCTATCACACAAAATGATATGGACTTCACATACACACACATTCATCATTTAAATACATTAAAACATGTTGCATGTATAGATACACTTAGGATTAAATCATATGCATGTTATATGTGATGAGAAGGAATGATTTAATATATGCCATGTGGTAGTAGTTCAATCAAGTTAATCTTAAGCTAGATTTCATATTGAATAAGAGCATTTAAAGTGAACCTAAACCTAGAATTAATTAAATCATTTAGTAAGCCATTCACTAAAGAGAACTAATCAAATTAATGTAGTTTAGAAGTGGCTTAAGGTAGATATGAAAGAGGACAATCCTCTTTCTTCCATTTATAATACTTAGTTGCTATGTGTAATCAAATGAAACAAAAGAAAATGCAAATTTAAAAATTCCCAAATTAATTAAACAACTTCAAGTGAAATCAACCTTTCATGTTACATTGAATCTTGCTACACTTAAAAAATATAACACTTATGCTTAGTTGAGACATACTACACAAGCCTTAAAACACACATTAGAATTAAGTCACCACTTCTAGTCCTAAGTTAGGGTCGTGTATGATATGATGTATATTTTGTTTTGTTATGTACTATTTTAGGCTGGATGTTAGGGTGAATGCCTCGTAGATTAGATGTTAGGCTTATATTAGCCTAATCATATTTTTTGTAGGGGATTGTGCTTATGGAGATGATTAAAAATAAATACAAATGTTCTCTTTGTAGGTTGCTAAAACCCCTAAGCATATTCCAAGTTAGGACAGGTGGGCATGGTTATCTATGTGCAGGGTGCTAAATCCAAATTATAAATATAACTGCTTAAAAATGTATGTATGTTTAGCTAACCTCTATTTTGAAGGTATAGTTATATTTACTTTTCCTATTTTCAATATAATTTTGCATTAAGAATTATGATTAATGCTATGGAGGTTTAGGATGAGCATTGGCCAGAAGGCTATATCCTGGAGCGCCATGTGATGCCTTGAAGCCTATCAAATCAAAGAAGCAAAGAGGAAAGGACTGAATACATGATGAATTAAGACCCCTCATAGCATTCATTCATTATAAAATTATAATTATTTTTTTATATTCCGGGTTGTATAAGGGTAGGGCTCGACTACCCATCTTTTCTATTTTCAAGTTGTATGGCGGTACCTGACCACACCGACCTATTATTATTTCACTATAGTTATAAAATTGTTTGGTAATTTGATAAAATTATGCATTAGAACAACATGCTTCTTCATAGTTCCTTATATGTTAGATGATTTAATGTGTGGCCTGGGTGCAATTGGGCTCTTCAGATAAAAATAAATCTTTTACTCAACTATAACTCATAACTAAAGTTTTAAATAGTTGATAACCTCACCATAAAGTCTAGGCATTAAATAAGATAATTAAAAGATTTAACAACCCCTTTGCTGAATGATTGAATGTTTCACAATATCCATATCATATTATCTCACTCTTGAAGATAGGGGATTTCTATCCTTGCATGATAAGGGAATGCTTGATCTATGAGGGCATCCCTTGTAGTGGAAAACACCCCTTTCTTACTGACTTAGCCAACAATCTTATTTCATCATGCATATATGCATCAAAATCCTAAAGCCTTTGTCAAAATGAAGTGTCAAAATTTAAATAAAATTTGAAAAGATTTTACATTAGATTAAGTCATTATTCATACCACTCATGCTCTAATCTCTTAGAGAGTGGATTTAAGGACTTTAATTTTTACTAAATAAATAACAGCCAAACTATCTTGTAATTTCATATGACTGGACTGCATAGATTTAAATCATAAGAGGTGTTAGCTGACGGCCACTCTAGGTGATTGTAATCCTAGTAATCAGGTGATTTATCCTCTCTTATGGAGGTAAACCTTATGCCCATCTTAGTTTAGATTTAGGTCATGCTTTAGCTTATGCTAAAGCTCATTAGATTCATGATCTGAGGTTAGTATTTTCATCGGGATACAAGCATAAATCCTCACCGCTTAGGCATCTCCACAACCTTGTGTTGGTGGATTATAAGCCCTAGCAATCTAATAAAATTTAACTCAAATAAATAAATCTCTTCACTTTTAAATATATAAAACCCAATTATAGGATATATTGGAATGCTCATTATGTTTTCTAGTATCATGAGCATTCCCTACTTCTTCCCTTTGAATTCCAAAAATAAGTCTTCTCCTTGAATTTTTCCAATTTATTTTCTAAATACAACCAATCCTTTAATAATCTAACCTTGAAATCTTTGGAGACCCTTCATGTCTACTTTAATAGAGAGTACTCCTACGGAATTCACCTTCTTTAGGATGTAATTAACTATAGAGGTTTGCCTCCATAGAGAACTTTAGAACCTGATTTAATATAAACCTTGTTTTATTCATCCATGTAAAGTAGGAGAAAAATCTCTGGTATATTTGAAGACCCATCATGCCTTAGGAGTCCTTATTAGGTGGTTAGGTCCATTGAAGGGTGATGCATCTATCTTTTGAGATAGTACATCATACCTCAATGTCGTACCCGTTCACTTCAATATGTCCTACGTTCTGCATGGTGTCCCCCCATACATCCGAAAATAAACACCACTAGAAGCTGAGTAGAATATGTTGGATTCTTTAAAGAAATTATCTGATAATGTTGATTCTACATGAAGTTGGAATTCACCTCCAATTGAGAAAACAAAGATGAAAAAGAAGTCTATTATAAGAGATTCCATATGTACTCCTGACTTACTTAAGGACCCAACAAAGGTGCGGCTAAAGGGTGTTTCCAATGCAAGATTGAAAGAATATTGGGAGAGAAATAAGAAAGCCAAAAGTAATTTTATACTAGTTTTTAAAATTTTACTCTTCCATTATTACTGTCAAAATTTCAAAGATTATATTTTTAATGTTATAGAGAAGAATGAACAAGTTGCAACAGCTGGAGAACATAAAGAGTCACCCATTGCAATACCTTTTTTTTGTAATGCTAGAGTGATTTTTAGAGGTATGCACGTATAATACTTTATTTTTGTTGTTAGAATTCAACAACTGATATGATGTTCTTATATATCAGGAATTTCATTCCAGCTCAATAGTAAGTCAGTCGGTAGAAGGATACACCAAGTTGATGATGGATATCATTAGAGATAGGCATTCTAATGCGTTAAATAGAGAGACAAATATTTTTTTATGTTTAGTTGAAGCCCAATTTTTATATGTTCATATAAATGTCTAATTTTTTACATAGTTTGATTGAAAGAATTTTAATTCATTGTTATTATGTTGTACTTTGAAGCTCAACTTCTGTAATTTTATAATAATAAGATCTAATTACTTACAATATTTACATTGAAGTGAAATAAATTGTCCATTACAATATTTCAAATATTTATTTTATGAACTTTTATGCTATATTGACTATGAAGTCTTAAGAACATGGCAAGAGCCAGATGAATAAATAAAAATATTATGTAATTTATTTTTGCAAGCATAAATAATTTTCCTTTTTTAATTTTTTTTTGATAAAAAAATTGAAGGTATATTTATGGGAATTTTTTTTTTGTGAAATTATTGTATGAATTTATGCTTCTATGACTACTCATTTTGCTATTTTCAAACTAATTACAGTTCACCATCAAAAAGTTGAGACGAGAAAAAAAATTAAATTACCAAATAATTAAATGTTTTTTTGGTCCAATTTAATTTGTATTATTTCATAAGTCAATTGAAATAGATTTAAGGTTGTGTTTTTGAATAAATTCAAAATGAATTTTAATATATATGATTTATTTATAGCCTTATAATTTAAATTAGAGCTTGTCTTATATAAAATCTCTTTTACATCATATAAAATCATTAAGATCCATAATTAGAAGACCCCTAGTGTTTTAAATTTTAAAAAAAGGGTGTACACTCGAGAGTGTATAGAGTATACACTCTGGAAAATCGATAAAAAAATTCTCAATTCCTATTGAAAGGCACTCCATACAATATATAAAAATCATTGAGATCTATAATTAGAAGATCCCCCATCATTTAAATTTAATAAATAAGGGTGTAACTCTAGAGTTTACACTATGTACAGACTGTACACTGTACATTCTAGAGTGTATAGGGAAAATTGGCAAAAAAATTCTCAATTCCTAGTGAAAGGCACCCCATACAACATACAGAATCATTGATATCCATAATTAGAAGACCCTCGAAATCCTAAATTTGAAAAATAAGGGTGTACACTTTAGAATGTGGGTTCCAAAAATTCACCACCGACCTCTCGATGAAGAGAGTTTGATCTATGCCAGTGAAATTTTCAGAAGGCAGATAGAATAGTAGATAAGACACTATCCATAGATTTCACCCTCATTTTAATTTGGTTCCATGTTTCTTATAGGTGCAAGCACATATAGTTAATTACCCCTCCCATTGCTGAAAGAGAACTTTTGATTAAGGCTAGTCATTAGATTGCTAAATGCATAACGTATAGTAGCATCATATGGAGTTATGGAATTTAGGTTTATGAAATTCAACACCCTTTAACTTGAAGCGGATAATTGGGAGAATGATGACACGCCCAATCAAGATCCCATGATTCTGTCATCTCGAGCTTTCGTGGTCCTTAGTCTACTTAGTCAGAGGAGGTAGTTGACCCAACCTGATCAAAGGATTCTTGTTAGTAGCCATGAGTTACGTTGTTCAAGAGAACCTTGTAGACCTGGAGTGGTGTTTGTCTAAGGAGACAAGCTTAAGTCTACCTTAGCTAACAGAGGGCTTTTTTCCCTATCAAGTGCACTCTATGATTTATAAGTCAAAGGGCATGGCCATTGGAGAACATACATGCTACAGTCATGATCGTAATATAATGGTGCCATTTGGCTACAACCACCCGATTAGAGGGCTCTAGTCGTAACTACATTAAATGTGGAGCCTATTGGCCAAACAATATGATCAGAGGACATGAGCCACATCCTTACTGGCATGAGATTGATTAAAAGTTAATATAGAAATACACTTGACTTGACATTAGCTCCTTTGTGAGCTAGAGTTTTATTAATTTATCACCTTCAACAAACAATTGCTGAAGGTGATAGATTGAGTTTTGCTTTAAGTTTTTGATATTGAATTTCATTTAACCTTTTAGCATTTAGTAATTTATCCAATTTTATATGTTATATTGATAATTAATTTAGATTAATTTGATTTGATCTTGCAAGTGCATTTTAATGATAAGTATCCCCTTCGGTTGAAATCTCCATTCAACATAACCATCATCGGGGGAGATGTATTATTTTATTATTTCAGATCTTGTCGACTCTGTTAAATTAATAATAAATGATCATATCTAGATTTATATTTTAATGATTTTGAGTTTAAGAATATTAAATATAAATATCTTAGATATTTTTATAATGATGACCCCTCTAATTGATATGTTCAATCAACTCAACCATCATTAGGGTATTAAGTATGCTTGACCATTTAGTTTATTATTTCAGATCCTGTCAACTCTATTAATTTAATAATAGAGAATCAGTTCTAGATTTATACTTTGAGAATTTTAAATTTGAGAATATTGAATATAAATACTTAGTTATTTTTGATAATTATGACCTTTCAAGTTGATATCTTCAATCAACTAAGTTATTATTGAGTAATATAAGTTTGTTTGATCATTTAGTTTATTGTTTCAGATCAAATTAACTCATTAATTTAATAATAGAGGATTAGATCTTTTGCCATATAATAAAATTAGCTTCTCAGATATTTTAATAAGTTAAAATTCTTATAATATTAATATTGGATTTTTAGGTTTTGTTAACCTGGACCCGGCCTTAAGACCCAATGAGGAATCAACCCACACAACATCCTCAAACACTAAGTTTAAGTATTCAGTGTAGTGTCGGGGCCCATGCGGGTATATTTAAAAATGTTTGCACACTTTTGATGCATTAAATTTAAATTTTAATCATACTTTATAATGCATGCAAGAGTTCAATTGAAGCCTTAATTAATGCCTTATGTTCCTTTATACGATGTGTTACGAATCCGGTGGCGTATGTTGTAAGTTTCATTCATAATCGACTTCAATTATTTTGAATGTTTCATGGAACACTGTATTTCTTATTCATTCAAGTATTTTGCTTTCATTGGATGGATATACTATTGTTAGTCAGAAGATTGTACGCCCAATCTTATCTTAGTAGCTTAGTATATTATACTTAGTTCAATTATTGATCTTATTACTCATTTAAGCTTCAAATATTATTCTTTAACTATTTCATTTTTTTCATTAATTATCAATATCTATTTTAATTAAAATTTTGTAGCCTCCCAGTGTCATCCCCGTGTAGGGGGCTGCATTGGGAGTACTAAAGCCTCCTACCATGCTTAAGAAAGTACACATAGTCAGTGTCTTGTGATAGTATGGCTTCGAGAGTCTTCTAAATCCATCACGCTTAAGAAAAAGTGCATAGGCCTTCAATATCTGCAATTTAAATTCAGATTTTAATTTTGAGCTTAAAGTTAATTTTGTGTTAAATTAATTAAGCCCACTATCAATCTAAATTTCAGAAGCCTCTTGTCCCCCACATAAGGGGCTGCTAGAGCCTTCTTATCATGCTTAAGAAAGCATGCTTAGTCAGTGTCTTCTGACACTGTAGCTTAGAGAGTCTTCTAAGCCCACCACACTTAAGAAAGTATGCATAGGTCTTCAATACCTACGTAAAAGGGATCCTGGCTTCTCATCATACAGAAGCAACATGCACGAGTACTTATATCTAGCAAATATTTGCAGTTATATTGAAGCAATAAGTACAAAAATTTAATATGCCAAGCAAGCACATACATAAGCATTTGAAATGAAATTCGGAAGCCTCCTGGCATCATCCCCGTGTAGGGGGGGGGGTGCATCGAGAGTGCTAAAGCTATTCCACCACACTTATAAGAAGCATGGTAGGTGTCTTACGACACTGTGGCTTAAGAGGTCTTCTAAATCCACTATGCTTAAGAAAGCGTGCATAAGCCTTCAATACATGCATAAAAGATATCTTGGTTTTCTCGCCATGCTGAAGCAGCATGCACAAGTACTTATGCTTAGTAAATATTTACAATTTTATTGAAGCACCATGTACAAGAATTTAATATACTAAGCAGACATATGAACAGGCATTTGAAATGAAATTTTGTAGCCTCTCGGTGTCATCCCTATGTAGGGGGCTGTATCGGGAGTACTAAGGCCTTCCCACCACACTTATGGGAAGCGTGCATGGTAGGTGTCTTGCGACACCACGAGCAAGAGATTTTCTTGCACCTATCATGCTTATGAAAAGTGTCGTATAGGCCTTCAAACTTGTATAAAAAGTATCCTGATTTTCTCATCATCCGAACCGATGCACAGTACTTATGTTCAGTAGATTGTCATGAGCAACGAGGTGTACTTATGATTTTTGGCATTCATTACAATTTCATTTTTATAAATATAAATATAAGTAAAACTACTCCATCACATCATGATTTCTATTGTTGTTTCAATGCCTCTTATCTTTTGAGTACATCAAACGGTGAATGACAACATGGATACCCAATATATCATGACTTTATCTTACTGCTCTCATATCAAATGCTAAAATGAGAATTCCTAGGACAACATGATTGAATGAAAAGAAAAATCTGACTCTTAATTTCCTTCTATTTTTCCAAACCAGATAAATGCGATGCACATTTGATAACAGGAAATAGGTAGGTCTTTAGCTTTTCTATAGCAACATGATATCAATCATACAAAACATTTATTCCTATCATATCTTACCTTAGATCCTAGATTTGAAAAATAATCTGAGTATTGGGCCAACCTAACTCAAACTCTTATATGGGCTTTACCTTTATACAACAAGCAAATAAGGGAAGATGACAAGGAAAGGAAAATGAGGCAAAGTAAGAGTTGCAGGTGTGAAGAAGGCCAAACTTGGGCTAATGTGAATAGGAGGCTGAGAAGGATGAGATGGGATGCTCTTGGGATTGCTATGAGGGAGCCGATAGAGGAAGGAAAGTGGGAGGAACGAAATGATAAAGAGTTTTAGTTATGCGAGCAACAAGAGGAGCTGACTGAATCATAGTGGAGTGGGAGTGTTGCCTAGGAAGGGAGGTCTGCAATGAAATACACGGAAAGGGTAAGTCGAGCCGAGAGGAGAAAGTAATAGGATAGGAAGGAAGAAAGTTACTTGCCTTTGTGTGTGTAGCCTAAGGATTGGGAGAACAGACTTGATAGAGAGAGAAGAGATCGGTCCTATTATGCTTGAGAGAATGAGAAGGAGAAGAGGAGTTTGGATGACCTGCAGTTCGGTCGACTAGGCTCTGTAGCTGGATGAATCAGGAAGGATAGAAGGGAAGCTAGTCAAGTGATTGGAGAGAGGGCCTTGGCTCTCAGTTCATTCAGTTGTGGATTTTAAATCAATAAAGAGAGAGAGAGAGAGAGAGAGAGAGAGAGAGAGAGGCGGATGGGTGTTCAGTTGAGAGCAGGAGTAGAGAGTTGTGGCTCGTTCGACTTCTCATGCATGAACGATAGGGAATGCTTCAGCTGACCTTCAGTTTCCCATCTAAGAGGGGAATGAGAGTGAAATAGGATGCCCACTAAGAGCGGCGCAAATGAGGGTTCCGTGAATAGGTGTTAGGGTTAGGTATATTTAGGGCCTATGCCTATTTAAGTGAAAATAAACTCAAATTTTGATTTTTGTGATGACTCTATTTTATAGTTAATATATAAGTTGATTTGACATTATTCTGATGCTTCAGACCTAACGACATAGTCTATTTTATGATTTAAGGCCGTTTGGTTCAATTTAGCATCAAATCGAATTAATTTTAGTTTAAAACTCGTATAATTGTCTCCGACTGCTTGATGTTCATGTTGACTCATCTAAATCAAGCACAAATAATCTCATTTGATAGGTTTCAACATTTGGATGCTAATAACATGATCAATTTTGTGAACGAAGGTCATCTAGGCATCATCACAGCCTCCCAACCTTGATATGTGCATGAGGGCATCGATGAATTTTATTCTTCATTGGTGGACTGTTGAATTATGAAATATGTATATTCTGATCAATTTTTATATTCTAAATGTTATGGCAAAGTTTGTTCATCGATCAAAGATCATTTTGACCAATTTTGGTGATGTCTAGTGCATTTCAGCTCCAATTTGCACTCTAAAGCTCATTGAATTCATCCTGTAGGCTCGACTTGACTTGTGGCACATGCATGGAGATCAACATGGAAAACATATAAAGTTTTACTAAATAAATGTTGAAAGGCACTCCATGCATCATATAAAATGATAGAGATCTATAATTAGAAGACTGTGGTGTTTATTTTTAGGATGTGGGACACTACGCAGATCTTAGGGGTACTTATTGATGTGATCGGATATTACATTAAGGTATGATGTACTATCTCAAAAGATAGAAGCATCACCCTACAATAGATATAATCACCTAATAAGGACTCCTATAGCATGATGGGTCTTCAAATATACTAGAGATCTTTCCCCTACTTAACATGAAAAAGCAAAGTAGGATTTACTTTAAGCTGGGTTTGTTAAGTTCCCTATGAAGGCAAGCCCCCATAGTTAATTACATCCTAAAAGATGAAATCCCTAAAAAATACTCTCGATTAAAGTAGATAATTAGGGTCTCTAAAGATTTGAAGGCTAGACTATCAAAGGATTATTTGTATTAGAAAATCAAATAGAAAAACTCAAGGAGAAGATTTATTATCGAAGCCAAAGGGAATGAGTTGGAAATGCTCATGATACTAGGAAACCTAGTGAGCATTCCAATTTATCTTATGGTTGGGCTTTATATATTTGAAATTGAAGAGAATTATTTGTTTGAGTTAAAATCTTATTAGATTGCTAGGACTTATAATCCATCAACATAAGATTGTGGCAATGCCTAAGAGATGAAGAATTATGCTTGTAGCCTAAAAGAAAGAGCTACCTCAGATATTAAATCTTGGGAGCTTTAACACGATGCCAAAGTGCGACCTAAATCTAAGCAGAGAATGGACATGATAGTTTACCTCCACAAGAGAGAATAAACTGCCCAACTTCTGGATTTACAATTATCTGGAGTGGCCACTAGCTAACACCTCCTATGATTTAAATTCATGTATTCAAGTCTTATGTATTGCAAGATAGTTAGGCTATTATTAATTTAGAAAGATAATAAAGTCCTTAAGCCCACTCCCTAAGATACTTGAGTATGAGTGGTATGAGCATATGACTTAGTCTAAAAAGCAAATCTTTTCAAATTTTATTACTTTTAACTCATTCATTTTGACAAAGACTTGGGATTTTTATGCCTAAATGCATGATGAAATAAGGTTTTTGGCTAAATCAACGAGAGGAGGGTGTTCTCCACCACAAGGGATACCCTTACAGGTCAGACATTCCCCAATCCTACAAGGATGGAGACCCCCCATATTCTAGGAAGATGGAATATGAGATGCATGATGTGAGACATACAACCATACAACTAAGGAGTTACTAAATATTTCAATTCTCTTGCTCTGAGCCTAAGCTTTATAATGAGGTTATGAATTATTTAATAATTAATTATGACTGATTAGTTGGGTAGAAAAAATAATTTTTATCTTAAGAGCCTACCGTATCCAGGCTACACATTCAAACATCAAACATTAAGAAACTATGAAAAGCATGTTATTTCTAATGCGCAATCTAAACACAACATCAATCAAACATGCATAAATTGCATAAAAGGATAAAAGGCCGGTGTGGTCGGGTTTCGCCATACACTCTGAAAAGAGAAAAAAGATGGGTAGCCGAGCTCTACACTTATACAACCTGAATTACAAAAATAATACAAGTTATGAGGGTCTTCTTTTCTTCATTTCTTTTCCTTCTCCTCTTGATTTGATTTGCTCTACTTCAAAGGCATCATAGGGCACCCTAGGGACTAAGCCTTCTGACCACTGCTCATCCTAATTTTTCATAACACTAATCCTAATTCCTATTACAAAATTACATTTTATATAAAAAAAAGTAAATCTAACTACACTTGCAAAACATAGGTTAGCTAAACATACATTCAATCCTAAGTAGATATATTTATAATTTGGACTTAACACCTTGCACATGGGTAACTAAGGCCACCTGTCCTAACTTGGATTATGCTTTGGGGCATAAGCAACCTACAAGTAAGACATTTATATTTTATTTTTACAGTGGCCCATTAAGCACAATCCCTAACAAAAAAATAATGTTAGACTATCAACGACCTAACATCTAGTCTATGATCCACATTCCTAATATCCAGTCTAAAATATTACATCACAAAACAAAATATAACACCATACATCACAACACCTTGACCTAACCTAATTCTAGGGTCGGTGATCTAGTATTATAGTGTACAAAAAAGGGGCTTGTGTGGTAAGACTTTACTAGGATTCTTTAGTTTAAGTTTCAATTTATTTAAAATTTACATTTAGGTGGTTTCAATTCAAATGATTTAATGATTACCTTCCATTTTTATTTCACTTTTTTTTTTGGTTAAAGAGATGTTTAGGTTTTCAAGAATGAAGAGTAGAATGAATTCCATTTGTAAATGGAACTCACCCTATTCTACATCCTAACTCCTATTGAAATGAAGTCTTCATCCTAAAATGAGGATTCATCCCAAAAAAGTCTAACTAAGATTCCTTAAGTATTTTAATTAGCCCATTTGAACTTGTGTAATTTATTTGATTTGATTAATGTTTGTTTGATTAATGTTTGTTTGATTTGATTTAGGTTTTTAAAATTTAAGTTTGTTTAGTCTTCATGCATTTTGATTGATTAATTTTGGATTCGATGTCTTGATTTAATTATAGTTTGATAATTCAATATCCTTAATATCTAATGAAGTTTAAGTTTATTTAAATTCATGTGTTTTTGATTGATTAATTTTAGATTAGATGTTTTGATTTAATTAATATTTTAATAATTCAATATCCTTTAATTCAATCTCTAGTTTCTTTCCCTTGGGTTTTAACTTTATTCCTTAATTTCATATGATTAATATCATTTTGATGTTGTTTAAATTCATTGATTTCATTATTCATTTTAAGTTTGACTTAGATTGGTGAATGTATTTTAATTTGCTTATGATTTATTTGAAGTTTAATGTATCCTTTTATTTGAATTCCAATTAAGGATTTAACTTATTAAATTTAGCCATTTGGTTTATGTATATTGATCATTCCTTTAGTTTGATGATTAATCTCTTATCTTAGTTCAATAGGTTTGTTTATTTGGATTTTATTTTTGTTTAACTTATTTTGATATTGATTGGAATTTGGATCAGTTTGATGACTTTAGAATTTATATTTAGTTATATGTTTATTTAATTTGATGGTTCATTTATTTATGATTGGATTAAATGAATTGAAAGTTTGCTTGATTTTAATTAAGTTTGATTATTTATGGCTAAAATTTCATTTTAGTCTCATTCATTTATCATGTTTATTAGAGTTTGATTTGTATTTGATTTTATGTTTGGGTTTAATTATTAGATTCTTACATTCAATAGTTAATTAGTTTATCTTAAAGTAGGCTGAATTAGATTAAATTTGATTATGTTTTAAATTGATGAGAGTCTTTCTTAATTTGATTAAATTTGATTTGATTAGGTTTATTAATTAGTTTAATTAAAAAGTGTGATTAGATTAATTAGAGATTTATTTAATTTTTAATTTGATTTCATGTTTGTTTAGGTTAATGATGTAATTAATAACTTAATGATTTAGGTTTAGTGTAAGATTTAATTGACATTTAATTGCATTTTAATTAGGTTCGAATTTATGTTTGATTAAGCTTAGGTTTAATGTGATTAATTTAATTAACTTAATTAGTTTATTTAAGAGGTGTGGTTAAATTAATTAATAGATTAATTAAGTATTTGATTTAAGTTTGATTTAAGAATTAATTTTAATATGATTTATTTAAATCAATTGGGCTCATTACGATGATGAATTAATTCATTAAGTTTGTATTAATTAGGTGTTTAATTGATTAGATTTGATTAAGGATAATTAAATTTTGAATTTTTTTAGTTTAATTAAAGATTTGTTTAATTAGAAACTAATGATTTAATTTCCCACATGTGAGTGTTTTGATTTAATAAATTTAATTAAGTGTTTTACTTGAATTTTATTTGATTAAAGGATTATTATTATGATTATTATTGTTTGATGAGATTAAGTGAATTAATTGTTTATTTTTTATTTCAATTAAGCTTGATTATTTATAATTAGAGTTTCATTTTATTTTATTCATTTATTATGTTCATTTAATTTCATGTAATGCTTTAATTATGAATTTATGTTTAATTTAGTTATTAGGTTCATGTATTTAATGATTAATTAGTTATCTTATTCTAATGGATTGAATTAGGTTTGATTAACTTGATTAAGTTTGGCTTAATTTTATTTAGTTTAATTTGATTAATATTAAGTGATTAGCTAAGATGAATTAGATTGTTAATCAATTTGATTTTTTTAGTTTATTTAATGATTAATTAATGTTCAGTTTATTTTAGTTTATTAAGTGGTTTCATGTGATTACGATTTAATGCTTAGTGCAGGTTTGATTTATATCAAAGTTTCATTGGTTTGTTCAATTTTTGAGTTTAATTTGAAATTTAATCATTTAATTGAGTTTCATTAACTTAATTAGGATTAGTTATGTTTAATTTTATTTTATTTGAAGATTATGTGATATTTTTCTGATTTGAAGTTTGATTAATGATTGCTTAAGTGTTATTTTATTTTTGATTTTGATTTAATATTTAGATTATTGTGAATTTTGTCTTAATTAATCCTTTAATTGATTAAATTTTAATCTTAAGTGCTTATTTTAGGTCCGTTAAGCTCCATAAGATTATATTATTTTCCCAAGGATTTTAAATGTTAACTGAAGTGATTTAAGCTATTTTGAAGATTTTTTTAATTTTCTAGATTTTTATTTGATTTATTTATTAAAATAGACAATTTGAATTTCAAAATTTAATATCTCCCAATTCAGAAGTCATTTTAGCTTAAAATTTTTATGGCATGTGAATTATAATTTTAATTGCAATCCCTGTAAATGTCAGATCAATATGATATGTATTTTTTATTTAATTGATAAAATTTAATTTTTACTAAAACTTAAATTAAGCTCAAAATACGTAATATAAATTAAGAATTTTGGTCTCATTGGATTTCTCTCGGATAGATGAATCCAATGTGCTCTTATTTATAATTTTTCGTTAAGTATTTTTTTTATATAAATTTTTGAAGTTTTAGATAATTTAATTAATTTTTAAAATAAGAAAATATCCAATTTTTTCTACTTAACCCCATCAGCAACACGCTGCGCCGCATGGTTTCATGTGGTACGTGGCCCCACATAGGCAATGCATTGCAACGCAGCATTGTGCAATTGGCCACACAGTTCTGCATGGTGCGCGGTGGCACACGACACTGCACGATTGGGCCACGTGGCATTTCAGCTGAAAAGGAGTGGGAAGCCGCGGAACCCTTTGTTTCAATCGGACAGTCCAGATCAAATTTGTGATCTAATGACTATAATCATGTGTGATTTGGGCTAATCTCAGCCTTCTGTCTCCCATGAATGAAAGGAGATCGGACGGCGGTTGGATCGTCATCCTCCTAGGTGACAAAAATGATGGGATTTCTGAGAAACCAATGGGATTTTATGGGATTTTTGTGAAACTGAACAAAATTTCATTCGATCGGGCTCAATTTTGTGTCAATTCTTAACAAAAATTTCTATTTTTACATTAGGATCATGTAAAATAAAATATGCATGGATTATCTAAGGGAAATTTTTAAAATCGAGCAAACATTCTCACAAATAAGCAATCCTACAACTGGCTATGAGATTTGAAAATTATTTTATTAGGATGATTTTTAGTGGCAGAGATGACTTGAATACACTCATGGATGTGAGATGAAGCTTTAGAATGAATCTAGACTCTTGCATTACTTCAGATCATTGTAATCACGAACCTCCACTGCATTTTGCCAAATTATGCTCGAATTTGATGATTTTCAATTGAAGGCTGGGAATGGGTTGTGCTTGCTTGCTGGAGTTCCTAGGAGCTCTTATAATGCCAAAATTAGATCTTTTTAGTGCCTTTTTTTCTTCGTTAATGGTGATCAAAAATCACTATTAATGGTGGTGGGGAGGATGGTTGGGTGGTGATGGCTGATTGAGGATTTTGGATTTAGCTCTCTAAAGTCTTCTTTTCAGCTGTGAGGACAGTGCCATTGAATGTAAAAGAAGTGGATGAAGAATTTTGCAAGATTGTGTGTTTTCCCTATCTTTCTTTCTCTCTCTCTCTCTCTCTCTCTCTCTCTCTCTTGATTTCACCCATCCATAGAGATTTAAATTAAACTTTTTAGGTGATGATTGGAGTATTTTATCCAATTTAGAGTCAATTTGAGATTGGGTCAACTCATGTTGACCCAAACAAGTTGAGTTGGGTTCAAGCAACATGATTTGGCTCATTGGCTTTGGATTTGCTTCAATTATATTTAATTAATCATTTATGATGGTTTTGATTGATTAATTTTATTTAATTTGGATTAATTTTGAATTTGCCCAAGTTTGACCAAAATTAGTTAAGTTGATTTATGTGATTCAATTTGTCATTCTATGTTTAGATTATATTTCAATTATGTTTATGAATTATTTGGAATGTTATTGATTAATTATTTGGATTTAATATGGCTTGGATTTGGATTTGACCCATTTTGAGTTCAAATAGGTTAAATTGGCTTCAATTGAGTTAAATGTTTTATTTGGCTTAACAAATGGCGTGTATAAGATCCAATCATGTTAGATCAAGTGGCCACTATGATTTAATGATTGGTTTTATTTGATTTGATGTTAGTCTTGATTTCAATCTGTTTTAATCCAAACTGAGCTTAATGGGTGAAATGATCCAGTTAACTCATTTGAGATCTCATTTGATTTAGATTTATTTAGTTTTATGTTTAAACATATTCATTTGATGGTTTTGATCCTTCAGAGTGATTTAATTTGGATTGTTTTTTGATTTGTTGACTTTTGGCTTAATGGGGCCCACATGGGTTAACTCTAGGTCAAATGACCTATTTGCCATTTTGAACCTCATTTTGAATTTACTTTTGAGTTCATTTATGTTTGTGTATTGATTATGTGATTTTGGTTCAATTTAATTTGATTTAATTTTATTTTGTTTGGACTTAAGTGATTTTGAGCTTAAAAGGATTAATTTAGTTAATCAACCTAATTACCTCAACCCAAACTCAACTAGGCTTAGATTTCAATTCAAATATATTTATTTAGATTTTTTTTAGTTTTATTAAATTTGGGTTTAATCTAGATTTTGGCTAAGGAGGTAGGCATGAGCTTGTTTAGGCTATAAGACCGGTAAGTTACCATGGGTCCTGAGGCTTAGCCTAATCCTATGATAAGCCCTCCTAAAGTCTCTAGGTTTAGGTTAAGTGTTCACTTAACCACTAGAAGTATCCTATGACTAAGGAGTTCTTAATGTCTAGAAGACTCCTAGATCTATGATAGGGAGATTGGACTCTCACTCTAAAAGTGAGGTCAACAAAAGGACCCCCAATAGGTGTGGTGTACTACATATGTGGCGAGACAATCATCAATGTCCAAAGGAATGCAAGTGCTAATGGAGACCATCTACTCCTAAACCAAAAGGTAGATATAATCATGATCTTAGTGCAATGCAACTCATCTTATGCTCAGGGCATAAGAGAGTCAAGAATTTGGTTCAAATGGAGTTTTATGTCAAGGACATGAAGAGAGATCTATTTTGGAATCACACATGAATTGAATTTGATTTGAGATAGATTTATGCCAAGGGCATAAAAGTAAGGGAGATTCGCTAGGGATTGAGATTTGATTGATACATTTGAGTTTGAGAGGATGATCAATGGGGGATGAAGATTTGGCTTAATTTATTTGATTTAATTTGTGCGTGGGGGATCCGTTGGGGATATCAGTTTAAGTTTGTTTCATTTGTTTTATTGATTTAATTTGGGACATATCCGTTGGGGATATGGGCTTAAGTCCACTAAGGATCAAGACTAGATTTGTTTTTATTTGATTTATTTTATGAATTTATTTTCTTGTGGCTCCACTGGGGGAGATTAATTTGGTTGATTTGATGTTTGATTTGGAGGCATATCCATTGGAGAATATAAGCCTTGTTGAACTTATTTGATTTAGTTTGCTAATTTGGCTCCACTAGGAGAGATTGATTTGGTTTGTTTTAACTTGGACTCCACTAAGGGAGGAGTGTGATTTGCCTCCACTGGGGAGAAGTTTAGTTTGCTTGATATAATTGATTTGACATGATTGGGGAGGTTAGTTTTGAATTTGATTTGTCTGAGGGCATATCCACTAGAGATATAAGCTTGAATGAATTTATTTATTTTATTTTAGTTTGATTTAATTTATGGACCCAGTCGGTGTGCGATGGATCTACTAAAAAGGAGCCACGGGGGCCTTGACCTATCTTAAATTTACAAATCCAAATGGGTAGTCTACCTGCCATAAAGTAAGGCTATCTAACATATGAGTTATCTTTCGGTGTGCAACAGCTATGCTTGGAAGAAAGCATAGCAGACTTACATCTTTCAAAGCGGGAAACAACTGCTAAGGTGATCTGTTGGATGCACAACAAATTGAACCCGACCTAAGGCAACTACTGAGTGAGCGTCGTTGGGGATCTTACCTCAACTCAAGAGTAGTCTTGATGATTAATTTGATTTTAATTCCATTTGATTTGATATGATATGATTTAATTTAATTTAATTTGGTATGTTATGTCATGGACCCTATTGGGGTGCAATGGATCGATTGAGAAGGGGCTATATAGGCCTTAGCCTATCTCAGATTTATGAATCTAAATAGTAGTTTACCAGCCACAAGGTAGGACTATCCAACCTAAGGGTTATCTTTTGATGTGCAACGACTTTGAGAATGAGAAAGCATAGCAGACTTACATCTTCTAAAGTGCGGAATAACCATTGGGGTGACCTGTTGATGGCGCAATAAATCAAACCCGACCTAAGGCAACTACTGAGTGAATGCTGCTGGGGACTTATGTCAGCTCAAGAGTAGTCAGAAAAAATTTCATTTTAATTTGATGGACCCTGTCAGTGTGCTATGGATCACACTGAGAAGGGGTTTTGTCGGCCTGGGCTTATCTTAGATTTACCGATCCAAATGGATAGTCTACCGGCCGAAGGGTAGGACTATCCGACCTAACGGATGCCTTTTAGTGTACAATGGCTATACTAGGAAGAAAGCGTAGCAGACTTACATCTTCCTGAGCAGGGATAAGCTACTGAGGTGACCCGTTGATGTACGAAAGATCAAACCCAACCTAGGGCTACCTGTCAGTGGGCAGTGGTCATGCTAGAAAGAATGCGTATGCAGACTTACATTTTTCAAAGCAAGGATGAACTCTGGGGTGACTTGTCGGTGGCACAACAAGTCGAACCTGACCTAAGGGCGACTACTGAGAGAGTGTCGCTAGGGACTTATCTCAACTCAAGAGTAGTCAAGAAATTCATATAGGAGTTTTGCTGACTCTACCCTAAAGATAAGATGCCTTCTTACGAACGGTGACACTAGGGGTGTTCTCCTAATCTACAAGCAAATATATATTTTGTTTATTTATTATCGTGGACCCTATTGGTGTGCGAGGGACCACACTGAGAAGGGGCTATATCAGCCTTGACCTATCTCAGATTTACTGGATCAAGCGAGAATATGCGCATCCATGGAATAGAATCTCCAACCACATGGGTGGTTACTAGGATATAGGAGGATAGTCCAATCTAAGAGTAACCCAGGTAGTGTCTAAATGGGGTCGCGAAGGATGTGATCCAAGTAGAGTGTCCACAGAGGAGGTCCCACTAGGGGCATTATCCTGATCCCTGAAGAAAATAATGCCTGTAAGTATTCGGTGGCCAACTCAAGGAGAAAACATAGTAGTCTTACATCTGCCAAGAGTGGTGTATCCATCGGGTGGGTCGCTGTCAGCATAACAAACACCAAACCAACCTAAGGTGCCCATCAGTGTGTGACAATTAGTATATGAAGAAGGCGTGTAGACTTATATCAACCTAAAGCGGAACTGATTGCTGGGATAGTCTATCTTTGGCTCGATAGGTGCTATTCGACCTAGGGGAAGAAAGTGTGGCAGAGATCAACCCCGTCGATGTGCAATAGCTGTAATTAGGAAGAAAGCGTAGCAGACTTACATTTTTCAAAGTAGGGATCAACCACTGGGGCAACCCATTGATGGCATAATAGATCAACCCAACTTAAGGGTGACTACTAAGTAGGGAGTCACAAATAAAGACTAGACCTAGACTTGAATTAGTCAAGAGGAAAGAAGCCACTGAGGGACTTACCCTAATGATCTACTCAACCAAGTCAGTTCATGATGGCTAGTTTAAGAAGAAGGTGTAGTAGACTTACATCCTCTTAAACAAAGCCGACATGATGGTAGCTTACCGACGTGTTGTAAGCCAACCATACTAACATGGTGCTCGTCGGTGTGCAGTGATTAAATCAGGAAAGAAGGTGTAGCAGACTTACATCCTCCCGAATAATAGACCACTAGGGTGACGCATTAGCAGTGCAGCATGTCAGCTCGACCTAGAGCAGCTAATGACTGAGGGCCGCAGTGGGTGTTATCTCACCTAGAAGTAGCTCGAGATAAAAGATATGTGTTTATGTTATTTTGAAGAAGGATAGGATGCCACTTGGGTTCTCTTACATTTACCTTAAACACAATGAAGAATTGATGAAATGGTGCCACAGGGGTATTGTGACTCCGCTAAGGAAGGATGCATGGGTTCTCTTACACCTAACTTAGTTTTGCTAATAGAAGTAAGATGCCTCTTGGGTTCTGTTACACCTATACTAATAACACTAGGAGAATTGTGTGTAGTTTGTGTTCGTGTTGATGAAGGATAGGATGCCGCTTGAGTTCTCTTACACTTATCCTAAATGCATCGTGGCAGATTCACAAATGAAAATGCATCAAATGAAGAGAATATTTAGTGAATGAAAATAGAGTTTTATTGATGATAATTATTTTTCAAAATATGATTTTATGGGTAATATTTCTTTAGATAAAACCCATTGATCGAAAATATCGGATGCTCTCCTTTATGGTTAATAAGTTGATAAGATCTTTCTTGGTAGGCCTTTTCTATGATAAAAGGGTTTTCCTAAGTGGATTCAAACTTGTCTTCCATCTTGCGATGGAAAATAATTGATCTCCTTAGAACTAAAACAAGCTCTCCTACTTAAAAAGCTATAGGGCGAACCAACTTGTTGTGAGCTTGATTCATTTTGGCTTTGTACAACTCAAGATTTTGGCATGCTCATAAGTATCTCTCTTCCAAACCTTCGAGCTCTTCTAACTACAACTTGGCATTCTATTCTGTCATGATCTTACTGCACACATCTATCCTTAGTGATGAGAGTTGAACTTGTAATGGTAGAACGACTTTAGAAACATATACTAAGGAGAAAGGAGTAGATTGAGTTAGAGTTTTGTAAGTGGTGCGATATGCCCACAATGCTTCAACTAACTGCTCATGTCATTATCGCTTGTTGTCATCGAGTGTCTTCTTGTGTATTTGAATGAGAGTTTTGTTGAAAGCTTCTGCTAGACCATTTACTCACAGGTAATAGATGGTAGAGTATCTCCAATCTATGTCATGTCTCCGAGCAAAGTTGTTGATCTTGGTGCTCTTTAATGCAGTACTATTATCAGATATAATTCATCGAGGCACCCCGAACCTATATACGATATGGTTCCTGAAAAACTGAGCACATGTTGGGCTTTGACCTCCTTGAGAGGAATCGCCTTTCCCCACTTGGAAAGTAGTCAGTAGCAGCTAGGATGAACTTATGACCCTTGGAAGAAGGGGTCAATTGGGCCTACTATGCCAGTACCCCAACACTCGAATGGCCATGAGGCTAATGTTGGATGTAGAATGTTGGGTGGTTGGTGTAGGACCGCACCGTGTACTTGACATTGGTGGCATCGCCTAGCTACGTCCATGTAGTCTGTGATCATCGTAGGCCAGTAATATCCTAGTCGCTTGATCTTGGCTTTCATGCTTGGACCGGATTGATGAGCTTTGCATAATCCTAAATGTACCTCGGTCATAATCTTATGGGCTTTGTGTTTGTCTAAACAGCGTAACCACATATGATCGAAGGACCACCGGTATAAGGTGCCATCCACGAGAGCATAGGAAAGTCCTCTTTACTTTATTTGATGGGCTTAGGACTTCTCTTGAGGTAGTTTGCCTTTAGTTATATAATCAATGAATAGTTGCCTCAAATCCAACTCCTCATCCCTTTTGGCAACAGTGACCTCCCCTTCAAGAGAGTATTTTTTGATGAGTTTAGTATCAATAAGAGCTAATATTTATCTATTTTGGACCCTTATTAATATAAACTCATCTTCCAGACATGCCAACTCCTTGGCAAGCTTGGATAAAACATCCACTATAGTGTTTTCTCTTCGAGGGATCTTGTAAATGGTAACCTCTGATATTTGGGCCAATAACTCCATAGTGTACTTATGGTTATGATGGAGCTTAGGCTTGATGACTTTATAAGACCCAACAATTTGGTTGATAACCAGCTGAGAATCTCCAAAGATGTCAATGTTTTGGATGCATAGCATGACTGTTAATTCCAGATCAGTAATCAAAGCCTCATGCTCACTTTGTTGTTGGTACAAGGATTAAATAGATGGTATGAGAATCTCATCACATTGTGGTCTGTAGTTAGAAGGACTATTCCTACCCCTGTCTTTCCTGGAAGAGTATATTGTAGTTCTTCTCCTTTTTGAGAGGAAGTCACACCATCAAAATACAATTCCCATCGATGATTGCTAGTGTCCCCCAAGTTCATAATTTATTTATTGGGGAGATCATCATTAAGCGTCGAGGAAGTGGGTGTCTTTCTAAAAGTCGCCAATGCTTGCCCTTTCACCACATGGAGGGGGTACGAAAGTAATATAAAACTATAATAAAATCATGGACCAACGTGCCAACCATCCAGATAGCGTCGGTCGGGTCATGAAATATTTTAGTGGATTGATCCTGAAGATCAAGTTCACCTTATGGGAAAGCATGTAGTGCCTTAGCTTTTGGGATGCAAAGATTAAAGCTAAGCATTACTTCTCAATGGACTGATAGTTTACTTCAACAGGGATTAGACAATGGCTGAGGTAGTAGAGCATATTGTCTTCCCTTCATTACTAGTTTGAGCCAACAAAGTGCTGAGGGAGTCATCTAATGCAGCAGTGTAGAGGATTAATGGTTTTCCCGGGATTGGGGTTACTAGAACTGGCAATGTCATCAGGTACTGCATGATACTCTCGAAGGCTTGGTGGCACTTGTCATCCCACTTAAACTTAGCATACTTTTTGACAAGTGTTAAGAATGGCTGGCATCTCCCTGATAAGTTGGATATAAAGCATCTTAGATATGCCAGCCGCCCTTAAAATGATCTGAGTTGAGTTAGACTTTTAGGGGGTGACATCTCTAAGATTGCCTAGATCTTCTCCGGATCGATCTCTATTCCCTGTTGTCGGATAATAAACCCAAGGAATTTCCCTGAAGCTACTCTGAATGCACACTTCAAAGGGTTCATTTTGAGGTTATATTATCTTAGTCATTTGAAAACTACTCTCAAGTCAAAGAGGTGGTCATCCTTCTCTTTGCTCTTGAAATGAGATCATTGATGTAACATTCAACTTGATGATGAATGAGTTCATCGAAGATTCAAGTCATGGTCCACTAGTATGTGGCACTGACATATTTAAGGCAGAAAAGCATAACCTTATAGCAATATATTTTGATTGGGGTTTGAAAGGCAGTATTTTTCTCATCTTTAGGGGCCATCTTTATTTGATTGTATTCAGATGAGCCATCTATGAAAGAGAAGATTGCACGAGATGAGGCAATGTACACCATCAGTTCTGGTATTGATAGTGAAAATTCATCTTTTGGACATACCTTATATAAGTCCCTAAAATGGACACATATGCAAATTTGACCTTTCTTCTTCTTAACTGGGATGACACTAGCCAACAAGGTAGGGTTTTTTTTCCTAGATGAAACCATCATCGATCAATTTCTTGACTTCAGAAATGACCTGTTGTTCAATGTCTAATCGCATGCATCTAGGAGCTTGCTTGATAGGATTAGCACTAGGCTCTATTGCTAGTTTGTGGAATGCTGCATTAGAAGACAATCCATGCATCACTTCATAACTCCATGCGAAGCAGTCCTTAAACTCAGCCAATAACCTAACTAAGTCATTGGTTTCAGTTTAGTTCAACAATGAACTGATATATGTTGGGCGTGGATCTTCTTCAGCCTTTAAGTTGATTTCTTTGAGCTCATTGATGGTTGACCTGATCTCCTCTTCAAACTCTAGTGGTGCATCTTTGACTTCAAGATCATCTAGACCATATGAAGTTTCTAAGCACACCTCCTCATATGAGTTAATGTGATTTGAAAAGAACTTATTAGATTCCAAATGATTGGTGATGACTAGGTAGTAATCATCATCATCGACTGGACCCACTGTACCGAATCCTAGTCCTGGTCTTGATTGAGAGCTTTTACATTTATTCTTTCATATTCTTTCGAAATAGTATGACCTATGCTTTGACCAAAGTATGTGGGATTAACCCTTTTTTTAAATTTAAAACACACGATGAGTTCCAATCAAAAAGTAATTCTATTAAATCTTTATATGAGTCATTCTCAAGTTTTACACCAATTTCTTGACTTGAGGATGATGCTCTCAAAAATAACCTCTGAGTCTTCACATCTGTGGATGACTTATGAGCTTCCTTAACTACCAAACTCTCAACTTTTTTTGAGGAAAGTGGGGTTAGAGCTAAGGTTCCCAACTAATCCTTCGATGTTTCACATATAGACTTGGATACACTCATGCTTTGCTTTGGAGCCCGATCTTCATCACTGCCTAGCTCAAGTGTCACCTCAAAAGAAATCTGCTGCTGAGAAGAGCTGGCTAGTGTGCTAACCATATAAGATTCATCCTTTTAACTAGATTCTAAGTCTATATGGATAGTAGGTGTACTCCTGGTAGCTGGGACATATCTCCTATTGGGTGGCCAATAGGGATGTTTTTCACCCCTAGAACTACCTCTGAACTAGCCTCTTCCTCTGCTTGGTGGAGGTCGGGTCATCCTACCCACATGTTCGAATGGAGTAACGAACTGTGGGTGGAATCTAATGTCAGGCTCCACTTTCTCCTCCAAGTCTATTTCTCACTCCCTTTTATTTTCTTTTTCTTTTTCATTTTTTTTCTCTTTCTCTTTTTCCTTTTCTTTTATTTTCTCTTTTTCTTTCTCTTTTTCTTTTATTTGTGAACTTTGACCAAGTTCATGAGAATAGACTTGTTGATTTTGAGAGAGGTAGTAGGCGGTATCCTCATATATTCGATCCTGCCTCTCACAAACTTCATACATTGATGAAAAGAGGATGGAACCGTCTTGTTTTCATGTATCCATGATCTTTCAAGCAAAGCAATGAAAGATGTATCAGAGTCTATAATGTGAAACTTAGCTTCAGTCTTTCAATCATCTATCTCCAAAGGCAACACTATGGAGCCTAAGGCCCTCTTACCTTGTTCATTGAATCCTCTCAACATCATCCTTTCTTTTCGGAGTTTGAAGATGTTGATCTTCAAGTAAGCAAGCGTTCTTAAAATCATAATGTTGACTGCTGCACCTAAATCAACCAAAACTCTGAATAGGCTATATCTGCCAAAATCCACTGTAGGACGGTTGTGCTCAGTTGTCCTTAGAAGTAAATCTTCATCACTAAATGTAACTCCTAAGATGTCCTTCTAGTGACATGCCTTCTCTTCAGTAGTGGTCAGCTGAGATAAGCATATCTCTGGATCAAGTAAGGTCATGATTATAAATTCCCTCATCTCTTTAGATAAGATAAGGGCATCGTATATCCTTAACTTAGCTGGAAACTTTCTAAGATGAGCAAGGATGTTGTAATCAACTCTAGCTTGGTCCTCCACAAGCATATCCATAGGTGGAGCATCCTATGGAGTGGCTATATGCTCACTAGAACAATGGACTTGCTTATTCTTATCCTGAGGTGCTACCCTAGGAGGTAGAACTTTATCACTGTGTAGGTTGACTTCAATGACTTCATGTGATGGGTTGGAGGAAAGTTCTACCTGCTCATTGGGCATACCTTTAGCTTCTCCTAAGTAACCATCAGAGTCGGTTGACTCCATGTCAATCTCAATGGGTGAACCCGATTAATTCAGAAAAGGAAAGTCTGATTCAGAATCAGAAGAGACAGGATCAAAATTATTAGAGCTATTATTATTTAGACTTGGAGATTTTTCAACAGGAATAAAATCAAGAGTATCAGAAGTGGACAAGATGTAAGTAGAATTTGCTTTTTTTTCATTGATTTCTTTTTGGGTGGAGGTACATGATAGAAATCAAGTAAATTAAGCGGGGTAAGGGCTTTAGTGTCCTTATTCGCTGATACAACACTCATGCTGGAAGAAGAGCTAGATAAAGTGTCTGCTATAATAGTGAAGGGAGTGCTGGACTTGGATAGTGGTTGCGTTACTGGACTATCTCGGGCAAGTGTGGATTGCTGCTGCTGTTGCTGAGCTCCCACCTTCCCCTATCTTTGGTAACTTGCAAACCTTCCTTGATGTTGGAGGTTTGAGCTGCCTTAGGCACCTATAAGGAGAGTTTCTTGATCTTAAAAATAATCTTTTTAGAGGTTTAGGATAAGGAAATATCTTAGTCTTCTTTTATCTTAAGAGGATCACATGTATCCCCAAGGATTACTCTAACAGAACTAGATGGTTGCTCTAATAAGTATTCCTTAGGGATAATTATGGCACCCGACTTATAGCTACGCTCAAGCTAGTCCTTAAAGGTGATACAGTCCTCTACGAGATGGTCTAATATGCAGTGGCAGGGGCAAAAGTTAGGATCATCACTCTTTCCCACTTCCTTTGGCCTCTTAGGCTCTGGTAGATAAAAATCAAATTTCTTTAAGAGGTTCTTAAAGATCTTCCTAACTACCTCCCTCTTGAATGAGAAGGGCATATTTAACTTGTCCATAAGAGTAGGTGGGTAGTAACTACATAATAGTGGACATGAGTACCGCCGCTATGCATACTCCTGTGGAGATAGTGGCGGTGGCCACTATGGTAGTTGTGGTTATTGGTATGATGGTTGAGGAGGTGGAAGAGGAGGCGGTAGTGGAGGCTGCTGAGCTCGGGGTCTGTCATACTAAACTCTGGCTGGTTGCTTCCCCTTGTCGATTGATGCCCCCACCCTTAGCTTCTTATCATATGCTTTCTACTGCTTGGACTTGGAAGACTGGTCTGGAAAAGGTAACTATTTGACTTCCTATGGTGTTTATTTTTGAATATATGTATGGGGGATACCACGAAGGTTTGAGGGTATACTTATTGAAGTGATCATGTATGACATTGAGATATGATATACTATCTCAAAAAATAGAGACATCACCCTTCAATGGACCTAATGACCTAATATGGACTCCTACGACATGATGGGTCTTCGAATATACCAGAGATTTTTCCCCTACTTTACATGGATGAATAAAGTATGGTTTATATTAAATTAAGTTCTAAAGTTCTTTATGGGGGCAATCCCCCATAATTAATTACATCTTAAGAAAGGTGAATTTCTTAGAAATACTCTCGATTAAAGTAGACAATTGTTGTCTCCAAAGATTTCAAAGATAGGACTATCAATAAATTGATTATATTGGAAAATAAAAATGGGAAATATCAAGGAGAAGACTTATTATCAAAGCCAAAGGAGATGAGTAGGGAATGCTCATGATACTAAGAAACCTAGTGAGCATTCTAAGCTATCCTATGGTTAGGCTTTATGTGTTTAAAGTTGAGGATAATTATTTATTTGAGTTGAAATTTTATTAGAAAGCTAGGACTTATAATCCCATAATACAAGAATGTGAAAATGCCTAAGAGGTGGGGATTTATGCTTGTAGCCTGAAGGAAATAGCCACCTCAGATCTTGAATCTATGGAACTTTAGCAGTAGCTAAAATATGACCTAAAAATGTGAAAGTGGGCATAAGGTTTACCTCCACTAGAGAGGGTAAACCACCTGACTGCCGAACTTATAACCGCATGGAGTGGCAGCAACTAACTTATCCTATGCTTTAAAATTATGTAGGAAAGTTATATGATTTTGCAAGATAGTTGAGTTGGTATTATTTAGAAAGAAACTAAAGTCCTTAAACCCACTCCTTGAGAGACTAGAGCATGAGTGGTATGAGCAATGACTTAGTCAAATGCAAAACTTTTTAATTTTTATTTAATTTTAGGCTCTTCATTTTGACAAAGGTCATAGGATTTCTTATACCTAAATTCATGATGAAATGAGGTTATGGGCTTAATCAGAGAGAAAGAGGTATTTTCTATCATAGAGGAGACCATCAAAGGTCAAGTCTTCCCCTATCAAGCAAGGATGGAAACCTCTCTTTGCAAGAGTGAAATAATATGAATTCATGATATTAGATATACAACATTTAGCTAAAGAGTTGCTAAATATTTTAATTATCTTGATTTAATGCCTAGGCTTTATATGAGGTTATGAGTTATTTAGAAAATTTGATTATGAGTTGTAGTTGGGATAGAAAAATTAATTTTTTCTTAAGAGCCTAATCGGATCCAAGCCACACATTAAATCATCATTCATAAAGAAACTAGAAAGAGGCATGCCATTTATATTGTGCAATTTAAACATAACATCAAGCATTTTATAAATCTAACATAAAAGAATAAAAGGTCGGTGCGGCCGGGTACTGCCATACAACCCGAAAAGAGAAAATGGGCAGCCGAGCTCTACCCTTATAAAACCTAAAATATGAAAGAATAATTACAATTTATAAATGAATAAATGCTATGGGGGTCTTCTTATCCTCATTCTTCATTTCTCCTTCATTCCTTTATTTGGATGTGCTTGCTTCAAAGGCATCATAGGGCCTCCCAAGACAAGGCCTTCTAGCCACTGCTCATCTTAATCTAATAACACTAATCCTAATTCCTAAAGCAAAATTATATTAAAAATAGAAAAAATAAATCTAACTAAACTTATAAAATAACTGTTTAGCTAAACACACCATACAACCTAAGCAATTATATGAATAATTTAGACTTAGCACCTTGCACATGGATAACCAAGCTCACCTATCCTAATTTGAATTATGGTTAGGGGTTAAGCAACTTACAAAAGAGACCATTTATATTTATTTTAAGCGCCCCTTAAGCACAATCTCCAACAAAAAATATGATTAGGCTAATCATAACCTACCATCCAGTCTACAAAGCAAACACCATAACATCCACTCTAAAATAATACATCATAAAATAAATCATACATCATACCAAACACCACCCTAACATAAATCTAGAAGTGGTGACTTAGTCTGAAGTGTATGTATTAAGGCTTGTGTGGTATGCCTTAACTAGGCTATGTTATGATTTGCTAAGTATGAAAGAATTTAATAATAAGAGATGGTTTCATTTTAAGAGGTTTAATTGATTTGAGGATTTTACTTAGTATTTTCTTTTGTTTCATATGGCTTACACTTAACAGCTAAGTGTTGTAAAGAGAAGAAAAGAGAGGATTACTCTCTTTTATCCCTACCTTAAGTCACTTCTAAAGCATATTAATTAGTAAGTTCTCTTTAATGAATGGCTTATTATATGTTTTAAATTAATCCCAAGTTTAGGTTTACTTTAAATACTCTCATTCAATAAGAAAGGCATCTTAAGATTAATTGGAAATAATTACTATGATATGCACATGTTCATTCATTTCTTTCCATTATATGTAGCATGCATATGATTAAATCTTGAGCATACCTATACATGCAATATGTTTTTAGCACACTTAAATGATGGATGTAAACATGTATATTTGGAATTTAGATATTTCATTTGATTGAATCATTTTATTATATTAACTTAAAGCTCTATTTAAATTCTTATATAAAAATACATAGGAATGAAATTAAATATGTACGTGTCATTATTAAATAGGGAAGTGAGGTAATCAAATGACCTCCTTGGGGCTAGCTAAAGCCTCGTGTTCCTGGGATGTCCAAACTTTATACCCATTACATTCAAACATATGTAAGTTTATACACATGAACAAAAGAAATAAGTCTTTGAACTATGTGATCAATCAATTCAATCACTTGAACAAATATAAATGCATGTCTTTTTTAATAGAAAAAGTAGGGTTTTCATTCATTAGCTAAATGCACATACAAGTTTATAAAAGTTTTAAGTGGATACTTCATCATTATTAAACCAGAGGAGTGAGGTAAAGACCTCCTTGAGGCTACTTAAATCCTTGCATCCTCGAAATGTCCAGACTAGATATACCCACTACTCTTAAATACACACGAATGTACAAGTAACTACAAGAGTGGAAAACCATGGTAAAGTTGCATTTTTGAAATATTTATGCATATGTAATAAAGTTGAAAAGGGAAGGCTTTCATTCATTAGCCAAATGCACACACAAGTGTATAAAAGTTATAAGCAAGTACTTCCCCATTGTTAAACCAGGGGAGAGAGGTAACGACTTCCTTGGGGCTACTTAAAACTGTGCATCCCCGGAATGTCTAGACTAGAGATACCTGCTATTGTTAGATATACATGAATGTACAAATAATTACTAGAATGGAAAAATCATGGTAAAGTTATATATTTGGAATATTTATGCATATGGAATAAAGTATTATCTAAATTCTAGTATTGAAATATGTAAGAATGAAATCAACTGGAGTATGTGCCATTGTTAAACCATGGAAGTGAGGTAATCAAATGACCTACTTGGGGCTAACTAAAGCCTCGTATTCTAGAGATGTCCAAGCTATATACCCATTAACATTCTTACTTACATAAATCAATACATGAATGAAAGAAAAGAAACTTCACTTCATACACTTAAGCTATAATCACATACATCTCCAATGTATTTATAACTAGCATTCATAGCATATATAATCATTCACTTATAAGTTTTGGAAACTAGATTAGATTTAGTAAGGATAATAGCCACACATATATTAATTTAAATCAACACATTCAAGCTTTGACATAAAGGAAACTATTTAATTTAATTGATTTTATAAGATATGAATGCATGAATCAAGTGACATACAATATTTAATATGATTGGAAAGAAATAAAGGGACATAAGCATATGATTTCATTCAATCCAATTAACTCTTAAGGACAATCATATTAAATAAGCTCATTTAGAATAAACCAAAATTTATTAATGTCATTTTTAATATCATGTTTGATTTGATTTGGGTGATATGAGAAGGGGTTTGTTAATACTAATTACATTCCCCATATGTGAGTTAATTTGATTTAATGAAAAGTAATTAGACTGATTTTATGGATTAATTATGTTAAGCTATGAATGAAATCAATTAATTAAAGCCTTACCTATGTTACCTTAAGATTATTAATTAAATGATTATGAGCCAATGTAATATGTAAATGAATTGAAAGGTAAATAGTAATGATCCTATGAAATGAAAGGGGCCTAATGTAATTAGCTCATAATCATTGATTAATTAAGCTTAAGGAACTAACTTAATTACTTTTATGACTTCCCCACACATATGGGCAAACAATAATTTCATTATCTCTCTTTAGGTTATTGAACACTTAAAGCTCTACCCATGGATCAACTAAGAGAAATTAGATGCAATTATCATTTAATTAGGTTAATTAAGTCATTAATACATTAATCCATTCCTCTTTGCTTAAACACCAAATTTAATTGATTTTCCTTTGAAATGAAATGGGCTTAAGGGGGAAAAGGTTGGGAAAGAGGTCCCAACCTAATTCCATAAGCCTCTTACTTAATCAGATAATATTTTGGTGTGATTTGAGTTTTAACTTAACTAATTAAGCCATTAATTAGTTAATTAATCTTTAATTAGCATTTTGATTGAAAAGAGAAGGAAAATTTAGGGAAAGATTAGGAGGGAGCCCCCAATCCAATTCCCTAAGTCTCTCCACTATTAAATAATGATTAAGGTGTCCAATTTGTTGATTAATTACTGTTCACATGCTTAATTATCATTTACTTAATATAAGAAGATAATTAGGGCTAAAATAATCAATTCCTCTAAATAATCAACCAATAAATTCCAAGAAAAATATGAGAGGTAGAGGTCATCCCCCAAAATATTCTCAGAAAGTTTGAAATTGATTTGTTAATTAATTAGGGAGTAATTAAACTAATTAAATTTTTAATTAAACCCTACTTAAAGCTAAAATTATAATTCAAAATTAATTAAGAATAATTTTATTGGATTCTCCTCTGAATTACCTTTAAAATAATCCATTATTTGTATTTTTTGAATTTTCTACAATTTATTATGAATTATTGAAGTTTCAGCCTTAAAAACTTATTAATTAACTTAATTAAAGGCTTAATACCATTGGTCCACATGGCACGCTGACACGACGTGCTTTTCACATGGCGCGTTGATGCGGCGCGCTTTCCACGCGGCACCGTGGGATTGGCTATTAAAGTAGTCACATCCGTGTGCCGAGTCAGCAGGCGGCGGACATGGTATTGATCTCCGCCGTCCAATCTCAGATCGAATGATGCAGATTAATCCCGCAGTGTGAAGGGAAAAATAGAAGAAATCTAGTATGATTTGATCAGAGCCGTCCATTCCAATCACGCAGAATGGATGGCCCGTGATCCTCCTTCCTACGAGCGATGAACGATGGAGTCCATCTACCATGGATCGTTTGGTCTGAGCTTGCCCGAGCTCTGATGAACTTCAAAATGATCCCACACCATCAGGGAAAGAATACACACACATCAAATGGTCAAGATCGACTCAAATGCAAATTTTCTTCACAAAGGACCAACCAAAATTCCTTAATTCTACAATCTTAAGAAATTGCCTCACTGGAGCTCAAGATCGGTAGTTAGATTGATGGAGGTAGCTTCGTCTAGTAGAGATGAGGATTTGTTGATTAGCACAAGCCAATTCCCCTTGGTTGCTTGGTGGATTAACTTTTATCATTATGGAGCTCAGCTTTGATCATAAAGCTTACTCTGGTGGGTTTGGAACTCGGGGGAAGCTTTAGGCAGCCTAGATGAGGTATGTGGAAGGTGTGTGTAAGAAGAATTGAAGTTTGGTTAAGAAATGAAGAAGTTGGAATCGGATTGAGCTCCCTTATTTTGGCCTTGCTTGGGTAGGAGAAATGCCAAGGGAGGAAAGCTTATCATTCTAGGGTTTACAAGGAGGCTCAAATTTACCCTTAGAAGCTCAGATGATTCGAATAAGCTGATTTACCGTGTGAATTGAGGGGTATACCCTCGGGTTGTTGAGGTGGATGGATGGGATTGCTTCTTAATTTTTGGCTAGCCAATTGCTGCCAGAGCACCGGAGTTATCGCCATCAAGTCCATGTGGCTCGTCTAGATTGCGAGAAGCCATGGCAGGAGGCTCCAAGCTTGATTTGGTTAGATTATATTCCTTGGATCTAAGGAGTGCTCAGTTTGTAAGGGAGGTGAGCCTCACCTTTGGTCCATGGTAAGTCCTAGCCCTTTTAGGGTGGGCTAGGAGGTTAGGTCAGACCCCAAATGGGAGTGCGGGCTTCCATGTGATAGGAGAGTGGACTTTGCCATTTATGGGTAGAATCCTATGTAAAGAATGCTTGACCAATCGATAATGGCTTGGATTGGACCTACTTGGCTTTTGGGCTAACTTTAGGCTGACCCGAGGTGGGTTTGGGTCAGGTTTGATCAGCCTTCAATGGGTCATAGGATGGTTTTATGGGTTTTGGCTCAATTTGGTCATATGGGTTCAATTTAGGTCATGTTGGGTTAGATTGACAAATTGGTAAAAATTAGGTCAAACCAAGACCTGTGTTAGGTTCAAATGGTGATTTGAAGAGGTTTATTCAAGGGGTTTCAATTAATTTTTCCTAGGTTTGATTTTGGCTCATTTGGATTAATATAGGTCAAATGTGCTAAGTTGACCAATTTGACCAAATTGACCAAATTGGGTTGGGTTAGGTGTTGGTTCATTTTCAATTGGTTAATTTAAAATTATTGTAGGCTTTGGTTTGAATCAATTTGGATTTAATTTGGATTTTGGCCAATTTAATCATTTAGGTCAATTTGGGCTAGGTTGGGTCAAGTTGACCAATTGGTCAAATTGGGCTCAATTATGGCTTTAGTCAAGTACAATAATCAATTTGGATTGAATTTGAGCCATTGGTTGCAGTCAATTTAGGTTAGATTATGATTTGACACATTTTGGCCTTTTAGGCTAATTTGGGTCAACTTGGGTCAAATGGCCAATCAGACTTGGTTTGGCTCAAGTGAGGGTCAAGTCATGTTCAAACATTGATTTTGGGTTGATGTGAATCAATGGTTTTAATTGATTTGGTGTATGGTGAGTTTTGGCTAGTTTAGGTTTCATTTGGGCTAAAGGTTGACTTGACTAAAAGGACCAAGTTGACTTGGTTTGACCCAATTCAAGGTGATTGATCATCCTAGGGTGATTGTTGATCATGATGTGAGGCTTGGTTCAATCCAATTTGGGTTGGATTAGAACTTGGCTCATCATTTAGGCCAGTTTGGGTCAAGTGGACCTAAATGGGTCAATTGGCTTGGTTTTGGTTTGATTCAAGTTTAGTTGAACTTATACATGAGGCTATGATTGAAAAATAAATTCAACGACAATTAATTTGGAGTCCAATGGATTTTGGCTCATTTGAAGTTTTTAAGTTGAAAAGACTAACTTGGGCTTGACTTGAGTTTGGTTTGATAATTGTAGGTTTCATTTATATTTAGATTGATGATTGAAGGAATGATTGATTCAAGAGAAAATTCATTGGTTTTGACTTGATTTGGATATGATTTGGCCAAGTTTAAGGAAATAGCTTAAAAGGCTTTAATTAGGTTTTGATTTGATCTTGCATTTAATTTTGGCTATTTGAATTTATATTTCATTTATATTTGGGAATATAAATGAAGATATAAATGATTTATGAGAAAATCACATGAGTTTGGAGTGATTTGGAAGAAAATTTGACTAAGCTCATGGAGGTAGGTCAAAAGGGCTAAGTTGGGAAATCAATTTAATTTGATTTATTTTTGGTCATTGGAAGTTGAGTTTCATTTATATTTCTGAATATAAATGAAGGAATAATTGATTTATAAAGAAGCTAATTGATTTTGGGTTGATTTGGGTTAAGATTTAATTAAGTTTATGGTGGTAGGTCCATATGGCTTAAGAAGGGTCTTGGTTGGATTTGGATTTAGATTGGTTATAGTTTTGGTTACTTGGGTTTATATTTAATTTATATTTGTGAATATAAATGAAGATATAAATGATTCATGAAGGGACCATTCAAATTTGGGTTGAATTGGGTGGAGATTTGACTAAGTCAATGGAATTCTATCATAAGGTTTATGAAGAATTTTGGACTTGAATTTGATCAAGGGATTGAATCATTTGAAATTGGATTTGAATTGAAATTTGATAGTTTGATTGAAGGACTGAATTGATATTGGAGAAAATTAGATGAATTGGAATTGAATTGGACTTGGCTAAGGTTAATGCCATGGAATTCAACCATAAGGTTTATGGAGAATTTTGAGCTTGGATTTGATCATGGGATTGATTATGAGTCTTGAAAATTTGGTTTGGATTTGGCTTGAATTTGAGGTTTGGCTTGAGAAGGAAAGAATGGATTGGGCTTAGGCTATAAGGCAGGCAAATCTCCCTAAGTCCCTAAGGCATGACCCATCCCTAAGGCTAACCCTTATAAGTCTCTAGGCTAGGGTAAGTGTTCGCTTAATCACTGGAAGTGTCTTGAGACTAAGGAGCTCGTAGTGTCTATAAGAGTCCTAAATCTATGATGAAGAAGTTGAGAACTCACTCCAAAAGTGAGGTCAACACTTCCCCTTGCAGATTAGCCGCCTTGTTGATTAGTTTCTTAAAAATTTTAATAGTAAATCCCATGAGCATGAAGGAAACTGAGCCATGAATATTCTTAAGAAGAATTTCTATGGCATGCTATTTGGATAGCTGCAGTTCACATTTCATACTCAGGTTTCACCACCTGAGAACATAATCAATAAGGGGCTCGTTGGGATTTTGCATGCCATTACGAGATCGCCACAGTTACCCTTTGCTGAGCTCTAGCAAACCTCTTGATGAAGAGTTATCAGCAAATGTCTTTACCAAACCGTTGGGCAGTTCAGCATACCAATCAAATGCAATCCATAACAGTGGATGAAGAGAGACATAAAGAGTGCATTCTACGGCATTGCAACCTCTAATGTGCACTATATCTTGTAGAGGTTCCCCGCCATCAAAATCTCAAAAGAAGGTGGCACAAACCCTTTGGGATACTGAACTATGTCAAATTTCTATTGGTAGGGTCTACCTAGGGGTGCAACCGAGTCAAGCTTACTCGCGAGCCGGCTAGTGCTCGACTTGATAACCAGCTCATTTACTATTCATATCGAGTCTCGAGCTCGAGCTCGAGCTCAAGCTGAAAGGAACGATCGACTCATTTAACAAGCTCGAGCTCGAGTAAAAAGAGGCTCAGATCATTTACTCGTCAAGCCGCTCAAAGCTGTTTCGAGATATTATGCATTCCGCATTTGCAATCCATCGAGTTATATCCTTAGGTCTGCCGACTCTGCCCTAATTCTGCAAGACTCTCGACTCTCATCTCTCGGCTCTCGCCTCTCGTAAATCTCCTTCGCCGCTCTTGACTCTCACCTTTCTCACCTACAACTCTGCTTCTCAGGCTCTCACTCTCAACTCTTGACCCACTCTCACATCTGAGTTCCCCCACCTTCCTGGCTTCAAATCCCCAATTACGTTGGAGTGTTGGATGGTAGGGGTGCAGACGAGTCAATAGCAAGATCGACTTGATCTTGGTTGGTCAGGTTCATTTTCTTTATGCTCACATCTGGTATTTCGATTTGATGATGATTCAGATTAGGTGTGTGATATCTATCTTCAATTTTTATGTTATTTTGGATTAGGTGTCTAATGAGTAATGGCTATGTTCGATTGTGATGATTATTTAGATTTGATGATGTTGTAACCATTGTTCAAAAATAGAAATCAATTTTATAGTGGTTCAATAACTTCGGTTCAGTGTGCTTATCCTCTGCTGGGCATTCAACTACTGTGTATCTTACATTTTGTATTATGCTGTGTACTGTATGTGTGATCTTTCAGATTAGGTGTCTAATGGCTATGTTCAATTTTGATGATGATTCGGATTTGATGATGTTGTAACAACGGAATTAATTTTTATGTTGGGTTGGTAACTTTGGTTCGGTGTGTATGTTATCTGTTATACTCTTGAGTCTTGAATCTTGATAATAGAAAGAAAATTGTAAACCTAGACTAAAAAAGGTTTCCTTACTTTTGATAATTAAAGAGTAGTCATCTTTCTTCATGCTGGCATTCTATTTCTAAAGGAATTCTTTATGCTAGAATTCTTCACGTTGGAATTCTAAAGCTATGTAGCATGAGATACTGGAGCGGTTCCGTGGATAATATTATTTTAGGGCTGCACTGTTCAGACCTTGGATAATATTATTTTAGGGCTACACGTAGACCATGACATTGCTCTTATCATGGGTTTTATATTACTTTCCAAAAGCTTCATGTATTCTTCTAAGAAATACAATGTACTATTGTTGGGGAAAAAATCGAACATAACCTATGCCACTCTTAATTATATATCAAACACAACCTATGCCACTCTTACTTATATTGAACATTGGATTATAATTTGTGGATATGAAATACTGGAGTGGTTCCGTGATTTTGCTTACTCTTCTTAGGTTGTGGTAGTGGCTATATCACATATTTATAGCTGGATTATGAAATACTGTAATCTGTTATGTTTATTTTCTTTATGTCATACTGGTTATGTTTGCTGACAATGAAATGATTTTCTGTACTGGATTCTATGTTGCAGTGAATTATAGGGTTATTATGAGTATTTATGCTTGGATAAAAGACAGAGTATTGGGTTTTTGATTGTTACAAAGTGCAAATATATAGTGAGTAATTTGATATTTTTAAATTTTTTAATATTTAATAAATCAATTATCTTCTTCATTCATTGAGTTGTCATTTATTGTTTTTGTTTTAGATTAAAAATGGCAACACCACCACTTAGAGAGGATGAGTTATTGGATGTAAGCAGTGATAACCTAGTTGTGGGTGTCCAAATTGGTATTGAGGAATATAATAACAATGTAGATGGTAATAATTATGAGGGGGAGAATGATGTTATTAATGATTTGGTTGATAAGGGTGATGATGAAGCTGATCTTGAAAATCCAATTGAATTAAGAAAAAGAAAGAAAACATCATGTGTTTGAGAGGAGTTTAAAGAAGTTGTTCTTCCTGATGGCCAGAAAAAGGGGAATGTTGTCATTGCAAGAAAAAGCTTGCTATAGGTAATACTGGTGCAACTACACAATTTAGGAGACACTTAGATCAATGTGCTGCTAGAGTGCGCACATTAATGAAGCAAAAATTTTATAGTTCTAGCCAAAAATTATGACAGTTCATTGGAAATAAATCAGGAGGGATTAACTTCGGTAACTTTTAAGTTTGATCAAACAAAAGTTAGGGAGATGATTGCTCATTATATTTTGATTAATGAAAAACCCTTTTCGATTGTGGAGGAATTTGGATTTAATCTTGTTCTGAAGTCCATGTCACCATACTTCTCTAAATTCTCTAGAACAACTGCTCGTGCCAATGTGATGCTAGTATATGAAAAGGAGAGAAGAAAATTAAAGAACACATTGAATAGTATAAATAGAGTGAGTTTTACTACTGATATTTGGAAATCAAAGAATCAATGGATATCTTATATGGCTATCACTACACATTATGTGGACTCAAACTGGAAATTACAAAAAAGAGTTCTTAGTTTTTTACATCTACCACCTCCACATACGACTTTTAAAATTGTTGACACATTCTATAAGGCTCTAACTGAGTGGGATCTTGAGAATAAAATATTTACCTTATCAGTTGATAATGCATCAAATAATGATCGGGCTATCAAGTTATTAAAAGATGGTTTACGGATAAGAAAGAAATTATTCTTTGGGGAAAGACTATTTTATGTACATTGCTGTGCACATATTTTGAATTTAATGGTGAAGGATGAGGTTAAATGTATAGAATTTATTGTTGAGAAAATCCATGATACAGTTAGTTTTATCAATGCTTCATAAGGTAGACTTATGAAATTTGCTGATGTTGTTCAACAGTTACAACTACCAACAAGAAAGCTTATCATGGACTATCCAACTCGTTGGAATTCAACATATAATATGTTGGTTATTACACTTTAACTAAATGAAGCTTTCTTTTCAAACAACGAGAGGGAGATTGCATATTATAACTGCCCTACAGAGGATGAATGGAATAAAATAAAAAAAGGTTTGTGATATTCTGGGTTTTTTTAATGAGGCAACCAATATCATTTCAGGCACCGAATATCCAACATCCAATTTATTTCTCTCACAAATTTGTACTATAAAGAAAGTACTGAATGATAGTGCACTATCTTCTGATGACTTCATCAAGCACATGACTAGCAAAATGAAAGAAAAATTTGAAAAATATTGGGCCAATGTAACCTTCTGATGCATTTGGTGCAGTTATGGACCCAAGATTGAAATTTGTTGTCATTGAGTTTGCATACCCTATGATTTATGAAGGAGATGAAAGCAATCGAAATATTGTATATGTTCGTACTTTACTATATGAGTTATAAAAAGAATATGTTGAATGCCTTGAACCAGAAATTGAAACTACAAGTAGTGGACATTTAGTGGTGAAAGTAGCACAGGCAACATTAGCAAGTCAACCCAAGATACTCTTACAAGAAAATATAGTGGTTGACATGACTTTACTTCTTATCTATCAGAGAAATCAAGTAGAAGGCCCACCATATCAGATTTAGATAACTAACTTGAAGATGGGTTAGGGATAAATCTAGAAGGTAATAGTTTGGTGTGATTGCTTGGTGGAAAAATAACCATCTAAAATATCGTATACTCTCAAGAGTGGCAGTTGATATTTTATCTATTCTAATTAGGACATTTGCTTTTGAGTCAACCTTCAGTACAAGAGAGAGAGTTGTTGATACTTATCGCTCAAAGCTTAGAGTTGAAACTGCTCAAGCTCTAATATGTAGCTCTAACTAGGTTCGCTCTCATTATGGCTTGAAAGGGAGAATCAAGATATTTATTTTATATTTTAACATTTTTTCATTAGTATCAAAATATTTTTAATGACATTAATATTATACTATATTGTATATTTATTAGGAAGAGGATGAAGATGAAGAGATTGAGATACCCCTAGGTCATCTACAGATAGCGTAATGGAGAAGAGAATGAAGATGAAGAGTTGACTTTACATGCTTTCTTTAATAGACTTTATATTTACATAGTAGGTCTTATGTGATTTTTATTTGACATTTAAACTCTTTATAATTTCCAGACTTGTAGTTGTTTATTTAGTAGACATTTTTTTGGATGTTTTGATTGTAGTAATCTTTACAAAAGTGCTAATTTTTGGAAATATTAGAGGGAGATTGATGATGATAGCTATGATGCTCATGATTTTGAAATCTGAAATTTATATAGTTGCTCATATATTCCTTGGATGTTGGTAGCTACTTTATTACAGTTGCCATCTCTTGGATGTGTGCTGGTAGCTACCTAGGTACTTTATTGTAGTTGCCCATATATCCCTTGGATGTTGATAGCTGCTTTATTATAGTTTCCCATCTTTTGGATGTGTGCTGGTAGCTAACTAGATACTTTACTGTAGTTGCCCATGTATCTCTAGCATGTTGGTAGCTACTTCACTAAATTTTCTGAGCTTGAATCAATGCCCTCTAAATATTTTTAATCTGGATAACACCAGATTACCTTATCTCACAAATGCCCTATGAATATTTTTTTGAGCTTGAATCAATGCCCATGTTCGGCTGGGTGTTTTTACTAACATTGTTAGAAGATTTGAACACTTGTGTTTCTCTTGTTTGGTCTTGGTTATTTTTGGTTTATGTTGTTACCTATATCATGATGCTTTCTTCATTTGGTCTTGCTATTCCTTTTTGGTGGTGGCTTTGGTGGTGTTCCTACTGTATTGCTACTCTCCTTGATGGTTGGCTGATTATCTGCCTTATTGGACTTGGTTGTTTTGGTTACTTTGTGGTTGGCTAATGTCTATTGTATTTGCTATTTAGAGGATTTTGCAGTCTTGCTGGATGATGGACTTCAGATGATGGGTTACACGAGGTATGCTGGCTATGATGGCCTTGATGTTTCCCTCTCTATCTTCTTTTAGCTGGTAGCACTATATGTAATTGTAACCCTTCTTCTGAAGTTTGGATGCTTACATATAGTGTTGCTCTTTAAGAAGATTGTAAATTATAATTGAGTCTGAGCCTTTTCTTAACTTTGCTCCTTTTATTTTCTCTTACTCTTTATTTTTACTTAATTATACTCTTCCTTTCATTAGTATGTTGCAGAATTCTTTCATGATTGGGTGATTGCCATTTGTTTCTTGGTTGATTCTGATGGGTTCCTATTGGTTGTCATTATGCCTG
The DNA here is from genome assembly GCA_021442155.1 of Cymbidium sinense. Lineage (NCBI taxonomy): Eukaryota > Viridiplantae > Streptophyta > Magnoliopsida > Asparagales > Orchidaceae > Cymbidium > Cymbidium sinense. Next base: position 91,723,216 of record CM038217.1, read on the forward strand.
TCTTTCTCTGTGTTGGGATTGCCTCCCTTTTGGACTGGTTGTTTCCTTATCGGAGTTGCCTCATCTGCTGGTTTGTTAATTGGCTGGGTTGACTTGTGGGCTGGTTAGCATATGACTTTTGGAAATAAAACTATTTGTTGTAAGTAAGCTAAATGACTGTCATCATAATGTGTACTGTGTACTTACAAGTTATCGAGTTTCTTCTTATTTTTGGTGGATGGCTTCTCTTGGGTTTATTATACTTTGGTGGCAAGGGATATGCTCTATTACTTTTAGGCCATACATCATAATTGTGGATAGTCATAATGTTGAGATGGGTCGACTTATGGGCTAGCTAGTTTGGTTAGTTGTGCTGGTTTGGTTTTTTTTGGTTTTCTTTCTGATCTACTTTTAGTTAGTAGGGAGTTAGGGATTCCTATTTGGTGGATTTTCTTTATTTCAATTGTGGCCTTATGGTGGCTGACTGCTATTGTTTTCCTGTGGCTATCTTACTATCTTTGATGGAGGTATGAGATTAGGGACTGTCTTTTTATCTTCATTTTATCCCCAAATATTTATGTTATATCTTTATTTTACTTATCTATGAGACTATGATTATTTTCTCTTTAGAATCTTGCAGAATTTTTGATTAGGTGGTTGGATACTCGAAGACTTCAAGTTGGAGCTTTGGATTACTTCATCTGGAGTGCTATTTTCTCTGTTGAAGACTCTAAAATGCTGCTGCGTCTGTATTTCTCAAAGGGATCAAGAGAAGATGTTGATTTCAGTTTAATTCTATGTTTTTCTTTTTATAAATATATGGGGGATTGAGTGTTTAATTCTGTAACTTGTATGTAGCTCTTTTGTTTGAGCATTTAATTTTTTCTTTCAATATTTTGTAATTTTTTTATTGTACTTTCTTTGAGTTGGAATTGCATATATTTGTAATAAAAAAATATCCAAAAGATTCAAATTAATTTAATAAATATTCTGTAATTTATTTTAATTGCTCTTTAAATTTTTTAGTGCCCTTTTTTAGTGTAATTGACTTCAAATCGAGCCTATAAATGAGCCAAGCTCGAGCTTCTAATCGAGCCCAGTTAACTGAGTCGAGCTTGAGCTTAGTTTATTATACATGAGCCGAGTTTGAGCTTGGTACATATGCTCAAGTCGAGCTCAAGCTCGAGCCCAAGCTCACAGTGAATAGTACGAGTCAAGCTCGAGCCTGATATGGCTCAAGCTCGACTCGACTCATTTGCATCCCTAGGTCTACCCTTTGGAATGGATGAGGAACCCGGGCTTGCGCTAACACTTTCCTCACTTGCTGTTCCACCGTTTGTTTGATGTCCTTCTCCAGCACAGAGGTACTACCTACGACCTTCCTATGTAGGCTTCCAATAGCCTGATCCATGATAGATGCACTCTTAGAAGGATCTTAAACATGTAGGAGCTTAGGCCGATCGGCCTCCATATGACTCAGCTGTAAAACTAGGGCTTGGTTATGTAGTGTAAGAATTACTGCTAATAGGTCTTCAACCCTCTTCTCCATTCAGTTAATCATTTCACCCTTTTGCTTGAGCTACTGGAGGAGGTACTGAGTTGAATGAATGGTATCATCCTTCTCAAACACAATACCTTCCTGACTATGATGGTCTCTAAGAAGAGATCCTCAGGTATCGACCATATAGACTTTTTCTGAGTCTTCAAATAGATTATCCTTATTGGGGTCGAAGGCTATTCTACCCTCTTCCTAATCTGAATGATCGCTCCCAAGAAGTTTTTTCTTTTCAGCAAAGTAGTCTTCTAGGATGTCATCTAAAGAACAGTCTCCTACTATGTTAGGCTGGATTGACTCAAACACCCACTGACTACTGACTGTGAGGCTATGTTCATCTAACTTTATACATCTGACACTGCCTATTGAAGGGGTGCTCTAACAAGGAGGGTTTATTTCCATGGGAATTGTGCTATCATCCCCTTCCTCTATTACTACTGGTGATTGCGGTGGTGGCACAATGATATCACTTTAGGTCGCTACTCCCTCTTTGCCATGGCTGAAGTGGTAGGTCGAATGGGGGAGCTTGACCTAACCTTAGTTGATGGCATAGATGGAGTGAGATCCTTAGGCCATAGCAGGATCACCAATAGGGATCTCCTCTCCCCGGATATAGACTTTTGGACCTTGATAGGGACTATGAAGGAGGAACTTGAATAGGTGACGATGGATGAGGAGTGGAGTAGTGTGATGGTGGTAACACCGTCTACCCTCCCGCTGAGACTCTCTCCTGGCGGCTGGTGGTGCTATCAATACAATATTGTCTGTATGATCGGCTCTGGTGGCCCACCGATTGGGGAAATCAAGGAGGGCGAAGGCTGCCGACTATCTAGCGTACCTCTGTCTCTCTCTATTGCCTGCTTGGGTTGCTACCCTGGCCTCAGTGGCCCTCTGCCTGCGGATCTGACCACTTACATTGTCGGGAATCACTAACTTCAGATCAAATAATGTACCGGACTCTGAGCATCCGTAGGCTCTGCCAACCTGGTGAAGAACTGTCCTGAGACTGGCATAGGGCTTCCTCCACTCCCTAGTCGGTACCTCATAGTGAGCGGGTGGTGGAAGTGATGTAGCAATCCTGCTAACATATTCCTCTCTATCAGAATTGAAGAAGGGGTGGAATCTGCTACCACCCAAGAAAGGGGAGACCTCCTGTGGAGAACCCTCCTCGATAATGTGGGAGGCAGCGTCAACCTCCCTAGCTGCTCTCTCATGGTGCCCTTAATCTTCCTATTTTTATTATGGCATTGGTAGTGGGAGAGCAGGCGATGCGAGAACTAGAACCTACTTCAAAGGTAGGAGAAACTATCTTAGATGCCAAGATAGCTTTCCCCTTTGAGGGGACCAAAGAGGAGGTGCTAGCTCGCACCGGAGCTACAGTAGGGACAACAACAACACACTGAACTGGTAGGGGAACCACTGGCACAGATGTTGCTAGAACTGACATAGAAGAAACTCGAACTGAAGCTACCACAGGGACTTCAACCGCTTTCCTCTTCAGTGAGGGGAGCTTTGAGTCAGATGGAATGTCAAAATGAAGAAGTGGCTTATGTAAAACTACTTCCTCCCTACTAATATTCATGAGGGCTGACCCTTACAGGTGATCCAAACTCCCTCGAAACTGCGATCGAAGTAAATCAGATGGGTGGTGTCGGTCAAGGTGAGATTGGCCCGATCCAATGTCAGATCTACATCAGAGGGGAAGAAGAAAATAAACTTGATGGGAGCCATAATAGCTGAATTGACTATGATGATACCTTTGCATTTGTTGAAATATAACGGAGTCAGACCCTAGCTTTGATATTTGTCTTTAAAAATTGATTTTTGATATTAACTTGGAATTTTGAACCCACACTTAACAAATTTAAGTGTGCTAAGTAGGGTTCATTGAATTGGAGAGATTTGAGGAGTTTTTACCATAAAATTTGATTTTGATTTAGAACCCACATTCAACAAATTTAAGTATGTTGAATGGGGTTCATTCCATTTCGAAGAGACTTTGGAGATGTATTTGTTTTATTTATCCTTTATTTTGAAAATTTTGATTTTGGAATCTTCACTTAGCAAATTTAGGTATGCTAAGTGAGATTCAAGTGTATGCTTGAAAATATTTGAAAGCATTTTTGTTTGTTTGCGAGGATGTGTAACATGTATTTAATTTGATTTGAAAATGGGGTCCTTACTTAGAAAATTTAGGTATGCTAAATAAGACCCAAATGCGTTTGATGTACTTTGATTTAATTTAAAAAATGAGATATTTTCTTAACAAATTTAGGTATGTTAAGTAAGGTTGAAGTGTGTTTAATGAGTTTTTTTTTTTTTTTTGTTTGAAAGAGGGGAAAATCTATTTAACAAATGTGGTATGTTAAATAGAGTTCAATTTGTTTTCAATTTTTAAAAATGGAACTCTAATTTGATAAATTTGGGTATGTCAAATGGAGTTCAAATGTGTTTGATTTATTTGTGATTTTAAAAAAAAGGAACTCTACTTAGCAATTGTGGGTATGTTAAGTATAGTCCAATTTGTTTTTAATTTTAAAAAATGGAACTCTCATTCAACAAATTTGGGTATGTCAAATGGAGTTCAAGTGTGTTTGATTTGTTTATGATTTTGAAAAGGGAACTCTACCTAGAAAATGTGTGTATGTTAAGTAGAGTCCAATTTATTTTGATTTTTGAAAAAAAGGGAATTCTCATTTGACAAATTTGGGTATGTCAAATGGAGTTTAAATGTGTTTTGATTTTGTTTTGAAAAAGGGAACTCTACTTAGAAAATGTGGGTATGTTAAGTAAAGTCTAATTTGTTTTCAATTTTGAAAAATAGAACTCTCATTTTACAAATTTGGGTATGTCAAATGGAATTCACATGCATTTTGATTTTATTTTGTGGGCGATTCTTTTTTCTTTTTTTTTTATGAAAAGGTGCATTCCACTTAACAAAATTAGGTATGTTAAATGGAATTCAATTATATTTATTGATTTTCAAAAATGGGTTTTTATGTGTGATATTTCTTTTGAAAAGGGAAACTCCACCTTAGCACATGTGGAATGTGCTAAATGAAGTTTCAATTTTATGTCATGATTTCATTTGGAAATAAGATCTTCATCCAACAAACCTAAGTATGTTGAAATAGAGATAGCTATTTCAAAAATGTGCTTCTGAAAATGGGATTTTAAAATTATTTGATTTTGATTTTGCAAGAACCTCCATGTAACAATTGTAGACATTGTTAAATGGGGTTTGGTTATCTTTAAATCTTTTTGAAAATTTTATGCAAATCTTTTTTCTTGTGACTATTAATTAATTTGAAAAGTATTTTTTGAACAAAATATTTTTGCAAAGGATTTATTATGATGAACCTTGCATCACAAAGAGGATGGTAAAGAGGTTATAAAAAAATTTTTAGTCATCTCCTTTAGTTTAGTTAATTTATCTTTACCTATTGGGGAAACCCAATAGGGGTTTTAAGATCTACACGGAGAGAGGTCCTAAAACTTAAAGGATGTTGGTTAGCTTTACTTAAGGATGAAATAAGCTAAGTGCCAAGAGAAAGAAAGATAGTCTTGGACTTATTTAAAATATGAATCCACTATCGGTGCTTGGAGACAATAGTTGTCTACTAGAGATGGAGAGAGAAACTCTCCTCAATGGAGTCATTAGAAAAATCTACGATGTTTATTTTTGGGATGTGGGACACCTCGCAGATCTTAGGGGGTACTTATTGAAGTGATCGGGTATTATATTAAGGTATGATGTACTATCTCGAAAGATAGAAGCATCACCTTACAATAGACCTAATCACCTATTAAGGACTCATAAGGCATGATGGGTCTTTGAATATACTAGAGATATTTCCCCTACTTTATATGGAAAAGTAAAGTAGAGTTTATTTTAAGCTGGGTTTGTTAAGATCCCTATAGAGGCAAGCTCCCATAGTTAATTACATCATAAGAGATGAAATCCCTTAAGAATACTCTCGATTAAAGTAGACAATTAGGGTCTCCAAAGATTTTAAGGCTAGATTATCAAAGGATTATCTGTATTGGAAAATTAAGTGGAAAAACTCAAGGAGAAGACTTATTATTGCTAAAGATAGGGAATCATAATACTAGGAAACCTAGTGAGCATTCCTATCTCTTGGGCTTATATATTTGAAGTTGAAGAGAATTATTTATTTGAGTTGAAATCTTATTAGATTGCTAGGACTTATAACCATCAACACAAAATTTGTGAAAATTCTTAAGAGGTGAGGATTTATGCTTGTATCCCGAAAGAAATATCTACCTCAGATCCTAAATCTAGGGAGCTTTAGCATGATGCCAAAGCATGATTTAAATCTAAGTGAAGAATGGACATGCTGGTTTACCTCCACAAGTGAGAATAAACTGTCCGACTTCTGGACTTACAATTGCTTAGAGTGACCGCCAACTAACAATTTCTATGATTTAAATCTATGTAGGAAAGTCTTATGTATTGCAAGATAGTTAGGCTATTATTAATTTATAAAGAGACTAAAGTCCTTAAACCCACTCCCTAAGTGACTTGAGCATGAGTGGTATGAGCATATGACTTAGTATAAAATACAAATCTTTTCAAATTTTATTACTTTTGACTCATTCATTTTGACGTAGGCTTGGGATTTTTATTCCTAAATGCATGATGAAGTAAGGTTATTGGCTAAATCAGTGAGAGGAGGGTGTTCTCCATCAGAAATGATGCCCTCACAGGTCATACATTTTCCTATCGTGCAAGGATGGAGACCCCCATATTCAAGGAAGAAGAAATATGATATGCATGATGTGAGACATACAACCATGCATCTAAGGGGTTTCTAAATCTTTTAATTAACTTGCTTAGAGCCTAAGCTTTATGGTGAGATTATGAATTATTTAAAACTTAGTTATTGAGTGATTAGTTGGGTAGAAAAATAAATTTTATCTTAAGAGCCTACCATATCTAGGCCACACATTCAAGCATCAAATATTAAGAAACTATGAAAAGCATGTAATTTCTAATGCACAATCTAAACACAACATCAATCAAACATATATAATTTGCATAAAAGGATAAAAGGATGGTGCAATCAGGTTCCTCCTTATACCCCAAAAAGAGGAAAAAAGGTGGGTAGTCGAGCTCTACCCTTATACAACCCAGATTATAAAAATAATACATGCTATGGGGGTCTTCTTTTCTTCATTTCTTTTCCTTCTCTTGATTTGATTTTCTCCACTTCAAAGGCATCACAGGGCACCCCAAAGACTAAGCCTTTTGCCCACTACTCATCTTAATCCCCAACAACACTAATCCTAATTCAATTATAAAATTACATTTTATATAAAAAAAGTAAATCTAACTATATCTACAAAATAAAGATTAACTAAATATACATTCCAGCCCAAGCAATTATATTTATAATTTAGACTTAGCACCCTGCACATAGGTAATAAAGCCCACCTGTCCTAACTTGGATTATGCTTAGGAGCATAAGGAACCTGCAAGTAAGACATTTATATTTTATTTTTATAGCGGCCCCTTAAGCATAATCCCCTGCAAAAAAATAATGTTAGACTATCAACGGCCTAACATCCAGTCTATGATCCACATTCCTATCATGATTCTAAAACATTACTTCACAAAACAAAATACAACACCATACATCACAACACATTGACCTAACCTAATTCTAGGGTTGATGACCTAGTATTCTAGTGTGTGAAAAGAGGGCTTGTGTGGCAAGACTTTACTAGGCTTCTTTAGTTTACGCAGTTTGAATTTGTTTAAATTTTACCTTTTGGGTGGTTCCAATTCAAATGATTTAGTGATTTATTTTCCATTTTATTTCACTTTTATTTTGTTAAAGAGATGTTGAGATTTTCAAGAATGAAGAGTAGAATGAATTCCATTTATAGATGAAACTCACCCTATTTTACATCCTAACTCCTATTGAAATGAAATCTTCATCCTAAAATGAAGATTCATCCCAAAAAGTCTAATAAAGATTCCTTAAGTATATTAATTAGCCCATTTGAACATGTGTAGTTTATTTGATTTGAATAATGTTTATTTGATTTGATTTAGGTTTTTAAAATTTAAGTTTGTTTAGTCTTCATGTATTTTGATTGATTAATTTTGGATTATATGTCTTGATTTAATTAAATTTTGATAATTCAATATCTTTAATATCTAATGAAGTTTAAGTTTGTTTAAATCCATGTATTTTTGATTGATTAATTTTAGATTTGATGTTTTGATTTAATTAATATTTTGAAAATTCAATATCCTTTAATTCAACCTCTAGTTTCTTTCCCTTGGATTTTAAATATCATTTCGATGTTGTTTAAATTCATTGATTTATTTATTCCATTTAAGTTTGATTTAGATTGGTGAATGCATTTTAATTTGCTTATGATTTATTTGAAGTTTAATGTATTCTTTTATTTGAATTCCATTTAAGGGCTTAACTTATTAAATTTAGACATTTAGTTTATGTATATTGATTATTCCTTTAGTTTGATGATCAATCTCTTATCTTAGTTCAATAGGTTTGTTTTTTAAATTTTATTTTTGTTTAACTTATTTTGATATTGATTGGAATTTGGACCGATTTGATGGCTTTATAGTTTATATTTTGTTATATGTTTATTTAATTTGATTATGGTTCATTTATTTATGATTGGATTAAATGAATTGAAATTTTTCTTTGATCTTAATTGAGTTTTATTATTTATGGCTAGAATTTTATTTTAGTCTCATTCCTTTATCATGTTCATTAGAGTTTGATTTGTACTTGATTTTATGTTTGGATTTAATTATTATATTCGTACATTCAATAGTTGATTAGTTTATATTATTTAAGTAGGTTAAATTAGATTTAATTTGATTATGTTTTAAATTGATGAGAGTCTTTCTTAATTTTATTTAATTTGATTTGATTAAGTTTATTAATTTGTTTAATTAAGAAGTGTGATTATATTAATTAGAGATTTATTTAATTTTTAATTTGATTTCATGTTTATTAGGTTAATGATGTAATTAATAACTTAATGATTTAGGTTTAGTTTAAGATTTAATTGACATTTAATTGCATTTTAATTAGGTTCAAATTTATGTTCGATTAAGCTTAGGTTTAATTTGATTAATTTAATTAACTTAATTAGTTTATTTAAGAGGTGTGGTTAAATTAATTAGTAGATTAATTAAGTATTTGATTTGAGTTTGATTCAAGAATTAATTTTAATGTGATTTATTTAAATCAATTTGGCTCATTAAGATGATGGATTAATTCATTAAGTTTGCATTAATTAGGTGTTTAATTAATTAGATTTGATTAAGGATAATTAAATTTTGATTTTCTATATTAATTAAAGATTTGATTAATTAGAAACTAATGATTTAATTTCACACATGTCAGTGTTTTGATTTAATAGATTTAATTAAATGTTTTACTTGAATTTGATTTGATTAAAGGATTACTATTATGATTATTATTTTTTGATGAGATTAACTGAATTAATTGTTTATTTTTTATTTCAATTAAGCTTGATTATTTATAATTAGAGTTTCATTTGATTTTATTCATTTATTATGTTCATTTAATTTCATTTAATGCTTGAATTATGAATTTATGTTTAATTTAGTTATTAGGTTCATGTATTTAATGATTAATTAGTTATCTTATTCTAATGGATTGAATTAGGATTGATTAACTTGATTAAGTTTGGTTTAATTTTATTTAGTTTAATTTGATTAAGATTAATTGATTAGCTAAGATGAATTAGATTTTAATCAATTTGATTTTTTTAGTTTATTTAATGATTAATTAATGTTCAATTTATTAAGTGGTTTCATGTGATTAAGATTTAATGCTTAGTGCAGGTTTGATTTATATCAAAGTTTCATTGGTTTGTTCAATTTTTGAGTTTAATTTGAAATTTAATCATTTAATTGAGTTTTATTAACATAATTAGGATTAGTTATGTTTAATTTAATTTAATTTAAAGATTATGTGATAGTTTTCTGATTTGAAGTTTGATTAATGATTGCTTAAGTGTTATTTTATTTCTTATTTTGATTTAATATTTAGATTATTATGAATTTTGTCTTAATTAATCCTTTAATTGATTAAATTTTAATCTTAAGTGCTTATTTTAGGTCCATTAAGCTATATAAGATCATATTATTTTCCCAAGGATTTTAAATGCTAATTAAAGTGATTTAAGCTATTTTGAAAATTTTTGTAATTTTCATGATTTTTTTTGTTTTATTTTATTAAAATAGATAATATGAATTTTAAAATTTAATATCTCCCAATCTTGAAGTCTTTTTTACTTGAAATATTTATAGCATGTGTATTTTAAATTTAGTTGTAATCTCTAAAAGTTTCAGATCAATATGATGTGTATTTTTAGTTTAATTGATGAAATTTGATTTTCATTGAAACCTAAATTAAGCTGAAAATACCAAATAAAAACTAAGGATTTTGGTCTTATTGGATTTCCCTCGAAAAGATCAATCCAACGAGCCCTCATTTACAATTTTTTGTTGAGTATTTTCTTTTTTATGAATTTTTGAAATTTCACGCAATTTCATTAATTTTTAAAATAAGAAAATATCCGATTTTTCTACTTAACCCATTCAACGCCAGTGGCATTGCGCGTGGCACGTGGGCAATGTGTTGTTATACGGTGCTGTGCAATTGGCCACATAGTTTCGTGTGGTGTACGGTGCCACGCTACGCCACATGATTGGGCCATGCAACTTTTGAGTGGGAAAAGGAGGGGGAAGCCGTGGAATGCGTGGTTTTGATCGGACGGTCTAGATCGAACCCATGATGTAATTGTGAAATCATGCGTGATTTGGGCTAATCTCAGCAGTCCGTTTGCTGTGAATGGGAGATTGGATGGCGGCTAGATTGTCGTCCTCCCAGACAACAAAAATGATGGGATTTCTATGAAACCTATGGGATTTTCTGAGATTTTCCTGAAACCAAATGAAATTTCATCCAATTGGGCTCGATTTCACATCGATTCTTACAAAAAAAAATGCTTCTATTTTTGCATTAGGATCATGCAAAATGAAATATGCATGGGATATGTAAGGAAATTCCAAAAATTGAGCAAAAATTCTCACAAACAAACAATCTTACTGCCAACTATGAGATTTGAATATTACCTCACCAGGGATGATTTTTGGCGGCAAAGATGATTCGAATACACTTCTGGATGTGAGATCAAGCTTTGGAATGAATCTAGACTCTTACCTTGCTTAAGATTGTCATAATCATGAACCTTCACCCCACTTTGTCAAAATTTGCTCGAATTTGTTGATTTTTCATCGAAGGGATGTGGGGAATGGGTTGTGCTTGCTTGATGGAGTTCCTAGGAGCTCTTCTAATGCTAAAATTAAATTTTTTTTAGTGCCTCTTTTCACCCACCCCACTCCCTTAATGGTGGAAAAAATCACCATTAATGGTGGTGGGGAGGATGGTTGTGTGGTTATGGCTGATTGGGAATTTTGGATTTAGCTCCCCAAAGTCCTCTTTTCAGCTGTGAGGTCAGTGCCATTGAATGCAAAGGAAGTAGATGAGGGATTTTCCAAGATTGTGTGTTTTCCCTCTCTTTCTCTCTCTTCTTCTCTCTCTCTCTCTCTCTCTCTCTCTCTCTCTCTTGATTTCACCTAGCCATAGAGGTTTAAATTCAACTTTTTACATGATGATTTGAGTGTTTTATCCAATTTGGGGTCAATTTGGGATTGGGTCAACTCATGCTAACCCAAATGAGTTGGGTTGGGTTCAAGCAACCTGATTTGGCTCATTGGCTTGGATTTGCATCAATTTTGTTTAATTGATCATTTAAGATGGTTTTGATTGATTAACTTTTTTAATTTTGAATTTGACCCAAGTTTGACCAAGTTTTGGCCAACTTTGTCCAAAATTGGTTAAGTTGATTTATGTGATTCAATTTCTCATTCTATACTTAGATTATGTTTCAATTATGTTTTATGAATTATTTGGAATGTTCTTGATCAATTATTTGGATTTAATTTGGCTTGGATTTGGATTTGACCCATTTTGAGTTTGAATGGATCAAATTGGGTTCAATTGAGTTAAATGTTTTATTTGACTTAACTAATGATGTGTTTAAGCTCCAATCATGTTAGATCAAGTGGTCACTATGATTTAGAGTAATTGGTTTTATTTGATTTAATATTAATTTTTATTTGAATCTATTTTAATCTTAATTGAGATTAATGGGTTGAATGATCCAATTAACCCATTCGAGATCTCATTTAATTTATATTTGTTTAGTTTTATGTTTAAACATATTCATTTGATGATTTTGATCTATCAGATTGATTTAGTTTGGGTAATTTTTAGGTTTATTAACTTTTGACTTAATGAGGCCCACATGGGTCAACTCTAGGTCAAATGACATATTTGTCACTTTGAACCTCATTTTGAATTTACATTTGAGTTCATTTATGTTTGTGTATTGATTCTGTGCTTTTGGTTCAATTTGAATTGGTTTAATTTTGATTTAATTTGATTTTGTTTGGACTTAAGTGATTTTGAGCTTAAAAGGATTAATTGAGTTAATCAACCTAACTACCTCAACACAAGCTCAACTAGATTTATATTTCAATTCAAATATATTTAATTTAGATTTCTATTGAGTTTCATTAAATTTGGGTTTAATCTGAGTTTTGGCTAAGAAGGTAGGGATGAGCTTGTTTAGGCCATAGGACGGGTAAGTCACCTTGGGTCCTAATTTTTAGCCTAATCCTATGGCAAACCCTCCTAAAGTATTTAGACATAGGTTAAGTGTTCACTTAGCCACTAGAAGTGTCCTATGACTAAGGAGTTCTTAGTGTCTAGAAGAGTCTTAGATCTATGATGGGGAGATTGGACACTCACTCCAAAAGTGAGGTTAATAAAGACCCCCATCATTTAAATTTAAAAAATAAGGGTGTACACTCCAGAGTGTACAAACTATACACTTTAGAGTGTACATAGTGTACACTCTGGAAAATAGATAAAAAACTAAACATTTCTGTTGAAAGGCACTCTATACAACATATAAAATCATTGAGACCCACAATTGGAAGACACCCCCACCCCTCATTTAATTTTAAAAAATAAAAGTATACACTCCATAGTGTACAGAGTGTACACTTTGAAAACTGATAAAATTTTACTAAATTCATGTTGAAAGGCACTCCATACTGCATATAAAATCTTTGAGATCCATAATTGGAAGATGCTCCAAACCCTAAATTTTAAAAAATAAGGGTGTTCACTCTAAACACTTTAGAGTGTACACTCTAGAAAATTGACAAAAAAAATTCTCAATTCCTATTGAAAGGCACTCCATACAACATATAAAATCATTGAGATCCATAATTGGAAGATCCCCCATCATTTAAATTTAAAAAATAAGGGTGTACACTTTGGAAAACTGAAAAAAAATTTCAATCCCTATTGAAAGACACTCTATACAACATATAAAATTATTAAGAACCATAATTGGAAGAACACCATCATTCAAATTTAAGAAATAGGGGTGTACACATGAAAAACTACACCCAAATTAGCCAAATCCTCCTGAAAAAGAACTCATAACAGCTTATAATATCATTTAGAAATGATATAGGAAGTCCCACAGTGGCTTATAATTAAAAAATAGGGTGTACAATCCAGAGTGTACAGACTGTATACTCTGGAAAATTGATAAAAAAGACTCAAACCATGTTGAAAGATATTCCATACAACATATAATACCATTGAAATCCATAATTGGAAGACCCCCACCATTCAACTTTTAAAAATAAGTGTGTACACTCTGCAAAACTGAGAAAAATTTAATCAAATGCTGTTGGAAGGCACTCCATGTAGTATATGAACATCTATGAAGATATGTACAAGATAGATAATTAAAGAGATTATCTACATATACAAATGTGGTCAAACATTTCATATATATACCAACCCTCAAGTATTCAATATTATATAAGTTAGTTATTTCATATTTAAATAAAAAATAACATAAATAAACTATGCTCTAAAGAAATTCATCTTCTTTGGCCAGTCTTTGTTCTGAGCCTAGTCCACTGGAGGTTTTGCTGACCACTGCTTCTATATATTTGCATACAAACATGCCATAGTCAATGCTATTCTCTTGGACTAGTATGCCTGTGATCACCTCGATTGGCCATTCCTCAGGGTTGGTCTCGAAAGCCTCCCCAACTTCTTTGATAAGTAGTTTGATCTGCATATGCACCAAAATAAGGCCAATAAGATAGTTACAAATTATGCATTTAGGAGAAACTAAGTAAGACAAGGTTTCTCGCTATTGTGTTTATTTTAGATTATGTATGTATGCACCATGCAGATCTGAGGGTGTACTTATTGAGGTGATCAGGTATGACATTAAGGAATAATACACTATCTTAAAAGATAGAAATCACTACCCTACGATAGACCAAATCACTTAATAAGGACTCCTAAGGCATGATGGGTCTTCGAATATATCATAGATTTTTCTCTTATTTTATATGGATGGATAAAGTAGAGTTTATTTAAATCGAGTTCTAAAGTTTCCTATAGGGGCAAGCCCTCATAGTTAATTACATCCTAAGGAAGGTGAGTTCCTTAGGAATACAGTCGATTAAAGTATGCAATTATTATCTCCAAAGATTTCAAAGATAGGACTATTAATAAATTGATTATGTTTGGATAATCAAGTGGGATAGATCAAAAGGAGAGACTTATTATCAAAGCCAAATGGAGATGAGTAGGGGATGCTCATGATACTAGGAAGCCTAGTGAGCATTCTAATCTATCATATGATTGGGCTTTATATATTTAAAATTGAGAAGAATTATGTATTTGAGTTGAAACTTTATTAGAAAGCTAGAGCTTATAATCCCACAGTATAAGATTGTGAAAATGTCTAAGAGGTGAGGATTTATGCTTGTAGCCTAAAGATAAATAATAATCTCAGATCCTAAATCTAGGGAGCTTTAGCGAAGGCCAAAGCATGTCCTAAATCTAAGGCAAAAATAGATATATTGTTCACCTCATAAAGAGGGTAAATCACCCGACTGCTGGACTTATAACCGCATGAAGTGGCAGCCAACTTACTCCTCCTATATTTTAAAATCATATGGTCGAGTCATATATTTTGCAAGATAGTTAGGATGTTATTATTTAGAAGAAACTAAAGTCCTTAAACCCACTCTCTAAGAGACTTGAGCATGAGTGGTATGATTAATGACTTAGTCTAATACAAATTTTATCAAAATTTATTTGATTTTGGACTCTTCACTTTGACAAAAGCTGTAAGATTTTATATGTCTAATTGCATGATGAAATAGGGTGATTGGCTAAATCAGAGAGAAAGATGTATTTTTTACCACAAGGGAGACCCTCAAAAGTCAAATCTTCCCCTATTGTGCAAGGATGGAAACCCTCTCTTAGCAAGAGTAAAATAATATGATATGCATGATATTAAGCATACAATATTCAGCTAATGAGTTGTTAAATCTATTAATTATCTTGATTCAATACCTAGACTTTAAATGAGGTTATGAGTTATTTAGAAAATTAGTTATGAGTTATAGTTGGGGTAGAAAAATAAATTTTTTTCTTAAGAGCCTAACTGAATCCAGGACACACATTAAATCATTATATATGAAGAAACTAGAAAAACACATGTAATTTCTATTACACAATATAAACAAATCATCAAAAAATTTATAAACTCAATGTAAAAGAATAATAGGTAGGTGCGGTCAGGTATTGCCATACAACTCGAAAAGGAAAATAAGTATCCAAGCTCTACCCTTATATAACCCAATATATGAAAGAATAATTACAAATTATAAATGAATAAGTGTTATGGGGAGGTCTCCAAGTCTTCATGCTTCCTCTATTTCTTCATTTGATTTACTTCATTTGATTTGGTAGGCTTCTAGGCATCACATGACACCCCAGGATTAAACCTTTTGGCCAATGTTCATCCTTAACCCCCATAACACTTAACCAAATTCCTAATGCACAATTATATTAAAAATAAGAAAAGTATACATGGGTAATTAAGTCCACCCATCCTAATTTAGATTATGCTTAGGGGTTAAGCAATCTATAAAAGAGAGCATTTATATTTATTTTAAGCACCCCTTAAGCACAATCTCATGCATAAAATATAATTAGGTTAATCATGGCCTACCATCCAGTCTACGAAGCATACACCCTAACATCCAGTCTACAATAATACATCACAAAATAAACATACATCAAACTATGCACCACCCAAATATAAAGCTAGAAGTTATGACTTAATCTAATGTGTGTGTATTAAGGCATGTGTGGTATATTCTAACTAGGCTTTAGAGTTGTCATTCTCTAAGTATGAAGGACATTTAATTATAAAGGGTGGTTTCACTTTAAATGGTTTAATTGATTTATAAATTTTTACTTAGTATTTTCTTTTGTTTCATTTGACCTACACAAAATAACTAAGTGTTTTAAAGAGAAGGAAAGAGAGGATCACTCTCTTTTATCCCTACCTTAAGTCAGATCTAAAGCAAATTTGTTAAATAAATTCCTTTTAGTGAATAGCTTTTTACATATTTTAATTAATCCTAAGTTTAGGTTCACTTTTAAATAAACTCATTAAATAAGAAATGCATCTTAAGATTAATCGGAATTAAGTACTATCACATAACACACATTTGTTCATTTGTTTCCATCATATATAGCATGCATATGATTAGTCCTAAACATAACTATACATGCAATTTATATTATAACACACTTAAATGATGAATGTAAGCAAATATACTTAGAATTGATGTTTCATTAAGTTGAATTATTTTGTCATATTAATTTAAAGCTCTATCTAAATTTTTATACAAAAAACATAAGAAAAGAACTCTAAATCATATGACTAATCAACTCAACCACTTGAACAAAATATGGATGTATGTTTTTTTAATAGAAAAAGGGTGTTTTCATTCATTAGCTAAATACACATTCAAATGTATGAAAGTATTAAGCAAATACGTCGCCATTGTTCTACACCATGGGAGTGAGGTAGGAACCTCCTTAGAACTACTTAAAGTCGTGCATCCCTGGAATGTCCAGATCAATATACTCATTATTCTTAAATACATATGGATGTATAAGCAACAATAAGGATAGAAAACCATGCAAAAATAGAGTTTTATTTATTTGATTTATTTGTGTAAATGAATTAAAGCTCTATCCCAATTCTAATGTCAAAATGCATAAGAATAAAATCATACAGGTATGTCGTGATTGTTCCACACCAGGGGAGTGAGGTAGGAACCTCCTTGGGGCTACATAAAGTCGTGCGTCCCTAGGATGTCCAGACTAATATACCCATTAACATTCAAACTTATGCAAATCAACATATGAATGTAAGAAAGAGACTTGTTTGAGTACATTTGAGATTTAATAGTGATATTAGCTACACATATTTCTAATTAAGTCAACACATGGAAATTTGACATAAAGGAAATCATTTTATTTAATTAATTTTTGAAAAAAATGAATGCATGAATCAAGTGACATACAATATTTTAACATGACTGAAAAGAAATAAAGTAACACAAGCATTTAATTTCATTCAATCCAACTAATTCCTAAGGACAATCACATTAAAAAAGCTTATTTAAAATAAACCAAAATTTATTAATGCCATTTTAATTTCATTTTTGATTTGATTTAAGGGATAGGAAAGAGGCTTGCTAATCCTAATCCCATTCCTATATGTGTAAGTTAATTTGACTTAATTGAAAGCAATTAAATCAAGTTTATGGCTTAATTAGGTTGAGATATGAATTAAATCAATTAATTAAACCCTTACCTATATCACTTAAGTTAATTAACTAATTAATGATGAGCCAACATGATATGTAATCATATGAAAAGTAAATTAGCAATGCTCTCAAGGAATGAAAGGGGCTTAATGCAATTGGCTCATGATTAATAGTTAATTAAGCTTAAGGGAGTTAATTAATTGCTTTTATGATTTTCTCACATTGTAAACTAATTATAATTTCATTAAATTTCTTTAGACTATTAAACAACTAAAGAACTACCCAAGGTTGATTAAATAAAGTTAGGAGTGAATTAGATTTTAAATTAATTTGATTAAGCTGTTAATGGGTTAATTAAATCATTTGATTTTAATTTGATTAAGATAATGAAATTAACTTAGGGAAAGAGATCAAGGAAGAGGCCTCAAACCCAATCCCTAAGTCAATTCAAATAATCAAATCAGCTATGAAATAATTAGATTCATTTACTTTTAATTGATTAATTAAGTGGCTAATTAATTATTTAAGCTTTAATTAATTTGAAACAAATGAAGAGGCTTAATGAAATTGTCATAAAGAATAAACTAGAACCATTTGCCTAATACTTTTCACTATTAATAGATGGTAATAAGCTTAATTAATTAATTAATCCACTATTCATTTGCTTAATTATCATTAATTAAGTTAGGAGAATAATTATGGCTTAATCAATCAATTTCTCTAATTAACTATTTAATAAATTCCAAGAGAAATAGGGGAGACAGAGGTCATCCCCGTAAACATCTTTGAAAAGTTTGAAATTAATTAGATAATTACTCAGAGAGTGATTAGGCTAATTTAATTTTTAATTAAACCTTAATCAAGTAGAAATTACTACTTAAAAATAATTAATACTAATTTTCTTGGATTCCTCTCTGAAATACATTTAAAATGAGCCATCATTTATATTTTTTGGATTTTCCTAGGATTAGTTATAAATTTTAGAAGTTTCAGTCTTAAGAAAATGGATTAATTAACCTAATTGAAGCCCTAATCCCATGGTGCAATTGCCGCGCCTACAGGCGCTTTCTCGGTGCAATGAGATAGGCTATTTAAGTAGTCACACTAGGACACTGACCCAGATTGTGATGGATGCACTTTCCCGTGGACCATCCAATCTAAGATTAGATGACCACGATCAAATCCTGAGGTTAAGGATAAAATAGAGAGGATTTAAGCATGATTTGATTAGAACTGTTCGTTTGAATCATGCAGAATGGATGATCCGTGATCTATCCCCTACGAGTGATAGGAGATGGATCCCGTTCACCATGGATCGCTCGATTTGAGCTCACCTGAGCTTGGATCCACTCCAAACTCAACCCACACCTTAACACGAAGGATCCACAAGGATCCAATAGCTAGAATGGTCAAATGCAAGTTTCCTTCACAAAGCTCCAAACTATTTTCATTCAAGGATCAATTTTAATGGCATACCTCACTAGAGCTTGTGACCGGTGGTTCCAATGATTGAGGAAGCTTCATTTGGTAAAGACGAAGCCCTGTTGAGCCGCACAAGCTTTGATTTGAGGTGGTTTGCTCTAGAGGCCAAATGCATCCTATTTGGAGTTCAATCTTGGTCAAACTTCTATCTCTGGTGGCTTGGAAGCTTGGGAAATGATTTGCTTGGCTTTGATTAGGTCCAAGGAAGGTGTGTGCAAGTTTAATTGGAGTTTGGTTGAGGGATGGTTGGATTCAAATCAAGGGAAGCCTCCCCTATTTTGGTTTGATGTAAAACTGAGAAGGGAGAAAATGGGGGAGCTTGGAAGCTTGGGGAAGGGCTGTGGGAGACTCTCCTTCACTCTCTTTAGCTCAAATGAAGTAGAATGGCTTGATTTCTATTCGAATTGAGGGGGTATATCCCTCCAATTGCTGAGGTGGATGGACAGCATTCAATCCTATTTTCTTGTTAACCAGTCACCGTTAGACCACCAGACTTGTCTCCATCTAGTCCACATGGCTCGCTAGGAGTGGAGGAAGCTATGGCAAGAGTCTCCAAGGCTGATATGGGGGAGATCTTATTTTCTTTGTCCATGGGGTGCTCAGTTTGGCTTAAGAGGGGAAGATGTGAATTCTCTTTGGCCTATGGCTGATCCTAACTATTCTAGGGTGGGCTTGAAAGCTTAGGTGTGTGCTCTATATGGCAATGGGATGGCTGCCCAAGTGATGGGAGAGTGGACTTTGCCAAATGGAGAAGGAATCTTATGTGGGGAAGTTTGTCCAATGACTAATTCCTTTGTGTGGGGTCCACTTTGCTTTTGCATTGATTTTGGGCTGACCTAGGGTTAATTTGGGTTGGGTTTGGTCAGCCCTTAGGGTCCCATGGGTTGGTTTTGGGTGCTTTGGCTTCATTTGGTCAAATGGGTTCATGTTGGGTTAGGTTGATCAATTATTCAAATTGGGTCAAACCAAGACTTGGGTTAGGTTCAAATGATGATTTGAAGAGTTTTGGTCCAAGTGGTTTTGATTAATTTGGCTTAGGTTTGATTTTGGCTCACTTAGATTCAAATAGATCAAATGAGCTAAGTTGACCAATTTGACTAAATTGGGTTGGATTAAGTGTTGGTTCATGTTCAATTGGCTAATTGAAATTGATTGTAGGCTTTGGTTTGGTTTAATTTGGGTATGATTTGAATTCTGGCAAATTTGATTTTTTAGGTCAATTTGGGCTAGGTTGGGTCAAGTTGACCAATTGGTCAAATTGGGCTCAATTGTGGCTTTGGTTAAGTTCAATAAGTGATTTAGTATGAACTTGAGCCATTGGTTGTAATCAATTTGGGTTAAATCATGATTTGACCCATTTTGGCTATTTAGGCCAATTTGGGTCAACTTAAGTCAAATGGTCAATTGAGCTTGGTCTAGCTCAATTAAGGGTTTGGCCATGTTCAATCATTGATTATGAATGTGTTTGAATCAATGGTTTCAATCAATTTGGTATATGGTGGATTTGGGCTCATTTGGGTTTTATTTGGGCTAAAGGTTGACTTGGTCAAAGGACCAAGTTGACTTGGTTTGACCCAATTCAAGGTAGTTGATCACCCTAGGATGATTGTTGATCATGGTATGATGTTTGGATGAGCTTGGTTCAATCTAATTTGGGTTGGATTAGAACATGACTCAAAAAGGGTCTTTAGTTTACTTTGGGTCAAGTGGACCTAAATGGGTCAATTGGTTTGGTTTTAGCTTGATTCAAGTTTAGTTAAACTCATATATGAGCCTAGGATTGAAATATAAATTCAACTATAATTAATTTGCACTATGATGGATTTTGGCTCATTTGAAGTTTTCAAGTCAAAAGGGCTAACTTGGGTTTGACTTGAGTTTTGTTTGATAATTATAGTTTGTGTTTATATTTGGATGAGTGATTGAAGGAATGATTGATTCATGAAGAAATCCATGGGTTTTGAATAGATTTAGATATCATTTAGCCAAGTTTGAGAAATTGGCTAAGAAGGATAAAATTGGATATTTTATTTGATTTGGGTTTGGTTTGAGCCATTTGGATTTGTATTTCATTTATATTTTGAATATAAATGAATATATAAATGATTCATGAGAAAATCACTTGAGTTTGGAGTGATTTGGAAGCAAATTTGACCAAGTCTAAGAATGTAGGTCAAAAGAGCTTAAGTAGGGAATTGATTTAGTTTGATTTATTTTTGGTCATTAGAGGGTGGGTTTCATTTATATTTGTGAATATAAATAAAGGAATGATTGATTTACAAAAAAAGAAACCAAGTTTGATTTGGTTTATAGGGAGTTTTGACTAAGCATATGAAGGTGGTTCATATGGCTTCGAAAGGGATTTTGGAATTTGAATTTGATTTTGGGTTTTAGTCATTTGATTTGGAATTTGGGTTGGGATTTGAAGGGTTGAATTGATCTCTTGAGAAAATCAATTGAATTGGGGTTGATTTAAATTTGGTTAAGACTATGTCCATATGATAAAATTAAAGGGCTTTAGGAAAGGCTTTGGAATTTGAATTTGGTCATGGGTTTTAATCATTTGATTTGGAATTGATTTATGATTTGGATTTAAATTTAAGCTTTGGTTTGAGAAAGGAAGCTTAGATTGGATTTAAGGCTATAGGGTAGACAAGTTTTCCTAAATTCCTAAGGCATAACTTGTTCCTATGGCTAACTCTGCTAAGTCTCTAGGCTTAGGTTAAGTATTCACCTAATCACTAGAAGTGTCTTAAGACTAAGGAGCTCTTAGTGTCTACAAGAGTCCTAGATCTATGATGAGGAAGTTGATAACTCACTCCAAAAGTAAGGTCAACACTCACAATATCAGGAACTACAACCTAATGGACTGGGTTCGGTAGTGAGTCATAAAAAAACCATGTCCCTTTTTTAATATGCCTCACTAATAATGCCCAATGTTGATTATTGATAATTAAAATTAAGATTAAATCAACCCTTGAAACACTGGCAGCATTAACATACTGTATGAACATTTTTGACAAGCCATATTGGGCATAACTCTGCAAGAATTCAAATAAAAGTTAAATTAACTAGTTTATAACTAACAAAAAATTGGAAGGCATCTTATAACCAAATCATCCTTGCTTGAACTCACCCAGTGTAGACATGAGATATACAAATATGGACATATAACCCAGGACATAGGAATCAATATGTGCATCAGATGAGTACTGATATGTCAGTAATTCATCAATTTGTCCTCGACAATAATGATATTTTCGACCAAGAAAACATAATCACTCTTGTATGTGAGCAGCATGGTCATGTGAATAATCTAAATTAAAGGGAAATTTTATGAAAACTAAATTGAATATATTAAGCAATGACATACTTGTCCTTAAATCGAGCGCAAGATGTGTCAATGAACTCCAACATTTGCTTGGGTAGAATATCTCTTGATGAGAATTTAATAGTCTTCTGTGCCTCAGCTGTGTACAAGAAATCACATCTTATAAGAGTTGTATTCAATATGATTTAAAGTAGAACAATGAGTAAATTGAAGAATACCATATCCTTTAGTTCCTCAACCACCATTTAGTTCCTCAAAGAGTTACATTAGTTAGCTTCAATATATAACACAATATAAATAAAAAAAATGTAGCACATACCATCAAAAGAGTGATAAAGTCATTAATGTACCCGAGTGCCTTTTGCATTAAGATTTTTGATGTAATCACATCAAATTGTGAAACCAGGAAACTCCATATGGGTTTCGGCCAGTTGTAATCAGCAACTTTCTTTATATGGTCAACGTAGGAGATTAGGTCCGACGCCACTCTATAATTATGATACATAAAAAATAGATTTAAAATAAAAAATTGTACGTACAACTACACAAACTATGCTGAGCTCAACAGATAATCCACGTTGTCAATTTTATTCTTAAAATCTATTGAATTGGACTTTGACAGCGGGGATTTCTTCCATGTGACCTTCTCTCCTCTGTTTGACATCCCTATTATTAATGCAACTTCATCTAGTGTGAAAGGAAGGTAGTGGCCACCAACATAGAGAGCCTATTTTTTATATTCTAGTAGGACATAATTGAAGTGATAGCAGTCAAATCTTGTTGAATGGCAGTCATTTTAATAAATTGATGAATATGTAGCCTTCTTAAAATTACAACTACTTCCTCAATAAAGCATTCTAAAATGGAATCAAGCAATGCTCTGATGGTGGATCACCTGCATATGAAAGTTATTCATTTCTCAGACATTTTAAGCTTCAAATGAAAAGTGAACTAATGAGAACATTACAACCAGATTGGAAGTCCCCTAGTGCACTAAAAGTTAAAAAGAAGGGTGCACACTCTAGAGTGTATAGATGTTTACCTCACTTTTGGAGTGAGTTCTCAATCTCCTCCTCATAGATTTAGGACTCTTATAGACACTAAGAGCTCCTTAGTCTTAAGACACTTCTACTAATTTGGCGAACACTTAACCTAAGCCTAGAGACTTAGAAGGGTCAGTTATAGGGGCAGGTTATGCCTTAGGGATTTAGGGAGACTTGCCCATCCGATGGCCTAAACCCAACCTATGTATACCTTCTCAAACCAAACCCCAATTTCAAATTCAAAATCAAATTTCCAAAATTTACAATAAATCCCACAATCAAATCCAAACTCAAAACTCTTCCTAAGCCTTATGATTGAATTCCATGGACTTAGCCTTAGCCAAATCCAATTAAATTCAAATTCAATTGATTTTCTCCAAGATCAATTCAATTCCTCAATCATTTATCAAATTGAAGTCTAAATTCAATTCTAAATGATTGGAACCCAAGATCAAATATAAGCTCAAAATCCCTTCTAAGCCATGTGATCCACTTTCATAAGCTTAGCCAAAATCTCATTCAAATCAAGTCAAATTCAATTGTTTTTCTCATAAATCAATTATTACATCAATTATATTCACAAATATAAACTAAATCTACATTCAAATGATCAAAATTAAATCAAACTAAATCAAGTCAAGTCAAGACCCTTCCTAAGCCTTATGGACCTACGTCCATAAGCTTAGCCAAAATTTAACCCAAATAAACCCAAAATTAATTAATTTTCTCATGAATTAGTCATATATTCAATCATATTCATAAATATAAATGAAATATACATTTAAATGACCAAAACTAAATCCAAAATCAAATCAAATCCCAATATAAACCCTTTGAGCTAATTCCTTAGACTTAGCCTAATCCTATATAAATCAAGCCAAAATCAATGGATCTTCTCTTAAATCAATCATTCCTTCAATCATCTATCCAATTATAAATGAAATCTACAATCATCAAGCCAAATTAAAATCAATTCAAGTCAAGCCCAACTTAGCCATTTTGTCTTGAAAATTCCAAATGAACCAAAACTTATCATAGCCCAAATTGATTGCAGTTGAATTTATATTTTGATCCTAAACTCATATATAAATTCAACTAAACATTAATCAAACCAAAACCAAGCCAATTAACCCATTTAGATTCACTTGACTCAAAGTGACCTAAAAAAACCCATTTGAACTAAGTTCTAATTCAACCTAAATTGGATTGA
Source organism: Cymbidium sinense (assembly GCA_021442155.1). Lineage (NCBI taxonomy): Eukaryota > Viridiplantae > Streptophyta > Magnoliopsida > Asparagales > Orchidaceae > Cymbidium > Cymbidium sinense. The sequence continues at coordinate 91,747,657 of CM038217.1, forward strand.
ACCAAGCCCATCCAAACCTCATACCATGACCATTGATCACCCTATGATGATTAATTGCCTTAAATTAGGTCAAACCAAGCCAACTTGGTCATTTGACCAAGTTAATCCTTTAACCCATATGAACCTAAACTAGCTAAAACTTGCCCTACACTAAATCAATTGAAACCATTGATTCACATCAACTCATGATCAATGATTGAACATGACTTGACCATCAATTGAGCCAAATGAACCTAATTGGCCATTTGACCCAAGTTGGCCCAAGTTGACCTAAAAGGTCAAAATAAGTCAAATCATGATCCAACCCAAATTGATTGCAACCAATAGCTCAAGATAATTCCAAATTGATATTGAACTTGACCAAAGCCATAATTGAACCCAATTTGATCAATTGGTCAACCCAACCCATTTAGCCCAAATTGACCTAAGGGGTCAAATTGGCCTAAATTCAAATCAAATCCAAATTGATTCAAACCAAAGCCTGTAATCCTATCCAATTGACCAATTAAACTTAAACCAACACCTAACCCAAGCCAATTTAATCAATTTGGCAAATTGGTCAACTTTTGATGAGCTTGATTGATTGAAAACTTGAACCTAAGCTTTGGTTCCCAATTTGATCAATTGGTCAACCTAATCCAACATAGCCCAATTTGACCTATAAGGGTCAAATTGAGCCAAACACCTTTGAACCAACCGATGGTACCTTGGGAGCTGACCTAACCCGACCCAAACTCACTTAGGATCAACCCAAACCCAATTGGAAGCAAACCCAAGCCAAATCTCCCTTGGATATGCCTCCCTACATGGGGTTTTGCTAAAATTGGCAAAGATCACTTTTCTATCACTCATGGCAGCCATCAAGCACCCACTTTGGGGTCTAACCTAGCCACCTAGCCCACTCTAAGTGGGCTAGGCTTGCTATGAACCAAAAGGAGGTGAGTTAACTCACCTCACTCACAAATCAAAACCCATTGGATCTAAGCTTGAGGGTTGCTTCCTTGAGTGACCTCCCAAGTCTTCCACCAATCCAATCGAGCCATGTGGAGGTGACACTGACCTCTCTGGTGCTCTGGCGATGGCTGACCGGCTGAAATCGAGGAGCTCGATCCGTCCATCCATCATAGTGAATTGAGGGATATACCCCCTTCATTTTTACTCGAATTCAACACACACACCCTCAGAATTACCCTAGCGCCCGAAATGAAGCTCCCCAAGCCTCCATAGAGCACTCTGAGCTTCCCAAAAACTCAAATTTCACTATTTTGAAATATGGCACTCATTTCTCCATCCATACTCCACCAATCCTCAACCAAATTTAAATTCCTCTTGCACACACCATCCCTGTACCTCGTCAAAGCCAAACGAATCCTTCCTAAGGCTCTACGATCGCTAGAGCTAGGAGTTCGATCACCACCAAGCTCTAAATTGATGTAATTTGGTCTTCTAAGTGAACCACTTAGAATAAATTCAATTTCTACTCAACAGGGCTTCCTCTCAACCAGACAAAGCTTCCTCAAGCATGTGAGCCATCGGTCATAGGTCTAGTGAGGTAATGTCATTAAAACATAGCTCTTGTCAAAAATTTTATAGCTTTTTGAAGAAAATGTGAATGATGCATGATATTGACTGTTGGATCCCCTCTGATCATTATCGTGAAGGTGTGGGATCTATTTGGAGTGGATCCAAGCTCGGGCGAGCTCAGATTATGCAGGCAATGGTGGACGGTTTCCATCTCTCATCCCTAGTAGGAAGATAGATCGCGCATTCTGCTCTGTGTGATAGAAATGGATGGCTATGATTAGATCCATTAGATCATCTCATTTAATCATTTATTAACTGTGGGATTAATTATGGTTGTTCGATCTTAGATGGATGCACATGAAAGATAGATCCGGTGACTCATTTGATGGCGATAACTTAAATATACAATCCCATGGTGCCACGTAGAAAGCACGTCACATTAGCGCACCATGTGTCGTCGATGGGACTAGGATTAATTAAGGCTAATTAATTTAAATTTAAGGTTGAAACTTATAAAATCATAATAAATCATAGAAAAATCTAAAAATATACAAATAAATGCTCATTTTAAAGATATTTCAGAGAGGAGTCCATTAAAATTGTCCTTAATTGATTTTGAATAGTAATTTGAGCTTAATTAGGATTTAATTAAAAAATTAATCTCCCTAATTACTCCCTATTTAATTAATTAATTAACCCCAAACTTCTTGAGATTGTTTAAGGGGATGATCTCTATCTCTCCTAATTTTCTTGAAATTTATTGATTAATTAATTAGGAAAATTAGTTGATTAGGCCCTAATTATCTTCTTAACTTAATTAAAAGTTAATTAAGCATGTGAATAGTAATTAATTAATTAATTGGGCTTCTTAATCACTGCCTAACAGTGAGGGGCATATGAAATTGGGTAGGGACCTCTTTCCTAATCCCTTTTCCCTAAGTTCTTCTCACTTTTCAAAGAAACATTAAGTAAAAGTTAATTAACTAATTAATTACTTAATTAGTTAAACTAAACTTCAAATCACATTATATTTTGGTTAATTAAGTGAGGGGACTCATGAAATTGGGTTGGGACCTCTTTCCCAATCCATTCCTTAAATCCATTTCATTTGGAGGATAATTAATCAATTTGGCAAATTAAGTAAGAGAAATTGATAAATTAATTAATGATTTCATTAATCAAATTAAAATTATAATCATATCTAATCTTCCTTAATTAATTCATGGGTAGATCTTTAGGTGTTTAATAGCCTAAAGAAAGTTAATGAAATTATGATTTACCCATATGTGTGGGAAATCATAAAAGTAATTAATTAAGCTCCTTAATCTAATTAACCAATAATTGTGAGCTAATTGTATTAGGACCTTTCATTTCATAGGATCATTGTTAATTTACTTTTCAATTCATTTTCATATCCTGTTAACTCATAATTATGAGGATAATTACTTTAAGACAACATAGGTAAGGGTTAATTAATGAACTTAATACATATTAAAACTTAATTAATCTGTAAAATCAACTTAATCATGTCTTATTAAACCAAATTAGATTACACACAGGGGGATATGTTAGGATTAGCAAACTCCTTCTTACATTCCTTAAGTCAAATTAAACATGAAATAAAAAAATGACATTAAAGAACTTTTGTTTATTTTAAAATAGTTTTATTTGGTATGTTTGCCCTTAGAAATTAATTTGATTGAATGAAATCATATGTTTATGTTTGGTTATTTATTTTCAATCATGTTAAATGTTGCATGTCATTTGATTCATACATCCATCTCTTTTCAAAAGTAATTAAATCAAATAGTTTTTCTTTATGCTAATCTTGCATATGTTGTGTTTTTTATAAACATATAGGATATGCATGTGATTATACCTTAAGTGTTTGAAGTGAAGTCTCTTTCCTTTATTCACATGTTGATTTACATAAGCATGAATGTAACGGGTATATAGCTTGGACATCCAGGAATACGAGGCTTTAAGTAGCCCCAAGGAGGTCATTCAATTATCTCACTTTCCTAGTTTAAACAATGACACATACTCATTTGATTTCACTCTTATGTATCTTTTACATAAGAATTTAGATAGAGCTTTAAATCATATACTTAAATAATTCCATTAAAAAAAACAATCTTTGCATGATTTTCATCTTCTTAATTATAAATGCATGTGTATGTGCTTAAGAAAATTGGGCATATAGTTTGGACCTCTCGGAGATACGAGGCTTTAAGAAGCCCCAAGGAGGTCATTTGATTACCTTACTTCCCTGGTTAACAAAGGCACGTACTTGTTTATGTCTTTTATACATATATGTGTGCGTACTTGATTAGAAGATGATAATCCTCTTTGCTATCTAAAAATACATGCATTCACAATTGCCTAGTCATTGGATTAACTAATCATGTAACTTGGAGTTTGCTTTCTTATATTCTTACACTCAAATTTACATATGATTGAATGTAATGGTATATAGTTTGGACATCCAGGGAGCACGAGGCTTTAGCTAGCTCCAAGGAGATCATTTGATTACCTCACTTCTCTAGTTAACAATGATATATATCTATTTAATTTCATCCCTGTGTATTTTTGTGTGAGAATTTAGATTGAGCTTTAAATTAATATGATTAAATAATTCAATCACATTAAAAAATATAAATTTCAAAAATACACACATACATTCATTAATATGTATGCCAAACATGTATTATATGTATAGATACACTTAGGATTAAATCATATGCATGATATTCATGATGGAAAGGAATGATTTGGCATATGTCATGTGTTAGTAATTCAATTCAATTAATCTTAAGATGACTTACATGTTAAATAGAGTTATTTAAGGTAAACTTAAACTTAGGATTAATTAAAATATGTAGTAAGCCATTCACTAAAGAGAACTAAATCAAATTAACATGCTTTAGAAAGTGACTTAAGGTAGGGATGGAAAAAATAATCTTTTTTTCTCTCTTTATAATGCTTAGTTGCTAAGTGTAATCCTGTGAAATAAAAGAAAACATAAATGAAAATTCTTAGATCGATTAAATAACTTCAAGTGAAATCACCCATTTATATTAAATGAAAGTCTTCTATACTTAGAAAATCATAACACTAATTCTTAGTTAAGACATACCTCACAAACCTTAACACACATATTAGAGTTAAGTCACCACTTCTAGCTTTATGTTAAGATGGTGCATGGTATGATGTATATTTTGTTTTGTGATGTATTATTTTAGACTAGATGCTAGGGTGCATATTCTATAGATTGGATGTTAGGTCGATATTAGCCTAATCATGTTTTTTGCATGGGATTGTGCTTAAGGGGTGCTTAAAAATAAATATAAATGCTCTCTTTGCAGGTTACTTAAACCCCTAAGCATAATCCAAGTTATGACATGTGGGCTTGGTTACCCAAGGTGCTAAGTCCAAATTATAAATATAATTATTTGAGTTGTATGTATATTTAGCTAACACTTATTTTGCAGGTGTAGTTAGATCTACTTTTCCTATTTTTAATGTAATTTTGCATTTGAAATTAAGATTAGTGTTATGGAGGATAAGGATGAGCATTGGTTAAAAGGCTTTGTCTTGGGAGGCCTTGTGATGCCTTTGAAGTGGAGTAAACCAAATCAAATGGTGATACGAAGATCAAGACATGAAGAATGAAGAATAAAGACCTCCCCATAGCATTCATTCATTATAATTGTAATTATTCTTTATAATTCTAGGTTGTATAAGGGTAGTGTTCGACTACCCATATTTTCCTTTCGAGTTGTATGGTAGTACCTGACCGCACCAGGCTCTTATTCTTTTGCTGTAGTTTATAAAAAAGTTTGATGTTATGTTTATATTGCGCATTAGAATTGACATGTCTTTCATAGTTTCTTATGATTGATGCTTTAATTTGTAGCCTAGATGCGATTAGGCTCTTAGAATAAAATAAATTTTCTATCCAACAATAACTCATAACTAAAGTCTTCTACAACTCATAACCTCACCATAAAGATTAGGCTATAAATAAGATAATTAAAAAATTTAGTAACTCCTTAGCTGAATGTTCTATGTTTCACATCATGCATGCATCTTGAATCACTCTTGCAAAATGAGAGCCTCCATCCTTACACGCATAGGGACCGCTTGACCTGCGAGAGAAACCCCTACTGATGGAGCTTCACCCTCTTTCTCTTTTGATTTGGCCAACAACTTTACTTCATCATGCATTTAGGCATATAAAAATTTTAAAGCCTTTATTAAAATGATGTGTCAAAAATCAAATAAAATTTGAAAAGATTTATATTTGTAGATTAAGTAGTTACTCATGCCACTCATGCTCTAGTCTCTTAGGAAGTAGGTTTAATGACTTTAGTCTCTTTCTAAATTAATAACAGTCCAACCATTTTGCAATTTCATATGACCATACCACATGATTTTAAAATCGTAGGAGGAGTTAGCTAGCTACCACTCTAGGTAGTTATAAGTCCAACAGTCAAGTGGTTTACTCTTTCTTATGGAGGTAAACTTTATACCCATCTTCGCTTAGATTTAGGTCATGCTATAACTCTTATTAAAGCTCCCTAGATTTAGGATCCGAGGTAGCTATTTCCCTCAGCTATAAGCATAAATTCTCACCTCTTAGGCATTTCCACAACCTTGTGTTGGCAGGTTATAAGCCCTAGTAATCTAATAAAATTTTAACTCAAATAAAATAAATCTCTTCAACTTCAAATATGTAAAGCCCAATTATATGATAGATTGGAATGCTCACTAGGCTTCCTAGTATCATGAGCATTCCCTACTCATCCCCTTTGGCTTCCAAAATTATGTCTTCTCCATGATCTTTTCCATTTGATTTTCTAAACATAACCAATCATTTGATAGTCTTAACTTTGAAATCTTTGAAGATAATAATTGCCTACTTTAATTGAGAGTTTTCCTAAGGAATTCACCTTCCTTAAGATGTAATTAACTTTGGAGGCTTGCCCCTATAGGGAACTTTAGAATCCAGTTTAATATAAACAATGCATTATTCATCCATGTAATGCAGTTAAAAAATCTCTGGTACCTTCGAAGACCCATCATGTCATAGGAGTTCTTATTAGGTGATTAGATCTATTGAAGGGTGATATCTCTATCTTTTGAGATAGTACATCATACATCAATGGCATACCTGATCACTTTAATAAGTATCTTTTATGATCTGAGTGGTGTCCCCCTATACACATCCAAAAATAAACACCACAACAGAGTGTACACTCTAGAAAAATGGAAAACAAAATTCTCAATCCCTGTTGAAAGACATTCCACACATCACATAAAATCATTGAGAACCATAATTGGAAGATCACCATCATTCAGATTTAAAAAACAAGGGTGTACACTCTAGAGTGTACAGATTGAATAAATGAAAAAATGCTCCAAAATCACCCAAATTCATGGAAAGAACTCAAAGCAGCTTATAATAACATGTAAAAATGATATAAGAAGTCCTTCGATGGCTTAAAATTAAAAAAGAGGGTGTACACCTCAGAGTGTACACTCTGGAAAACTGAAAAAAAAATCTTAATCTCTGTTGAAAGGCACTCCATACAACATATAAGATCATTGAGAATCATAATTGAAAGACCACCATCACTCAAATTTAAGGAATAGGGGTGTATCTCCAGAGTGTACACATGAAAAATTTCTCCAAAATCACCCAAATCCCTCTGAAAAGAACTCAACCCAGCTTATAATAGTATGTAGAAAGGATATAAGAAGTCCCCTAGTGGCTTAAAATTAAAAAAAGATGGTGTACACTCTAGAGTGTACAGACTGTACACTCCAAGAGTGTACATATTCTACACTCTAGAAAACTGATAAAAATAATACTCAAATCATGTTGAAAGACATTCCATACATCATATAATACCATTAAGATCCATAATTGGATGTCCCCAAAGTGGTTTAAAATTAAAAAAAATAGTGTACACTCTAGAGTGTACATAGTGTACACATGAAAAACTACTCCAAAATCAACCAAATCCTCCTGAAAAGAACTCAAAGCAGCTTATAATAGCTTATAAAAATGATATAAGTCCCACAATGCTTTGAATTTAAAAGAAAGAGTGAATACTTGAGAGTGTACAGAGTGTACACATGAAAAACTGTCCAAAATCACCCAAATCTTCTTGGAAAGAATTCAAAGCAACTTATAATAGTATGTAAAAAGGACATAGGAAGTCCCCCAGTAGTTTAAAATTAAAAAAAGGTGTACACAGAGAAAAATACTCTAAAATCACACAAATCATCATAGAAATAACTCGAAGTAGCTTATAATAGTATGTAGAAAGGATATAAGAAGTCCATAGTGGTTTAAAATTAAAAAGAAGGTGTACACTCTAGAGTGTACAGAGTGTACACATGGAAAACTGCTCCAAAATCACCCAAATCCTCATGAAAAGAACTCAAAGTAGCTTATAATATTATGTAAAAAGGATATAGGAAGTCCTCATGTGCTTTAAAATTTAAAAAAGTATGTGCACTCCAGAGTGTACAGAGTGTACAATCTGAAAAATTGACAAAAAGACCTTAATTCCTGTTGAAAGGCATTCCATATAATATATAATATCATTGAGATCCATAATAGGAAGTCCCATAGTGGTTTAAATTTTTTTTAAAAAAGGCATACACTATAGAGTGTATAGAGTGTATACATGAAAAACTACTCTAAAATTACTCAAATCCTCCTAGGAATAACTCAAAGCAGCTTATAATAGCATGTTGAAAGGATATAGGAAGTCCCAGCTTTAAAATTAAAAAAAAGGTGTAGACATGAAAAACTGCTCCAAGATCACCCAAATTCTTCTGGAAAGAACTCAAAATAGCTTATAATAACATGTGGAAAGGAAATAGGAAGTCTCACAGTAGTTTTAAATTTTTTAAAAATGGTATACACTCTAGAGTGTACATAGTGTACACATGAAAAACTGCTCCAAAATCACCCAAATTCTCCTAAAAAAAACTTAAAGCAGCTTATGATAGCATGTAGAAAAAATATATGAAGCCCCCCAGTGATTTAAAATTTTTAAAAAAGGTGTACGCTCCAGAGTGTACACCACAAGGACAGTTAGCAAATAGCCCAAATCTCATAAATCTTAATACATTGGCGTATAAACATAAAATAACCCTAAACAATCTTGACTGTACTAAATGTACTGAGCTAAAGGCTCTAAACTTGAAAAGAGTATAAAATAATACTTTACGTGGTCATATTTGATAGTTTGGGAGAGTTGGCAACAATCATAACAAATGTGAAAATCCTAAAATCTCTAAAGTTCAAGAATGTACGAAATAATACCTCATGGAGTCATTTTGACAGAGAAGATGAGATAATACCTCAAATTTTAATGTTTAAGATTTAGCACAACTATGGAGGAAGGTCGGATGCTCGCTCTAATGCATGCCGGGAGGGAGTTGAGTACAATTTATGCACGGATGAACACAGCTCAAAAATGAAAATACTTAAATTTATCCCGCGCTCAGAATTTCAAACGATATCTAGCATGTGCAATCGCGTTGTTTTAAGGGGTTGGGTCGGGTCCCGGTCATGTTAACGGCATCCGTTCCTTCCGTTATCGTGTGGTAAAGTCAAAACCAATATTTTTATCTTGGACACGTGTCGAGTTCCGATTTCGTCTGGATGCAGAGCTGCATTCGACCTCCACACATAATCTTTTCTCCAACTGTGATTGCTGCACTAGCAAAAAAATTCATTCTTAAGCATTGAAGAGAAAAGTAATTAAGAACAATACAATAGAACACGATTCATTCATTTCTATCCAGTCAACTATTTTGTTTTTTGTATCATAGACTTTGGATCATTCTCACATATATATACATATATAATTACTAAATTTTTACATACTTAATACTTAAATTTTTAATATTATATCAAACATATTCTTATCACAAACATTTTTCAAAATAACATTTTAATACCTAGATTTTGATGTGATTATGATACTAAAGTAGTATATATCTAACTATAAAATTTTAGGTTTGTACATGCAAAGATAAAAGAATTGTATATTATATATATATTTCTAAATTTTTTTAAAATACTTTTCAAACACAATTTGGCAAGACTAACAACCTTATGTTATATAAAATATTATTTTATTATATTGTGATAGATGATAAAAAATATAACTTCACTTAGTATAACATATAACAAAAAAATGGTTCAAATTTTGGTATTGAATATTAAATATATATTAAAATTTATAAGACAATTATATATATTTAATCCAAAATTTCACTATTTATAGAACTAACATTTTCATATATCGATTTTTTTAATTTTCACCTAAATACTTAAATTCACAAAAAAATTCTAAGTTGTATTTTTTATGTTTTTGATATTAATGATTTGACGATAACACATAAATATAATAATTTAATAATATAAATTAATATAATTGTTAATTTTATAAATAAATTTTTTATTATTATTTATCATGAATTCTTTATAAATTTATTTGAGATTAACTACAAGATATAAATTCATTTATTTGTAGTCTATGTTAACTTAAAAATTGAACACAATATCCTAAATAAATGTTTTCATGACATGCCCCTGGGTGTTAATAAAAAAGAGATGGGTGTGGAGAACCATATTATACAAGAAAAAAACAAAATTCAAAATTACTTTTATAAAACATGCATAAAAAAAACTATAAAAGAAAGTGAATTATCTAATAACTCAGCTCTTTGAACCAAAAAAATTATACTAGAATGAAGCTCTTGATGTTCTCTCTTGTTAATTGGATCTCCATCTCTTTGTTCTCTGCAGCATCAAGCAATATATCAAGCAAGTCCTTGTGGCTGTCTCCACCCTCACATGGGCTTCAATCATAAATTTCAATCATGGATTTCAATCATGTGGCATTGATTTGAGTTTGGAAGAAAATCAATTAAGTTGGAATTGATTTAAGTTTGAAGTTGATTTGATTTGGAGTTCGACATGAAGGAAGACAGTGAGGAATGTGGTTCAAGTTGTAGGGTAGGAAAATTTTCCTAACACCCCTGTTGACCTCATTTTTAGGATGAGCTCTCAACCCCTCCATCTTAGACATAAAACTTTTCTTAGACTTTAAGAGTTCCTTAGTCTTAAAAGACATCTAGTGATTAGGTGGACACTCCAACATAGCCCTAGAGACTTAGAAGATTTAGCCATAGGAATAAGTCATGCCTTACGGGTGTTAGGAAAACTTTCTACCCTTAGCTTAAACAATTCCTCACCTTCCTTCTTTCAAGTCAAACTCCAAATCAATTCTATTTGATTTTCACCAAACTCAAATCAATTCCATGATTCAATACCATGATTGAACTCCATGATTGAAATCTATGATTGAAACCCATGATCAAAATCCATCAAAAATTCCTAAGTCCAAATTTTGCCTAAGTCCTTAAACCTCCCTTAAGGACTTAACCAAAATTATGATCTAAACCTATTCAATTCTTTGATATTTTCTCACGATCCATTTATATTCACATATATAAATTAAATATAAATTCAAACCTATCAAATCAAATTCAAAATTCCAAATCAATTCATGAAATTGTTCTTAAAACCTTTAAATTCTCTTTAATGGATTTAACTAAATCTAGATCAAACCTATTCAAACCCTTGGGATTTTCTCAAAACTTATTTATATTCTTATATATAAATTAAATATAAATATAAATCAATCCAATCCAACTCAAAAATAAAATTTCAGTTTAAAAATTCCCTTAAAGCCTCTAAATTCTCTTTAATGGATTTAACCCAAGCTTTGATCAAACCTATTCAAACTCATGGGATTTTCTCAAAACTTATTTATATCCTCGTTTATGTTCTCATATATAAATAAAATATAAATATACATCAATCCAATCTAATTCAAAAATTAAATTTCAATTAAAATTTTCTTTAAATTCTTTAAATTCCCTTTAATGGATTTAACCCAAATCATGATTAAACCACTTCAAATCCTTGAAATTTTCTCATGATCTATTTATATCCTCATTTATATTCACATATATAAATGAAATATAAATTCAAATAATCAAAACCAATTCCAAAAAATGAAACTCAAATCCACTCAAAATCCAATCTAAGCCTTTCAAGTCAAAATCTTGAATTTAGCCAAATCAATTCCAAATCAAGCCAAATCCTTGATTTTCTCTCATGGTTCAATCAACCCTAAAATCATGAACTCATATATAAATCCGAACTTCAATCACTCAATCAAAACCCAAGTCAAAAAAATCAAACCGAAAACCCCTTCATATTCATCTTTTGAATATGAAATTTTCAAATCGATCAAAACCCATTTGACTTCAAACCACTTGTAAATGGATCTATATTTCAATCATGAGTCTATATACAAGATCAACCAACTTCAAATCAAGCTTTGACCAGGCCATTTGACCCACTTAGGCTCACTTGACCCAAACTGACCTAAAGTACCCTTTTGAGCCAACTTTTGATCCTAACTAAATTGGATTGAACTAAGCTCATATATCCCTCTCATCATGATCAACAATCATCACAGGATGATCAATCAATCAAATTGGGTCAAACCAAGTCAAACCTAAGGGTTGACCAAGTCAACACTTAAACCAAAATGAAACCTAAAATAGCCAAATTCTACCATAGCCCAAATTGATTGAAACCATTGATCTAAGTTCACTCATGACCCATGTTTGAACTTGACCAAGCTAACATTTGAGCCTAAGATAGCCCAATTGGCCCACTTGACCCAAGTTGACCCATTTTGACCTAAAGGGTCAAAATGTGTCAAAACTTGATCTAAGCCAAATTGATTGAAACCAATGGGTCCATCCCAAATCACTTGTGAACTTGACCAAAGCCTCAATTGGCCCAGACCCAACTGTGATTGACCTTAGACCCAACATGACCTAAAGGAGTCATGTTAAGCCAAAATTGAACTTAACCCAAATTGATTGGAAACAAAGAAAAAAATCCACTCCATATGACTAACCTAACCTAACCTACCCTTGAACTACCTCAAATAGGTCAAATGGGTCAAATAGGTCAAGTTGACCTATTTGACCTAAATGAACTCATATGAGCCAAAACTAAATATATACCAAATTGAATCAAACCAAAGCCACCAAAATATTTCAAATGGTCATATGAACTTGACCCAATCCTTGATTTGACCCAATTTGACCTATTGGTTAACTTGACCTAAGTTGACCTAAATGGGTCAACATGAGCCAAACCCCATCAAATGGATTCCAAATCCAATGAAACTTGGCCAAACCTAGTTTCTCCACACACGCAACATATCCAAAGTGGAAAAATAACAAAATTATCATCCTACCCCAAGGCCATAGAATAAATTTTGGCCTAACCCATGAGTAATTTGGCCATACCCTCTTCATAATGTCTTGAGGCTTTCCTAAAAGCTCAAGGGGACTTAGTGATGAGTGGTGCACCCAACCCAATGAGTTTGGGTCAGCCCATTTGGTCCCTAGACTAAACCTAACCCCCTAGCTTAAAATTGAATTTTCAAACTCCATCTTAAGCTTAAATTAAGGCACATGGGAGGTTGGAAATCCACTCTTTGGATTAAATCAACCATGTGCATACACAAAATAGATCAAACAGCCTTCCCAATTTCATCAATTAGATTGCAAGAGCATTGTCGGTTGTCCGATCCTTCAAGGGGGAGATATACTCCACCTAATTCACTTCTCTTTTCATTCACTCAAGGTCAATTGAAGAATAGGAAGCCAGAGGATCCATTGGAGATTGATCCTAAGCCTCTTAGAGCTCTTCCCATTTTCTATTTCTTAGTTTTGCACAGTGCAAAAACAGGGGAGGTAGAGTGAATTACCAACTTCCTCCACACTTGATCTCCTTCCAATTGCTCTTGTATACTTCATCTAAAAGCTAAGTCGTGTGCACCTAAGCTTCTATTGGAGTTCCCACAGCAAGAAAGGATCAAATTGGATCAAATTCAAAGCTTAAGCAATGAGGAGTTGGTCCATACATTGATCCACTAAACCTCAAGTGCTCCAAACTTCAATAAGGCTTTGTCTCAACCAGACGAAGCTTCTCCAATGGAATCGAGCATCGGTGATCACCTCCGATGAGGTATGGAATTTTTTGATCACTAAACTTAATGTGGTGTGGAGCTTTGTTAAAGAAACTTTCACCCCATCAATTTTTGACTGTTGGATTTGCCGCTCTCTATCTTTAGATGGTGTGGGTTAAATTTGGTTTGATTCCATGCTGGATCTAGCTTGGGTCTTCCCCTTGATCATGAATGATCTCTGTTGACAAAGGGAAGAACTTGGATCATCTCATCCATTCACGCATTTTAGATGGACAGCTGAGATTATTCAGCATGTTTAGATATATATTTATCCTTTTTAAACTGCGAGAGAATCCTTAGCCGTCTGATCTTTGCTCGGATGGAAGAGAATTATAGCACGTGCACCGCCACCACCGTTTGTGAGGTGACAACTTAAGTCACCCCCTCATGGTGCGATGCATGTAAAGTGCGCTGACCGCCGCTGCCACGCATCACGCCATGAGCTAGGGATTAGCCAGGGATTAGTTAAGTGCTTTAATTAATTTATAATATTTTAAAATTAACTTTGATGAGTTTTGAATTATAATTTTCTCTAAATTTAGGTTTTATTGGAAAGTATATTTTGCTAATTACTCTTTGATTAGGCCTCTGATTAATCCCAAATTTCTTGGGTAAGTTTAGGGGATGACCTCTATGTCCCCTAATTTTCTTAAGATTATTGAAGGCTTGAATAGAGTGATTAAATATAGTTTTCTTAATTACCCTTCTCATGTAATCAAGCATAATTAGGGTATGAGTAGTGGTTTTACCCTATGATTAGGGTTGATTAAGGTCAGATTCAGTAAGTAAGAGATTTATGGAATAATTTTGGAGCATTTCCCCTAAGCTATTCCCTAAACCCCTACTTCTCTCCTTAATCTCCTCTTAATTAAGGATTAATTCATTAATTATCCCCTTAATCAATTTCTAAACAATTCTAAAAAGTTCCAGAACTTAATTAATCTACCTTGGGTAGATTTTTAGGTGTTTAATAGCCTAAGTTCAATTAAGGAAATCAAAACTCCATTCATAAGTGTGAAAGGATGTTTTGAAATTACTTAAGCTAAATCCCTTAGCTTAATTAACTATTAATTGTGAGCCAAATTGCATTAGGCCTCTTCATTATTAGGTGCATTACAAATTTAAATTTCTTGTGGGTTTTATGTCATCTCATTGGCTCATAAATATTTAGTTAATTCTTCTAAGGTGGCGTAGGTAAGGGTTAATTAAGCTACTTAATTAAGCTAACTTATATATACATCTTTCACCTTCTTTGGTATCTAATATATTGTATAAATCATTAAAAGCTAAATTTTTTGCATCATGTACTGCTTTCTTAGAATCTCTGCCACTTTATATCTTTTCCAATTCTCCAAGTTTTTACATCTAAACTAAGTCTTATAACAATGCTTCTTATTTTTTATCTTTTCTTGCACACTCTGACTCCACGACCAACTATTTTTATTAAAAGAAGCATTTCCTTTTGATTCTCCAAGCACATTTTTAGCAACTTGCTTAATTTTACTTGCTACTCTTTCCAACATAACATTAGCTTCTTTATGAACATCCCAAATTCTAAGCTCTTATAGCTTGCTCTTAAAAATATTTTTATTTGTGTTCTTTAAGTGTCCCCATCTAATCCTAGGACAATAATTTGATTTATCCAAAATTTGTCCAGAATAATATACCACTTTCCTTAAATACAAACATATGTATAAAAGAAATGAAATAAAAAAGGAAAATGCAAAAAATTATTTAATGGGTTCATTTTTGTTTATGCAATTTATGTATGTGAGTATAGGTAGCCCTTCTTAGGTGATAGCATAGGGTTGAATAGGGTATGGAATGAAGTAAGTGTTGGGTTCTTTTCAAATGAACCTACCTCTTACTAACTCCTATTCAAAACTATGCTAAAATAAGAAAGAAAGGAAACCTATGCTAAGCATACCTTTATAATCTATCACATGCAAACTCATAATTATAGTATAAGTAGCACACTTTCAGATTTGGTATTTGGTTTATATGTTTGAAAATAATTTGGATTTAGTAGTCATAATAGTCACTCATATTTCTACTTTAGCCAACACATGCAAATTTGACATAAAGTAAATAACTTCATTTTAAAATTTAAGAAATGAAATTATAATGCATGAAATCACATGGTATGCAACACATCAAAATCATCTCACACATCTTTAATCCTCTTTTTGAAGCCCTGCTTGTCGATAAAGCATAGAAATCCAATGAAGTCCTCTAGGTTGAGCGAGCTGACAAGCTCCGCCACCCCTTTCACCGCTTTCCTCACCGCTTCACAATCCCCTGAGGATGCCGTCCCAGCCATCATTCCTGAGATAATTCTCCTCACATCCTTATGTGTTCCTTACTCATATCAACGGATTCGGCCGCAGCAGACTTTGCCTCTAGAGTTCGAACCAAGGCAAGAAGCTCACGATAGCGGTTGTGGGCGAGACCTTCGACAGTGCAAGAGGAGAGGAGCTCTGACATGCACAGTTTCTTCATGAATCGCCAGTAAGGGTTGTTAGGAGTGAAGAAGAAGCTGAAAGATTCGTAGGCGAAGTGGCGGACGGTGGCCAAAAGTGGACGGTCGGAGAGGTCTTGGTCGTGTGTTTTGATGAGCACTTCTGTGGAGTCGGTGGAGGCTAGGAGGATGGTGGGAGTGGAGCCTAGGCGAAGGTGGATAACGGGGCCATATTGGGATGTGAGTTGGTGGAGAGATTGGTGAAGAAGGGGATGGAGAAGGTTAGCCTCAAAACATCAAAATCTATCAAATAAGACTATTTGCACTCATTTCGGATAAGTTTGCTCAAAAATTGAGCGGTCGAAAATGATAATGCATTTTGAGATAAAATTGATCCAATTTGACTTCGATTTGATCCGAACAACTTCCAATTGCAAAACGGACTGTACCGTTGCGTTCAAAACATCGAAATAATCTAAGGTTGATATATATAATCTATGTAATTTTGTTGATGTGAAATTGACATTAAGACTGATTAGACATTTAACAAATTAATAAAAAAGCCCTAATCTAATCCTAATGCCCTAAATACCCAAAATTGACTCGTAATTAATCGGACTATTTCTCTTTTGACCTATTCTCTTCATTGAACTCTCCTTTGATGAGCTGCCTCTTACGAGTTTACTCTCCATTCGAATGCACCAATGGCTCATGATTCGATCTCCCGTCTGCACCACATGTTCTCCTAGGTTCCTCCTTCTCCTTCAACCATTCCTCCTTCCTCCTCCTCAAAAGCCAAGACAAAGGCAACTTCTTCCTCTTCTCTTGTCCAAAGCGCAGAGGCCCCTTCTTCCATTTTTTCCTCTTCTCTCCAACCACAAGAAAAGGTAGGGTTCTTCTCCTTCCTCTTCCCTCTTCTTCTTCTCTTATTCACTTTCTCAATTTCTCCTCTTTCTCTCACCCTCACAAATCTGAATTTCTCCTCTTTCCCTCACCCTCACCAATCTGAATTCCTCATCTTTTCTCTCACCCTCACCAATAAATTCCCTCTTTCCATCACCCCCACCAAATCAAAAATCTCCATTTTTCCTTCATTTCTTCCAATCCAAAATTTTCATCTTCCCTTCTTTCTTCTAAACCGAAAATTCCTCCCCTTCCAATTCCCTTTGCCGCAGCTGGAGAGGAACACCATTATTAGGTGGGTTCTTCTCTCAGTTTTTGGCATCTCCCTCTCTGTCTCATTCCAACCTTTCTTTTTGCCATAGCCGAGAGACAACTCCGTCATTAGGTTGGTTCCTCTCGGTCTCCGGCAATTCCCCATTTATTTTCTTTTCTTCTTCACCTCATTCTAGGCTAAAAGAAAGAAATGATTCAAATGTGGAAATGCAATTTTATCATTACGGTTGAAACTGAATGTGTAAACAAATGCATGATTGTGTATATGTATATGATTGTCTTTTGTAGGCTTGAAAGCCTCATCGGCGCTCATTAGGGCGTGACGAGATAAAAAATCGTCTGCACCACACCATCCCCCTGCCTCCCACTTAGCCTTATTTATAGAAATTGGAGGAAACAATGTGGAACCTATCCTTATCTAAACTTAATAATCAGATGTAATGATGGGGTTTGAGGGATGATACTAAACTCACAAACTTTAATTGTAATTCTCAGTGGTTTAAATTGAAGTGGTAAAATGGGTTCTCTTTTCTTCAAACCTCACAAAACTAAGCAAGCTTTAGTTGAAACTTGGAGAGGCTAATATCAAACTTATAAGAGAATTAATTGAACAATTGCAAATTAGAGGATATCAAAAGAAATAGGAATCATGATTGATCATCAAATTAAAGCATAAGAGAGCCTCTTGGAATTAAGATACACTTCAAATATACTCAAATAAATTACATAAAATTAAAGAATTCATCAGAGATTTTTCATGAGATTGAATGATTGCTAATAAACATAAGTGATGATTCCTTGGAAAATATTTGAGTATATTCGTCGCCCTATTAAATACTCAAATTAGATCAAGAAAAAATTGAGTATAGTTGGCGTTGAATTTGAGAATTGTAAATTAAATATTCAAAGACTAATAAACTTGGAATCAATTAAATATTAATCCAAAAAATCTAATAAGATATTATATCAATTTACAACACCTTCTACACCACTAGATTCGCAACACATCATACAAGATAACAGAAGGCGTTAATTAAGGCATTCTTAAATACACTCGCATGGGCCCTGAGACTATGCTGAATGATTAAATTCAAGTGTCTGAGGATATTGCGAGGGTTGCTTCCAATTTTAGTCTTAGGACTGTGTCCAAGTTAATAAAACCTAAAAATTTATTATAAAAATTTCAACTTAGTAAAATATCTGAGAAGCTAATTCTATCTTGTGATAGTAGACCTAATCCTCTATTAGAAGCTAAATAGAGTTGACAGGATCTAAAGTTCTCAAATATATTTGATTCAATTAGTTAACTATCCTAATGATGGCTATGTTGAAGGGTGATTTCAACCGGAGGGGATACTTCCATCAAAATATGATTCTAATTTCAAATCAAATTAACTTAAATTAAGTATCAATCTAAAAATTATTTAAATGAAATTCAATCATTAAAAACTTAAAGCAAAACTCAATCTATCCACCTCCCATAATTATTTGTCGAAGGTGACAAATTAAGAAAACTCTAGCTCACAAAGGAGCCAATGTCAAATCAAGTGTTTTACTATGTTCACTCTCAATCACTGCATCTTGTGGGGTGACCCATGTCCTCTAGCGTAATGGCTTGGTAGGCTCCATAGATGATGCAATTATGACCAGAGTCCTTTGATTGGGTGGTTTGGCCAATAAGGCTCAATTATATTATGATCATGATCATAGCCCATATGCTCCTCAATGGCTCTGCCTTTTGAGTTGTGAATCATAGGGGCCATATGTCAGTTAAGGTAGACTTAAGCTTATCTCCTTAGATAAACACAACCCAGATCTATAAGAATTTTTTGGATGACATAACTCATGTGTTGCTGATAAGGATCCTTCAATCATGTTGGGTCGACTACCTCCTCTGACTAAGTAGACTAAGGACCACGACAGCCCGGGATGACGGAACCATGGGATCTAGATTGGGCATGTCATCATTCCCCTCACCATCTGCTTTAAGTTAAAATGGTGAATTTTATAATCTCAAATTTTAAACTCCACATGCTGCTACTATACGCTACGCATTAATTGATCTAATGACTAGCCTCAATCGAAAGTTCTCTCTCAGCATTGAGATGGGTAATTAACTATATGGGCTTAAGCCTATAGGAAACCTGGAACAAGATCTAAAAGTCTTCACCAAATGAGGACAAAATCTCTGGGTAGTGTCTTATCTACTGTCCCATCTGCCTTCTCAAAATTACACCGACCCTCAAAATTCACACTCTCTTCATATTATCGAGAGGTCGGTGGCGAATTTTCAGAGTCCACAGATTTCTGGCGACTCCGCTGGGGACATGATCCTCTTTTCATATTTGGCTAGTCATATATATGCTTTAGTAGCAATAAAATACTTGAAAATTCAAAATAAAAAATGGTGATTTAAATTGTAATAAAGTCAAATTACTAATGTATGAGACTCTATATCGAATGAATTATTCTGTAGAGTATATTTTTATTATACTATTATTTTGTTCTATAATACCTCTGCATTTTGAAAGTATAGAGTGAAATAATAATTACTAATTACTAATCCCATCTTTCACTTTTGTAGAATGGATCTATAGAGCACTCTTTTCACTATCCAGCTAGGGCATGGTGTGAACATCTGCTTAGCCAATGCCATCACCAACACAGGAGATGTTGGAGCTACCATTCAATTTAGTAGCTTGAATTTCTTAGCTATTATAGTTGCAACTCCTGAAGTACTCACCCATGGTACACTCGTCTGAGGCCTTGCTGGAAGGCCTCGGGTTACTGAAGCTCCTACTAGTCATACTCGTCAATTAACTCAGTAACCAACCGCTATTAATGAGTTCTCCAGATAGAGAACTTCAGTTTTTAAAAGACTAGGTCAATTTGTAGCCCCCGTGATGAAAAGAATCATTAATGGGCAAACTGTGTCTGTAATGTCTTATGGTACAATTACTATGCCGATTGAACCTATTGTACCTGGAAAGCATGATCATGAAGCTTCTTCATCGGGAAGCAAATTAACTAAAAGCGAGAAGAAAATAAATCTTTGAGGGGCTCTGAGATCCCATTCAAATGACCTAGTGAATAAATATCGCTACGAGCGGTATTCCTACCCATAACAACTTTGACAATCTAAAATGAGTAAAAAGGAATAGCTGTACTAGTGAAGTAAAGCAGTCTTTTTGGACCCAATAATGTCAAGCTCCACCACCATAGAGGAGATAGCCTAAAATACTATCCACTAGAATACATAAAGTTCTTAAAGTAGCCAAGGATAGAGGCTTGAAGAAAAGAATTTTAGAGGCCTATGGTGATTGGAAATACTGAAGCTCCACCAAGGAGGTTGTCATCTCTTATGGTAACTAGTCATCGAGCCAAGTATGCTTATCATGGTGAGCATGAGAGCATGACACTCGGATCGCGTGTCCAAGAATCCACTATCAAAAAGTCCCGTGAAAAGGATAAGCAGATATGGAGGCCAAGGCCCCATGATGAAATCCTAAAGAATGAAAGAGATGTGACATCTGATACACATATTCAAAAATCTACCTCAAAAATAACTCATCAGAAGTGGATACCTAAAAGAAGGGATATCACTGATGGAAGACATGATGGTTAACACCCTGGAGAATCCTCTAGGGGATCCTATCATCTATCAGATTCACCCCACCAAGAGAAGGTTGACTTTGATCGCAGTCCTTTAATGGAAGAAGTGTCTATTCTATACACTAAACTAGAGATCAAATAGAAACATTGATCAAAAATTCATGTGCAAAAGAAGACGATGAAGAGGACACTATGAAAGTGGAAGCCATTTATATGGTCAGAGATATAGATGAACTTTCCGCTCAGCATCATCAACAACAACATATATCTAAGGAACCTGAACTGAATTCAACATTTATGAAGAAGAGTCTTCATAGAAGCAAGTAGAAGATGGATCTTTAATCTCTATTGAAGAGGAAGAAGAACAAGATCAAAATGAGAAAGAGCTCATGATCGTTGAAGCTGTTTATATGGTTGAACTAGAAAATGATCAGCATGGTACACACTTTTATAATCAACATCATCGTTCAACCCTACCAATAGCTACCCCTGGTAATGCACAAGGAGAAAGACAGTCAAGTTCTTCCCCTGAAGATGAGCAGGGAGCAGAACAATAACAAGAAATAGAGGAAGAAGAAGAGTCTATACTTATTGATGCCGTGGAGCTAGCCATAGAGCAAAGACAAATGCAGTCTCAAATGAAAGTCAAAGATAAGGAAATTGCACAACTTGGTACTAAGATGAATGACATGATGGTACAAATGAATATCATGATAGATATATTATAGAAGAATATCATGTCAAATGTAGCACATATTTGTCTGCTAATCAACATGTAGCTAACAATACAACTTCTATACCACCAGTTGCTCTAGTACCTCAAGCTCCTACAGTATATGCTACACCTGAAGTGAGTAATGAAGTTAACCAACTACATCTTTAGTCAATAATTCAAAATATGGCTAGCACACCTGGAACGGTAACTCCTACTTAGAAATTATAAATAATGAAAAGATAAAGGCAGTTATAGCTTCAGAGCAAGTTAAAAAGTTGGTGAGTAAGGGTCTCCCTTACCCAGTCGAATATGATCAAGTGTCATACCCAAAAGGTTACTCAGTGCCAAAATTTAATACTTTCAGTGGGCTTGGTAACCCAAAGCAACATCTAGCCCAATTTAAGGCTACTTGTGGTAACATAAGAGGGAATGATGCACTGTTTTTCATTAGTTCATCAACAGCTTGATCTCAGCTGCTTTTGAGTGGTATGTAGAATTGCTGAATGATTCAGTTAAAACTTTTGTTGAGTTAGAGACAATATTCATGAAAAGGTTTGCCTGTGCAACTAAAAAAAATAAGTACTGCCGACCTTGCCTTGCTAAAAAGCAAAAAAGATGAGTCAATGATAAAATTCATAAGTCATTGGTGTAAACTAAGTATGAAATGTAAACAACAATTGGAGGAAGAACATGCGATCTAATTACTAATGAGCAATATGGACGATAAAAAGACACCATTTTTATGTATGATGTCGATTGTAACATTTTCCAGGACTTGCTCAATAGGGTGGCTAAATTTGAAAAGCTAAATTGCCCTAAGTCTGAAATTTATATAGATAAATCAAAGAGAAATAAACCCTTAGACTTAAGAAGAAACGAAACTCACGCCACTTCTTATAACTCAAATGGTAAAAAGTGGGTGATATATAATGTTGATAAAAGAAAATAGCTAATGTACAATGATGATAAGGGAAAGAAATCTGTCCATTCTAATCCACATCCAAAATTGGTATTAGGATGCAATGATAAATCTCAGACTTTTTTAAGCGGTGGAGCATGCCCAAAATAGGTAACAAGAGATGATGAGCGAATGCGGCCATCTCTTAAGGAAAAGATGAACAAAGGTTATTCCTTTAGCAGGGACAGTGTGGCTAAATTGTTTTGGCAAGCAATCAAAGTTGGTCTACAATTACCAAAAATTAAAAGGCTTAAAGAAGTTGATCAAGTCAGTAATCCAAATTACTGTCCCTATCATAGGATTATCAGTCATCCTATTGAAGATTGTTATGTCTTTAAAGATTGGCTAGAAAGGAAGTATCGGTAAGGTGAATTTATATTATCCGATAGTGTTCTAGTCAACCCAAAGAGAGTCTACAAGGTTGATTACGTCCTCTTCTGTATCATCCATCAAAGACAAAAAGAAGGAGAAATCAGCTTAGACTGAAGAATAGGAAACAATAGTCTCCAACAAGACCATGAAAATGCTGAAGTAGCTAAAAGACATCCCTAGTGTTAAGTGAAAATCACCACTTGAACCTATATTGGACTTAAGAGAGATGTCTAAACCAAGTATTTGAGCTTCTCAATGGTGTTTTGATAAGGCTACTTCATCACAACACAAGGAGCAGTTTACTAAATGCAGGCCTCATAAGTCAAAGAAGTGGGCTAAGAAAAAGAAAATCAAGAAGAGAACTATAACTCAAAAGATTATTAATAATTTAGAGGAGTATCACCAGCCAACAAGACTATCATTTAGGTTTGCAGACTTTATGCCTAAACTTTGTATTGTTGAATCGGATGAAGAAGATACTAGTAAATCTTGTCCAGTAGACACATGTCGAATCATGTGATATCAGATGTTCGTCAGCATCAGTTACTCCAAAATGACAAGAGTAGTCAGACAGATTGGACCAACCCATCAAAATTCTTATTAGGAAAAGAAGAAGAGCCTGAAGAGTTAACATTTGAATTTTGTCTAATGACTCAACAAAAAGATAACAGATCAGATGAAAATTTATGTTTTTTGGATAAAGAAGAGTCAGACTCATCGATATCATCACACATGAAACATTTGAAGTTGAAAAGTGAGTTTACATCATTTTGTCAATCCTCTAGAATAAGAAGTGAATTTGAAGAAACTACTTCTTCAGAGGAATCTGAGCAAGACATGGTGATTCAAGTTTAGTTAAGAAGTGGCAAAGTCTTACCACCATTATCAAAGAAGGGAATGCAAATAAAGATAAAGGAAAATAAATTGAAGTCAACGAAGATATCATTCCCAAAAATCCTAAAATAAAGCCTAAATCAAGTGAAAAGATATATTATAATATTCTATCACATATGAGAAAGATCCTTTCATAATTAAGTGCATATAAGGCTCTCTTAATGTCAAAAGATCTCTAAAAAACTTTGATATAGTCTCTCAAAGATTTGGAAATTTATGAATCATACTTTGCTGAAAAATGCATGACTGAATCATTGAAAACTCAAGATCTCCTAGTAATCACATTTTATGAAGAAGATCTTATATTAGGAATAGTGGATCACAACCATCCTTTATATGTTACTATAGAGAGTGATGGCATCTCGATCAGCTGAATATTGATTGATCTAGGTTCTTCTATCAATCTTATGAGTATAAAAGTATTAAGAAGATTATCACTTGATATCCAACATCTTGGGAGGGATAAGTTGATGGTTCATGGTTTCAATGAGAAAGCGCAGAAAACCATGGGTTCTTTTATTCTCCCGTTCAAGTTTTGGAATTTATATACATAAGCCATGTCATGTAATCATATACATCATTTAAAGCTCTCTTGGGTAATTATACAAGTATGGCATGGTCCCATTAACTATGCATCCGTATGAAGTACCTAAAAGGGGAAGAGTTCAGAATTCTTGGCAACCTACAACCATTCTCCGTCCATGAAGCAAAGATCTATGAAAATGCAAAATATTTCATCCCTAAAGAGCCTAAGCTAACAGAATCTCTTGAGGCAGTAGCATCCACTTCAAGAACGAAAAAGCAACTTCACAAGGTGAAAGAGCAGAAAGAAAGATGAAGAAAGAAGGCAATTTCGACTCTCCCTAAAGCACTTGATTCTACATCTAAATCAAGAAGATCTGTTCCTCATTTGGGAAGTGACACACAAGAAGAAGAATATACTTCTATCAGACCCAAGAGAACTTATAAACTTTTAGAAAAGACAAAATATGAAATAAGTGATTCTGATTAAGACTATGACTTTGAATCTACTTATGGAAATAGAGTTCAGATGGTCACATCAAGAAGGATAGCTCATTTGGCAGTGTTAGATGACTCCCTCAAAGTTACACCCATCCCACAACAGTACTTCAAAGAAATCACTCCACAAGATGCCCATAACATTGAAGAATTGATAACATTCTTTGTGCCATCATTGAGTGAGAGTGGTAGAACAGGAACTCTATTTTACAAATTTGAAGAGTCTCAGCCTCATAATCTTGATCAACCTACTCAACATGAAGATGCCGATGGGATAGTGCCAACACTAATACTAATATACTATCCACAAAAATTATGAAGAATGATGCATAAGCTTGGAATTCATATTGAACAACTAAACATAGAACTCAAATCTTTAACAAGATGTCGAGCCAAAGAAGTCCTCAAGTATCATGAAGAAGTGATAAGTTTATCACTAAAGGTCTTGGGTACATCCACAAATCTCATCAAAATAAAGCTTGTTATAATATAATAGAAGCTGAGATCAAAATTAATAATGATAAAGAAGATGATTTTCATGAAATTCTTCTTACAAATGATGAAAAAGTAGAAACTAAGCCTACGCTTGAAGAACTCAAGATGGTGGATAAATAGCTACTAGGGATAAACTTAAAGAAATCAACCTAGGAGCTGAAGATGATCCCCATCCAACTTTCGTCAGCACCCTTCTACCTGACGAGAAAGTTGAAGAGCTAAAAATGCTACTTTGTGAATTCAGGGATTGCTTTGCTAGACTTATTCTAAAATACCAGGCTTATCCCCTGATGTAGCAGTTCATAAACTTGCCATTAAACTAGATGTGACGCCTATTAAGTGAGCTCTAGGTGAATGAGATTGGAGATTGAAGAAATGCTAAATCCATCTCTGCATTGACTTCCGAGACCTAAAAAAGGTGTGCCCAAAAGATGACTTTCTGCTTCCAATATCAGAACTTCTAGTGGACAATACTTCCAACTACAACATGTTCTCATTCTTGGACGGATCATCGGTATATAATCAAATCAAGATGGCTCCTGAAGATGAGAAGCACACATCATTTAGGATGTCGATTAGTATATATTGCTACATAGTCGCCCTTTGGATTGAAGAATGCTTGAGTTACATACCAAAGAGTCATGACGCATATTTTTGATGAGTTGATTCACTATAAGGTGGAATATTATGTTGACGATTTGGTGATGAAGAGCTTAAATCATGAAAATCACTTTGAAGACTTGAGAATGGTATTAAAGAAAATCAAAAAAATATGATCTCAAGTTGAATCCTCTAAAATGTGCATTCGGGTATCCTCTAAAAAATTCCTTGGGTATATTGTACGTCACAAAAGAATTGAAATCGATCCCGCTAAAATCAAGGCAATTGTGGAGATGCCTCCACCAAAGAATTTGCATAATCTTCGTTCTTTACAAAGACAACTTTCATTCATCCATCGATTTATATCAAACTTATTAGGATACTATCAACCATTTGCAAAGTTGATGAAGAAGGATGCTCCATTCAAATGGGACAAGGAGTGCCAAGAAGCCTTCAATAGCATTAAAAGCAACCTATTAAATTCACCAATCCTTGTAGCACTTACTCCTAGGAAGCCCCTTATTCTATACACAACTACATTAGAAGAGTCACTTTGAGCATTATTAGCACAACACAATGAAGAAAGTAATGAGAATACTCTTTATTATATCAGTCGAAGATTAATAGGAGCAGAAATGAGATACTCTCCGATAGAGAAGCACTATTTATCATTGATGTTTGCAGTCCAAAAGCTCTATCACTATATATTATCTCACAAGATTACCCTCTTCTCAAGGATCGATCCACTGAATTACTTAATGATAAGACCAGCATTGACAGGTCGCTTGACAAGATGGGCAGTATTGCTTTTACAATTTGATATCACATATATTTCATAAAAATAATGAAGGGACAAGTCTTAGCAGATTTTCTAAGTGCACATCCCATCCATGCAGACTCTTCTCTTAATGACGATTTGCTCGATGAGCAAATTATGCTCATTCATGAAAGAGAAAAATCACAAATTTGGGAAATATACTTTGATGGAGCCTCATCAATCAAGCAAGTTCAACCTCTAAATTTCCCAAGGGCAAGAGTAGGAATCAGCATCATCTTCAAAACACTAGAAGGAGGAATAATGAGATGATCATATTTGTTGACAGAGCCAAGAATTAATAATGAAGTCGAGTATGAAGCATTAGTGGAAGGTCTTGAAGAAGTTATTTTCATAGGCATTCAGAACTTACATATTTTTGGCGACTCTCAACTTATTATAAATCAAGTACTTGACATCTATAAAATCAACAAGCTTGAGTTAGCTTTCTATCACAAGCGAGTTCTCGAGCTTATGAAGAAAATACCAAATATCACATTAACTCGATCTCTCAATTCAAGAATAATAAAGCTGATTGTTTAGCAAAATTAGCTAAGAAATGATAAGTATGAATGGTGATTATGTCATGACCTACATATTTACTCGATGAGTTCTAGAGCCAGCAAAGTACCAATCTCCGTAGGTAGAGAGTTTATCAAATTTGACACAGTAGAATGCGACTCAAGTTACTCCTCATTCTCCCTGAAACCAACAAGGAACTATAACAAGAGTAGTTAACCATGACATTGCCTTAGAGAAGTAGTGTGAAGACTTTATTGTAAAAGAGCCACATGATTGGAGGAAATTTTGACTACTTTAAAGAAGGCAAATTACCAAATAATAAATCACTGACTGCTCAAACTGAGAAGAGAATGTTGCACTATACTTTCATCAACAATACTTTATATCGTAGATCCTTTGAACAAATGTGGCTACGATGGCTAAATGCAGATGAAGCTAGATAAGTGATTGTTGAAGTTCATGAAGGACTTTGTGGTGCACATCAGTGAGGTCCCAAGATGGCATTAAAGATCAAAAGGATGGGCTATTATTGGTCATCTATGATGAGAGACTACATCAATCATGCTAAGAGGTGTCATGAATGCCAAGTACATGGGAATATAATCCATCATCCTCCAAATCCACTACACCCAATAATAACATCTTGGTCATTTGAATGCTGGGGTATAAATGTAATTGGACCAATTGATCCGTCGTCGTCAGCTCGACACAGCTTCATCCTAGCAATGATTGATTATTTCTCTAAGTGGGCTAAAGCTACCCCATTTAAAGAATTCACTGCTGATCAAGTGATCAACTTCTTCATGCATAATGTGATCTATAGATTTGGAGTGCTGCGTCAAATAATTTTTGATAATGGCACAGCTTTCAAAAATACAAAGATTTATAGATTCATCGATTGACACAAAATTGATTGGAAAAATTCTTTAATATATAATTCCAAGAGTAAATGATTTAGCTGAGGCCTTCAACAAGATATTAGTCAAGCTGTTCAAGAAGATTCTCACTAAAAGTCAAAGAGAATGGCATACCAAACTAATAGAGGCATTATGGGCGTATCAAACTACCTACAAGATGCCGACTAAAGCCACTCCTTATTCATTGGTAGTTGGAACTAAAGCAATTCTTCCACTTGAAGTTGAGTTGCCATCACTTCGAATAGCGATCCAATACAACCTAACTGAAGATCAAAATGGTCATTTGAGAATGGAGGAACTCGACGCTCTTGATGAAGTTAGATTGCAAGCTCATCAAAATCTGAAAGTTTATCAAGCAAAGATGTCCAAGGTTTTTGACCATACGGTGCAGCCTCATTCCAAAAAGAAAATTGGTCTTGGTGCTGAGAAGACCAATTATTCCTAATAGAAGAATTGGTGGCAAATTTGAGCCTAATTGGGAGGGCCCTTTTGTCAATGAGAAAGTGTACCAAGGAGGGGCATACCAACTCATTGACTTAAAAGGTGAAAGACCAATGTCGCCAATTAATGGTTGATACTTAAAAAAGTATTATACATGACAAATGCATTCTCAAGGTACAATAAAATTCCCTCTACAAGATGGGGAATTTTTTTAGTATATCTATTTAGATCAACATTATGCTTCATGCCGAGTTCCCTAAATAAATATACTTACTTAAGATGAAAAACCTTTTTTTCGTGAAAATTCCCTTGTTATATAGGGACATTTTAGATTTCTATATATAGATGAAATCAATGTTACACATTAAAACCCTCTTAAGAGCATATCAACTCAAATATTGTTGTATTTGTAAAATTTCATCTTGAAAGTTCTTCTAAATGCGCTTTAGAATTCCCCTTGTAAGACAGGGGCATTTTTAGTTTATGTCAAATTTATTTGAGTTAACATCGGGCTATAAGATGAGATCCTCGAATATATTCTAATTCAGGTTCGCATTGAGCTCTATGCTAAAATCCCTAAATATACCCATAATTGTTATTGTTAAGTTGCAGGTTCTTATAGGAACAAAAAGAATCTATTGCTACGCATGAAAAGACAACCCTAAGTATCAAAAAAAATTTTCTCCCAGATTCATCAAATGTTGAAGATCAAGTCAGAGGAACTCGCAATTTTGGAAGCTTCAATCAATTGAGTTGGAAAGACATCAACCTCTACATCCTAAAGTCTAGGACACGGATGAGTTCTAAAGGTTAAACTCAACAAGCCTACAAATGGTCAAGTTGCTGACGTTCTCCTCACTCAATAAGCTATCAATAAAGGCCGTAATGACAGAGCTCCTGTTCGTTAGTTTGATGACTAAATCACCAACCCATCACAGCTTAAGTCAAAGACTCGAGTAGGTTCTAAAAGTCAAACTCAACAAGCCTATAAATGACTGAGTTGCTGATGCTCTCCTCACTCAACAAGCCGTAAGAAAAGGCCATAGTGAAAAAGCCCCTTCTCATCAGTCCAATGATAATAGCTGTTCAATCTCAAACCAGATCCAGCTTAGTAACTATAAGCAATCATGATCCAAGAGATATTTCTACCTGATTGATGGATCAAGATAATATGAGGAAACTCTCAACTCATAGTTGCCTCAAAGCAATCTATATATTGCCTACAGGGTGATATATCAATTTATTCTCAAATGATCTGATCAAGCTCAAAGACCAGATCAAAGTCAATCTCCTCATCAAGTCCGTCAAAGCAGAAAGCACAGGACCGAGGGAATAATTCCATAGTTCATATAAAGCCGTTGGCCGAACTAAAGGAATTTTGTAGTTATTCAATATATTAAAGGACACATTGTTAGGCTGATAATTTGACATTATAGACCTAATATAAGTTGAAAGGCTAGGTCAACTATATGTACCCTTCAACGAGTTTACCAAGGAAATAAGCACATGACTTAGGGTGTACATGCAATTCCTGACAAGTAAATGTGGAAAAATCAAGGCAATCCTTCATCAAGTCTACTAAGCTAAAAGCTAAGGCCGAAGGAATTCCAAATCTCAAAACAAGCAGACCAATTCCTCCATCAAACCCAACCAAGCACGAAGCTCGGGTTGGAGGAAACTCAAATCTACAATGACATAAAAGAAAGAGATCTTCAACAAATCCATTGAATTAGAGAGTGGATGTTGTAAGAACTCTTATCTATCCTATAAGTTGATTCTGATAAATCGGTCAATCTTGTCATTTAGCATGTCCTAAATAAGGCATCATACTAATCAAGGCTCTATAAGCTATTGCATTTCAAGCTGAAGTGATCAAAGTTTTGTGGCCAGAACAAAGGGTCAACCAGTTTTCAACAAACATGACTCACTCCATGTGCGGATCATATTTATTGGGGGGCATTTGCTGACCTTCACATATGCTACACAAGCCAAATTGAGCTTATAAGGTGAATTCGATCAACTTCTGATGCTTTAGAGCACAAATCAGAGTTGAGATGCACCAAAAATCACTGAAATAAGCCCAAATGACCTTTGATCGACAAACAAACTTCACCATTGCATTCAAACATCAAAATTGGCATATAACCGCATAATCTAACGATCAATCGATCAAGCTATCAAGCAATATTGATGTGCATATTAAAAAGTGCGATGATCCAAATACCTTTATTCTTGAAATTGATTGTGTTGTTAGCTTCAAAACATCAAAAATTATCAAATGAGACTATCCACGCTCATTTCGAATGACTCTGTGCAAATGTTGAAGAATCAGAAGTGACATCACACAAATCGAGGTTGAAATACACTGGACATCACCAAATTAGGCCAAATGACCTCCAATCAATAAACAGATTTTGCCATCGCATCCAAAACATCAAAACTAGTCATAATATAAATATTGAACAACTTGATGATCAACTGATAAAGCGATCGAGTCGTCAACCCGCATATACGTATATCGAGGTCAGGAGGCACTGACGTAAATCTAATGATCTCCATTCATGAAATTGTTTGACTATTAGCCTTGAAATGTCAAAATCTATCAACTAAGACTATTCGCACTCAATCCGGACAAGTTTGTGCAAAAATCTAGTGATCAGAAATGATAATGCTCATTTTGATATGAAATTGATCTAATTTGATGTTGATTTGAACCAAATAACTTTCGATTGCGAAACGGACTATGTCATTGCATTCAGAACATTAGAATAACCTAAGATTGATATATAAACTATGTGATTTTGTCAGCGTGAAATTGACATTGAAACTAATCAGACATTTAAAAATTTAATTAAAAAGCCCTAATATAATCCTAATGCTTAAATACCTAAAATTGACCCGTAATTAACCTTATCTGGCCCTATTTCTCTTCAATATAGCCCTATTCCTCTTCACGCAACCCGAACTATCATTCTATCGCATGAGCTCACTTCTTCAATGCGACTCATTCAATGCATGAATTTAATCGATCACTCATCTCCCTCAGACTGAAGATCGTTCTCCTACGGTTCCTCTCCTTCTCCTTCAACCGTTTCCTCCTTCCTCCTCCTCAAGTAAAACCACAGACAGAATTCTTCCTTTCTCCCACTTCTCGTCAAAAAAGTTCTTCCTTTTTTCTCTTCTCTCCATTGCAAGCAAAGGCATGGTTCTTCTCCTTCCTCCTCCTCTTATCACCTTCATTTCCTTTTTCCTCATCCTCATCAATAATTCCTCTTCTCACTCCTCACAATCCATCTCCTCTTTTCCTCTCACCAATTCCCTCTTTCCCTCACCCCCACCAAACCAAAAATCTCCATTTCCCCCTCATTTCTTCTAATCCAAAATTTTCCTCTTCCCTCCTTTCTTCTAAACCAAAATTCCTTCCCTCACAGAGAGGAACACAATGATTAGTATTCTTCTCTGGTGACATCTCTATGTCTCCTTCGACCTTTCATTTGTTGTAGAGATAATCATTCATTATGTGGTTCCTTCACAATTGCATTTTATTTCACCTCATTCTAAGCTAAAGGAAAGAAATGATTCAAATGTGGAAATGTAATTTTATCATTACAGTTGAAAGTGAATGTGTAAACAAATGTGTGATTGTGTATATGTATATACTTGTCTCTTTACAAACTTGAAGGCCTCGTAACTCTCATTAGACAGTGACGAGATGAAAAATCAGCTATGGTGTTGCAAGACACCACTCACTTCACTTATTAGGGCTTACCAAGTAAGCCAACAACAATCAGATGTCGCTCCCTTAGCCAAAATGCTGCCAAAATTTCATCAAATCTTTGGACTTAGAAAAAAGATAGAAGAATAAAAGAAACTGGCTTAAGAGTGCTAAACAAAGAAACCTAAAGCTAAATTCAAATTAAAAGAATCAAACAAGAAGAAAAAGAGGGGAGGAAAAAGAATATACAATGAATACAAGAGGTAAAACATTAAATCAAAGACAAAAGAGGTAAAAAACACTCAGAAGATTTATCTTAGTAAAGTTAAAGCTAAAACTTTATCCTTTCTTTCAAGCACTCAAACTCAAGCAAGTGGAATGAAATATAACGCCCTCCAAAGTGGAATGGAATAAGACAAGCTCGCTTCTTCCAAATGCTCCACTCCCCGTTCAAATGCAGGAACGACTCAACCGATCACTCGATATCCCCTTCTTGCACGCAATCTCACATTCTCCCTATCGGTTTTCTCCCCTTCTCCTTCAACCATTCCCTCCTTCTTCCTCCTCAAGAATCAAGAGGGCAACTTCCTCCCACTTCTTCGTCTAAATTGAAAGTAAGATCTCTTTCTTCCTTTTTTTTCTTCTCTCACCATAATCTTCTTTTCATCCTCATCTGATCTTTCTCTTCACCATCCTCACCTTCACTCATCCAATTCCCTCTCACCTACCAAATCATTTCCCTCATTTTCCGCTTTAAATCAATTCTTTCCATTTCATTTGCCAGAAGAGGAATATTCTTCGGTTTGCCTCCCGACCTTTCTTTTGTCACACAGAGGTGACTCCATCATTAGAGGGTTCCTCTCAGTCACCGCCAATTCCCCATTTATTTTATTTCTTCTTCACCCCATTCTAGGCTAAAGGAAAGAAATGTGGAAATGCAATTTTATCATTGCAGTTGAAAGTGAATGTGTAAACAAATGTGTGATTGTGTATATGTATATGCTTGTCTCTTGCAAAAGCTTTAAGGTTCACCAGGAAAGGTGATGAGATGAAAATTAGCTCGGTGTGTCGCGAAGACACTAGACATCCTTATCATTAGGGCGGTAAGCAATATCTGTTAGATGTCACTAATTGAACTGAAATTTCAAATCAAATCTTCTTAGAAAAAGAAAGAATAAAAGAAATTAGCTTAGAGCTAAATAAAGAAATCTAAAGCTAAATTCAAATTAAAAGAATCAAAGAAGAAAAAGAGGGAGGAAAAGAACATACAATGAATATAAAATAAACATTAAATTAAAGAGAAAAGAGGTTAAAACTTACAAGATTTATCTTAATAAAGTTGAAAACTAAAAAATTAAACCTTTTCTTCAAGCACTTTCCAAGCAAGTGGAATGAAATTCCCCTCCCCAAGCATTAGATGAAATGTGGAACCCCATCCTATCTAAATGGCTACTGATAAAACAATCTGTGTAATATTGCATGTTCTCTCTATTACTCTCCTCTCCTTAATTCCTAACCTCTCAAGAAAAAAAGGGAAATCTTTTTCTACTTCATCATCCAACAAATTTTTATTAATTTTTTTTATCTTCTCTGAACAAATCTTCTCCTTCCTCTTCCTCTTCTTCTTCTCTTCTTCATTCTTAATTTTCTCTTCTGATCCTCAAATCAATTTCTTCTTTTCTAATCACCATCAAATTCTCTTTTCCTCATAAATTTCTTTTCCTAATTGAAATTCCATTTCCCTTTTCTTCTAATCTAAATTTTCTCTTATTTCTTCAAAGTAAAATTTCTTTCCATTCCATTTGTCATAAGGAATATCGTCATTAGCTTCTTCTCGATTTTAGATCTCCTACATCTCCTTTAACCTTTCTTTTCTGAAGAACTCCATCATTAGGCGTTCCTCTGTTTTGGTAATTCCATTACTTTGTTTTCTTCTTCACTAATTACTAAAGGAAGAAATGATTCAAATAAGAAACAATTTATCATTTTGAAATGATGTAAACAAATGTGATTATGTATATGTATATGCTTGTCTCTTCTAGCTTAGGCCTCATAGCTCATTAAGACATTAGATAAAAAAAATCATTTGAACACCCTTCATTAGTCATTGGGGATCTGTAAATATCATTAGATTTAAAAATATTGTCAAAATTTTGTCAAATCTTTGAACTTATAAAAAAAAGGATGAATAAAAGAAACTAGCTTAAAATCTAACAAAGAAAAAACAAACTAAAGAATCAACAAGAAGAAAAAAAAAAAAGAACATAAATGAATATAAAATAAAATATTAAATTAAAGAAAAGAAGAAATACTTACAAGATTTATCTTAATAAGTTGAAATCAACTAAAAAAATTAACTTTTTCTTTCAAGCACTCATTCCATTTCTTTATAGGAGAGAGAATAATCTAGGGTTCTTCTCGATTTTACATCTCCCTCTCATGTCCTTCAACCTTTCTTTTGATCAAGAGCAACTCATCATTAGGGGTTCCTCTCATCCGAATTCCCCATTAATTTTGTTTTCTTTTCACCTCATTCACTAAAGAAGAAATGATTCAAATGTGGAAATGCAATTTTATCATTTTGAAAATGAATGTGTAAACAATGTGATTGTGTATATGATATGCGTCTTTCTTCTAGCTTGAACTCACACCTCATTAAATAACGAGATGAAAAAAAATTTTCTTTCTTGATAAATTTCACAACAAATTAGAATCAGTAAGCCAATCTGATTTAGATGTCACTCATCAAATCGAAATTTTGTCAAATCTTTGGACTTAGAAAAAAAAGGAAGAATAAAAAAAAACTAGCTTAAGAGCGCTAAATAAAGAAACCTAAAGCTAAATTCAAATTAAAAGAATCAAACAAGAAGAAAAAGAGGGGAGGGAAAAGAACATACAATGAATATAAAATAAAATATTAAATTAAAGAGAAAAGAGGTAAAAATACTTACAAGATTTATCTTAATAAAGTTGAAAGCCCGCTAAAAAATTAAACCTTTTCTTTCAAGCACTCCAATTTTCCAAGCAAGTGGAATGAACAAACCCCCCATCCTATTTATAGAAATTAAAGGAAACAATGTGGAACCCATCCTTATCTAAACTTAATAATCAAGTGTGATAATAGGGTTTGAGGGATGATACTAAACTCACAAACTTTAATTGTAATCCTCAGTGGTTTAAATTGAAATGGTAAAATGGGATCTTTTTTCTTCAAACCTCACAAAACTAAATAAGCTTTAATTAAAACTTGGAGATGCTGATATCAAACTTATTAGAGAACTAACTGAACAATTGCAAATTCGAGGATATTATAAGAAATAGGAATCTTTATTGAACATCAAATCAAAAGATAAGACAGCCTCTTGGAATTAAGATACACTCTTAAAATATTCTCAAATAAATTGAAGAAAATTAAAGAATTCATCAGAGATTTTTCATGAGATCTAATAATTGCTAATAAACATTAGCGATGAATTCTTGGAAAATATTTGAGTATATTCGTCACCCTATTAAATACTCAAATTAGATCATGAAGAAATTGAGTATAGTTGGCGATGAATTTGAGAATTGTAATAAGTGAAAGTCTACTAAATATTCAAAGACTAATCAACTTGGAATCAATTAAATATTAATTCAAAAAATTTAATATGATATTAGATCAATTTACAATACCTACTACACCACCGGATTTGTAACACATCATACAAAGCGAACAGAAGGCGTTAATTAAAGCATTCTTAAATACACTCGCATGGGCCCCAACACTATGCTAAATGCTTAAATTCAAGTGTCTGAGGATGTTGTGCGGGTTTCTTTTCATTTTAGTCTTAGGACTGGGTCCCGGTTAACAAAACCTAAAAATCTATTATAAGAATTTCAACTTAGTAAATATTTGAGAAGCTAATTCTATCATGATAGTAGATCTATCCTATATTATGAGCTAAACATAGTTGACAAGATCTAAAGTTCTTAAATATATTTGATTCAATCAATTAACTACCCCAATGATGGCTGTGTTGAATGGTGATTTCAATTGGAGGGGATCCTTCCATCAAAATGTGATTCTAATTTTAAATAAAATTAACTTAAATCAAGTATCAATCTAAAAACTATTTAAATGAAATCATTAAAAACTTAAAAGCAAAACTCAATAATACTAATTCTCGAGGTGACAAATTAAGAAAACCAGCTCACAAAAGCTAATGTCAAATCAAGTGTTACTATATTCATTCTCAATCACTCTCATGCCAATGGGCGTGTTCATTGATCCTCATTTTGGCCTTGGTAGGTTCTCTTGACCTCACTTTTGGGTGAGCTCAACTTCTCCATCTTACATAGGACTCCTCTAGAGTTCCTTAATCTTAAGGTGATTAGGTGAACACATAACCTAACCCAAGACTTAGAAGAGTTAGCCATAAGAATAGGTTATGCCTTGGGGTATTAGAAGACTTTCACCCATAGCTTAAATCCTTGCTTCCATCTTTCAAACAAATTCAAATCTCAAATCAATTCCAACTCAATTGATATATTTTTTAAATATTAAATCAAATCCAAAATTTCTAAGCCTTTGATTTCAATTCCATTAGCTCAATCAAATCTTCAATCAATTCAACTCAATTGATTATCAAATCATTCAATTCCAAAATCCAAATCATGAATCATTCCAAATGATTGAAACCCTGATCAATTCTTCCAAAATCTTTTTCCCATTTGATTTCATCTTATGTACTTAGCTCAAATCAAATCCAAATCACTCCAAACTCAAAGATTTTCTCATAACTATTATATTCTCATTTATATTCACAAATATAAATAAAATATAAATTCAAATAATCAAACTAAATTCAACTCAAGTTCAAATCAACTTAAATCTTACTCTTTCGTCAAATCCTTCAACTTAGCCAAATCATTCTCAAATCAATCCAAACCTTTGGTTTCTCAAACAATCATTCCTTCAAACACATACCCAAATATAAACATAAACTTCAATCATCAAACCAAAATCAACTAATCAAACCCATGTTCATCCATTGAACTTGAAAATGTTTGTCAATCACTGGATTTATATTTTCTCATAAGTCCATATGAGTTCAACCAAACTTGAATCAAGCCTTGATCAAGTCAATTGACCCATTTGCTCACTTGAAGTGACCTAAAGCACCTTTTTGCCAAATTCTAATCCAACCCAAATTGGATTGAACTAAGCCCATCTAAGCCTCACATTATGAGCAACAACCATCCTAGGATGATCAATCACTCAAATAGGGTCAAACTAAGTCAAACCTAACCTTTGACCAAGTCAACATTTATCCCAATTGAAACCCAAACTAGCCAAAATTCACCATATACTAAATTGATTGAAATAATTGATCTAAACCAATTCATAATCAATGATTGAACTTGACCAAGCCATCAATTGAGCCAAACTAAGCCTAATTGGCCACTTGACCTAAGTTGACCCAAGTTGACCTAAAAAGTCAAAATGGGTCAAATCTTGATCTAAGCCAAATTGATTACAACCAATGGGTCAAATTCATTTTAAATTGATTGTTGAACTTGAAAACTTCAATTATTAGACACAATTGATTATGAACAACTTGACCTAAAAGGTCAAATCATCCTGAAATCAAACCAAACAAAAATTGATTGAAACCAAAGCTTACAATACATTTCAAATGATCAACCAAACCTAAACCAACCCATGACCTAATCCAATTGCGTAAAATGGGTCAAATTGGTCAACTTGACCCATTTGACCAAAATTGAACCTAAATGAACCAAAATAAAATTTAAACCAAATTGAACCAAACCAATGATACCCATAGGCTCCAAATGATCATTGAACTTGACTCTATGGTTTGATTTGACCAATTAGTCAACCTAATTTGAACTTGACCTAAATGGGTCAAATTGAACTAAGTCAAACCAAATGAACTCCAAATCACTTGAAATTTGGCCCAACCCACTTTTGAATCATTCAAATCTAGCCAAATCAAAATCAAGGCCAAATGACCATTTTCCCTAGGTCAAATATCCTGACCAAATTCACTTAAATTTGGTCACATTCTCTCACCACTTGTCATTCTTCTAGTGGTTCACTTGGACACAAGGGTGGTAACATTACCCAATGACCTTATGTTGGCCATGACCCAACCAAACCTAAAATTGATAATTTGGATCTTGATCACTCACCAGCACATGGGCACACTCTCTTTCCTCCACTACCTCAAATGATGCTCATGGGATGCTATCAAACCATGAACCAATCTCACCCATTGATCAAAATGAACATTTATACTTTCATGTCATCGAGGAGATATACCCCCCCATTCCCACTCAAACCACAAGCTCTCATTTCCATAGAGCCAAAGAGAGTGAGTTGAAGCTCCCCAAAGATTTTCCAAGCCCTTCCCAAGCTCCATTGATTTCTCCGTCTTGGTTTTTCTCAAAGCTGAAACAAGGGAGATCAATCCAAATCCCAACTCTTCCAATTCTCCATCAAAACCAAATTAATCCGCAAAGTATGGACAACCCATCAACCAAGTCATTTCCCAAGTCTCCAAGCCATAGCATCACTGATCAAGCTCAATCACATTGAAGGGGAGCTTGGTCAATCCACTTCAAATCATGATCCAACACCTTCATATCTTTACTAGATGAAACTACCTCTTAGTTAAAAGCTAATAGCCTAGGTATTGCTCAAAATCGTAGCCATAGGAAAATTTTCTTGGTCCTTTTTGAAGGAAATTGTACTCCCTTGAGATCTTAACCGTTAAATACATTCCATGTGCCTCCCCGAAGGTGTGGGGCGAGTTTGAACTCTATCCGAGCTCGGGTGAGCTCAGATTGAGCAACTATCGATAGACGACATCTATCTCTCGCAGCTGGGAGATCACTCAAACGCAGAAATGGATGGATGACAAATCATAAATCCTCTCTATTTAAGCTTAACTAAGATTAATCATGATCAGATGAACAGCGTCACCGACTCAAAGGAGATGATAACTAAAATAACTATCTCGTGCCACATGGAAAGCGCCATGTCGCCACATTTAGGGATTAGTTTTAGCTCTAATTAATCATTTTAATCAAAACTTTAATTCATAATTAATTGTAGAAAAATCCAAAAAATATAAACTCAAGTTTATTTTAAAGATAATTCAAAGGAGAATAATATAAAATTCAAATCAATTGATTTTGAAAAATAATTTTTACTCAATTTGGGTTTATTAAAAATGTAATTAGGCTAATTACTCCTGCCATTAATTCCAAATTTTCTAAGGTTGATTAGTGGGATGATCTCTGTCTACCATGATTTTCTTGGAATTTATTGTTGGATAAATTAGGGGAATTGCTTGTTTCACCCCAAATCACTTTTCTAATTAATTAAATGATTAATTATGCTATTAAATAGTGATAAATTCATTAATTAAGCTTTCTAATCATCATGAAATAATGAATATTAGAATGAGAATTATTTCTTTTCACTTTTCCCTAAGTTCATTTCATTTGGATAAACACTTAATTAATTTAAAATTGATTAATGATTAATGATTTAATCAAAATTCTTAATTAACTCAAAACCAAATTATTCAAGAACTTTCATGCATATTTGTAAGTTCAAAAAAGAACGGTGGTAGGAAGCTATTGTTGCTAAAGCTATGATTCTATTTGAAAAATATTAGAATCTGTTTGTCTTTCTTTTTTAAAATGACAAATATCCTATGAACATATGACAATAATTTTAAACAAAATAAATAATATTAAATAGATTGAAAAAATAGATAATTGATACTCATATATACTCAACTATATTACAAAGATTAACATTACTTAATAAGTAACACTAATATTAGAAATAGAAGTATAACAAAAAAGTCCAATTAGAATATGAAGCCTAATATCCTGCTGATCAAATCTCTTCAAAATTTTTTTTCTCAAGTGCTACCCTCCAAGCATGATCACTGTTTGAAGTGTCACTCTATTTATCAAATCAAATAATTGTAATCATCATATATTTCTTACACCAAAAAAATCTTCTAATTTCTTTACAAAAAAAAAGAAGAATGAATTTATTTATGAAGCATGAAAACAACCATAATAAGTAGAAAAATCTACCAAAGTAAATGGAAAAAGTAACAACTACAAAGGCTCTATCACATCAAAAGAAAACCTTTCACAAATAACTATTGAGCATCCAAACTTAGAGTTTACAAATGAAGCAATAAAAGTAAGGGGAACATATTGATTTACATTTATAGTTTCTCAATCCAACTTAACATTTACCATATGTAAGGAATTCATAAAACATCATTGATAATCATCATATCATAAAGTCATGCTTACCATTAAAATTAATAATGTCTTATAGACATCAAATGTGTCAAATGTGGCTGCAATATCAAATATGTCCTAGGCTTAACAATTAATATCAAATGTAACACCATCAACTATGTATTAAACTTAGAGAATAACTCACTTGGTTTGATTTCATGTAAGAAATATTGCATTAACTCACATGGAAAAGGAATCTACACATCTTCATTGCTTTAAAAATACATATTGCCTTTGCTGATCAAGTTTATTGGAAGAATAATGCAATGACCACTCAACTGCTCTTGCATACATAATATAGTACATTTGATGTGCAATACATAAAATAATAAATAATATCATGTAGAAAAATATATCATAATACAAGAAAGTAAAATATCCATTTATATATCTCATAATTTCTCTCAAGATATGCTTATTCAATTTAAATTAAAATGAATTTATTATCACTAAATTTATTTTGAAATAAATTTATATATATATATATATATATATATATATATATATATATATATATATATATATATATATATATATATATATATATATATATATATATATATATATATATATATTACTTAAATTAATTTGTTAAAGAGAAAAAAAAATTGTCATTTACATATAAGTAATGAATACTAATATTCTTATAGGCCTAATCTTTGTAAGATCAGGATGAGAACAAGCAAATGAGGAACTTCTCAAAACATAAATATTAAATCACTCACAATTCCCTATTTGAACCTTATATAATGAAATCTCCCATGATACCATTAAAATCAACTCCACACTAACCCAATAAAAAAAAAAGCTTCCAAAACACAAATAAAGAAGGACATGAATTATGAATACCACCAAAGCCTCCATCTAAAAGGACAAGACATAAGAAACAAATCTCCAATCAGCGATCCAACAACAAAGCACAATACCTACTCTAAATAATCAATTGACCCATTCAAATGAGATACAATAGAGCCACATAGAGAGAAACCCAATTGGAACCAAAATATTATAAAATCAACACTTTGACTAAAAAAATGGATTATGTAAAAATATATAATAAAAAAATCAACACTCATAGAGCACCAAATGCTCAAAGCAGAAATTAAAATAGAAAATGGAAATTAAATATGACAAGAGATTCAATCACAAATGATCACTCAATTATCATTCTTGGTAAAGAAGGATGAGATCAAATTAACAAGCCAGATCTAGAATAAAAAAAAACCCATAGATAAGATTCTTGTCAAATAGTTTAGATAAACTTATTTCTCCCACAATGGGTCGCTCCTTTTGATCGACATTGGATCTTCACAACAGCTTCCCCAAATATTGCATAAATAAATGGACAAGCGTGGCGGTTGGTACCACACCAGATTAACTAAGCAAATATTATCTTAATCTTATAGATTCTTTGTTCAATAAGAGACTTCAAAGAAATTATAATTACATATGTAGATGGTTGAAAGTAAATTAAACCCTTTAGATTAATTAATCAAAAATTGTGAGTCAATTGTAGTAGGCCCCTTTATTTTCTAGGTGCATTGCTGATTTAAATTCCATGTGGTTGGATACCATATGTTAGCTTATACTTGCTTGGTTAATTATGTTAAAATGGTATAGGTAAGGGGTAATTAATAGATGTAACTCATACCTTAACCTAAAAAAAACATAAAATCAACTTAATTTTTCTAAAATTAAACTAAACTAATTTATACATGGGGAAATTTAGGACCAACAAACTCTTCACATTTCCTAAGTCAAATCAAATTCAAAAATAAAAATTTCTTTAAAGAATTTTGATTCATTTTAAATGATCTTATTTTATAGGATTGTTCTTAGGAATTAATAAGGGTGAATGAATTCATATGCTTACATTCCATTATTTCTTTTAAGCATGCTAAATGTTGTTTGCCATATAAATATCACCTTTCAAAAGAATTTTCCAAAAAGTTCACATAATAAAATACTTGCACAAAAATATACATTAATCAACCTCATCTAACAATCTTCAAGATTGTTATATGTAGGATCTTATTAAAAATCAAAGTTAGGAATCATCTTTTGAAAAGTACAAATTTAAAATGAACATCCTCATTCAATATGCCCAAATTTATTGGGTGAAGATTTTATTTCTAAATAAAACCAAAATCATCTTTCAAAAAGCATATATTTGAAAATGAACATCCTCATTCAATATACCCAAATTTATTGAATGAAGATTTCATTTCCAAATAAAATCATGTCATAAAAATTGAAATTTCATTTCAATGTATCTCACATATGTTGAAGTTGAAATTTCTTTCTTTTCAAAAAGGTAAGCCTCTTCATTCAATATATCCAAATGTGTTAGATGGATGTTTTATTTTCAAACAAAATCACACCATTTGAAATTCCACTCAACACATTCCTCATGTGTTAAGTTGGAATTCCTTCTTTTCAAAAAAGCAATAATCACACAAAAAATTTCATCTTTGAAAAAATAAATATAATTGACTTCCATTTTACATACCCAATTTGTTATATGGTCTAATGCAAAAATATTAAAATCAAAATACATTGGAATTCCATTTGACATACCCAATTTGTCAAATGAGAGTTTCATTTTTCAAAATTGAAAATAAATTGGATTCTATTTAACCATTTTTTTGTTAAAGAAACTCCCTCCTCCCCTTCCCCCCTTTTCAAAATAAATTTGGATCTTTATTTAGAATACCCAAATTTACCAAGTTAAGATCCCTCTTTTCAAAATCAAACACATTTGAACTTTATTTAGCATGCACAAATTTGCTAAGTAAAGTTCTCATTTAAAAAAATAAAAATAAATAAAATAAATCAAACACATTTATACTTTATTTAGTAAACACAAATTTTCTAAGTAAAGTTCTCATTTTCAAAAAAAATAATCAAACACATTTGAACTTTATTTAGCATACACAAATTTGCTAAATAAAGATTCCTCTTTTCAAAATCAAAACATCAAAGTCAAACACATTTGAACTTTATTTTAGCATGCACAAATTTTCTAAGTTCTCATTTTCAAAAATCAAAACAAAAAATCAAACACGTTTGAACTTTATTTAGCATACCCAAATTTGCTAAATAAAGTTCTCTCTTTCAAAAGTCAAAACACAAAAATAAAATATATTTGGACTTTATTTTGCAAATATAAATTTTCTAAATAAAGATCCCATTTCCAAAATCAAAACATAAAATTCAAACACATTTGGACTTTTATTTATCATACACAAATTTGCTAAGTAAAGATCCTCTTTTCAAAATCAAATACATATGGGATTTAGTTAGCATACACAAATTTGCTAAGTAAAGATGTCATTTCTAAATTCAAACATGATTCACATCATGGGCAAACAAGCAAAAGAAGAAAATTGTCTTCAAATAACTCATTTAGCATATCCAAATTTGCTAAATGAGTAATCCTAAACAAATCAATCAATCTATTTTTACATACC
Source organism: Cymbidium sinense (assembly GCA_021442155.1). NCBI lineage: Eukaryota > Viridiplantae > Streptophyta > Magnoliopsida > Asparagales > Orchidaceae > Cymbidium > Cymbidium sinense. Next base: position 91,791,846 of record CM038217.1, read on the forward strand.
AATTTGTTAAATAAGATCAAACATAAAATCAAATTCAAATATAAAATAATGGAAGCATCAAAAATCTCTTCAAAGTATTTGAACCCATTTTCAACTTACACAAATTTGTTGAAAGTGGTTTCTAAACTCAAAATCTCATCTCCAATTCATTCAAAATCTCTCTCCTAAATTCAATGATTAACATATTCAAATTAATGTGGGTTCAAATTTAAATCAAATTCAAAAGTGCACAATATCAAGATAATGATTTGAGTTTGTTTCCAATAATTGGAATGTTCTCTCACAACTTTTCTCAAGTTGATAAAGTGTGAATGGATGCTTTATATGTTCACTTTCCTTTTATGGATTTGGCCTTGATTCCATAAACATTCCTCATCTAATACACTTTGGTGATTTGAACCAGATCACTGTGAGGACAACCCTTACCATCAAGAATGTGGTCTCATATCCATATTGAGATGCCTTCAGATTTTGAATTTCCCTCACTAAAGAGAAAGATGGTGGAGGTTTCCACAATAGCCACATCTCCAATGCCCGTACATTTAGTTGTTCCCATTTTTTGATCGATAGTACCCACTCATGGCTTTCTTTAAATACCCACTTGATAGTCTCCCCACATTTGAGATAGTTCAGTTTCTTGCTCCAAATGAGAACTTCGTTCCATATAATAAAATTGATCAAGCTATCAATTATACATTGCCAAGGAAATGACATCTCTCATTGCATAGAGGAGTCACCAAGTAGTTTCTCCTTTGATTACATAGAACAAGTTCCATCTCTTTTATTTGATGGAAAGATGTTGAGGATTCATGTACCTTCACTTGCAATTATAGGCACCTACCAGATAGAGGAGGTTGATCCATCATTTTGTCAAGTTGGTATTAAAATCATCATGCCTGATTTATCTTATTCCTCTGTGGGTGACATATCCATGAGACTAAAGGCCTGTATCTTCTACTAGCAAGAGAGGGGTATCTTAAATTATAGCCTTCTCATGATTTCTGATTCCTCACATGATCATATATTATTGATTGGTGTTGACCTCATTTTTAGAATGAGCTCTCAACACCTCCATCTTAGACATAGGACCCCTCTTAGACTTTAAGAGTTCCTTAATCTTAAGACACATCTAGTGATTAGGTGGACACTCCCAGCCTAGAAGACTTAGAAGGTTAGCCATAGGAATAGGTCATGCCTTAGGGGTGTTAAAAATTTCTACCCTTTTGCACCATTCCTCACCTTTCCTTCTTTCAAGTCAAACTCCAAATCAATTTTGATTTTCTCCAAATCAATCAACTGAAATCAAATCCATGATTGAAACTTTTATTGAAACCCATGATCAAAATCTATAAAAAATTCTAAGTCAAATTTTCTAAGTCCTTAATTTTCCCAGGACTTAACCAAAATCATGATTCAAACCTATTCAAATCTTCGAGACCTTTCCATGGTCCATTTATATTCTCATTTATATTTATATATATAAATGAAACATAAATTCAAACCCATCAAATAAATTCAAAATTCAAAATCAACTTATAAAAATTTTCTTAACTCCCTTTAATTTTTCATTAAAGGACTTAGCCAAAATCAACTCTAAACCTTGATCAAACCTATTCAAACCCTTGGGATTTTCTCAAAACATGTTTGTATTATCATTTATGTTCTCATATATAAATGAAATATAAATATAAATCAATCAAATCTAACCCAAAAATTAAATTCCAAATTTAAAATCCTTGAAATTCCCTTTAATGGATTTAACCTAAACTTTGATCAAACCATTTCAAACTCATGGGATTTTCTCAAAACATATTTGTATTCTCATTTATGTTCTCATATATAAATGAAATATAAATATAAATCAATCAAATCCAATTCAAAAAATTAAATTTCAAATTAAAAATTTCTTTAAATCCCTTAAATTCCTTTAATGGATTTAACTAAATCATGATTAAACCACTTCAAATCCTTGAAATTTTCTCATGATCAATTTATATTCTCATTTATATTCACATATATAAATGAAATATAAATTCAAACAATCAAAACAAAATCCAAAAAATCAAACTCAAATCCATTCAAAATCAAATCTAAGCCTTTCAAGTCAAAATCTTAAACTTAGCCAAAACACTTCCAAATCAAGCCAATCCCTTGATTTTTTTTCTCATGGTTCAATCAAACCTACAATCATGAGCTCATATATAAATCCAAACTTCAATCAAACAATCAAAACCCAAATCAAAATTCAAACCCAAGACCCCTTCATATTCTTCCTTTGAATATGAAATTTTCAAATGGATCAAAACCCATTTGACTTCAAACCACTTGTAAATGGATTTATATTTCAATCATAAGTCCATATACAATGTAAACCAACTTCAAATCAAGATTTGACCAGCCATTTGATCCACTTAGGTTCACTTTACCCAAAGAGACCTAAAGTACCCTTATGAGCCAACTTTTGATCCTAACCAAATTGCATTTAATCAAACTCATATATCCTTCTCATCATGATCAACAATCATCATGGGATGATCAATCAATCAAATTGGGTCAAACCAAGTCAATCCTAAGGGTTGAACAAGTCAACACTTAACCTAAAATGATACCTAACATAGCCAAAATCCATCATAGGCCAAATTAATTGAAACCATTGATCTAAGTTCACTCATGACTTATGTTTGAACTTGACCAAGCCAACATTTGAGCCTAACTTAGCCCAATTGGTCAACTTGACCCAAGTTGACCCATTTTGACCTAAAGGGCCAAAATGTGTCAAAACTTGATCTAAGCCAAATTTGAAACCATTGGGTCAAGTCATTCCAAATCACTTATTGAACTTGACCAAAGCCACAATTCCCAACCTATCCCAATTGACCTTAGACCCAACATGACCAAGGGTCATGTTGAGCCAAAATTAAACTTAACCCAAATTGATTGATTGGCAAGATTCCAATCCCATATGATTAACCAAACCTAAACGTACCCTTGACCTACCCCAAATAGGTAAAATGGGTCAAATAGGTCAACTTGACCCATTTGACCTAAATGGAGTCATATGAGCTAAAATAAAAATCTAATCCAAATTGAACCAAACCAAAGGCATCAAAATATTTCAAATGGTCATATGAACTTGACCCAACCCTTGGTTTGACCCAATTTAACCTATTGGTCAACTTGACCCAAGTCAACCCATTTTGACCTATTGGTCAACTTGACCCAAGTTGACCCATTTTGACTTAAATGGGTCAACATGAGCCAAACCCTATCAAATGTATTCCAAATCCAATGAAACTTGGCCAAACCTACTTTTCTCAACATACCAAACATACCCAAAATAAAAAAAAATAGAAAAATGACCATTTTACCCCTAGGTTGTAAAACAAATTTTGACTTAGCCCATGGGTATTTTGGTCATACACACTTCACAATCACTTGAGGCTTTCCTAAAATCTCAAGGAGACTTAGTGATGAGTGGTGCACCCAACCCAATGGGTTTTGGTCAACCCATTTGACCCATGGACCAAACCCAACCTCTAGCATTAAAATTGAAATTTCAAATTCTCTCTTAAGCTCAATTCAAGCACATGGGGAGTTGGCATTCCACTCCTCTAGCCAATCGACCATGTGCAATGATCTAACAGCCTAAAAAACTCTCCTAATCTGGTCAATTGGATTAAAATGATAACTAATGGGCCGACCATCCGATTGCCATGGTGGGAGATATACTCCCCCTAATTGAATGAAATTTCACTTCACTCACACTCGATTAGAGTCTAGGAAAGAACCACCGAGCATTCCCAAGCTTTCAGAGGATTTGAATCTTGCATTTCTATTTTGCATACAAAAAGGAGGATCTCACCAATTCCCAACTTCCTCTACACTTAATCCCATCCAAATTCTCTCTACACTCTTCATCTAAGGACCAAGCTAAACTTGCAAGCATCCATTTGAGTTCCCAGCAAGGGAGAATTGGATCAAAGCGTAAGGATCTTGAAGAGGAGTTGGTCCAATTGATCCACTCAACCCCAAGGCTGAAACTTTCAATGAGGGCTTCTCTCCACCAGACAAATCATCAATCTCGAATCACCTCTGGTGAGGTATGTGATTTTTTTTACTTGATTAGAGGTGTTGGTCCTTTGAAAGAATTTTTTTGCATGTGAAATCAACCGTTGGATTGGCACTCTATTCCTAGATGGTGTGGATTGAGTCATTCATCTGCAGCTTGGAATCTCCCTTGGATCATGGACATCTCCATTAATCCTCGAAAGAACTTGCTCATTCCATTTATCTTTTTTTAGAATCCCACTTTACCCCATGTGTGGAAAACCATTGTGCTTAAGCGCCAGCGATATATGCACCGCCCACCATGCGTCACGCCATGCCGTAGCGAGTGGGTAAAATTTAATTTTTTAGAATCTTCAAAATTCATCTTTGAAAATAAAATAGAAAAATGCTATGGATAGATAATTTTATCTATAATATTTAAAAAATGTTTTTAATGGATTTTGAATTCTTCTTTTCTCTGAATTTGGGTTTCTTTGAGAATTTTGATTAGCTAATTATTCTCTAATTAAGTCACCAATTAATCTCAAATTTCTAGGGTTCGTTTTAGGGGATGACCTCTTCCTCTCCTAAGTTTCTTGAGATTTATTGAGGGCTTAATGAGAAAAATTGCTAGTTCATTCCCTAATTGTCCCTTTCATGTAATTAAGGGTAATTAAGGTGTGATTAGTGGATTTATCCTATGATTAAGTTTGATTAAGCTCAGATCCAGTGAGTAGCAGGTTTATGGAATAATTTTGGGGTATTTCCCCTAAGCTATTCCCTAAACCCCTCTTCTCTCCTTAATCCCTCTTAATTAGGGTTAATTCATTAATTATCCCTTTAACAATTTTCAAAATTTAAAAAGTTTAGAACTTAATTAATCTACCTTGGGTAGATGCTTAGGTGTTTAATAGCCTAAGTTCAATTAAGAAAAGTAAAACCCATTTCATAAGTGTGAAGGGTGTTTTAAACATACTTAAGCTAAACCCTTTTAGCTTAGTTAACTTTTAATTGTGAGCCAAATTGCATTAGGCCTTTTCATTATTAGGTGCATTGAAAAAATAAATACCTTGTGGGTTTTATGTCATCTCATTGGCTCATAATTACTTAGTTAATTTTTCTAAGGTGGTGTAGGTAAGGGTTAATTAACTTAATTCATACCTTAACCTAATCAATGCTTAAAATGGATTTAATTATCTAAAAATTAAAAAAAATACAAAACACATGTGGAATGGGTTAGAAACAACAAACTCATCTCACCTTTTCAAAATTAAATCAAACTTCAAACTAAAAAAATCATTTTGAAATTCACTTTGATTTATTCTAAATTTTCTTATTCTTAAGAATGTCTTTAGGATTTAAGTAAAGTGAGTTTGTTTACATGCTTTCATTGCTTTGAATCTTTCCCAACATGTTAAGTTGTATGCCATGTGATTCATGCATTCATAATTTCATGTTTCAAATTTTAAAAAATGAAAATTATTTACTTTATGTCAAATGTGCATGTGTTGGCTAAAGTAAAATATGAGTGGCTATTATCACTACTAAATCCAAAATATTTTTAAAACTTATAAATGAAACATCAAATCTAAAAGTGTGTTATTCTTATGCTTTAACTATTAGCTTGCATGTGATAAATTATAAAGTCATGTTTAGTGTAGCCTTCCTTTCTTTCTTATGTTAGCATAGTTTTGAATAGGAGTTGGTAAGATGTAGGGTTCATTTGAAAAGAACCCAACTCTTACTTAATTCTATACCCTATTCATCCCTATTCTCATCTAAGAAGATTTCTACTTGCATGAATAAATTGCATAAACAAAACAAATCTATTAAACAACTTTTTACATATTCCTTTTCATTTCATTTCTTTATATGCAGTGGTATATTAGTCTGGAAAACCCAGGTTCGAGGCTTTAAGTAGCCCTAAGTAGGTCTTTATACCTTACACCTCGGTTAACAATGGTATTTATACTCACTTATGCCTTTCTTACTTTCATGCATGTATGTGAAATTTTGGATAAGGAAAACTTTTCTACTTAAGAAATCATACATATTCAACTTCTAAATTTTCTTAAGTGAATTACTTAGCATGCATCATAAAGTGTGTTAACTACTCTCATTTGCATGTATAGATATGCTTAGGATCCATCCATATGCATGTTATATATGTTGGGAAAGATATGAAGTAAAGTATATTATGTGAATTTTGATTCATTTTATTTAATCTTAAAATGCCTTTCTTCTTGAATAGGTTTATTTAGAGTTCATCTAAACTTAGGATTAGGGATAAAATAAAATTAAAATGTGAACTTACCTTAGAAATTACTTAAGGATTAGGGAAGGAAAGAGGAGTTCTCTTCTCTTTCCCTCTCTTCATAACTTAGCAATTAATTGTAGGTTTCACCTAGACCAAATTAAAACATGAAATAAAACAAACCCAAAACACTTAAACAACTTAAATGAAACCTCTCTCTAAGTTGAATATGCCCTTCCTATTTAGAAAATTTGAACCTAAAGTCCTAAGATAAGCATATCACATAAGCCTTCAAAGCACAAACATTAGCCTAAGTCACCACTTCTAGCCTTAGGTTAGGCCGATGCATGGTTCGATGTTATGTTTTGTTTTGTGATGAATGTTTTAGACTGGATGTTAGGGTGTATGTTCATAGAATAAATGGTAGGATGTTCTTAGTCTAACTATTTTTTTCTACAGGAGATTGTTCTTAAGGAGTGCTATCATAAATAAAAATATAAATACTTTTGCTTGCAAGTACTTTTGCTTTTGAGCTTGTAGGGTGATAAGTCCAATATACATGCTTTGGATTTGTGTGGTGTGATTTAATTAACATTTGTTTTGCAAGGGTTAGTTAGATTTCCACTTTTCCTTTCCATGTAAAAAAAATTTGTATAATTATAATTTTGGAATGATTTGTTATGGGGATTAGAATGAACATTGGTCATAAGATCCCATCTTATGCACCATGTGAAGCCTTGGAGCATCCACCTACCAACCATCTAAAAGGAGAAACCAAAAGAAGAAAGAAGAAAAGAAAAGAAGAAAGAAAGAAGAAAGAAGAATAAAGCTTGAAGACCCCCATAACAATGAATTCCTTTGCTTAATTATAAATTTAATTCATTTATAATCTGGGTTGTATAAGGGTAGAGCTCAGCTACCCACATTTGATATTTTTGGATTTGTGCGGTGGAACCCGACCACAATGGCCTTTTATTCTTTTTGCACTAGTTTTATAAATTGGTTGATGTTTGTTTGACTTGTGCATTAAGTGGCATAATTTTCTTAGTTTCTTTCTTGTTATATGTATGACTTGGATGAGGATTAGGCTCTTTAAGAAAAAATAAATCTTTTACCCAACTTAACAACTCAAAATAAAACTAAATAACTCATAACCTCACCTAAAGCTTAGGTTTAAATCAAGATAAAAGATTTAGCAACCCCTTAGCTGGAAGAGCATTTCTTTATAATATCATGCATAAATGCATCTTATTTCACTCTTGATTGGAGGGCTTCCATCTTTTCCTGAAAACCCGGCTTGACCTGTGAGAGTCATGGTGGAAACTCACATCCTCCCTTCTCACTGATTTTGTCCAATAATATGATTTCTCATGCATTAGGCATAAAAATCCTATTAGCCCGTGTCAAAATAATTGTCCAAAATGAAAAATAAAAATTAAATTTGAATTGCATTAGATTTAGGTCATTTAAAATATATTCCTTTACATGATCTAGTCTCTTTAGGGAGTGAGTTTAAGGACTTAGTCTTTTTCTAAATAAAAATAGCCTAACAATCTTGCATTAAGCATAAAGAATTGTCTACATGAATTTAAAATCATAGGAGGAGTTAGTTGCCACCAATAAGTCCAAGTCAGATTTGTCTTTATGGAGGCAAACAAATTACCCATTTTTTCACCTTAGATTTAGATGCTGCCTTCAGCTCCCTAGATTTAGGTTCTAAGCTTCTCCCTTGTGATGGCTTTCTCTCACCTCTTAGACATTTCCTTAATCTTGTGTTAAGGAATCATAAGTCCTAAATTTCTAATGAAAAATACAACTCAAATAAACTAAATCAATTTTGAAAATGTAAAGCCCAATTATAAGATAGTTTAAGATGCTCACTATGTTCCTAGCATCGTGAACATCTCCTAATTATTCTCATTTTGGCTTTGATAATAAATCTTTCTTTGATCAATCCCATTTTGTCTTCAAAAATAAATCAATCGATTGATAGTCCTTCCTATTGAAATCTTCAGAGACAATAATCATTTACCTTAATTAAGAGTTTTTCTAAGGAATCCTCATTCATTAGGATGTAATTAACTATGGGAGCTTGCTCCTGTAGGGAACTTAACGAACCCAATTTAAAATAAACCTGCACTTTCCATGTAAAGTAGGAAAGAATATCTAGTACATAACATCATCCTTGAGTCCTTTTAGGTGATGGTTAAAGGGTAATGACTTCGATCTTTCGAGATAGTATACTAATTCCTTGATGACGTATCCGATCACCTGAATAAGTACATCTATGAATCTGCACATCATCTTACCAAGATGAATTTGTACATATAAAGTTTTGTCTCTCCTTTCTCCGTAGATTTGAAGGCTACTTTAAATATGTTTGTGGAAATTTTTCTACCAACAACTGGTATTATCCATCATGGGGGAGAGCTCCTGTACAGAGGGAATCAATGTTGTCTTCACCACACAGATCCACTCCACATCCGCCATCGCCAGTGTAGGTTCCATATTCCATAGTTCCATCTAAAGTCATGAAGGCAGCATAAGGGGAAAAGAAAGCCCCATTAGTGATCCGACTACACCCAAGGGATCCCATTTCATCTACACCAGACCGAGAAGTGAGCTCTTGCTACCTCCTACTTCGATTGTGAAGAGGAAGTGACAACTTGTAGATCATGCTCGTTATCACCACCACCACCTCAAGATCATGGATATAGTAGTGGAGAGAAGGAGATAGTTCTCATCCCATGGTGATATCCCAAGGAAGTACTCCACCTAGAGCAATTGATGCATGAGCATTTCTTCTACAAGTTTAGCCCTCACAGGTTAGCTCTCCAATAGTGGGAGGTCGAATATTCATGAGCATGATCCCATCACCGATCAGCCACAAATATTATTGCATGCACAGTTGGACCGCTCCTTGGATGATATCATAGCACAGTATCTCATTGAGAAGAAGGAAATCCTAAGGTATGACTAGTCTAACCTCGAGAGAGAGAAGGTTAGCTTTGATCCCAATGAAAATGATTTTTTGGAAGCCTCAGTAGAGGTGCATATGGTTGATAGGTTCTCTCCTGGATCAGATTTGAAGGTGTGGTCAACAGACAACATTGCCCATTCCCAACACCTCCTTCAACAACTCAAATAAAGGATGAGATTGATAGATGGGAAGAGACTTGAAGATTTGTGGTAGTTCTAGTACTTTAGAATCAAGCCCAACAAAGACATCCTACCATTGTGGAGACCGCTAGCTGAAGTTATTGCATGTCTTGGATCAACCAAGAGTTCACCTAGAAAGGTGGCAAGACTAAGCTATAGGAAGGTAGTGGACAGTACCTCCATACAAGAAGAAGATATCAAACTCATGGTTGAACGATAAGTGAGGGAAGCGCTAGCATAAGCCCAATGTGGTTCATTAGTTCCAAAGGGTAGACCCTACCCATAGGAATTTGATGTTATCCAATATACTAAGGGTTTTGTGTCTCCTTCTTTTAAAAGTTTTGATGGCAAAGAACCCCCAACATAGCATAACTTGTGTATGCAATTGGTGGCGCACATTGTTTTGTCTGTCAAGAGCTAGCGGTATAGTTTTGATTGGTACGAACTCCCAACAATTTAGTGAAGACTTTTGAGTTGGAGCAACTCTTTGAAGAGGTTGGAGCTCAAAGAAGGGTAACTATGTGATCTGTGGCTCAACAACACCCGAGTCCTCGTTGATTATATTCTTAGATGCATAATTAAGGATGAAATGCCACAAATGTTCAACAACATGCTATTGAAATTCTATTAAAGAATATTCATGGCCCGGTCACAATCATGCTTAAAGGTTTCACCATTAAGATATTTGAGAAGCTAATCAACAAGGCAAATAGCCTACAAGGAGAGGTAAAATAATTACCTTTTCAAGATCAGTCATCAAAGCCAAAGCCATAGAAAGGTTATGGAAAGAAGCCAGGGGCAATAGCAACATTAGACAAGGGGAAGCAACTGGACAGGGATCAGCATGAGAGACCTCGAGCTCCACAACCTTTCTTCACCTCTTACCATGCCATTATCTTATCTACCACCATACATGCCTTCGCCTCCTCCTCAGCCATACTCCCAGTAGCAATATACATACCCGCCCTAGGTAGCTACCATCCACCTACCCTTTTGGATAAATTAAACAAACTTTATTCATTTCAAAGGGAGGTAGTTAGGAATATCTTTAAGAACTTCTTAAAGAAACTTGATTTTAGTTATCCGAGCCTAGAAAGCCAGAGGAAGTGGGCAGGAGTAATGATCTTAACTTTTGCTTCTACCACCGCATACTAGGTCATATTTTGGAGGATTATTTTACATTTAAGGATTGGCTTGAGCATAGCTACAAGTCAGGTGCTATAGTTATCCCTAAGAAATATCTAGTGGAATAACCATCCAGTTATGTTAGGATAATCCTTGGCGTTACATGTGATTCTCTCAAAATAAAAGAAGGTTGGGATATCTCTTTATCCCAAACCTCCAAAAAGATTATTTATAAAATAAAGAAACTTCTTTTACAGGTGCCTGAGGCAGCTCGAACCTCCAACATCAATGAAGGTTCGCAAGTTGCCAAAGATAACTTGGGAAAAGTGGGAGCTTAGTAGTAGCAGCAGCAGTCCATACTTTCTCGGGATAATGAAGTAGCGTAACATCAACCAAGCCCAACCTCCATTGCACCATTGCAGCTACTACTTTAGCTGGCATTCCTACTTCAACTAGCTTTTCTTCTAGTATACATCTTGTATCGACAGATGAGAGAATCAAATCCCTCACCCCACTTACTTTTACTAAATTTCTACTATGTACCTCCTTATAAATCTAAGAAATTGAGGAATAAAGTTAGTTTGAATTACATATGTGCCACTTATGATGGGTTATCTGATTCTACCCTCTAGAAAATTCTTCAATTCTTAATAATTATAATAACTTCGATCATCCTCTTTCTGATTTAGAAATGGACTTTCCTTTTTTGAATACTATGGTTCACCTCTTAAGATAGACTTGGGATCTTCTGATTCTGAGAGTCCTATAGGAGAAGCTGTAGGTATACCCATGAGCATGTAGAACTTTTTATTAAACCATCTCACTAAGTCACCGAAGTCAAGCTTTGTAATGGCAAAGTTCTACCTCCTAGGGAAATACCTCAAGATAAGGGAAAATAAGTCATTGGTACCAGCGAGCAAGAAGCCCCTCCACAGGATGCTCCACCCATGGATATGCTTATGGGGGATCAGCCCAGAGTTGATTATAATTTCCTCTCTTAGTAAAGAAAGTTGCCAGCTAAACTAAGCATATATGATGCACTTATCTTAACCAAAGATATGAGGGAATCATTAATCAAGGCTCTTCTTGATCCAGAAATATGCTTAGCTGAGCTGACTGCTATTAGAGAGGATGCACAATAAGCCTAGAGAGTCACATTCATTAATGAAGACCTTCTTCTGGGGGACATGGAGCACAACCGTCTCCTCTGCATCTTAGTGAATATAAGCAGATTTAGACTTTATAGGGTTTTAGTTGATCTAGGTGCATTAGTGAATATTATGAGCCTAAAAACTCTTGCCTATTTGAAGATTGGCATCTCTAAGCTCTGAGGAGATTGGATGATGTTGAGAGGATTCAATGAACAAGGCGAGAGGGCTTTAGGCTCCATAGTGTTACCTTTGGAAATATGTGACTAAAAGACTGAAGCTAAGTTCTATATAATTAATTTGAATACATCATTCACTACTTTGCTCGGTAGGCCTTGGATACACTATAAAAAGATGATTCCATCCTCCCTTCATTAGTGCATCAAGTTTTAGAGAGATGGAATCAAATACTGTGTCAAAGGAGATGAAAAACTATTTTCAGTTAGAGAAGTTGAGATATACGAGGATGCGACCTACTATCTTCCTCAAAATTAAAACACCTTTTCTTGCGAACTTGGCCAAAATTCAAATATAAAATAAAAAGGAAAAGAAGAAAAGGAAAAAGAAAAGAAAAAAATGGAAAGTACAAGAGAGCGAGAAAGGAACACCAAGGAAGAGGTAGAGTTGCACGTTACATTCCACCAACAGTTCATTCCACCATTATGGGTAGGATGACTTGACCTCCACAAGGGCAGAGGAAGAGGCATAGTGAAATTCCAGGAAAGACCCCTGGTTGGCACCATAGGGCCATATTCCAGTTCACAGGAGTACTCCAACTATTCACATAGACTTGGAATCTAGCTTGGAGGAAGAGTCTCATGTGATTAGTACACCAATAACCCCTCTCAATGGGTTTCATTGGAGGTGACAAGCCGATAGTGATGAAGACTGCCTCCAAGCAAAGCATGAATGTATTCAATCAAGGTTTATGTAAAACTATTAGGCAACAGTTGGGAACTTTAGCTCTAACCTCACTTTTAAAAAAAAAGTTGAAGGTTTAGTAGTTAAGGAAGCCCCTAGGTCTTCCATGATGTCAAGCCAAAGAGATTCCTATTGGGATCATCATCCTCAAGTCCATAAGCTGATGTAGAACTTGAGGATAATTCATATAAAGATTTAATGAATTACCTTTTGATTGGTACTCATAATCTTGCAAAGAAAGGTTTGATTCCTTATACATGGTCCATAGTTAGAGTATTTCAAGAAGCTATGGGAACAACAAAGGTAGGGATGCACAATCAAGACCAGGACTAGATTCAAGATGGTCCGACGATGATGATTATCGCTTGTCACCAATCATCTGAGTCGATAGGTTCTTCTCAAACCACACTAACTCTTATAAGGAGGTGTGTTTAGAAACTTTAGATGATCCTGATGATCTTCAAATCAAAGATGCACCTCTAGAATTTGAAGAGGAAATCCATTCAACTATTGACAAGCTTAAAGAAATAAACCTCGAGACATAAGAAGATCCATGCCACACATACATCAGTTTTGTGCTGAACAAAGAAGAAACTAATGACTTTGTTATGCTATTGACTAAGTTTAAGGACTACTTTATATGGAGCTATGAAGAGATGCTCGGATTATCTCCTGACATCCACAAACTAGTAATACCTAACATTAACCCTATCAAGCAAGCTCCTAGATGCTTGCAATTAGAAATCGAACAACATGTCATTTTTGAAGTCAAGAAACTGATCGATGTTTATTTATCAAGTAAGAAAAATACCATACTTGGTTACCCAGTGTCATGCCAGTTAAGAAAAAGAATAGCCAAATTCGCATATGCGTCGATTTTAGGGACTTAAATAAGGCATGTCCTATGGATGAATTTTCACTTCCTATACCAAAATTAATGGTGGACATCGCCTCATCTCATGTAGTTTTTTTTTCTTTTATGGATGGGTCATCTGGCTACAACCAAATCAAGATGGCACTCGAGGATGAAAGAAACACTACTTTTCGAACCCGATCAGAATTTATTGTTAAAAGGTCATGCCTTTTAGCCTTAAAAATGCTGATGCTACATACCAATGGGCCATGACTCAGATCTTGAACGAACTCATTCATCATCAAGTTGAATGCTATGTTGATGACCTATTAGCCAAAAGCAAAGAAAAGGAAGATCATCTCTTTGACTTAAGAGTAGTTTTCAAATGATTAAGATAATACAACCTCAAAATGAATCCCTTGAAATGTGCATTCGTAGTGCCTTTAGGGAAGTTCCTTGGGTTTGTTATTTGACACCGAGGAATAGAGATAGATCCAGAAAAGATCAAACCCATCTTAGAAATGCCACCCCCTAAAAGTTTAACTTAACTCAGATCATTCTAAGGGCGGTTTGGTGTATCTAAGGTTCTTTATCTCCAATCTATCAGGGAGATGCAAGCCATTTTTAGCACTTGTCAAAAAGGATGTTAAATTCAAGTGGGATGACAAGTGACAGCATACTTTTGAAGACATTAAATAATATTTGGTGAAGCCGCCAGTTCTAGCAGTTCATATCTTGGGCAAGCCGCTTATCCTCTACAATGTTGCATTGGATGACTTCCTTGGCACTTTGTTGGCCTAACCCAATGACAAAGGGAAGGAGAACACTCTCTACTACCTCAACCATCATATGATCCTTGCTGAAGCAAACTACCCACCTATTGAGAAACATTACCTAGCTTTAATCTTTGCATCCCAAAAGCTACAGCACTATATGCTTTCTCATAAGGTAAACTTGATTTCAAGAATCAATCCACTGCAGTATCTCATGACACAATCGACATTATCCAAACAGTTGGCACGTTGGTCCATGATTCTCTCGTAGTTTGATATTACATGCGTATCCTTCCGTATGGTGAAAGGATAGGCACTAGTGGATTTTTTAGCAGCACACCCACTTCCTGTTGATTCTCCACTTAGTGATGACCCCTTCAATGAACAAATAATGAACTTAGGGGACACTAGCATCCGTCATTGGGAGATGTATTTTGATGGTGTGGTTTCCTTTCAAAAAGGAGAAGAACTACGATCTACTCTTCCAAGAAAGGCAGGTGTAGGAATCATTCTCTTAACTCCAGACTGCGATGTGATGAGATTCTCATACTATCTCTCCAATCCATGCACCAACAATGAAGTCGAGTATCAGGCTCTAATTTCCAATCTAGAGTTAGTCATTACACTGTGTTAAAAGCATCAACATCTACGAGGATTCTCAACTAGTCATCAACCAGATTGTTGGGTCCTATAATGTTCTAAAGCCTAAGCTTCATCACTACCATGAGTACAGCATGAAGCTGTTGGCCCAAATCCCTGTGGTCACCATCTACAAGGTTCCTCGAGGAGAGAATGCAGTAGCATATGCTTTGGCCAAACTCGCCAAGGAATTGGCATGTCCAGAAGATGTGTCCATTCTAATAAGGGTCCAAAATAGACAAGTCATATCCCTTATTGACATTGAACTCGTCGAGAGACTTTCTCTTGAAGGGGAGGTTGCCAAAAAAAGGATGAGAGCGATTGAGGCAACCATTCATAGATTACTTGAACACGGCAAACTACCTCAAGAGAAATCACAAGCCCATCGATAAAGTAGAGAGCTCTCTCTGCTCTCGTGGATGGCACCTTTACATGGTCTTTTGATCAAATGTGGTTATGTTAGACAAACACGAAGCCCATAAGATCATGACCTAGGTACATTCAGGTATATGCAGAGCGCATCAATCTAGTCAAAAGATGAAAGCGATGATCAAGAGATGAGGATACTACTGGCCTTCGATGATCACAGATTGCATAAATGTAGCTAGGAGATGTCATCAATGTCAGGTACATGGTGTGGTCCTACATTAACCACCCAACATTCTACATCCTATTGCCTCATGGCATTTGAGTTGGGGTACATAGTGGGTCTTATCGATCCTCCTTCTTCCAAGGGTCATTTCATCTAGCTACCATCACTACTTTTCCAAGTGGGCAAAATCCCAAGAGGTCACCTCAACATGTGCTCTAATTTTTTTTAGAACCATATCATATATAGTGGGGTGCCTCGATGAATTATATCGATAATGGTACGCATTCAAGAGCACCAAGATCATCAAATTTGCCAAGAGACATAGTATATATTGGAGATACTCCACCATCTACAAAGTAAATGGCCTAGAAGCATTCAACAAAACTCTCATCCATAATAAAAGAAGCTTGACGATAACAAGTGGCGTGGCATGAGTAGTTGAAGCCTTGGGCATACCGCACTATACATAAACTCCAACCCAATCTTCCCCCCTTTAGTATGGGTTCAAGTCGCTTTTAGAAAGTGCAAATCCCATCACTAAGGATAGCAATGGGTAGTAAAATCACTACATAGCAGAACGCCAAGTTGCGGTTAGATGAGCTCAAAGATTTGGAGGAGAGACGCCCACGGGCTTGTTAGAACCTTGAGTTGCACGAAGACAAGATGATTCATGCTCACAATAAGCTGGTCCTCCCTATAACCTTTCAAGTGGGAGAGCTTGTTTTAGTTCTAAGGAGACCAATTATTTCCCATCAAAAGATGGGAGGCAAGTTTGAACCCACTTGAGAAGACCCTTTTGTCATAGAGAAGGCCTACCAAGGAGGATCTTATCAACTTATTGATTGTAAAGGGAACACCGATGCTTCCAATTAATGGGCTCTATTTAAAGAAATACTACCCATAAAATCATGTTTGAAAATAATTATCTTCAAAATTCTAGTCCAATTCATCAAAATATTCTCTTCATTTGAAGTATTGTTTCCTTGTTTACGAATCCGCCAAGACGTGTTTAGGGTAGGTGTAAAAGAACCCAAGAGGCATCATATCCTTCTTTCACAACACGAACACAAATCAAACATGATTCTCTGGCACTACTAGAATAGGTGTGAAAGAACCCAAGAGACATCCTATTTTTACTAGCACAACTAAGTTAGGTGTGAGAGAACCCAAGCGACATCCTTTCTTGGTGGGATCACAACTATCATTCGTGACATCATTTCATCAACTTTTAAGCATGTTTTAGAATAGGTGTAGGAGAACACAAGCGGCGTCTTGTCCTCTACAAACACAAACACATACCTTTTGTCTCAGGCTATTTTGATGTGGGAATAAGCCCCCTGTGGCACTCTCTCATTAGCTGCTCTAGGTCAGGCTGACATGATACCTTGCTAGTATGTCACCCCAATGGTCATTTGTCTGGCGGATGTGAGTCCCCACTTTTTCTTCTTGACTTACTATTGCAAACCAATGAGCACCTTGTTAGTTCTTACCTCAGAGCTACCTCATGTTGACATTTAAGAGGATGATGTATACACTTTCTTCTTGAACTAACCATCATGCAATCGACTAGGTCAAGTATATTTGAGGTTTAGATAAGTCCCGGGCTTTCTTCCTCTGACTACTTGAGTTGATATAAGTCCCCAATGGCATTCACTCAAGAGTCAGCTAAATAGCACTTCTCGTCAAGATGACTATCCCTAATAGTTCCATGTAGAGGATGATTGATGCTTTCTTCCTAGTGATTGTCACAAATCATGGCACCTTAGGTTGGTTGAGCCATGTCGACAACAACTCACCCAGTAGATACACCACTCTTGGCAGATATGAGTCCCCACACTTTCTCCTTGAGCTGGCCACCGAATACCTATAAACATTATCTTCTTTAGGGTTTTTGATAAAGCCCTTTGCAGCCCCTCCCCTGTGGGCACTCTATTTGGATCACATCATTTACAACCCCATTTAGATACTACCCGGGTTACTCTTGGATTGGACAATCCCACTTTCCTAGTAGCC
Organism: Cymbidium sinense; assembly: GCA_021442155.1. Lineage (NCBI taxonomy): Eukaryota > Viridiplantae > Streptophyta > Magnoliopsida > Asparagales > Orchidaceae > Cymbidium > Cymbidium sinense. The sequence continues at coordinate 91,809,370 of CM038217.1, forward strand.
ACCCTTGTGGTTGGAGACTTTGTTCACGGATGCATGATTCTCCTTGACCAATAAATGAGAGTCGATATAAGCTCCTTCTGATAATCCCTCAAAACCAGGTCCATGATAAATAAACAAATAAATTTATTCGCTTATGGATTAAGAATTCAAGCCCCTAACGACCCCTTTCCTAAGTAGGCATCCTATCTTTAGGGCAGTGCCAGCAAAACTCCCTATAGGAATTGCCTGACTACACTTGAGATAAGTCCTGGCACTCTCTAGAAGCCTTAGGTCGGGTTCAATCTATTTTGCCACAAATAAGTTCCCCATCATTTTTTTTCTTGAAGATGTAAGTCTACTATGCATTATTTCTATCATACTGAAATTGACTGCAGCCTAGTCGGGTCATATGTTACCTTGCTAATGTGTTGCCCCAGTGGTCTTTTATTCAAGAAAGATGCCCCATGTTTTTTCTTCCTTGAATCACAAACTAAAAAAGGCACCTTTGGATAGTTCTCCTATGTTGGAAGCTACTCCCTTTGGATTGGTAAATAGAAATCAAGGCCGACATGGCCCCTACTCAACCCATCACAAATATGAATCAAATCAATTAAAATGAAATAAAAATTTTGACTATCTTTGAGCTGATTTAAGTCCCGGCATTCACAAGAGTCGCCTTAAGGTTTCAATGCTTCTTGTCAACCGATCACCAGTGATCCCTACTTTGGAGGATATAAGTCTACTATGCTTTCAAGACAATCATATCGAAAGGCAATCCTTTGGTGGATAGTCCTACTATGTGGTTGGTAGACTACCCCTTTGATTGGTAAATGAAGTAGCAAGGCCAACATGGCCCTACTCATGCATCATTGTAAAGACAGTGGTCCATCTCAAAATTCAAAATTTAAAATCAAAACAAAATCAACCCTCTCCTAGTGGAGTCAAACAAACAATCAATCAATCTTCTCCCTCAGATGCAAATCTTTCCATCTCCTAGTGGTGTTCAATCAACTCAAACATGTTCCCCAAGAAGGTTCACATCTTTTATCCCCAAGGGATTCCAAATTTTAATCCCCCAGTGGATTTCACAACCTCTCATCCCCCAGTGGATGACTTGAGCTTTTTCCCAAGTGGAAGGTTCACATACTTAATCCCTAGTGGATTCTCCTCACTCTCTTATTTTACGTAAGTGAGTGCATTGCCAAGATTTAAATTCTTACACCTCAGTTTAGGAGTAGATCATTGCTAGTGGATCGCTCAAACATTGTTGATCATCTTGACTAACACTATGCTATGCCTTGTCCCACACCACATATCCCTTTTGACCTCACTTTGGAAGATCTCAACTTCTCCATCTTTATAGACTCAGAAGAGTTCCTTGTCTTAAGACACTCTAGTGATTATGAACCTAACCCTAGACTTAGAAGAGTTACATAAGAATAGGTTATTCCTTATAAAGACTTGCCTACCCTATAGCTTGAACCCAATCTTAAGACACTTCAAGTGATTAGTGAACACTTAACCCAACCTAGAGACTTAGAAGAGTTAGCCATAAATAGGTTATTCTTAGGGTATTAGGGACTTGCCTACCCTATAGCTTGAACCAATCCTTCTTCCTCTTTCAAACCAAAATTCAAATTCAAATTTAAATCAATTCCAACTCAATTGATTCTTCAAATATTAAATCAAATAAATTTTCTAAGCTTTGATTTCATCTTATGACTTAGCTCAAATCAAATCAAATCAATTCAACTAATTGATTTTCAAATCATAAATCAATTCCAAAATCAAATCATGAATCATTTCAAATCCAAAATATTTCCTAAGCTCTTTGATTTCATCTTATGGACTTAGCTCAAATCAAATCAAATCACTCCAAAATTCAAAAGATTTTTCATAACCATTTATATTCACAAATATAAATGAAATATAAATTCAAATAACCAAAACTAAATTCAAAACTCAAATCCAAATAACTAAATCCAACTTATACTCTTTCAAGTCAAATTGAACTTAGCCAAATCATTCTCAAATCAATCCAAACCTTTGGATTTTCTTTTCAAACAATCATTCCTTCAATCACATACCCAAATATAAACATAAACTTCAGTGATCAAACCAAAATCAAACTAACTCAAACTAAACCCATGTTCATCCTTTGAACTTGAAATTGTCAAATGAATCAAAACCCATTTGACCCCAAATCACTTGCAATTGGATTTATATTTCCATCATAAGTCCATATGTGAGTTCAACCAAACTTGAATCAAGCCTTGATCAAGCAAATTGACCCATTTAGGCTCACACTTGACCCAAAGTGACCTAAAGGACCTTTTGAGCCAAATTTAATCCAACCCAAATTGGATTGAACTAAGCTCATCCAAGCATTAGAACAATCATCCTAGATGATCAATCACTCAAATTCAAGTCAAACCTAGCCTTTGACAAAGTCAACATTTGCCCAAATGAAACCCAAACTAGCCAAAATCAACTATATACCAATTTGATTGAAACCATTGATCTAAACCAACTCACAATCAATGATTGAACTTGACCAAGCCATCAATTGAGCTAAATCAAGCCTAATTGGTTACTTGATCTAAGTTGACCCAAGTTAACTTAAAAAGTCAAAATAGGTCAAATCTAGATCTAAGCCAAATTGATTGCAACCAATGGGTCAAATTCATTCTAAATTGATTATTGAACTTGAGCAAAGCTTGAATTGGCCAACTAGACCCAACCAAGCCCAATTGATTATGAACCCAACTTGACATAAAAGGTCAAATCAACTTAAAATCAAACAAAACCAAAATTGATTGAAACCAAAGCTTGCAATACATTTCAAATGATCAACCAAGCCTAAACCATGACCTAACCAATTGGTCAAATGGGTCAAATTGGTTAACTTGACCCATTTGACCTAAACCAAAACTAAATGAAACCAAATGAACCAAACCAATGATACCATAGGCTCCAAATGATCATTTGAACTTGACCTAACCCATGGTTTGACCCAATTTGACCAATCAACCTAACCTATTTACCCAACTTGACCTAATTCAATACCAAATGATCATTTGACCAATTGACCAATTTGACCAATGGTCAACTAAATTGACCAACTTGACCAAATAGGTCAAATGAATCAATCAAACCAAATTGAAATTTGGCCAACCCATTTTGAATCATTTCAAATCTAAAATCAAAATCAATAAATAAACCACTTTGCCCCTAGGTCAAAGGGTCATAGCCAAATTCACTTGGAATTTGGTCATTTCTTAAGGCCACTGGCTTTCTAATGGTCCTGGACACCAAGGAGGGTGGTGAACATGACCCAATGACCTTGGGTCATGACCCAACCCAAGGCCAAACTGACCCCTCAAATGAAAATTGAGCACTTAGATCACCCAATACACTCACCTAGCACATGGGCACTCACTCTCGTTCCCTCCACTACCTTAAATGACCCACATGGGATGCTAAATTGCCCAAACTGTGAACCCAATCTCACCCATTGATAAAAAATGACATTTCTACTCTTCACCATCTGATCCAAGGAGGGGGAGATATATTCCCACTCATTCTCACTCAAATCACAAGCACTCATTTCCACAGAGCAAAGGAGAGTGAGTCGAAGCTCCCTAAAGCTTTTCCAAGCCCTTCCCAAGCTCCATTGATTTCTCCTTCTCGATTTTGCTCAAAGCCAAAATAGGGGAGGTCAATCCAAATCCCAACTCATCCAATTCTCCATCAAAATCAAATTAACCTTGTAAGTACCATCAGTGGACCTCATCAAGCTCAACCAAGTCATTTCCCAAGTCTCCAATGAAGCATCACTTGATCAAGATTGAAGGGAGCTTGTCAACCAAGCCATCCACTTCAAATCAACACCTTCAACAGGGCTTCATCTCTACTGAAGTTACCTCCTCAAAGCTTGAGATAGCCTCCACAAGGTATTGCAAAAATCAGCCATAAAATTACTTGGTCCTTTTTAAAGGAAATTATAATACATTGAGATATTGACCATTAGATACATTTGTTGTGCCTCCCCAAAGGTGTGGGGTGAGTTTGAATTTCCGAAGCCGTGAGCTCGATCGAGCGATGATGGCGGATGACATCCGCTCTCATTAGAGGAGACAAATCACACATCATCCATTTTGTATGATTGGAACGGATGGTTGTGATTAGAACATAGATCCCCATGCTTTAAAACGCAAGATTAATCTTCATCCGATCTTAGATTGACCCCATGGAGAAAGCGCCCACCGACACGGCCAGATGTGACAACTTAAATAACTATCCCATCGCACGCGGAAAGAAAGCGCGCATGCCACGTACCGCCATGGCCACGATTAGAGTTTAATTATTTAATTAATCATTTTAATCAAACTTTCAAAATTCATAATTATAGAAAATCTAAAAATATAAACTCAAGTTCATTTTAAAGATAATTCAAAGGAGAATAATATAAAATTAAAATTAATTGATTTTGAAGTGAATTTTATTCAATTTGGTTTTATTGAAAATGTAATTTAATTACTCCTTAATTACTTAATTAATTCCAAATTTCTAAGGTTGATTAATGGGATGACCTCACATGATTTTCTTGGAATTTATTTGGATTAATTAGAGAATTGCTTTTTCACCCCATCCAATTAATTAAATGATTAATTCTTAAATAAAAGTGATAAATTCATTAATTAAGCTTGCTAATCATCATGAAATAGTGAATGGACTTAGAGAATGAGATTAGAATTTATTTTTCAATCTTTTTCGTTAAGTTCATTTCATTTAGATAAACACTTAATTAATTTGCAAATTGATTACCGACATAATCACTTCATTAAATGGCTTAATTAACCAAACTCAAAACCAAATTATTCTAGAACTTAATCATCTTAATCTTAGGTAGATTATTAGGTGTTCAATAACCTAAGAGATTTCAAAGGAAATTATAATCAAACTACATGTGTAGGATGGTTATGAAAGTACTTAATTAAACCTTTTAGCTTAATTAATCAATAATTGTGAGTCAATTGCATTAGGTCCCTTTATTTCTGAGGTGCATTGCTGATTTAAATTTTATGTGATTGCATATCATATGTTGGCTCATAATTACTTGGCTAATTATGTTAAAATAGTATAGGTAAGGGGTAATTAATGGATTTAACTCATACCTTAACCTAAACAAAATATAAAATCAATCTAATTATTCTAGAATTAAACTAAACTAATTTACACATGGGGAAATGGGTTAGGACCAATAAACTCTTTTCACATTTTCTAAGTCAAATCAAAATTCAAAAATAAAAATTTCCTTAAAGAATTTTGTTTCATTTTAAATGATCTTATTTATAGATTGTCCTTAGAATTAATTAGGTGAATGAAGTCATATGCTTACATCCTTTATTTCTTTCCAAGCATAAAATATTTGCCATATGAAATCATGCATTCATTTCTTTTGAAAAATCAATTAAATAAAATATTTCCTTTTATGTCAAATTGTAGGAGTTGGCTAAAATTAAGAATATGAGTGGCTATTATGACTATTAAACCAAAAATTATTTTTAAAACCTATAAATCAAAGATTATGAATGAAGTGATGCTACTTATAAGTACTTATAAGCTTGCATGTGATTATAGCATAAGATGTGTTTTATGTTGCTTTCTTCTCTTCTCTTAACATGATTTGAATAGATTTGCAAAGTGTATAGTTCATTTGAAAAGAACACAACACTTGCTTAAATCTATTTCTATGCATTTCTATATTATGACTTAAAAAAGATCTTCATATTTATACATGTAAATTATATAAACAAATCAAACAAAAAAAATCTTTTGCATGACTTTTCATCCATTTATTTATTTTTGTACATCTACATGTATTTAAGAAAAGTGGTATATTAGTCCGGACATTCCAGGGCTGCGAGGCTTTAAGTAGCCCTAACTAGGTCTTGTGCCTTATGCCCCTAGTGTAGAAAATAATGACACCATACTCACTTATGTCTTTTATACATGTGGATGTGCATTATGTTAATGGATGAAGAATCCCACTTTTCTACATAATAAAGACATAAATTCATGAATACCCAAAATTTTAAATCATATCTCTTAGCATTCATCATCAAAGTGTGCTAAAACTTGCATTTCATATATAAGTATGCTTAGATTATTCATATGCATGGTATACATGGTGGAAAGAAATAAATGGTGTGCATGATGTCTTTCTTAATCCTAAGATAAAATATTTAGAGTAAATCTAAACTTAGGTTAATTAAAACATAATAAAAGACATTCAATAAAAAAAATTAATGAATTTTAGAAATTACTTAAGGTAGGGATGAAAAAGAAATTATCTTCTCTTTTCTTCTCTTCATAACATTTAGTAACTAAGTATAGGTTCCTTCAAACCAAATCAAATCACGAACTAAAATTGATAAATCAACTAAATCACTTAAAATGAAACCACCCTCTAAATTGAATCCTTCACACTTAGAAAATTCAACCTTAAAGCTTAGCTAAGACATGCCACACAATTCTTAAATGGCACACACATTTGGCTAAGTCACCATTTCTAGTTCTATATTAGGGTGGTGCATGGTTTGATGCTGATTTTATTTTGTGATGTAATATTTTAGACCGATATGTGCATGTGCGTAGTCGGATGATAGAGATCTTAGCCTAATCATGTTTTCTTGTTATGCTTAAGGTGCAGTAATAAAAATATAAATACCTTTGCTGTGCAGGTTACTTATACCCCTAAGCATAACCCAAATTAGGGTAGGTAGACTTGGTTATCCATGTGCAGGGTGCTAAGTATAAATTATTCATAAAATTACTTGGGTTGTCTGGTATGTTTAGCTAATCTATATTTTGCAGGTTTAGTTAGATTTATCTTTCCCATTTTGATGTAAATTTTGCAATTGAAATTTGAAATGAATGTTATGGGGGAATTAGAATAAACATTGGTTATAAGACCATATCTTATGTACCATGTAAAGCCTTGGAGCAAACTACTTCCCAAGTCAAATGAAGAAAGAAAGAAATGAAGAAAGGAAGAAATGAAAAAAAAAAAAAAATTAAGAATGAAGAATGAAGACCCCATAACATGAATTCCTTTAAATTATAATTATTCATTTGTAATGGGTAAGTAGGCTACCCATTTTTCTTTTTGTGGTGGAGCCCACCACATTAACCTCTTATTCTTTTACGCTAATTTTATAAATTGATTGATATTTTGTTTATAATTGTGAAATTAGGATGGCAAGATTTTTTTAGTTTCTTAATTTATTGATGGTTGTTGAATGGCCTGGATGCAATTAGACTCTTAGAAAAATATAAATTTTCTATCCAATTAATCAACTCAAAATTAAATGAAATAATTCATAACCTCACATAAAGCTTAGGGCATAAATCAAGATAATAAAAGGTTTAGCAACCCCTTAGTTGGATGTTGTATGTCTCAAATCATGCATAAATCATATTGCTTCACTCTTGCTAATGGAGGGCTTCCACCTTTACTAGAAAAAATAGCTTGATCTTTAAGAGCCATGGTGGAAACACACATTATTCTTTCTGATTTTGGCCCATAACCAATTTTTCATACATTAGGCATATGAAATCCCATAGCCTGTGTTAAATAAAAATGTCCAAAAATCAAAATAAAACTTAACAAAATTTACATTAGATTTAAGTCATTATTCATGTCCTTCATGATTTAGTCTCTTAGAGAATTTGTTTAAGGACTTAGTCTCCTTTCTAAATAAATAATGACTTAGCCATCTTATAATTCATAATACTTGCCTACATGCATTTAAAATCGTAGGAGGAGTTAGTTGGCGGCCACCCCGAGGCAATTGTAAGTCCAACAATTGGGTGATTTATTCTCTCCTATGGAGGTAAATCATATACTTACTTTCGCCTTAGATTTAGGTCATGCTTTGTCCCTTGCCAAAGTTCCATAGATTTAGATGAGGTTGTTATTTCCTGGGCTACAAGCATAAATCCTCACCTCTGTGCATTTACATGATCTTGTGTCAGGAATTATAAGCCCTATATTTCTAATAAAAATTCAACTCAAGCATATAATCCCCTTCAAATTTTAAAAATATAAAGCCCAACCATAGGATAGTTTGGGATGCTCACTAGCTTCCTAGTATCATGAGCATCCCCTACTCATCTTCCTTTAATTTCAATAATGACTCCCTCATTTTGATGAATCCCACTTAATTTTTCAAAAAAAAAAAACTAATTCTTTGATAATCCTATCTTTGAAGTCTTTGGAGACAATGATCATTTACCTTAATCAAGAATATTCTTAAGGAATCTCATTCCTTAAGATGTAATTAACTATGGGGGCTTGCCTCCAAAAGGAACTTAACAAACCCGATTTAAATAAACCCTATTTTACTTTTTCATGTAAAGTAGGGGAAAGATCTCTGGTATATTCGAAGACCCATTGTCCTCAGTAGTGCTTATTAGGTGATTAATTCTATTATAAGATGATGACTTCTATCTCTCAAGATAGTATATCATTCCTCAATGTTGCACCCGATTACCCTAATGAGTACATTTGTGGATCTACGTGGTATCCCAATATATTTTCAAATTCAATTTTGAAAATAAAATACCACAACTGCACAGATGATGTAGTTACGACCAGAGCCCTTTGATCGAGTGGTTTGGCTAGTAAGACTCAATTATATTACAATCATGATCATAGCCCGTATGCTCCCCAATGGCTCTGCCCTTTGAATTGTGAATCATAGGATACACCTTATAGGGCAAAAAACCCTCTGTCAGCTAGGTAAACTTAAACTTATCTCCTTAGATAAATACTACCCCAGGTTTACAAGAATTTTTTGGATGACATAACCCATGTGTTGCTGATAAGGAGCCTTCGGCTAGGTTGGGTCGACTACCTCCTCTAACTAAGTAGACTAGGGATCACGACAGTTGGGGATGACAGAACTATGTGATCTAGATCAAGCATGTCATCATTCCCCCAACCATCTGCTTTAAGTTAAAATAATGAATTTCATAATCTCAAATTTTAAACTCCACATGCTGCTACTATACGCTACGTATTAAGCGATCTAATGACTAGCCTTAATCGAAAGTTCTCTCTCAGCATTGAGAGGGGTAATTAATTATAGGGGTCTACACCTATAAGAAACTTAGAACCAGATCTAAAAGTCCTCACTAAATGAGGATAAAATTTTTGGGTAGTGTCTTATCTATTATTCCATCTGCCTTCTGAAAATTACACCGACCCTCAAATTCACACTCTCTTCATATTGTTGAGAGGTCCGTGTCAAATTTTTAGAGCCCACAACCTCTTAAGAGCCGAGTGTTCCAAATTAGAAGAAAAGCTGAGCACTTGTTGCAGGGCCACACATATAAGAAAAGGAGCCGTTGGGCAAGAGCTGCCTAATCAAGCCCATAGAGATGGGGCATTCAAAAAACATATGAGAATGAGATTCCAAGCTCATCTTATAGAAAGAACAGAAAATGTTAGGCCCCAAGTCCCTAGCTGAGAAGACCTCTAACATCCTAAGTGCACCTAGGAAAGCCATCCAATAGAAAATAGCTTGGTTGATAGCCATACCTTTGAACCAAAAACCTTCATGCCAATTAACAAGGGGGAAGCTCTCAAATAAAGAGGATTTAATCATGCTAGCAAAAATCTTGCTATGCCCATTCTAGAGGATAGATTCACCCTCCAAACAAATAGGAACCATCCTAATATAATCAAAACAGTTAGAGTATTCAGATCTCAAGACATCAGGAAGGTTCCATTTACCATTCATAAGGATGGATCTTAGGGGAGCAGTCGGTGAAGTTTGAAAGATGGTGAAACAATTATACCCTATCAGTTCTAGTAAAGAAAGACCTTCGCACCATGGATCGAAGAAGATGAAAAAAGAGGAGTCATAACCAACACAAAAAATCCAATTTGCCCCGAAACCTAGTAGCAATAGTTTTCAAATTTTTTCCATAGAAGAGATGATCGGTTGGGTTATTTATTCCATAGAGAGCTGTATTTGTTAGATAGTCAAGATGTTAGCATAGAAGGCTTGTTTAGAATTCTTCAAAGGAGTTTGACCTTGCAAATAGAATATAAGGTAGAGCAGGAAGTAAGGCCCGTACCTCCCCTATCCCTTGATAAAGTAGTCTTAGCCCAAGAAATAGAATGTAATTTCTTAGAATTACCACTGTGAATGAAAAAATTTTCTGTGAGAGAAGTTTTCTTTTTAATAACTCCCTTGGGACAAGAAAGAGATCAGAACCAATAGGAGAGTAGGCTATTGATGGAGACTCTGATCAACTGAAGATAACCCCTAAAAGATAGGAGTTTACTTTTCCAACTTACCATCCAATTATACAGTTTATCAAGTAAAGAGTTAAAGTTAATAACCTTAGGATAGGTAGGGGTCCAAGGAAGCCCTAGATGTTTGATAGGGACTTGCAGGAACATTGAGGATCCTGTAGAAAAGGTAAATCGATTGAGAGTCTCTTGAAAAAATATATAAGAGATTTGTCACTGTTAACATTGAGTCCCATATATGCAGCAAGAAAATTGAGAGCCCGTTTGAGAGGTCAATAGTATAGCTATTAGCCTTCCCAGTGCCAGTAAACCATCCACAAATAATAAATGAGAAATCCCACATTCACTAGAAAAGAGAGGATTACATCTAAAAAGATTAACCTTCTTCTCCAAAAAATAAGAAAATGAGTCCATTATCAGGGTGAAGAGATTAGGAGAGAGAGGGCATCCTTGCCTCAGCCTATTAGAAGATTGGAAAAAACCCATTATTTCACCATTTAAAATAATAGGAAAAGGTACCTCAGAGATACAGGTCTCAATCAGCTGAATAAAAGAAGAAGGAAAACCAATCAACCTGAGCTATGCAGAAGGGTAGTTTGATTGATCATATCAAATGCTTTCCTCAGATCGAATTTGGCTAAAAATCTCTCCTATGAACTGGAAGAGTTTAAGTCATTGCAGATTTCATGGGCAAGAACCAAATTGTTAGCAATGTATCAATTTTTAATGAAGGAAGATTGGGATTGATGAATGATAGAAGGCAATACTTTGCTAAGCCTCTTAGCCAGCACTTTAGTAATAACTTCATAAAAGGTGTTGCATAAAGACGTAGGTCTGAAGTCATCAATTTGGAGTGCTTGCCTTCGGAATAAGGGTGATTAGGCTATGTTTAAAGAGGGGTGGCAGCTTCTTAGTTTGAAAGAAGAAGTGGGTTGCTTTGAGGACTTGGCTGCTAATTATATCCCAACAAGAAGTGACAAATTTGGCATTGAACCCATCAGGTCCTAGAGATTTATTTTCATTGATGTCATGGAGAGCAGATAGAATTTCCTTATTTGAGATCTTAGAAGCCAAATCATTGACCTGGTTAGAAGAGAGAGTAGCCCCAAGAGGAATGTCATGAACTTCGAGGGGAGAAACCTGACCAAAGTTAAAAAGAGAAGAGAAACAATTATATATCTCTTCAGTAATTTTATTAGGATCTGTTAAGGTACCACTGGAAGAAAGGAGACTCCTAATAGAATTTGAATTCTTCCTATCAATAATAAGCAGTAGAGGAACTTTAGGTCGTCATCTGAATTGGTTATCCAATGAGTTTTGGCATGTTTTCGAACCCACATGTGCTATTTGATAAGGAGATCACCATTTCTATCTTTTAGATCTTTGATAGCATAAGCCAAAGCTAGGTTTTTTTGGATCAGAGCCTAATTTTGAAAGAAGGATTTCTTGCTCCGATCAGAGATCAGAGATCTAGGTTCGAAGGGAGGAAGAGTCCTAGACACACCATTTGAGAGAGGACCTGGTAGATTGTAGCTTCTTACATAAAACAAATAAAGGATCCCTAGAGACAAAATCAGCCCAAGAACCTTGGACACACCTTGGACAATCTCCTTAAAATTCTCATATTTAGTCTAGTAATTTCTAAACATGAAGCGAGGTCTAGCAGATAAAGGTCTAGAAAGAAAAGTAATAAGAAATGAGTGGTTAGAATAGAGAGATCATGTCAGCATGTAAGAGGGAAGGGGGAATTTATCTAGGCATGAAGAATTACATAGCACTCTATCAATTATGGTAAGGGACTTTCGCTATGCTAGACCGAAAACCAAATAAAAGAAAAAATTTGTGCAATTGTTAACACCAATAAAAAAAAAATTCATTCTTAAGCACCGAAGAGAAAATAAATTAAGAACGATACAATAGAACATGATTCATTCATTTCAGTCAGTCAACTATTTTGTTTTTTATATCATAGACTTTGGATCGTTCACACACACACACACACACACACACACACACATATATATATATATATAATACTTAAATCTTTAACATTACATTAAACATATAATTATCACAAACTTCTTTCAGTGTAATATTTTAATATATAAATTTTGAAGTGATTATAATACCAAAGTATTATGCATGAAACCCTGAAATTTTAGGTATTAGATATATAAAAAACAAAAAGATTATATGATACATATAATAATTTTCTACACTTTTTTAAAATACAACTAATAGCAATTTGTCAAAACTAACAGCCTTATGTTATATGACATATTGTTTTATTATATTGTGATAGATGATAAAAATATAACTTCACTTATTATAGCATATAACAAAAAATGGTTCAAATTTTGGTATTGAATATTAAATATTTAAATTTATAGGTAATTATAATTCAAAATTTTACTATTCATAAAACTAACAATCTCATATATCCATGGGTGGGAGTAGAGCCTAGGCGAAGGTGGATAACAGGGCGCCGTATTTGGATGTGAGTTGGTGGAGAGATTGGTGGAGGGGAGGACGGAGGAGGTGGAGGTGGTGATGAAACAGTGGGTGAGGGCGGCCTGAGAGATTGGTTGATCAAGAAGCTGAGGAGAAGAAAGGCGAGGAGTGAGATGCAGGAGTAAAGGTGTTCTTCCATGGGTGGCTGTGGCTGAATGGGTGTTGGAGAGAAAGATTGGGAAACAAAGTTGTAAGAAGTAGAGAAGCCGGCTGGGTAGCTTATTAAAGCCAGGAAAGGTAACAACTAACTTTGAAATAAATTGCAGATAAATTAGGTAGACTGTCAAGAGGTTGATTTTTTTATTTTTTATTTTTGGGAAAATAAGAAAATCCAACGGCTGATAATTAATTTATTTGATAATGAAACTATAATTTTCAGGTCAAAATTTTAAGTTCATATTTTATTTACATGTGCAAAGCATTGTATATTAGATTAAAAATTTATGCTTCCAATAAAAAAGTTTGAATTTAATTTTTAGTATATGTTAGGATTGTCAAAAAAATTTGTTGTTTGCAAACAGCTCAGGTTTGGCTCATTCGTTAACAAAACGAGCTGAACATGAATAAATATTTCAAGTTCGATTTATAAATGAGCCTGTTGACCTCTATCATTATCACATTAGTTGAGTTGGTTTGACACAAAGAATAGTGGACGATAAAAGCGACTGCACATGAATCGGAATGAAATCACTTTAATCGTCGTCGAGAATATCCAAACATCATCCTTTCATTTAATCAACTTTGTCGATGTGCTTGATGCACCGGGAAATATGAAGGGCAAGAAGTTATATATATATATATATATATATATATATATATATATATATATATATATGTATTAAAAACTCACTTGTTGTAGAATAAAATTTTATGCCTTAGCCTTGTTGAGAAATCCAACACACACACAGATATTTGAAGAGAGAACGAGAAACTCTATGATTTTTACATGAAAAAATCTCGAAAAGAGAAAAAATTATGAGGCATAGCCCAGTAAAAATATTCCACTATATGTTTATTTTGGAGTACAAAGTTTAAGTTTTCCCAATAATTTGAATACAGAGTTGTATGCGAGAAAGCTTGACAACAAAATTCCAGAATCAGGTAACAACAACTATGCAGTGGTAGTTGGGCTATAACAGTCGTTGGTGGTAGTCGATGATAGTGAATGACGACTATTGGTGATGATCATGTCGGTGGTGGCGGCAGGTGGTGATGAATGCGGTGTGGTGAAATAATAATGGCGATAATTGGCGGCCGGCGGTATGGCGGCGGCGATGGTGGTCAATGAAGTGGCAGCGGTGGTCGGCGGTGGTGGTCGGCAGCGGTGACCAACGGTGGTCAGCGACAATGACGATCGATGGCAGTAGTCGGCAGCGATGACCGGCGGTGATGGTCGGTGATTGTCGACTGGTGGCACAATTATGCTTGGAGGTTCTTCAAGCCTCAGAGCTCTCTCTTCTCTTTAGCTTGGCCTTCTCTCATGTGAAGAATGAGGGGCTATTTATAAATTAGATGAGTGATGTTTCTATAAATACATGCAAAATCCAAACCACTCCATCGGATGGCTCAAAATATTTCCCTTGATCATCTGAAGTATTTTAAGTATTTGAATGCTCAAATAAAGTCAGAATTAAGAGATCTTGGGCTTATTAGATCCATCTTGTCAAGACGCTCGATTTGACTATAAACACTCTATATTTATGAGCCGACTGATATCGCAAAGTTTTCAATAAGTGCTTGATCTGGGTTAGTCTTGACTCAGAATCAGATTACTTTCGACATCAAGATTACTTGAAGACATTAACCTGTATGGAAGAAGTCAAATCAAACCCGCTGAGAATTTTTGACTCATCTGAGGTTATTTGCCGAAGTGTTACTTGATGACATTAACCTGTTTGGAAGAGGTTGAATCAAATTTGCTGAAAATTTTTTACCTATCTGAGATTGTTTGTCAAAGTGTTACTTGATGATGTTAACCTATATGAAGAGGTCGAATTGAATCCGTCAAGGAATTTTAACCCATCCGAGGTTGTTTGTCAAAGTATTACTTAATGACAGTAACTTATATGGAAAAGGTTGAATTGAATCCACTGAGGATTTTTGACTCATCTAAGGTTGTTTGTCAAAGTGTTACTTGATGACATTAACTTGTATGGAAGAGGTCGAATCGAATCCGCTAAGGAGTTTTGACCCATCCGAGGTTATTTGTCAAAGTATTACTTGATGACGTTAACCTGTATGGAAGAAGTTGAATCAAATTCGCTGAGGATTTTTGGCCCATCCGAGATTATTTATCAAAGTGTTACTTGATGACGTTAACCTATTTGGAAGAGGTCAAATCGAATCCTTAAGGATTTTGACTATCGGAGGTTGTTGTCAAAGTACTTGATGGCGTTAACACATGGAAGAGGTTGAATCAAATTCGCTGAGAATTTTTGACTCATCCGAGTTTGTTTGTCAAAGTGTTACTTGACGACGTTAATATGTATAGAATAGGTCGAATCGAATCCGTCAAGGATTTTTAACCCATCCGAGTTTGTTTGTCAAAGTGTTACTTGATAACGTTTACCTGTATGGAAGAGGACGAATTGAATCCGCCAAGGATTTTTGACCTATCCGAGATTGTTTGTCAGAGTTTTACTCGATGACATTTAACCTGTGTGGAAGAAGTCAATAGTTTTAACTCTCATACGAGATTATTTTGTCAAGGTATGACGTTAACCTGTGTGGAAGATGTTAAATATTTTGATTCTTCTGAGATTATCTATCAGAGTATTACTCGGTGATGTTAACCTATGTGGAGTAGGTACAAAGTTATGACCTATCCAAGGTTGTTTGTCAGAGTGTTACTCGATGACGTTAACCTGTGTGGAGTAGGTACAAAGTTATAACCTATCCGAGGTTGTTTGTCAGAGTGTTACTCGGTGATATTTAACCTGTGTGGAGGAGGTCAAATCAAAAATATACGTTTGAGATCATAGCCAAAGTTGTTTCTTGATCTTTGCCTTTTTTATGAGTATTACTGACTTGCTTCTCAAACTGATAATTAATTAGATATTCAGAATATCGATTTGGATGATCTTTTGAGATTAAGAGTTTTCCCCGAGTCTCCAACAAAAGTTGAAGGATCGAAGTTTGATAAATTTTTATTCTTCTTATGTGTTCATCAAGAGTAAGATTTTCTTCACCATATAGGTGGTGTTATTTTGAACATAAAGTCATATTGTCAACCATTATGAAGATGTAAAGGGAATATTTCTCACAGATGGTGTCAAATTGTTGCATGCTAGAAACCCAGTTGTGGTAGAATAAAATTTTATGCCTTAGCCTTGTTGAGAAATCCAACGCACACACACAAATATTTGAAGAGAGAATGAGAAACTCAAGGATTTTTACATGAAAAACCTCGAAAAGAGAGAAAAAAATCACGAGGCCTAGCCCAGTAAAAATGTTCCACTACTTGTATATTTTGGAATACAAAGTTTAAGTTTTCCCAATAATGAGAATACATAGTTATATGTGAGAAAGCCTAATAACAAAAATTCTAGAATTAGGTAACAATAGCTACGCAGGTAATGTCAGAATCCATTAGGGCGTACGATAGTGAATGATGGCTATCGATGATGATCTGTCAACTGTTGGATGGTGGCAGTGGTGACCGGTTGGCATCAAGGCTAATATAATGACTGTTACGGTAGTTGGCGGCGGCCACGGCAGTGGTTGGCAGCAATAGTGACTAACGGCGACGATGATCGATGATGGTGGCTGGTAGTGGTGGTCGGTGGCAACCAATGACGTCGACGGAGACCGGTCAGCGGAGACCAACGTGGTCGCCGGCGATGATGATCGGGCGAATGACCGCGATAACGACGGTATTGGTGACCGTCGATTGGTGGCATAATTATGCGTAGAGATTCTTCAAGCCTTAGAGCTCTCTCTTCTCTTTAGCTTGGCCTCCCCTCATGTGAAGAATGAGAAGTTATTTATAGATTAGATGAGTGACGTTTTTGTAAATACATGCAAAATCCAAACCACTCCATCGGACGGATCAAAATGATTCCCTTGATCATCTAATGTATTTTAAGTGTTTGAATGCTCAAACGAAGTCAGAATTAAGAAATCTTGGGCTTTTAAATCCGGCTTGTCAAGACGCTCGATTTGACTATAAACACTCTATATTTAGGAGCCGACTGATATCACAAAGTTTTCAATAAGCGGTTGATCTAGGTTAGTCTTGACTTAGAATCAGATTGCTTTCAACATTAAGATTCGTGCTTTGACTAGTGGAATTTTCAGTGTCATATTAGTTGCCCCCTATTTTTGGATGACATTATTTATTTCATCCAAAAGTATATTAAAAATTTTTTAAAACTAAAATAACTTTATTTATTATTACTATTTGTAATTATGTGTTATATGTATTAATTTATTTATTAACTAATTAATTATTAATGTTTATTTATTTGATTATATATATTTATATCGACATTTAGTCTTGAAAGAGAGGGGATTTTTTAATTAAATGTCATAATGAGGAGAGGGTTTTTTTAATTAAATGTCATAATGAATAGATGAGATTTTTTTTAATTAAATGCCATTTTTAGGAGAGGGGATTTTTTTTAATTAAATGACATAATGAGGAGAGGGTTTTTTTTAATTAAATGGATAGCAAACGTCAGCCATAATGAGGAGATGGGTTTTTTTTTTAATTAAATGGCTAGCAAATACCACCCATAATGAGGAGAGTAGTTTTAATTTATTCTCTTACCAGGAATTTGTTCTTTGAATCGTCGAGAAGTCTGATTGGCCTGTTGTTGTTGGTTGTGAATTGATTGTTGCTGGACAAGGTAATTTCCAATGTCATGACAACGATGCCTCCATGATCCTTGAAATCGCAAAGCTAAGAAATGATCCTGATCGGCATAATTTTTTGTTTTTAGCTTATTAGACTCTCTCACATGTGTCATTGCAAGGTGATTTATTCTTTATCAGACTTGGACAACTTCATCAAATCCATGCATGTTAGTATTGCACCATCAGTAAATAAGGGAAACTCCAAAGTTTTTATAGTCATATCTACTTTCTGTTTTAATTTTCAAGCGAGATTTTGTCTGTTGATGTTGCAATTTGAACATCCAATTTGTGCATTTTTGTACAAATGAAAATTATGAGAAGATAGCACCAGTCACTAATAGGAAGGAACATGAATCTCCTATATCCTATCTTTACATTACTTAATCTTGCAATTTAAGCAGCCTAATTGCTTATATTGATCACAAAGGTGCCCCTTCAAGTATCTAAATCTTAAGCTATTTCCATGACATAGTCTAACCTTTGTTCTTATTCTAAGTAAGCTATCTAAGTGAATTCAAAGACATTTACGAGGACTGTGGCAGAGTTTCATTGTTGTTTCATTTATACTTGAAGCCTGTTTTCTCAAGAGGTATGCTCTTGTATTTAATTTATAACTTGATAAGGAGAAATAGTGTAGCAGGTAGTTGATTAGTGATTATTTTTAGTGTTTAGGGTATGTATAAGTTTTATAGCTTGGTTGGTCTGTTGTTGCTGGTTGTGGCCTGATTGGCCTGTTGTTCCTGTATTTGGCTTGAATTAGGTTGCTGTTTTTTTTTTGTTCTCCTGTTTGCTGGGTCATTGACCTGTTGCTACTGTTTGTGACCTGAACTGGGTGGTTGATTTTCTGATTGCTGATGGTCTTGTATGTATTTGGTTGGCTGTATTGGAGCAGTGTCCAACTATGTGGTATCTGGATCTGGTCTTTAGTGGCTGATTCTCTCTGGTAGGGAAAGAAATGGCTATGACAGCATTAATGTTTTCATTTATACCTTTAAGGCTGATAGCATTTTATGTGATTGTAACTATTCTTTTTGAAGTTTGGATGCTCACATATATTGTTGCTCCTTGAGATGGATTTTGACTAAGCCTAAGTCGTCCTTCTTATTTTCCTTTAATGTATCTTTCAACATTTTCTTATATCTTTTTTGAGCTTCTTGCAAGTATTTGTACAAGGTGGAGCCTTACATTGGTTATGTACTTTTCTCATGAGGGTACTGCTACTTTCTTGCTAATTTTCACTTTTTTTTTTTTTTTTGTATTCTATTCTTGTATTAGTTAGGGGAATTGTAGCACTTATGAGCATTAGCTTTGAGATTTTTTCCCTACAGGGATTGTGTATCTTCTATTTATGTTAATAAAATCTCTATCATTTTTTTGAGAAATATATATTTTGCTATTTAATTATCATTTTAAAAATATTTTGCAATGTCACCCATTCTCATATTAATAATTTTATTGCTTATACAAATTTTTTATTAAGAAATATGAGTTCGAGGATCTCTACTAAGTCTAGAATTGTGTATTGCAATTGTGATTTGCAATGTTATGTATTTACTTTACATAGAGAAGAAAATTATAGGAGAAGATTTTGGTGTCCAAATGAACAAAAAAAAGATGATCGAACTATTTAAGATGAGGAATAGTAGACACATCAAACAATAATCATGTTAGGAGGGTAGCAATGAAAAATAAATTTAAAAAGATTTTATCAACATTATAGTAGATTTAATATTTTGATCACACTAGTTATTATATTTATAATTTTAATATTCATGTTATTTATTAAGTGATGTATAATCTGTTAATGTAATTTAGTTGACCTATGATTATATATGAGTATTAATTATCCTATTTTTCTTCATTTTTTTTTAAATTATTCACCATCTTATATATTTTAATCATTTACGACAAATAGTAGAAGACAGATTCAACTAAGTTTTCCAAACAAAATTACAGTTTCAACAACAACATCCTGCCATCAGCTTCTTCTGCAGCAGCTTCTGAAAAAGTTGCAATTGTCCGTAAAGGGCCCTATGCATGCCCAGACTTATTAATCTAACGTAATAGAAAACTCATGAGAACGGTCTCAATATGTATGTTTGATGATTTTCATCAAACTATATATTTTATATACGATATCAATTTTTTCTAGTACATTAGATTTAAAATATATTAAATTTCCACTTTTTATTTCTCATAATAAATCTTACTTAATAGGTATAATTTATTTTAAAAATGATGAATAATAAAATATAAAATATGTTTTTTAAATTTAAGTATTAAAAAAAAACTGCTACACAACTGCAATTTAGATCTTTTTCACACTACATAATGTTGTTAAAATTTTCACATATAAACAAATAAGTGCATACAAATGAAGTTTCACACCAAGCTAACATATTCATGTTTTCGATATATATATAGAGATACAGAGAGAGAGAGAGAGAGAGAGAGAGAGACGAGCCAGCCAGACAATTACGGGTTAAGTAGTTCTTGTGGAAGGGGATGCAGGCGAGTCTTAGGGAAACAAATCAATGGCTTGGCTCTTAGAATGACCATTCCCGGACCCTCGCTCATGTCCAACTTCCCACTCCCCCCACCATCTACTCCCCATTCAAAGCATTGAATCAAAGCAGCCAACGTCATAGTTATAACCTGAACAGCCAGCGTCGCTCCTGGGCACATTCTCCTCCCACTTCCAAACGGCAGGTAGTGGAAATGCATTCCTTTGTAGCTAAGCTCTCCATCTTCCACGAACCGATTCGGTCGAAACTCCAATGGCTCCGCCCAGTAGTCAGGGTCCCTATTCACCGAATAAACATTGATGATTATAGTACTTCCCTTGAGGAATTTATATTCGCCTTGTTTGATATCCTTGGTTGCCTTCCTCATAGCCATGGGAGCAGCAGGGTGGAGCCTCAACGTCTCCTTCACCACCGCTTGGAGGTAGTTGAGATTTGGAATGTCGGACTCTTCGATGAGGCGGTTCTTCCCCACAGTGCAGTCAATTTCCTCTCTTGCTTTTCCTAACATCTCAGGATGGTTTATGAGCTCAGCCAAAGCCCACTCTGTTGTAGCGGCGGAGGAGTCTGAACCAGCCGTGAAAATATCCTGCAAGCAAATTTAATAGTGTGTACCGCCAAGCACAGAAAAGCTAGTCAGTCAACTTAAATGAAATAATTAATGTTTAAAATAGTAAGGGATTTTCGATATGTTCGAAGAAGAAAACCGGGAACCAAATAATAGAAAAACACTGTACAATTTATGCACCAGTAAAAAAAATTCATTCTTAAGCGCTGAAGAGAAGTAATTAAGAACAATACAATAGATCGCGATTCATTTATTTCTATCCAGTCAGCTATTTTGTTTTTTATATCATAGAATATATCAAACATATTAACATATTATTAGCACAAAATTTTTCAATATAATATTTTAATACCTAGATTTTGATGTGATTATGATACTAAAGTATTATATATATGTAACTATAAAATTTTAGGTTTATACATGCAAAGATAAAAGAATTGCGTTATATATATATATATATATATATATATATATATATATATATATATATATATATATATATATATATATATATATATATATATATATAATTTTCTATTTTTTTTAAATACTTTTCAAACACAATTTGTCAAAACTAACAGCCTTATGTTATATAAAATATTATTTTATTATATTGTGATAGATGATAAAAAATATAACTTCACTTAGTATAACGTATGCCAAAAAAATGATTCAAAATTTGGTATTGAATATTAAATATATTAAAATTTATAATACAATTATACATATTTAATCCAAAATGTCGCTATTTATAGAACTAACATTTTCATATATCGATTTTTTTAATTTTCGCCTAAATGACTAAATTCACAATAAAATTCTATGTTGAATTTTTTTATTTTTCTGACATTAATGATTTGATGATGATACATATAAATATAATAATTTAATAATAAAAAATAATATAATTGTTAATTTTACAAATACTTTTTTATTGTTATTTATCATGAATTTTTTATAAATTTATTTGAGATTAACTACAATATATAAGTATTCATTTATTTGTAGTCTATATTAACTTAAAAATTGAACACAATATCCTAAATAAATGTTCTCATGGCATGCCCGTGGGTGTTAATAAAAAGAGATGGGTGTGGAGAACCATATTATACAACAATAAAACAAATTTTTAAAATTACTTTTATAAAACATGCAAAAAAAAAAAAAAAAAAAACTCTGAAAGAAAGTGAATTATCAAATAACTCAGCTCTTTGAACCCAAAAATTTATACTAGAATGAAGCTCTTGATGTTCTCTCTTGTTAATTGGATCTCCATCTCTTTGTTCTCTGCAGCATCAAGCAATATATC
Source organism: Cymbidium sinense (assembly GCA_021442155.1). Classification (NCBI taxonomy): domain Eukaryota; kingdom Viridiplantae; phylum Streptophyta; class Magnoliopsida; order Asparagales; family Orchidaceae; genus Cymbidium; species Cymbidium sinense. Next base: position 91,831,440 of record CM038217.1, read on the forward strand.
AAGCAAGTCCTTGTCGCCGTCTCCACCCTCGCAGCTCTTCCTGGTTGCGTCTTTCTCCGCAATGATCCTCTCTATCAACGCATCGAAATCATCTCGCACATCTTTAATCCTCTTTTTGAAGCCCTGCATGTCGATAAAGGATAGAAATCCAATGAAGTCCGCTAGGTTGAGCGAACCGACGAGCTCCGCCACCCCTTTCACCGCTTTCCTCGCCGCTTCGCAATCCCCTGCGGATGCCGTTCCAGCCGTCATTCCGGCGATAATGCTCGTCGTCATCCTTATGAGCTCCTTACTCAGATCAACGGATTCGGCCGCAGCGGACTTTGCCGCTAGAGTTCGAACCAGGGCAAGGAGCTCGCGGCGGCGGATGTGGGCGAGACCTTCGACGGTGCGAGAGGAGAGGAGCTCCGACATGCACAGTTTCTTCATGAATCGCCAGTAAGGACCATAAGGAGCGAAGGCGAAGCCGGAAGATTCGTAGGCGAAGTGGCGGACGGCGGCCGAAATCGGACGGTCGGAGAGATCTTGGTCGTGCGTTTTGATGAGCACTTTTGTGGAGTCGGCGGAGGCTACGAGGATGGTGGGAGTGGAGCCTAGGCGAAGGTGGATTACGGGGCCGTATTGGGATGTGAGTTGGTGGAGAGATTGGTGGAGGGGGGGACGGAGGAGGTGGAGGTGGCCGATGATGGGCAGAGACGGTGGGCGGGTCTTGCGAGATTGGTTGATCAAGAAGCTGAGGAGAAGAAAGGCGAGGAGGAGTGAGATGTAGGAGTAAAGGAGTTCTTCCATGGGTGGCTGTGACTGATGGGCGTTAGAGAGAGATTGGGAAACAAAGTTGTGCGAAGTAGAGAAGCAGCCCGGGTAGCTTATCAAAGCCAGGCAGGGTAACGACTGACTTTGAAATAAATTGCAGATAAATTAGGTAGACTGTCAAGTGGTTGATTTTTTTATTTTTATTTTTGGGAAAATAAGAAAATCCAGCGGCTGATAATTAATTTATTTGATAAGGAAACTATAATTTTCTGATCAAAATTTTAAGTTCATATTTTTTTTACATGTGCAAAGCATATTAGTGACTAAAAATTTATGCTTTCAATAAAAAAATTTGAATTTAATTTTTAATATATATTAGAAATGTCAAAAAAATTTATTATTTATGAACAACTCTTATTTAGCTCATCCGTAATAAATATTTCAAATTTGATTTATAATGAATCTGTTGACTTCTATCATTATCACATAAGTTGAGTTGATTGACACATAAAAAATAGTGGATGATAAAAATGACTGCATATAAATCTGAATCAAATCACTTTGAACGTCGTCGAGACTATCCAAACATTATCCTTTTCACTTAATCAGCTATATATATATATATATATATTAAAATCAAATTCAATATCTTTTGAATCCCTTTGCATATGGGTTACCTCCACTTTTCCATCCTCTACTCATAGCTAAAATAAATAAAAAATAAAAAAAATTTAATACCAACTACACCACTGAGGATTTAAAAAGACAGCTCATGACTCTCTCTCTCTCTGTGGCTATATATAGTTTAATAAAATTTTAATCTAAATTAAAAAAAATTAAAATCAATTATATATATATATATATCAAATAAAAAATTAAATATTAAAATCAATTCAATATCTTTCAAATCACTTTGCATAACACAGTACCTTCACTTTCCCATCTAATTAATTTTCATCCTATTCTCCTAACTAAAACCCAAGAAAAAAAAGAAGAAAAGATTTAATACTACACCACTCAGGATTGAAAAAGGCAGCTCACGTCTCTCTCTCTCTCTCTCTCTCTCTCTCTCTATATATAATAATAATAAATTTAATATTAAAATCAAATTCAATATCTTTCAAATCATTTTGCATATGGCAGTATCTTTCACTTTCCCATCTAATTAATTTTCGTCCTATTCTCCTATTTAAAAAAAAAAAAGAGAGAAAACTGAATACCAGCTATGATGTGAATTAAGGATATAAATGAGCCAAATTTGAGCAAGCTGAGATATTATTTTATTCAGCTCATTTATTTATTTTATTGTTCAAAATTGACCTGATTCAAAAATAATAGAAATAATAGTACCGAAAATTATCGCTCGTTTTGCCTGTCCGAATCGACTTGATTTTATATTTTAATAATAAATTTTTTCTTAATTTTCATTTAAAATTAAAAAAAATTGAAAAAGTTAAAAAATGTTTATTTAATTGAATATTATACAGTAAAAAAAAGAGTAATATTGACAAAAAATGAAACTAAAAGATATGCAAAATAGTGATATACAATCAAAAAAAAATTTATAATAAAAAAATTTATTTATACAATAAAAATAATTAAGTAATATTAGCAAAAATTATGTTAAAATTTATTTAATTGAAACTAAAAGATATATAATTACAATCATAAATATTTATTTTATAAAATTGAATACAGTTTAAACTGCTAACTCATATTATTATAATTTACAAATTTATAACTTATTAATAAATTCAACATAAAATTTACACGATCATATACAAGAATAATTGATTCAATAAAAGTTAACAAAAAAAGTGATATTACATTTTCAAATTAATATCCCATCCATAGCTTCAATCCTTCAAGTCTGAAAGCTCGACTCTAACCAACTCAATCTTCAAAATAATAATTTCACTTCAAAACAAAAAAAAAACAAGAAAATATGAAATAAATATTATGAATAGACTCAAAAATTAAAATAAATAATCATTGACGTCATAAATTACAAATTTAAAACTTTCAAAAATTGACAAATGAAAAGATTAATAATAGTAAGTGTAGGAAAATGAAATGAACATTGAATAAACTAAAATTAGAATTGGTAAAAAAATGTTAAAAAATTTTTTTACATATAACAACAAATAAAATCACAAAAAATTAAATCAGATGTTCAAAATACATACAACCAACTATCGCTAAATTACATCTCATACATCTATTTCGCTTTCCATCATACCATTAATGCATAATACACAAGTTTACATGAAAGAAAGAACATCTGTTGATCTTATCATTTTAACTCTTAAGAATTAAGAATAAGTAAAACAGTAGGTTGTAGGCTATCGCCAAAGCCAAAGATAGAAACTAAGCCAGCAGCCCCCCAATCCCATAATGTCAGCCAACCAGCAGCTCATGTCTCTCTCTCTCTCTCTCTCTCTCTCTCTCTCTATATATATATATATATATATATATATAATAATAATAAATTTAATATTAAAATCAAATTCAATATCTTTCAAATCATTTTGCATATGGCATTTGAAAGGAAAAAAAGAAAAGAAAAGAGAGAACAACTCGCATACCAGCTACATGATGTGAATTAGGTAAACGAAAGTGAAATAATGAGATATTGTTCGTGTTCCATTTATTTATTTTGTTGTTTAAAATTCTGTTCAAATAGCTTTTATAGAGTGTTGTTAAAAATTGTTCGTGTTCATTTTAGGCTCATTTCAAAATTTCGATTTTATATTTTAATAATAATTTTTTTCTTAATTTCCATTTAAAATTAAAAAATTTGAAAAAGTTAAAAAATGTTTATTTAATTGAATATTATAAAGTAAAAAAAATTGAATAATATTGACAAAAATTGAAACTAAAAGATATGCAAAATAGTGATATATAATCAAAAAAAAAATTTACAATAAAAAAATTTATTTATACAATAAAATAATTAAGTAATATTAGTAAAAAAATTAAGTAAAATTTATTTAATTGAAACTAAAAGATATATAATTACAATCAAATATTTTTTTTTCTGAAAATTGAATAGTTTAAACTGCTAACTCATATTATTATAATTTACAAATTTATAACTTATTAGAATAAATTCAACATAAAAATTTACATGATCATATACAAGTAACAATTTGATTCAATAAAAGCTAACAAAAAAGTGATATTACAATTTTCAAATTCCAATTTCCCATATATTCAATCCTTCAAGTCTTGCAAGCTGCGACTCTAACCAACTTTGAATCTTCAAAATAATTTGCACTTAAAACAAACTAATAAGAAAATATGAAATAAATATATGAATGGACTCCAAAAAATTAAAATAAATAATCATCATTGAATAGGGTAAATTTAAAACTTTCAAAAAATTGACAAAATGAAAGATTAATAATAGTAAGTGTAAAAAAATGAAATGAACATTGAATAAACTAAAATTAGAATGAGTTGGTAATGAAAAATGTTAAAATTTTTGTACATAATATAACAATAAAGAAATCACAAAAATTATATTGAATGTTTGAAAATACATACAACTAACCAACCATCAAGCTAGATCTCACATCTATTTCGCTTTTCCATCATAAATTCCATTAATGCATAATATACATGTTTACATGTAAGTGTAGATCTATTGATCTTACCATTTTAACTCTTAAGAATTAAGAATAAGTAAAACAAGAGTGTAGCTATCACCAAAGAGTAAAAAATCCCATAATGTCGTAACTAGCATCCCCATTACAAAAAAATTGAGCAAAAATTCATCAAGCCAAGAAACAAAAGATAAATGCCTCCCAAAAGTCATCCTTATAGATATCACCCAAGATATAAACCAAAAAAAAAATTAAAGTAATAAAATAATTAAGTAATATTAGCAAAATTAAGTAAAATTTATTTAATTGAAACTAAAAGATATATATATTACAATCAAAAATATTTATTTTACAAAATTGAATACGCTTTAAAGCTAACTCATATTATTATAATTTACAAATTTACAACTTATTAGAATAAATTCAACATAAAAATTTACATGATCATATACAAGTAACAATTTGATTCAATAAAAGCTAACAAAATAGTGATATTACAATTTCCAAATTCCAATTTCCATCCATAGCCTCAATCCTTCAAGTCTTTCTGACTCAACCAACTTTGAATCTTCAAAATAATAATTTGCACTTCATGTAAATAAAACTAACAAGAAAATATGAAATAAATATCATGAATGGACTCCAAAAATTAAAATAAATAATCATTGATGTCGTCAATAGCTTGGTGGCTGTGTAAATTTAAAACTTTAAAAAAATTGACAAAATGAAAGATTAATAATAGCAAGTGTAGAAAAAAAATAAAATGAACATTGAATAAACTAAAATTAGAATGAGTTGGTACGGAAAAAATGTTAAAAATTTTGTACATAATATAACAACAAACTAAAATCACAAAAAATTAAATTGAATGTTTGAAAATACATACAACCAACCAACCATTAAGCTAAGTTGCATCTCATACATCTATTTCGTTTTCCATCATAGTCCATTAATGCATAATATTACAAGCGACATGAGTAAGTGTAGCATCTATTGATCTTACCATTTTAACTCTTAAGAATTAAGAATAAAACAAGAGTCAGGCTATCACCAAAGTCGAGAGTAAAACCAATCCCATAACAAATGTCACCAACTAGCAAAAGACAAAAACACCCTAAAGCACACAACAAGACTCATCAAGCCAAGAAACAAAGATAAAGCCAACCAAAGAACCTCCCAAAAGGCATCCTTATAGATATCAAGACATAGTCACGTAAACCAAAGTCAAGATAAAACCAAAGACCCCCAATTATAAAGCTAGCCAAAATATCAACCAATGAACCAATGAAACAGAAAGAGCACACAACAAAGGTGTAATAATCTCAAATAAAGTAGCCAACTAAGATGCCAAAAAATAATCTCAAACTGAATCAATAAACATAAACATAATTACAAGAGCCAACTATAGTCCAATTAAATAGACAAATGTATGTCCAAATTAAACACAAACGTAAGTCCAAATTAAACAACACAAATATAAGTCCAAATTAAACAAAGATAAATGAAAATTAGATTGGAAAGAGTAAATGTGAGATGATATATTGATGCTTAGTATCCTTCTCCATTGCTAAACATTTTCTAGTAGTTTCACATAAAGATTCTCCTCCTCCATTAACTCTTGCTGAAATAAAAGTAGATAATGAGAGAATAAAATTTATGAGATATAGTAAATAGATTGCTTTTATATTGGAAAAGTACCAAAGGATTTTTTATGTTGGGTTGAACACCTCTAATCCAACTAGTCATACAAACAAGTGCATTGACTATTTTTGGAGATAAAGAGCTCATGTAATCATCAAGAACTCTACCACCAGCACTAAATGCAGATTCGGATGCAACAGTGGTTATGGGAATTGTTAAAACATCCTTAGTCATTTTGGATAAAATTGGATACTTGAGAGTATTCATCTTCCACCATTCGAGAACATATCATTATTGCACAAGTATAATCCTCCTCCAAATAAGTTTGCAAATCGATTTTGATGGTGAATAGAACCAAGCAATAATAAAATCAAGAAATCCTAACATACAATCAAAATTTGATGAAAAGGGCACATCAAGCTAGTTTTGAAGATCCACTAGAATAAGAGCTTGAAGTACTAATATCTATGAATATTGATTGTAGATTTCCCAAATAACATCCTCAACACTCTTAATCTTGGATTCTACCTCGTAACTAGAGTATATTTTAGGAAATATGAAAGTAATGAATTTTCAAACGCGGATCAAGCACAGCCACGACATGAGTAAATTGTATTCTCCCAAGTACTTGTCAAATTTAATTTTCATAACAGTTGTCATTTGCTTGATGAATTCATCTGATGAACTGCATTCTTCAATAAGTAGTTTTTTTTACATGCATGATAGTAGATAGAAACATATTTATAGTTGGATAAGAAGAACCTGAAATCATTATTTTTATATTATGAAAAACACAAAGAAACCTTCTAATCTGCTCATAATTATACCACTCAATTTCATAAGGCAATCACTTATAGTTGGAATCTCGAGTTGCATAATGAACGAATACATTACGATAAATAAAAGCAGACTCAAGCATTAAGTAAGTGGAGTTTCATCTTGTAGGAACATCAATGCATAATCCCTTTGAAGTGGAGATCTCTAACTGCTTTGCCACTTCAACAAACTTATGTAACCTGAAGGAGACTTTTAAGGTATTTTATTGTCTCTCGATCTTATGTGTTATTTGTGTACTTTTCAAACCATTTGAACCATTATATTCAAGATGTGAGCACAACATCTAACATGAAAGAAATGACCTAAAAAAATGTAACTTTCCTCTAGACTAAAAATTAATTTTTAAAGTATTTGCAGCAATATCATTATTACCAACATTATCCAATGTGATAGTAGACACCTTGTCCTGCAAATTCCAATCTATTAAACAATCACATATTGCATTACAAATAAATGTACCGGTATGTGGGGGATCAAGCTCAATGAAGTTGATGATTCGCTTATGCAGCTAAGAATCATCAATATAGTGAATTGTTAAGCATATAGCCCAATCGCTTGATTTAAAGTCCAACAATCGATGTCAAAGAAACTCTATGAATGCTCTTAAGAAATGTTTTAATTCTCTTTTTCCATTTCATATACTTTCATGCAATCACTCTAATAGTGTTTCTAGACACCCTCTCAATTGGGATTCAACACCTTCAATGAATATTAAACCACATATGCTCAACAATCATAAATGGATACTCATGCACAATTATCTTTGCAATTATTTCTCTTATCTAAAGATGATCATAATTTTGGGGTCATGGAATAATGGAATCTCAATTGCATCAAAAGGCATAAAATTTAATTTTTTTGCCTTTTGTTTGCCAATTCAACAACTTGTTTATTCTTGGCCTTGATTTTGTCACATTCTTTCACATGTCTCAAGAGTTGTGAAGTTGTGCCGCTTTGGATTTATGAATTTCACACAACATATGCATTGTAAAGAGGTATAGTCTCTCCTTAAATAGAGAAGTGGTTTCTATAAAATACCTCATACCAAGAAGATATTTTTTCTACCTTTCCTAGATTTGACTTCTCCACTAGTAGTCTCAAGTACATTTGCCTTTGACTCAACATGTTATGAAGAAATGGTTGAAATTTCATTACCACACTCAGCTCCTACAACTATATCATCACCACATAATGCAGATTAAGAATGATCCACATTAGACATGATATCACACTAAATAAAAAAAAAAAGAAAATATGAGTTAAGACCACATACACTCTCCATACTAAGTGTTTATCATAACATGTGTGTGTTTAAATAAAAAAATAATAAACCGAAATGCTAATTTTATCGATCTACTATCGACCAAATTATCTCAATATATATATATATATATATATATATATATATATATATATATATATATATATATATATATATATATATATATTCTCAAACCCTAACTCATAACTCATCTCAATATATTCAATTCATTTCAATCTCAATCTTGATCTAATAGTCTTAATACCTGTTACTAAGTAATATCGAGAAATTAAAAAACAAAGAGAGCACCCATTAATGCCCCACAAAATCGACAAAGATAACCAACATTGAAGCTACTACCCATTCAAAATTAATTCTCCACATAAAATAACCAACAAAATAAAATAAATGCTCTCTACAGCTACTCAGTCGTTCAATACATCAATCAGTATAATGCAAACTTTCATTCATTGATTTTTTTTTATAAAAAAAATCGCACATAACACAAATCAGCCCTGTAATTCAATCAGTCATTCTTTCATTGCTGTCCATTCTTTTTTGATTTCTTCCCTTTCAATATAGGCACTAACATTGAAGCCTCAAACAAACAAAATAGAGAACTAGAGAAAATTAGGAGAACTCAAAATAGAAAGAAGAAGAGTAAACTCGTAAAGGAGATGAAAACGAACTTTGAATATTAAATATCAGCTGATAAATATGTGAAGGTGCAACTGCAACATGCCAACATAAATATTTTCAATAACTTGAATATTAAAATATCGATAAGGAGATGAAAACGCAGAGTAAACTCAAAAGGAGCAAAATCCACAAACCCTCAAACACAATAAACAAACAGATGAAAACTTTCGAGGAGCCAAACCCATAAACCCTAGAAATAAGTTTGCATCTTAAAACCCGAGCGCATGATCATTACTAGAAATACTGAGAAAAATAACTCCAGACTCATCATTGGAATCCCTAAAATGGAGCAAAAGAATAAAGAGAAGTAAAGATGAAGATGTACAAACAGAGATGATCGAGGCTCCGAACTCCGAAGGTTTTAAGATGAGAGGTAGCGCGGGCCATGGCGGAATGACCAAAACCAAAGCCTAGCAAGGCAGAGTCTTAGAGTCGCAGTCGCTCTCGCAGTCGCAGATAGCAGCCGAGGAGATGAGAAGTTGAGAACTCAGAACTCAGTAGAGCCGTAGAGGAATAGGATATTAGGTTTACAAGGAGGAGGGCCAATGCCAATTGAGTGGATGTGCTTAATCTTTAAAATGCATACGATGATATTAGTCATTGATTAAATTATTAACGATTAAGATTCAATTTAACTGAATTCAATTTTAAAATCTTTATATTCTTATTAATTAACTAAATTAATTATATAACACAAAATATTAAAAATATATTATTTATATGATTATATTAATATATTTTATATAAAATTAAAAAATTATTTTAATAAATTTATTAATTTTGAGCTAATTGAAATAACACTAACAAACAATATATTGTTTGAATTCTCGCTTTATAACGCTTGAAATATTTGTGTCGCTTTTTAACGAACGAAATAATAACAATTTAGTTAGTAACACGAGCAAATAACGAGCTTTTGATAGCCCTAATGTGGATTGAAAAAGGTAGCTCACGCCTATCTCTATCTCTTGAAGGAGAAAATATTATGGGACTGTAACTTTACATGCGATTCAATCAGTTTAATTTTTTATTAAAATAAAAATTAAAATTGAACACACTGAGTTCAATTTTTATTGGAGTCCATACGTGTCCGGACTTCGCACTTTTTTCCTCTTGAAGACTCCCAATTTTCTCACTTGCTACCTCCTCAATCCGTCTCCAATGAACCCAGCTCGCACATCGCAACATCCATTAAGCGACCTCCCTCAACTCTCTTTGACCTACTTTGGGTGGCACTCTATCAACGAGCTGCTATCTCTCATCTTAGCCACCGGTCTAACTTCCTCCATCCTTTTCTCTCCCTCTCTCTCTACTCTCTCACTCTTGACATACCCAAACAACAATGTGTGATTTCCAACATCACAGCCAACTACCATCTCGAATACCTGCTTAAAAGCACAGCCAACATGATATCATTCCTCTTCTTTGAACAAAGCCACGACTTCATTTTCTCTAGCGCAGATTTGCAGCCAACGAGCTCCCTCCCCATTTCAATGCCTTTTCCCATTCTCCTATTCCTCTTTGCATGTAACCCCCAACAGCCCGCACAACTAAATTTCATGTTTAGTTCACCACCAAGGTCGTAAAAATCTCTTTCATTTTCTTAGCCGCAGTAACCACAACATCATCCTTAAGCTTCAAGGCTATTCAGCTCGATTCCATGCAGATTCCATCCCAAATATCCTGCTCCTCTCACAGATGGAATTACATCAACTCAAGCTACCATCATTATCCAAGCCAACACCTTATGTAGACTGCAACCTACTTTCCCAATATATATATTAGAGGGAGAGAGAGAAAAGAATTTAGTAGGAAAACAGATTGCAACAACACAAAATAAAGGGTTAGAATAGTGACCGACAACCTCTATGGTGGGCTAGAAAGAATGGTGAGTTGGAGGAACAGCTATGTGCTGAGAAGAGTCTAGATAAGGTGTTGGCTTGGGTAATGAAGGTAGCTTGAGTTGTTGTAGTTCGGTCTTGTGAGAGGAGTAGGATATTGAGATTGAATGTGCTTGAAATCAGGCAGGGAATAACCTTGAAGCTTAAGGATGATGATGTGGTTACTGCTGCTAAAAACTCTTTCATTTTCTTAGAAAATCATTGAGAACATACAACTACAACTGTGACTATTGGAGCCTACTACCAAACCACCGATCGAGAGTTCTCTAAATTTCATATATGCTACTAAATCATAGACTAGAACAGGCCACGTAGCGTAATTTAATATAAATAAGAATATACATATGACATTGACTCTTTTGAGAGCCTGAGTTAACATTAAATTTGAAATAATAGTGAAAGGTAGATGAATGAATTTATTTATTAATATTATTATATTTATGATAAAATTTCATTTAATCAAATTTTTATTCCAAAACTATTATAAATATTTGATAGTTTATAGAAATTTGACTTAACGTTGAGGATTTCAGAAAATTTTGATAATAGTAAATCCCTCTGGTTGAATTCTTAATCAACATAGCCATCATCGGGGTATATCTTGTCAACTCCGCTCTTTTCTTAGCAAAGGATAGGGTATACAACTTGCATTTAGAAATTTGAATTTGAGATACAATAATTTAAAATTTTGAACAATAATAATCTTCTTATGTTGAAATCTACGCTCGCAACGACCATTACTAGGGAAATTAATTAATTAAATTAAATATATTTGAGAAATTTAGACCCTATCAACTCTGTTTAGTTTCTAATAGAGGATCATATCTATAAGTTAAAACTCGTAGCTTTATTTCATGACTTTGCAATTGAATATTTTTTCTGTTTCAAAAAAATGTATTTGTATTTTAAAATTTTAATGATTAATTATTTCAAATATTTGTATTTTTGAGATATAATTATGAATTTTCAATATATTTTTAAATACAAAATAAATTTTAAATTTTTTCTAACCTACTCATCTCCTCGAACACTTGAATTTAAGCATTCAATATTGTGTGAGGGCCCATGAGATATTTAATAATTCAATTTTATTTTTATATTATGAGATTAATTTATATTTTTGTTTAATATCAATTTAGCTTACGTAGCCTTTTTAGATATTTAAATTTACACTTTAAATCATTATATCTACATGCTCACATTTTTAGTTTAGATAATTTTATTCAATTAATAAATTATTGATTTTAAAAATCATATTTATAATGATTTTTTTAAATTTTAACTGAATAAGCTTCATAATTTGTGAAGAATTTAATTTAGTATCGTCTTCTATCTGCTTGTACGAAGAGTTGCATATTCAATGACAATTGACACTTTAGTTCATGTTGTGATTTAAACAATACATCATTTCATCTACATTTAGCTCTCAACTTGCTATATTTGAAATGTTCAATATAAGTTACAAGAATTTCACCATGTCCTTGTCTAGTAAGCAAATCATCAAGTCCCTTGTGAGTCTTGTAGAAGCTTAGTGATGAGTTATCGAGTTCAACAGAAGGCTAGCTTCATTCAACACTCTAATTTCAATATTCAATAAAGAGCCTTGTTAATGTTAGAACTATTAAGCAATTTTTTTAAAAGTTTTTGCTAAAGAGTGAATTATCAATCATTATGTAGGTTCACTTTAAAGTTTGATTTGAGCTCATTCCCAATTGAAAGTTGGATTTCAAGCTTAATGCAAGTTTGTTATAAATATTGCATGAACATCAAGTCTTATTTGCATTTGATTTGGACTTTGACTATTTCAATGTGTGATATAACATATGCCACATGTTCATTCAGATCTATTCTTTGATCATCGGCTAACCTTTATCAAATGATATTTTTACTTGCAAATGAAAATCAATTAAAATGCAAGTGCTATTTTTATTTGTTAATAAGTCATTCTCTAGCTCATAAGAGAGCTGTTTTGTTCCTTATAGCTTAGTTGTTATTTTGCTAATCTCATGTCTCACATATTCATTTTCATCCACAATCATTCTCACTTAGCTCATTATTATATGATATTAATATTCATTAAGCTCATTTGAATTCAATCTTTATGAATTTATTTTGTTTTAGGACTTTATGTTTCATTTTTAATTTAATATCCAATTAATTTTGAATTTAAGTCCAAACAATTTGTTGAAATTTTGGTATTTCAACAAGATTTACATTGTTCCCACTAGGCCATAGAATCAGGGCTTACTTGATTTTATTGAGCATAACAGACGGTGTCTTATTACATCATAACTGTGTCTTTGCATCCACTACGCCCTATTAGGTATTAGCAGGGTCTTTGAACACCTGTATACAATAAATATATATAATTTTCACACATTTAAGTCTCTTTATGTTATGCCTTTATAATGAGCAATGATGATAGTTAGCAAGTGAGACAATCCACTATACTCAATTGAGCATAGTGGGATCTCTAAACCTACTAGGCCCTATTGAGTTTAGTAGGATCTTTGATCACCTGCACAAAATGAAGCAAATATGTGTAATTCTTCATGCATTCAAGTCCTTCTTAGTATTATACCTAAGGAACTAGCAATGATAGCAATGAACTTAAAAGTTGGCTGATTTAACAACTTTAAGCAACAATATATATATATATATATGATGTGAATAATCCTTCATTTGATCAGGTTCAGCTCACTCAAGCTTGACTTGTTTACACTGCTATTATATGTATTATATATTTGAGTTTAAAATGAAATTTATTCAAATTCCTCAATATATATAAGTACAAAATTTAGTTCATTATGTTGAAAAATGATCTCGACTAGAACTTCACAAATTTTTGAAAATGTGGCTTGAGCGTATAGTACAAAATTTTTCTTTATTTTATTTTATTTATTTATTACTCATTTTTAATTACTTTTAAGAAGAAAAAATTGATCAAAGCATGGCTCAAAAAAACATAAAATAAATAAATAGTTTTAATTATTTTTTTATCCTTTTGCTTCATCACCTTCTCACATGGATCTATAAATACCCCTATTAAGGTAGGGGGAGAGTTATAGTTCTCCTATGTAGGCTCTAACTTTTCTCAAACAAAGAGAAAAATTTGTCTAGTATGAGTAATCATTTTAAGAGATCAAAGGGTATAGTCTCTATTTAGGCTCTAGGTTTTCAAAGAGAAAGACAGAATACTTTCTAGTATGAGTAATCATTTTAGGAGATCAAAGCATATAGTCTCTACGACAAGACTTTCATCTTCCCTTAAAAAATATTGACTTTCTTCTCCATGAAGAACAAAATTTAGAAGTGAGATTGTTCCACCATTTTGAGATTCTAATTTCATTTTTTTAGGAAGGTAATTATTCACACATTTTAATTTGGAGAAGAAGTAGGAGTATGGTGGACAACATTGCAACTAATCATTAATGAAGTGATGCAAATGCACTGATGCAAAGAAATTCGTTCAAAGATTTAAAAAGCTTGTGTGCTATTCTAACCCTATTTTGGGTGTTTTTATGATTATTATTGAGTATTTTTTTATTTATGTCAAATTTATCTAAGTTTTTCAATGAATAATCATCTATATATGCCCATGCATGCTTTATACAAATTTTTTTTTTTTTTTTGTGATTGATTCCCTCGATTAAATTTTTGGATGTTGTGATGATTGCATCATGATATTATTGTAAACAATAATTTCTTTTACCAAATTTGTAATAAAAAAATTATAAAATTACTTATAACTATATTGTACATTGTTAACCAGCTCCAAAACTTTTTTCATATCAAAACACCTCATTGATGAGGTTATGACAATTGTTATAATGAAGGAGGTTAGATCTCGACAAGAAGATAAATTCTTGTACATATATATTCTATTTGATTTATGTTGTGTTAATGGATCATACTCGTATTAGTTTTTCAACTATATATTTTTAATTGTTCTATGTTTGTATGCATAGAGAAGTCCTTTTGATGCTTAAATAAAGTGCCCAACTTAAATTAATTTGAGATCTAACCTATTTTAAGACTTTATTTAACGATTTGTAATGAATTACAAGTCGTGCTCTCCCTCTTTTCTTTTCGGCCGAATTCATGACATAGAATGCAGTATAGCTTTGATGAATGCCTTCTTTCTCATCAATAAAAAGAGAAGACATTACTGGATGTTCATTATGAACAAATATAATATAAATAAAGATCATTCGGCATGATTATTTAGATGGTGGAATTACTTTGGAGCAGAGCATAATATTCTTCGTGATCCAATTAAAGAAATTTTCAATAATTGGAAATAATAATTGCTTCTTTAGTCACTTTTGCACTGTAAAGCAAAGTGGTTTTAATAATTCAGATAATAGTAATCGCTTTAGCGCTGTAAAGAGATTCCAATAATTATTGTCGACGTTGATCGTGAATCCAATTTTCGCTGATTGTTGACATCGGATGACTAATCAGATGTAGATGTGAATGATATAAATTTATGAAATTTTCTCTTTAAGATGATAATGTAGAAGGAGATGTTGTTTATGGATGTTCGGACGAAGGGTATTTTGATAGTTAAAATAGTGTGCATAATGAATAGCTCTATGTCGTATGACTAACATTGATAGTTATCTAAACGACCAAATTTAATTAAAAAAATATTAGGAGATGACCATACTAAGCAAATATTTAAAAAAGAATAAGTCACTAGGTTACTAGGAGACTAATGGGCATTTTTTCAAATTGGAATTATTGTCTCCTCTCTGCTCTATTTTTCTCACTTTCTTTTGCTCTATTTTCCTCTCTTTGTGTCAATCTCTCTCCTCTAGCTTTCCCTCTCTTACTCCATCTCTTTCCTATTTTGATGTATGTGATGAAATTTAACATAAATTTTGAGCTCTCTAAATAACTTCAAGAGTAAAATTTATATTTAATAAAAAAAATAAAAATAATTACTTTTATTTTTTAAAAACAAAATGGGTTCTATCTATAAAAAGATTATTTAATTAATTTAAAAGTTTCGATTTAAAATAACATTTATTTTTTTGAATTTTTTTAATTTGTAAACTTTGTTTATTTTAAATCTTTTATATTTGTCATTCTAAAGACTATAAAATAATATAAATACATGCAACTATAATATATTTGGAAATGCATTATTTAATATAGAATATAATTTGTTTAAATTATAATACTGAAGCGTATTTATCATTTGAAATTTTTTTTTAAAAGTACTAATCTTATTTTTAAATAAATATTTGTTATCCTGATATATTTTATATTAAGAATTTCTGATTTTTTAATCATTTACCAGAAATTTTATAGACATTGCAATTTTTTTTAATAATCTAACATTTAATTTTATTCTAAATTACATTCAAGTAGATAATAAAAATATTATGTTTTCTAACATCTAAATTTAATAAAACTTTAATCAATGTCAAAAATATTTGCTTTAAATAAAAAATATCTGATTAAAAAATGATTTTTTATAATTTGTTTCATCAGTTAATAATCCATAATGTTGGCTTATTTTTTTTCAAATATCAGATAATTTAGATAAAGGAATCCTAGACTGTATACATTATTGTCAATTTGGAATCTTGGATAATTTAGTTTACAACTTTGCTAAACTAATTGACTTTTATTGTAAAATATAAAAACTGAACTTGTCCACTTATTTTTTAAATCTTGCTATATAAAGCAACAACAACAACAAGATTTCATGTGTGAAAAAATAATAATTATTATTAGATATCAAATATGTAAATAAAATAATTATTAGTCCGATATATATAAATAAAATAAGAGGCGGGTGAACCCAGCAAATTCAATCTCGCAAGCCACATGGCGATTAGGCTCGACTCATTACAACACGTGTCTTTTAACTTGTCGCGTGGCTGAAGCGTGCTGCATTTGGTTTTGCTATTTATATTGGACTAGAAGGGAGCACGCCAGTGGGAATTATCAGCTTGGTGTACTAGTTTAAATTATTTGCATTTTGGTATTATGAAATTTTATGCATAGGAAACATAACTTTTTTTTTTGGGTAATAAAAAAATAACCTTTATATCTCCTCTTTAATGGTACAAAGTTTTAATTTAATGGTACAAAGTTTTAGAATTTCGTGATTTTGAAGTTTAGATAAAATTAGATAAAATATTTTCTAGTGTTTCTTAAATATTAATATTTATTAGTTTTTTTTAATCCTATATAAATCTTTCTTCTCCATTATATCCTATTATATATCAAATTCTCATTTAATTATAATAAATTAAATAATTTTTATACATCTTAACCAAATTTTTTAGATCTACTTCTACATTTATTAACATAAGACAAATCTAGTATATCTACTCCTAATGTGTCATCGGACGACTTAATTTTATGACTCTCTCCCATCTTATTTGTCATTGAGCTACTCCAAAATTTTCCTAAATATACTCATTTCGCATTTTATCTCAAAGAGTAAAGCCACTCATCCACTTGCGCATGCTCATCCCTGCAACACTTAAGTTAGTCTTATGCTTCTCTTTTACTAACCAATAGTATGCATCATAAATCATTATAAGTCTTACCTCCATCTTATAAAATATTCTCTTAAATCTAAGCAGTAACTTTCTATCACACAACAAGTCAGATGCCTTCCTCCACTTCGACCATCCAATTTTATTCATTTCATTAGTTTGATTTGATTTTAGATGAACCTAAATATAAATAATTCTAATAATAATTTTATTTTATTTAACTTAAATAGCATATATTAAAAATAATATCTAATAATCTTTACTAAATTTATAATTTTGGCATGTAGAAAAAAATAATATTCACATTGATTTTTTTTTTATCACTTATTTATTTATAGTTTGTGAGCTTTATTGCTTCAATATATAAAGATAAAATAGTATTCAATTTTTGATTTGATCGTTTTACAAAAGCGTTTTACAAAAGTAAAAGATCAAATTAATAACCGTAAATTTTATAAACTCAAAATTACAATGAACAACCAAAGCAATATTTTAATAGCTGAACCATTAACCAAATAATCCATTCAATTTTATCTATATGATGCACACCCTAAATGCATCTTCTTATTTAAAATTTATTATATTGTTTTAATATATTTTATACATGATATATTGTTTCAAATCAATATCATATGTTTTAAATAAAAATTTATAAAATATTTTCTACAAAAATAAATACAAATTGTATATTTTAATTAAACGTAATTCAAAATAAAATTCGGAAGAACAAATTGCTTGTAGTTGAGAATTGTAATTTTTAAAAGTAAACAATATTTCTATATTAAAAAAATAATATTAAAATTATTTGAAAATATAATAAATAATATCAAATTTTAGCCAGTTCATAATTATAAAGAAAGGAGGAGAGATAAAATGAGAGTGAGAGAAAGTGACCTAGAGAGAGAGAGAGAGAGAGAGAGAGAGAGAGAGAGAGAGCAGGCATAGATAGAGTTGTAAAAAGTTTAAAAGCAGAATCATGTGGGTGTAGGATGCTTAAGGTGTCACATAAATAACCACTTAATGAATCGCCTCTGATATGTTCTGTTTGAAAATTCACTCTATTTGAATTCGATGACTAAATCTATATTGATGTGTGATTGCTTTGAATTAATGGTGATTTGATTAAAAGGTTAAATTTATACTAAACTGCTCAAATTAATGCAAGGCATCTTAGCATAGTGATTGGGAGCTTGTACTTTCAACCAAGAAATCTTGGGTTCAAATCTTATACATATGTTATATATGTCACCGAAAATGGTCAAAACGACTTAGATAATGACTGCCATCAGCTCGTAACGTCGAAATTGATTAAGATATAAATATTATATAATCTAACAATGATCTATCGTCGATCGAAAATGGCCGACGATACCAGTCGGGAATGTGATGATATCCGAATGACCGCTCAGAAATTGACGATCGTTTCAGAATATCAAAACTATTATTAAATGACTATCCGGCTTAATTGACGCCTACGAAATGTCGAATAACCAAAGCGCAAATCAATATCATATGTTTTAAATAAAAATTTATAAAATATTTTCTACAAAAATAAATACAATTTGTATATTTTAATTAAACGTAATTCAAAATAAAATAAAATAAAATTCGGAAGAACAAATTGCTTGTAGTTGAGAATTGTAATTTTTAAAAGTAAACAATATTTCTATATTAAAAAAATAATGTTAAAATTATTTGAAAATATAATAAATAATATCAAATTTTAGCCAGTTCATAATTATAAAGAAAGGATAAAAAAAATAAAAAAATTTATTAATAATTATAAAGAAAGGAGGAGAGATAAAATGAGAGTGAGAGAAAGCGACCTAGACTGAGAGAGAGAGAGAGAGAGAGAGAGAAGCAGGCATATATAGAGTTGTAAAAAGTTTAAAAGCAGAATCATGAGGGTATAGGATGCATAAGGTGTCACATAAATAACCACTTAATGAATCGCCTCTGATTTGTTCTGTTTGAAAATTCACTCTATTTGAATTCGATGACTAAATCTATATTGATGTGTGATTGCTTTGAATTAATGGTGATTTGATTAAAAGGTTAAATTTATATTAAACGGCTCAAATTAATGCAAGGATCTTAAGATAAATGACGTGAGATAGATTTTCAACCAATAAAGCTCAAATCTTATACATACACAATGTCATCAAAAAAACGACCGATAGATGAACGGATTTCGCCATCGCGATTCGTAACGCCGAAATCGACAAGATATAAATATCAGATAATCTAACGACCAATCTATCGTCAAAATAAATTAATCTTTCATGACAAATGATTCGCGGATCTACAGCTCATGCAAGTAGGCGTCTAAATCAAAATCTATAAAAATCGGATGGCTTCTTCAAAAAATTAAGAATTTCATCCTAATTAGGATTTTCAAAATCAATTATTTCATTAATTATGAAATTATTATATAAGCTATAAGCGCTATTTCTATAGAGATTTTCAAATTTTAAAAAAATGTCAAAGGTTGCGTCTTTATAAATTAAATTAAAATCAAATCAATCTCATAATTAAATAAACACTATATAAAGTTTTAAATACGCGTGGTCTCGACCTTTTTTAAATTCAAATGTAGGATGTTGTGGGTTGTTTCTTAGTCTTAGAGTGGGTTGAGTCAACAAAACCTAAAACTTATAATAAGAGTCTCAAAAAAGAAATATTTGGAGATTGTCGTGACGATATCTAATCCTAGATTGAGCTTAAACATATTTAAATTAATCAATTTTTCAAATCAAACTAAGTAGCAATCTGAAACTATTTAAATGAAACTCTATTATTAAAAACTTAATTCAAACTCAATCCATCCACCTTACTTGTTTGTCGAGAATGATGGAAAACTCTTCATGAAGATGTTAAATCAGTGTTTCTTATGCTCGCTCTGATCAATCTCTTTGCCGGTAAGGATGTGCCTGACTACGAAATTCTGGCTTATAATTAAGCGGTTAAGAGTCTTTTGATCAGTGGTTTGAGATTGGCTCTCATTATATATAAATGATGGTTCGTATGCTCCCAATGACTGCCTTTAAGTTGTGAATCATAGTATACTTAATAGGAAAAATAACCCTCATCGCCTAAGGTAAGACTGTCTCAGACAAACACCACCCAGTTTACAAGGATTTCTTGGATAATGCATGTATTTGATAAGGATCCTAGGTTGGGTTATTCCTCTCTAAGTAGGGATGGACGACACGGGATGACCCATTAGATCTAGATCGGATGTCATCATTCCCCAACCATTTGAAAGATGAATTTCATAATCAAAATTCGAAACCATATCTCTACTTACCACTTAATAATAATGATAATCGAAGTTCTCTCTCCCTCACTTATTGAGAGTGGTAATTAACTATAGGGGCTTGTGCTTATAGGAAACCTGGAACCTTATCTAAAGTCCTTGAAAAATAAGGATGAAATCTCTAGGTAGCGTCTTATCTATTATTGCATCTGCCTTTTGAAATTTACACCGACATTCTTAAATCACACTCTCTTCAATTCAATATTTGTCGAGATGGGTGGTGAATTTTCGGAGCCCACAGTGATAACCAATCATTATAATCCCAGAAGGATCAAAAGCACATACAAGAAAGTTTTGACCTCTCATTCCTAAAATGCTATTTATACAACTTTATGTCATTGTTTCCAGTTGATGGATCCCAAGGCAGTTCTAAATGGTGTGATAATATGAGTAGCAGTGTATCTAAATATTTTTATTAATTAACAGAGGCACATAAATTATTTTATTATTTAGAGGTGGTATATATATATATATATATATATATGGTGCAAAGTTATGCATGATTTACCTAAGGAAACATGAAATTATTTAACTTTAGAAGATCTTGCTTATTGATGGATAGGAAGCTATTATAAAGGGTTGGACCTAATGTTTTCCTATTTATGTATTGTCCCTTTGACTATGGACTATATATTATGGTGATATGCATCACCTAAGATCATTAAAAGTTAAAAATATTATTGGTGTTAAACTTTTTATTAAAAATGAGATGATCTCAAAGTGTCTACAAAATTGTCTGAACTATCTCTAGGTATATGCTATGGGCACCTAAGAAAATAACAAATATTATAAAGAATACATTACAAGCAAACTCAATAAGTTTAATCCCAGTAGATTGCATTTGCTAGCATGAAAAATAATTTACCTAAATGAGAATGTTTTGAACACTTTGCCACATGGAATTGGTCATTCTTTGTTTCCAGCCAAAATGTTAAGTTACTATCAATCACTCCCCCTACAAATAACATAGGATACATAATTTAAGTCATCTAATTTCTTTATTTGAAGTGATGACTTAAAATGGTGTTATGAATTATCATAACTTTATTTGTGCCAACCATAATAATGCTAACTTTTGCATTTTTATTGTCAACTTATGAATTAATGATTTAATTGAAATCATTGAATAAATACAAGATACCTAGCATGGAGTGATCAAGTTATGATCCCGAAGACTTTTAGTTTAATTGGCTTGAAAAAGGTGGCAACTTATTAGTATTAAATGACACTATGTTAATATAAGAAGATGATGACCCATGAAGAAGTGATAAGTGTCATACATATTCAATATAATATATAAAGTAGTAGAATATGACTAGTGCATTGATGTGTAAATACATTAAAAAAATTTTAGAGTTTAATTTTTGTTTAAGCCCAAATTTCCTAATGAAAGCACTACAAATAGGAATGCCTTGAAAATTGGATAACACTACATGGATCATGAGAAGAGATGGCAACAAAAGTTATAGATACCCACACACACACACACAAAGAGAGAGAGAGAGAGAGAGAGAGAGAGAGAGAGTTAAGAAGAGCATTAGACTTGAAATACTTTGTAGCTTAAGGGGAGAGCATGATAATGGATGGTCTCTCTAGCGAGGTTCTTAAAAGTATACCATGATTGCTTATGTGGATGGAATCACTATATTGAGGATGAAAGGGAGGGGCTAAGAGCAAGAGAAATTAAGAGAGAGAGAGAGAGAGAGAGAGAGGATAGAATACATTATCCTCTAAAAAATTTTATTTTTTAGAAACAAAAAGGCTCATAAAGTGCAGAGGGTTGATTATCTAATGTGGGTAGCCATTACAATTATTTTAAAAGTGCCTCTTTTTGAATGCATCAAAATAAGATATTAAAAAGTCCATTGAATCAAGAAAGATGATAAGAGATTAAGAAGTAGATGATTTAGGAGTTGTCAAGGTATGATGAAGATAATTAGAGGGCATGAAAGGAGGCTTTTCTCCAAGCAATGATCATGGAAAATATTATTAAGAAAATATTGATAACATGATGAATAATATTTAAATAGATTATTGCAAATATAAAATGAATATTATAGTTGTAAATATAAAACTTGCTATCTAAAAAAGGTTGATAAATATGAAGGATTTAAAAAACTAGTTGATAATATCTCCTAATGAATTATGTTGTTGAGAGAATTCTTAAAGAAATGCATAAGGACCTACCTCTATGAAAGTCTTAGATAAAATAGTTGGTAAAATAATGATAAATATATGTTGAGTAGAAATGATTGGCTAACACTAAATGGATCTTACAACTAAGTAATAATAATGAGATGTTGACTTAACCTTTGGAAAATGAATGCTTCTTTAACTCTTGATATCGACAATTACTTATTGATATAATTACAACACTTATACTCTTAGTTTGGTGTGAAAAACTATGCATTACAGAATGTATTTAAAATATTATGATTCGTTTTTAGTTTGTTGCATTATTTTTTAAACTATGATTTTATTTTTAATAGATCTTTTTTATCATGTTTCATATACTTAGTTCTCTTAATCACTTTCTTTAAGGACTCTCTATCTCTCTCTCCACGATCTATTTTTATTGCAAATTTTTTTCTTAGTTATAAGAAAGGGTTTGAATTTTATAATCATATGGGAAATTTTGTAAGGACCATGATACAATTTGTGCAAAAGTATAAGTGGCCCACTTATGCTTTTATTATAATCCTTAGATTTTAATAGAATCATTATAGTCATTTTTAGATATTATTATTATTATAGTTTCCACAAGAAAGATGATTAGGTTATAGCACTTGGATTTGATAATCATTATTGCTAGTGTTCTCAAAATAAGGTGGTCATCACAATAAAAAAAAGGTGATCAAGAGTTTACTTTCATAGGAAGATGTAACTATAAGAGTGGTTGCATTGAAAGTAACCAAAGGGCTAGATCAAAACTAGCCATAGAGCTCCTTTTAAGGATTTTGGTCTAGTGTTTCTCATGGTGAAATGTTCAAGGACTAAAACAACTTGGGGATGTTATAATAATGTTCTTAAATGTCTGGATATTTAGTGAAGTTTTAAGTAGTTTAGGGCAAACAAATAAGGAAAAGCCAAGATTATGCCAAACAGATGCAATTTAGATATATTTGATTAATCGTGAAATATTATGTTCAGGGGAGAAGGTTTAAGGTTGCATGAAGGGGCTTAAATGGCATTGAAATATGTAAGAAATGTGAGAGATTAGATCTAAAGAATATGGAAAAGGAAAAAGTTTTGTAAGGATGAAAGAGGAAAGAGGACCATTACTAAGTCAAGCTTTGATTGTGGAAGGATATGCTATGAAAGATTAGAAGAAAGTCCAATAATAAAAGAAAGATTTACAAGTCTTGCGTCAATAAAAACCCAAGAAGGATGTGGTTGATCACCAAGATCACAATTCAAAAGAGTTTACAAGATTTTATCATCTAATTTTTTATCAAAATATTAAAAAAAATGTTTCTGTTCTAATATTATTAGTTATCATTCTATAATACAAAATAAAAAATAATAAAGTTGAAAAAAAATCAAAACATGGGAAGCAAATGAGGAAGTTAGTGGAGCCACTCTAATTTCAATCCAAGATTCTCTTCTCACTTCGGATGGCTTGCTCTATTACTTTTTAATCAATACTATTAATTAAAAAAAAAGAGAGAAAACTGTTTGAAATGTTTCCTTTGAAATTATTAAATTAAAGGCTGGAAATCCAAATTTTTTTGTGTCAATATTTTGACTTTCATATATTATTTTTTTTATTTCTACATTAAATCTTTTTATTAATGCTTTTTTAATGATGATATCTTAATTCAAGTTCTCGTATTAAGTACATAATTTTGATCTTATAATAAGGCTTTCAAAATTAATTTGAAGTATAATATCAGAGAGAGAGAGAGAGCGCAATATTGGGCACAAACCATCACGGCTACTAAGAAAAAAAAATGTTGCCTCCCGCTAGAAAAAGGGGTTCTTATAATGAGCGCAATTTATGAATATTTCTATTTAATAAATTAGTTGTTTCTTCAACATTATTTGTGCTTTATTCTATTCATATTAAAATAAATAACTAAGCCAAACACTAAGGCACTATTTGTAATTATTGTGCTACAATTTGGAATAAACATAATTATAATAGAATATCCTAATTGTAATTAACATAAATAATTAAATTAAATACTTTGATAAGAAGGCCATAATTTTAAAAATATGCATCTTTTGAACCTAATCCCCAGCTAATTTCTAAACATCCTTAATGTTCACAGACAATAGAAAAAGTGTCAAATAAAAAGATAAATATGTAAAAAAATAATAATAAGAAGATTTACATACATATCACATAATTTTTATATATTTAGATATCTAACACATAAAATTTAATATTTTTATTCATAATATTTAAAATTTTAATATCATATTAAAAATATTATTATTATTATCTATTTTTATAAAATAAGAAATATTTTTATGTGTATAAAAGTTATTTATATAAATATAAATTTTAATTATTATAAAGGAAAATGCTTATGAATTTAAATGACTTAGCATGCATGACAATCAGCTTCCGTAGCATAGTGGTAGTGCGTTCGCTTCGTAAGCGAAAGGTCGCGAGTTCGATCCTCGCCGGGAGCTTTATACTTATTAAAACAGTTTGTTATTTAAAATTACATTTTTTAAAAAAAAATTTAGAGATAATTTTATGTAAATTTAGTTAACCAATGAAGAAATATTAAATTTAATTGGATTAAAAAATTAACCAAATAATGACCTAAATAAAAATTTTATTATGTGCAACATAGAGAGCCATGTATTCTTTTATCTTTTTAAAAAGCTAATATTTAAATAGCAAGAATTTATTAATAATAGAAAAAATAATTATAAAATTATTTTGTAACTATTTTAAATACTATGATAATAGTGAACATCAATTTGATTTCAAACTCAAGTATACTAATTGTTTTGAGTATTTGAGAATGTATTAAATCTATTTTATACATGTAAGACATTTTAGCCCCTTTTTTTTTTAACTATTCGAGCAATTTTCATAGCAAATTCATACACCTATGCATTCCTCAAGATTCAAACTTGGGTTCTCCGAGAACAAAGCAATGTCTCAACTAATTAGTTGAGGTGAAGAACACACTTAGCATAATAGCTGAGAGTTTATAATTTTAACTAAGAGGTCTTAAATTTAAGTTCTTATAAATGTATTATGTGTGCATGAATTTACAATTAAATTTACTCAAATATCACCAAAAATCTATTTTATGCAAAAAATTTATGTTGATATTACTTCTAATCTATTTATTTCATTTTACTTAAATCATATATAAATGTTTTGAATTATATACATGATTAACATCTATTTTCTCATTGTGAAAGTCAAATATATAACTATAATGAGATGATTACTTGATTTTGAAAGGTGTTACCTATTAGTGTACTTGAAGAGGTAGCCTTGAGTTCTAAGAGCATCTTGGTCGATGCTATATAGAGAAATTTCTACAACAGGGATTTATAATAAATATTGAAGGGCCATAAATGATAATAGAAGCTATAAAATTCTTCAAATAAAGAAATTAACGGCTATCATGGAAACTGATTACTTACAAAATGATCCAATATAGAAAATGATTTAGTTTTCTTATCTTAATAAGCATAGCTCATGGAAGAATCATCTTTAGATGATCGGCGATGATGGCGACGGTCTATGGTGGTGGTCGGTAGTAGTAGTGGTTGGCGGATTGTGGCGGCGGTAACTGGCATATTTTACTTCTGTTGTATTTTGAATTGCCCAAATTCCAAATACAAAATGATAATTCAAATGCATTTCAAATACAAGTGCATTGAAATTTTACTTTGCACCAAACACTCAAAATCAAATTCTCGTTTAGTTACTTTTCACTCTAAATGCAGCAACTATAGTTAAACTTAAGGGGAAAAAGGAGATTCAATACAATCAGAGTCACATGTCTTCTAGGGTATTACATGGGAGTGTAAATGGGTCTATCTAAGTTGACCTCGGTTCTCTAACTAGCTCGCGAGTCGAGCTTATTGAGCTTTGAGTTTGAGTTTATAATAAAGCTCAAATATTATACGAGCTTGAGCTCGAGCTAAAGTTGACTCACCTTGTTGGCTTATAGAGCTACTCATTTGTTGACCGCACGTCATAAGTGTCAAGCCCAGCTTCGATGGACAGGATAGTGCTTAGTGGGGCTCAAAATGCAGGGCGTCACCAAAATGATTGAACGACCTCCAAACAAACTTCACCATCACATTTAGAATGTCAAAATCGATCAAAATATAAATATTGCATAATCTAAAGAGCAACTGATTGATCAATCAAGCTATTAATATGTCGCGTATATCAGAGTTGAGAAATTGCGGTGATATCTGAACGACCTCAGTTCATAAAATTGAGCGTGTTGTTAGCTTCAAAACATCGAAAACTATCAAATGAGACTATCTACGCTTAACACGGATGAGTCTGTGCAAATGTCAAATGATTTGAAGTGATAATGCGCAAATCGAGGCTGAAATATACTGGGTATCGCCAAAATCATTCAAAATGACCTTCGATCGATGAACGGACTTCGCCATCACACTTAGAATGTCGAAACTAGTCCAAATATAAATATTGCATAATTTGAGAATCAACCGATCAAGCGTTAGAAGTTAATGCGTCTGCGGCGTATAAGGTCAGAGGTGCCAAAAAAAACGACTTAGGTGAAATTGATTGCGATATTGGCTTTGAAATGTCAAAATATATCAAATAAGACCATTCACACTTAATTCGGACAAATCTGCATGAATGTCGAGTGGTCGAAAGTGGCGATGCGTATTTTGAGTTGAAATTGACTCACTTGATCGACTTAACTGACGGCCGTTACGGTGCATTGTCGAACAGAATAAGTTAAGATTGATATATATATATCAACTATGTGATTTTATCAGCGTGAAATTCTTTTTAAGTGCGATTAAGTGCTTAAAGGAATTAAATAAACTATAATCTAACCTAAATCCTCCTAACTCTACTCTAATGAACCCAAACCGGCCCGCCCCGGTTCACGTGAGCCATTCCACCTGCCCTATTCCTCAAGCACACGAATCGTCCCTCTTCACGACCGAAGAAGCATGCATACGAAGCCCTCGTCCGATCAAACTCCCTCCCTCAGCTCCCTCTCACGCACGATTCGAACGATCCACACTCAACTTCCTCCACAACCGCTCCCTCCAAGGAAACCATTCCCTCCTCTCCCTTTATCTTCTTCCCAACCACAAGCTGAAGCAAACTCACACACGCCTCCCTCCTGAGAACTAAACTGAGAACCCTTTTCTTTTCTTTCCTCCTGGATTTTTCGTTTTGCTTTCTCCTCTCCCTGAAAAGGTAGTCCTCCTCTTCTTTTCTCCTTCTTCTTTATTTTTCTTCCTTCATTTCCCTTCTTCTTCTTCTTCTTTTTTCAATCTGAAAATTACTTCCTTTATTTCTTTCTTCTTTCCTCCAAACCGAAATTCCCTTTCTCTTCTCACCTCTCCTTCTTCTTTCTTTTTCTTTCTTCCCTTTCTTTCTTCTTCTTCC
The DNA here is from genome assembly GCA_021442155.1 of Cymbidium sinense. Lineage (NCBI taxonomy): Eukaryota > Viridiplantae > Streptophyta > Magnoliopsida > Asparagales > Orchidaceae > Cymbidium > Cymbidium sinense. The sequence continues at coordinate 91,859,556 of CM038217.1, forward strand.
TTTTCTAATCCGAAATTACTTCCTTTTTTCTCTTCTTCTTTTCCTTTCCCATTTCACCTAGCCAAACCACTCAAGCTCTAGACAACTTTGAATGGAGAAGAACATCATTAGGTGAGTTCTTCTTCGATTTTCACATCTCCTCCATTCAATTTCATTTCATCTCAACCGGAGAGGAACACCATCATTAGGCGGGCTCCTCTCCTGGTTTTTGACATTACCATTTCTACTTCCCTTTCTGACCTTTCCCTTCGCTGCAATCAAAGAGGAACACCGTCATTAGGAGGGTTCCTCTCTTGGATTCTGACATCACTAATTCCACCTATTTGCCGAACATTGCAACGCGTAGAAAAATGAGTCAGAACATGTGGAATTAATGTGTGATGTGGATATATATGCTTGTGTTTCCGGGTTTGAAGGCCGTCATTTGGTAGCAGATGAAAAAAATGGTGGTGTCACAAGAAAGACTCTACACTCATTAGGGCATAAGTAAATGACATCTGTTAAAATCTAGCAAAATCTGCCAAAATTTTAACAAAGTTCTAGACTTAGAAAAAAAATAAATATATGCCTTGTATTTCTCTTTTTGCAGGTTTCAAGACCCCACTAATGCCTATTAGGGCGTAGCGGGTGTGAAGGCATTTGTGGTGTCATAGACACCACTGCACCTTCATTAGAGGCGTCTGAGTAAAAAAAACTCGATCGCCCTATGTGGGGATGACAGGGCTGCCTAAATTTCATCAATTTCTTTTTATAGGACTTAAAATTGAAACTAATTGAATGTCCAATTAATTATGAAACTTAGAGTCCTAAAACAAAATGAATCTAAATAAACTTTTTTTAAGCTTAAAATTGAATTCAAAAACCATCAACTTGTGAGATAGATAGTTAATAAGAATTAAGCTTAATTGAGATTAAAATAAGCTGAATGCTTACAAGTGAATATGGACAAAGTCATTTACTATATTTTTTTGAATCATTTTTGTAATCCATTTAGAAATGATTAAAAGAATTTTAATTGGCTATGTTATTGAAGTGCAGAGGGGCCTATGAGAAATATACATGCTTGGTCACAAAGCAAATGCAATGAACTTCAAATAAGCTTGATTGCATATGTTTTGAAGCGATTTGTAGTTTTATTCACTTCAATCAAACTTGTGCAAGATTTTATATAATGATGCAACACTTTCATACATTATGAGATATGTTCACATCCGACTAGTTGCATCAATATATATATATGAAAGCTTAAATATATGATGTGGCGTATATTTCAAGGAAAATATTCTTGCTTCAAACTAGATATTTTAAAATCCACATAGCATTTAAAAAACATATTCGTGCATATGCTAAGGTAATCCCTTTCTTGATTTAGATATCTTGAAACACATGTAAGAGCTTGAACAAGAGAATGAGTTCTTACATATGTTTAAAGTAATTACATACCTTATCCAAGTGCTTCAAAGCTTGTGAGAACTTTCAAATAAATAAATTGGATACTTGTATGTATTACAAGATATCTTTATATTCAATAATACATTATGCCACTGGATCTGTAATTTTTTGTACATGCAGACAGAAGGTGACACTAAACTAAATGCTGCACGAATGAAGAAGCTTTCTTTCAATACAAAAATTAAGGAACTTCATTCTAAATCATGATTTTCAAAATCAACAAAATCACTAATTAGGTGAAATTATTTAAGCTATAAACATCTGCATGTACTCGGACATGGAGATTTAAAGTGTAAATTTTAATGTCTGAAAAGATTACGCAGGCTAAGTTTAGATTAAATAAATATAAGATTAATCTCATAATTTAAACATAAAATTATTTGAATTATTAAACACCCGCATGAGCCCCGAAACTATGCTGAATGCTTAAATTTAAATATCTGAGGATGTTGCGTGGGTTGTTTCTCAGTTTAGTCTTAGGATTAGGTCCGGGTTAACAAAACCTAAAAATCTATTATAAGATCTTTGACTTAGTAAAATATCTAAGAAGCTAATTCTGTCATGTGACAGTGAATCTGATCCTCTGTTAGGAGCTAAACAGAGTTGACAGGATCTAATGCTCTTAAATATATTTAAGTTAATCAATTTTTTAAATCAAATTAACTCAAATTAAGTAGCAATCTATAAAATGTTTAAATGAAACTCAATCATTTAAAGCTTAAAGCAAAACTCAATTTATTCACCTTCCATTGTTTGTCGGGGGTGACAAATTAAGAAAATTCTAGCTCATAAAAGAGCCAATATCATATCAAGTGTTCTACTATGTTCACTCTCAATCAATCTTTTGCCAATAAGGATGTGGACGTATCCTCATTTGCGTGAGCAGGCTCCATAGATGATGTACGAGTCCTTTGATCGGGTGATTTGGCCAGTAAAGCTCCATTATATTACGATCACGACTGTAGCGTATGCTCCCTAATGGCTCTGCCCTTTGAGTTATGAATCATAGGGTATACTTGATAGAGCAAAAAGCTCTCTGTCAGCTAAGGTAGACTTAAGCATGTCTCCTTAGACAAACACCACCCCAAGTCTACAAGGATTTCTTGGATGACATAACCCATGTGTTGCTGATAAAAATCCTTCGGTCAGGTGTCGACCTCCTCTGACTAAGTAGATTTGGGACCACAATAGCCCGGGATGATGGAACCATGGGATCTAGATCGGGCATATTATCATTCCCCTAACCATCCGATTTAAGCTGAAATGATGAATTTCATAATCTTAAATTCTAAAACTCCATATGCTGCTACTATACGCTATGCATTAAGCGATCTAACGACTAGCCTTAATCGAAAGTTCTCTCTCACTTATTGGGAGGGGTAATTAATTATAGGGGCTTGTGCCTATAGGAAACCTAGAGCCAGATCTGAAGTCCTCATCAAATAAGGATGAAATCTCAGTAGTGTCTTATCTACTATTCCATCTGCCTTCTGAAAATTACACCGACATCTAAATCAAACTCTCTTCAATTCATTCAATATTGTCGAGAGGTTGGTGGTGAATTTTTGGAGCTCATAGATTTTTGGTGACTCCGTTGGGAATCGAATTCTCTTTCCATCTTTGGCTAGTCATATATGTGCTATAGTAGCAGCAAAATATTTGAAAATTTAAAACAAAAATAATGATTTAAAGGTGTAAAAAATTCAAATTACTAATGTATAAAAGTCTATGATGAATGAATTATTCTATAGAGTACATATTTATGATATTATTATTTTGTTCTGTGGTGCCTCTGCATTTGGAAAGTATGGGGTGAAATAATAATTGTTAATTACTAATCCCCATCTTTCACTTTTACAGAAGGGATCTACAGAGCACTCCTTTCACCGTTCAGCTAAGGTGTGGTGCAAACATTTGCCTAGCCAATGCCTTCATCAACACAGAAGATGTTGGAACTATAATTCAATTTGGTAGCTTGAGTTTCCCAGCTATCGTAGTTGTAACTCCTGAAGTACCCACCCGTGGTACATTTGTCCGAGGCTATGTTGGAAGGCCTCAAGTTACTGAAGCTCCTACCAACCATATTTGTTAATTAATTCAACAATCAACTACTGTCAAGGAGTTCTCCCGATAGAGAACTTCAATTTTCAAAAGACTAGGTCAATTTGAATCCCCCGTGATGAAAAGAATCGTCAATGGGCAAACTGTGTCTTTAATGCCTCGTGATACAACTTCTTTGTCGATTGAACATTTTGTTCCTGGAAAGCATGATCATGAAGCTTCCTCATTATGAAGCAAATTAACCAGAAGAAGAGAGAAGAGAAATGAGGTGAGAGCTGTGGATCCCTTTTGAATGACTAGTGAACAAGCGATCTCGCGAGAGTGAGTATTCATAACAACTTTGATAAAGTGGGTAAAAGGAATAGCTCTTGGTGAGAGTAAAGTATTTATAGAACCAACCACATCAAGTTCTACCACCATAGAGGAGACAGCCGTAAACACTATCTGTCAGAATACACAAAGTCCTCAAAGTAGCCATGGACAGAGACTTAATGAAAAGAAGATTTCATAAGTCTATGGTGATGAAAAATACTAAAGCTCCACCAAGGAGGTTTCCATCTCTTCTAGTAACCAGCCATCAAGCCTAGTATGTTTCGCATGGTGAGCATCGAAGCTTGGCACTCGGATCGCATGTCCAAGAATCTGCTGCTGAAAGGTCTCGGTGAAAGGATAAGCAAATATGGAGGCCAAGGACCCGTAATGAAGTCCCAAAGAATGGAAGATGTGTGACATCTGATACATATACTCAGAAATCCACCTCTAAAACAACTCATCAAAAGTGGATACCCAAAAGAAGGGATATCATTGATGAAAGATATGATAGTCGACACCCTAGAGAATCCTCTAGGGGATCCCATCGCCGATTGGATTCATCACCACAAGAGATGGTTGACTTTGATCGTAGTCCTGTAATAGAAGAAGTGTTTATTTCACACATTGAGCTAGAGATCCACTGAAAACATCGATCGGGGATTCATGTGCAAAAAGAAGGTAATGAAGAGAACACTATGGAAATAGAAGTCGTCTATATGGTCAGAGATATAGATGAACTTTTCGCTCAATGCCATCAACAGCAACATGGATCCAGCGAACCTGAACCTGAATTTGATGCTTATGAAGGAGAGTCTTCACAGAAGAAAATAGAAGATGGATCTTCAATCTTTACTGAAGATGAAGAAGAAGAAGATCATAGGTATCGAAGCTGTCTATATGGTTGAACTAGAAAATGATCAGCCTGGTACACACTTTTATAATCGCATCGTTGTTCATCCCTATTAATAGCTGCCCCTACAAATGCACAAGGAGAAGGATAGTCAAGCTCTTCCCTGAAGGATGAGCAAGGAGTAGAACATCAATAATAAATAGAAGAAGAAGAAGAAGTGCCTATACTTGTTGACGCTATAGCGCTAGCTAGAGAGCAAAGAGAAATGCAGCGTCAAATGGAGGTCAAAGATAAGGAGATTGCATAGTTTGGTACCAAGATGAATGATATGATGGTATAAATGAACATCATGATGGAGATGTTGCAGAAGAATATCACAATAAATTCATCACCTGTCTTTTCTGCTAATTAACAAGCAACTAATAATACAACTTCTATAGCACCAATCACTGTGGTACCTCAAGCTTCTACAATACATGCTATGCATGAAGCTAGGAATGAAGTTAACCCACTACCTCTCCGATAAAATCTAAAAGCACGAATGGTAATAGATGCTCAACCTAGAATAATAATCAATGAAAAGATAAAGCGATAGCCTCGTGAGCTAAAAGTGGTGAGTAAAGGTTGCCCCTACCCAGTTGAATATGATCAAGTGTCATACCCGAAAGGTTACTCCGTGCCAAAATTTAGTACTTTCAATGGGCTTAGTAATCCAAAGCAGCATCTAGCCCAATTTAAGGTAACACAGGAGGGAATGATGCATTGCTTTTCCATTAGTTCGAAGACATCCACCGCCAATTCGAGTGAATTGCCAAATGATTTAGTTAAAACTTTTGCTAAATTAGAGACTATATTTATGAAGAGGTTCACTAGTGCAACCAAGAAAATCACAATCGCTGACCTCAAAAGGAAAAGATGAGAAAAAAAAATTCATAAGTCGTCATGAACCTAAGTATGAATAATAATAATGGAAGAAGAACATGCGATCCAATTGCTAATGGGAAATATGGATGATAAAATGACACCATTTTTATGCATAGTATTGATTGCAACATTCCAAGACTTGCTCGATAGGGTGGCTAAATATGAAAAGCTGAATTGTCCTAAGTCTGAAGTCTATACAGATAAAGCAAAGAGAAACAAACCTTCAGACTCAAGAAGAAATGAAATCCATGCCGCTTCCTATAGCTCAAATGGTGAAAAGCGGGTGATATATAATGTGGATAAAGGAAAACAACCAATGTACAATGATGATAAGGGAAAGAAACCTGTCTATTCTAATCCACAACCAAAATTGGTATTAGGAGGCAATGATAAACCTCAGACTTTTTCAAGTGGTGGGGAGTGTCCAAAACAAGCAACAAGAGATGATGAGTGAATGCGACCATCTCTTAAGGAAAAGATGAATAAAGAATACTCTTTTAGAAGGGATAATGTGGCTAAATTATTTCAACAAGTAGTGAAAGCGGGTCTACAATTACCTAAAATTAAAATGCCTGAAGAAGTTGATCAAGTCGATAATCCAAATTACTGTCCCTATCATCGGATGATCATTCATCCTATCGAAGATTGTTATGTTTTCAAAGATTGGCTAGAAAGGAAGTATCGACAAGGTGAATTTACACTATCCAACAATGTTCTAGTCAACCCTAAAAAAGAATCTATAAGGATGATTATGTTCTTTTCTGTATCATCCATCAAAGATAAAAAGAAGGAGAAATCTGTTCAGACTGAAGAATGGGAAACAGTCTCTGAAAGGACCGTGAAAATGCTAAAGAAATTAAAAAATGTCCCTAGTGTTAAGTGGAAATCACCACTTGAACCTATATTGAACCTAAGAGAGATGCATAACTCAAGTATTTGGGCTTCTCAACATTCGATAAGGCTACTTCATCATAAAGCATGAGAAGTACCTTAAACGTAGCCTCATAAATCAAAGAAGCCGCTAAGAAAAGAAGATCAAGAAGAACTACAACTCAAAAGATCATTAACAATTTAGAAGAGTATCACCGCCAAATAAACCATTTAGGCTTGCGTGACTTTATGCCTAAACTTCGCATTGATGAATCGATGAAGAAGATAATGGTGAATCTTGTCCAAGAGACATACCAATCATCTGATGTCGATGTTCTTCAACATCGCTACTAAAATGACATAAGGTCGATAGACTCAACCAACCCATCAAAATTCTTATCAGGAAAGCAAGAAGAGCCTGAGGAGCTAACATTTGATTTTTATTTAATGACTCAACAAGACCATAACAGTTTAGATGAAGATCTATATTTTCTTGATGGAGAAGAGTCAGACTCATCATTATCATCATGTATGAAACGTATGATGTTGAAAAATGAGTCTAGTCATTTTGGCCAATCTTTCATAATAAGAAGAGATTTTGAAGAAACTACCTCTTCAGAAGAATCTGAGCAAGATAAGGTGATTCAAGTTCAGTTGAGAAGCAGTAAAGTCCTACCACCTTCATCAAATAAGGGAAATATAAATAAAGATAAAGGCAAATAAATCGAAGTCAATAAAGATATCATTCCCAAAAATCCTAAACTAAAGCCTAAATCATTCGAAAAGATAGACTATAATATTCTATCACATCTGAGAAAGATCCGCACAACAGTGTATGAGGCTCTCTTGATGTCAAAAGACCGAAACTTTGATATAGCTCTCAAAGATCCGGAGAGTTATGAAGCTTACTAAAAAATGCATGATAAGCAATCAGAAACTCAAGATCTCCCTAATAACATTTTATGAGGAAGATCTTATGTTGGGGATCACACAACCATCCTCTTATGTTACTAGAGTGATGACATCTCGACAATGAATATTGATTGATTCGTTCTTCTATCAATCTTATGAGTCTAAAGGTATTAAGAGGATTATCACTGATATCCAACATCTTGGGAGAGATAAATTGATGGTTCATGGATTTCAATGAAAAAGGGCGAAAACCCTAGGTTCTTTTATTCTCGCCAAGTTCTGGATTTATATACATAAGCCAAATTTTCATGTAATCGATGTCGATACATCATTTAGAGCTCTATCACCATGGTCGCATGAGTATGGAATGGTCCCATCAACTATGCATCAATGTATGAAGTATCTGAAAGATGGAGAAGAATTCAAAATTCCTGGGAACCTACAACCATTCTCCGTCAATGAAGCAAATATTTATGAAGATGCAAAGTACTTCACCCCTAAAGAGTCTAAGCCAATAGAGCCTCTTAAAGTGGTAGCATCCACTTTAGGAACTAAAAAGTAATTTTCATAAAGTGAAAGAGTAGAAGCAAAGAAGAAGAAAGAAGGCAATGCCGACTCTCCCTAAAGCACTTGATTCTACACTTAAGTCAAGAAAATCAATTCTTTTCCTCATTTGGGAAGTGACACAAAAGAAGGAGAATATATTCCTATCAAACCTAAGGAAACTTATAAGCTTTCAAGAAAGGTAGAGTATGAAATAAGTGATTCTAATTCAGACTATGATTTTGAATCTACTTATGGAAATAGAGTTTAGATGGTTGCATCAAGGAGGATAGCTCACTTGGCAGAGTTAGATGACTCGCTCAAAATTATATCCATCCCTCAAAAGTGCTTCAAAAAAATCAGTCCATTGAAGGTTCATAATATTGAAGAATTGATAACATTCTATGTCAAAGTGAGAGTGGGAAATAGAACTCTATTTTACAAATCAAGAGTCTCTTTACAATTTTGATTACCTACTCAACATGAAAATTGATGAGATAGACCAACAAGAATACCAATATACTATCTATAAAATTATGAAGAATGATGCATAAGCTTGAATTCATATTGGAACTATTAAACATAGAACTCAAATCTTTAACAGGATGTGGAGCCAAAGAAGTCCTCAAGCATCATAAAAAAGTGATAAGTTTATCACTAAAGGTATGGGGTTCATCCACAAATCTCATCAAAATAGAGCTTGTTATAATATAATAGAAGCTGAGTTCAAAACTAAGAGTGATGAAGAAGATAATCTCCATGAAATTCTTATTACAAATGATGAAGAAGTAGGAGCTAAGCTTGCACCTAAAGAACTCGAAGATGGTGGAAAAATAGCTACATGGATGAACTCAAAGAAATTAACCAAGGAGTTGAGGATGATCCTCATCCAACTTTCGTCAGTGCCCTTCTACATAATGAGAAAGTGGAAGAGCTAAAAATGCTACTTTGTGAATTCGTGGGATTGCTTTTGCTGACATATTTCAAATGCCGCTTATCCCTAATGTAACTCATAAACTTGCTATTAAACCATGTGATGCGTAAGCAAGCTCCTAGGCGAATGAGATTGGAGATCGAAGAACATGTAATTGAAGAAACTAAGAAGCTAATCGAAGAAGGCTTCATCCAGGAGGAGAAGTGTACTGATTGGATAGCCAACATTAACCCAGCTAGGAAGAAGAATAGTCAAATCTGTCTCTGCATTGACTTTCGGGACCTAAATAAGGCGTGCCCAAAAGATGACTTTCTATTTCTAATATTAGAACTACTAGTGGACAATACTTCCAACTACGACATTGTCTCATTTATGGATGAATCGTGATACATCAAATCAAGATACACCAAGATGAAAGACATACATTATTCGTAACACATAGCATATATACATACCATGCCTTTGCTTGAAAATATTGGAGCTACATACCAAAGAGCCATGACACGTATTTTTGATGAGTTGATTCATAAGGTGAATGTTATGTTGATGATTTGGTGAAGAGCTTAAATTGTGAAAATCACTTTGAAGACCTGAGAATTGTATTGGAGAGAATCAGAAAATATGATCTCAAGATGAATCCTCTAAAATGTGTATGGGTATCCTCCAAAAAATTTCTGGTATATTGACGTCATCAGATATTGAAATTGATCCTACTAAAATCAAGGTAATTGTGGAGATTCTTCCATCGAAGAGTTTGTATTAGCTTCATTCTTTACAAGAACAACTTGCATTCATCCGTCGATTTATATCAAACCTATCAGAACACTGTCAACCATTTGCAAGGTTGATGAAGAAGGATGCTCCATTCAAGTGGGACAAGGAGTTCCAAGAAGCCTTCAATAGCATTAAAAGCTACATGTTAAATCCACCAATTCTTGGAGTGCTTACTCCTAGGAAGCCTCTCATTCTATACAAAACTGCATTAGAAGAGTCCCTTGAGTATTATTGGCATAACACAATGAAGAAAGCAAAGAGAATACTCTTTATTATATCAGTCAAAGATTAATTGAAGCAAAAATGAGATACTTTCCTATAGAGAAGCACTATTTGGCATTGATCTTTGTAGTCCAAAAGCTTCATCATTATATGTTATCTCACAAGATTACCCTCATCTCAAGGATCGATCCGCCGAAGTACTTGATGACAAGACCAGTGTTGATAGGTCACTTGGCAAGATGGGCAATATTGCTTCTACAATTTGATATCACATATGTTCCAGAAAGAAGGGAAAGTCAGTAGATTTTCTACGACATCCCATCCTCGTGGACTCTTCTCTTAATGATGATTTGCTTGATGAGCAAATTATGCTCATTCATGAAAGAGAAAAATCACAAATTTGGGAAATGTACTTTGATGGAGCCTCATCGATCAAACAAGTAAACTTCTAAATTTCTCAAGGGCAAGAGTGAATCATCATCTTCATAACACGAAGGAGGGATAATGAGATGATCATATGGATTGACCGAGCCAATAATGAAGCTGAAGTATGAAGCATTAGTGATAGGTCTTGAAGAAGCTATTTTCACAGGCATTCAAAACTTGCATATTTTTGGTGATTCTCTGTTTATTATAAATCAAGTACTTGGCATCTATAGAATCAACAAGCTTGAGTTAGATCTCTATCAGAAGCGAGTTCTCAAGCTTATGAAGCATATACCAAATATCACACTAACTTTAGTCTCTCAATCCAAGAATAGTAAAGTCGATTGTTTAGCAAAATTAGCTAAAGAAATGGCAAGTATGAATGATGATTATGTAATGATCGACATATTTACTGAGTTCTAGTCCAAAGTATCAATCCCAGTAGAGGGTTATCAAATTTGACCCAGATGTGACTCGTTGCTCTCATACTCCCAAAATCAACAAGAAGTTATAAGAAGGTTAAGAATAATATTGCTCGTAAAAGTAGTGAAGCTTTATTGTAGAAGAGCCACATGATGGAGGCAACCTTCATCACTACTTTAAAGAAGACAAATTACCAAACAATAAATCATTGGTCTCAAATCGAGAAGAATGTCGCTATGCTTTCATCAACAACACTTTATATCAGATCCTTTGAACAAATGTACGATGCCCAAAATGTAGGGAAGCCAAAAAGTGATGGTTGAAGTTCATGAAGGACTCCACAAGGCCTAAAAGAAAGATCAAAAGGATATATTATGCATCTATGGTGAGAGATCAATTAATCATGCTAAGAGTGTCATGAAGTACATGGGAATATAATCCATCAACCTCCAAATCCACCCAACAATAGCATCTTGGCCATTCAAATGTATGTAAATGACGATCCACATCGCCATTAGGACATCGCTTCATCCTAATAAGACGATTATTTCTCTAAGTGGATGAAGCTACCCCATTTAAAGAAGTTATTACCGAATCGAGTGATCAACTTCTTCACGCATAATGTGGTCTATAGATTTGGAGTGCCACGCCGAATAATTTTGATAATGGCACAACCTTTCAAAAGTGCAAAGATAGATTATAGATCAAATATTGATTGAAGATACTCTTCAATATATAATCCAAGAGCAAATGTTTGTAGGCCTTCAACAAGATATTGGTCAATCTGCCAAGAAGATTCTCAATTAAAAAAAGAGAGAATGTATACTCTAATAGAAACTATGGGCATATCAACCACCTATAAGATGTCCGAAGCCATTCTTATTCATTTGGAACTAAGTTGAGTTGCCTTCACTTTGAGTAGCCATCCAATACAATCTAACTGAAGATCAAAATGCTCATTTGAGAATGGAGGAACTCGATGCGCTTGATAAAGTTAGATTACAAGCTCACCAAAATATGGAAGTTTACCGAGCAAAGATGTTTGGGGCTTTTGACCATACAATGCAGCCTCGAACATTCCAAAAAGGAGAATTGGTCCTGGTGTTGAGAAGACAATTATCCCCAATTGAAAATTTGGTGGCAAATTTGAGCCTAATTGGGAATGCCCTTTTGTCATTAAAAAAGTATACCAAGGAGGGGCATACCAACTCATTGACTTATAGGGTGAAAGACCAATGCTGCTAATTAATGGTCGATACCTGAAAAAGTATTATACATGATGAATACATTCTCGAGGTAGAAAAGAAATCCCCCTACAAGATAGGGAAATTTTTTTAGTATATCTATTTAGGTCAACATCACGCTTCATGCTGAGATCTTAAATAAATTACTCACTTAAAATAAAAAATCTTTTCTGTAAAAATTCCCCTGTTACACAAGTGGCATTTTAGATTTCTATATATAAATAAAATCAATGTTACATGTTAAAACCCTCTTAGGATCATATCTATTCAAATATTGATGTATTTGCTTAATTTCATCTTGAAAGTTCTTCTAAATATGCTTAGAATTCCCCCTGCAAGAGAGGGACATTTTTTTAGTTTATGTTAAGTTTATTTGAGTTGACTTCATATTATAAGACTAGATCCTCAAATATATTCTGAATCAGGTTGACATCGAGCTTCATGCCGAAATCCCTGAATACACCCCTAATTATTATTTCTAAGTCGGGTTCTTACATGAACAAAAAGAACATATTCTTATGCATGAAAAGACAGCCCTAAATGTCAAAATTTATCTCTTAGATTTATCAAATTCTAGAGATCAAGTCAAAAGAACTCCCAATTGTGGGAGCTTCAATCAACTGTGTTGGAAAAATATCAACCTCTACATCCTGAAGTCTAGGACACTGATTGGTTCTAAAGGTCTGTGATGAAATTATTCCCGCCTTCATTTATCCTTTTTGGAGAGGATAAATGAAAATAGAAATACATATCTTTTAGTTGGTACACCACGTAGATCCGTAGATATTCTTATTAGGGTGATCGGTATGACATTGAGGAGAGGTGTACTATCTTGAAAGACAGAAGTCATCACCCTACAATGAACCTAATCACCTCAATAAAGGACTCCTAAGGACAATGGGTCTGCATATGTACCAAAGATTCTGCCTCTACTTTACATAAAAAAGTAAAGTAGGGTTTATTTTAAATCGGGTTTGTTAAGTTCCCTATGGAGGAAAGCCCCATAGTTAATTACATCTTAAGGAATGAGATTCTTAAGAATACTCTCGATTAAGGTAAATGATCATTGTCTCCAAATATTTTGAAGGTTAGACTATCAATAAATTAGTTTATTTTGGAAGATCAAATGGGATTGATCAAAGGGAGAGAGTTATTATTGAAGCCAAAAGAAGATAAGTAGGAGATGCTCACGATGCTAGGAAACCTAGCGAGCATCTCAAACTATCCTATGGTTGGGCTTTAAATTTTTGAAATTTGAAAAGGATTTATTTGTTTAAGTTAGATTTTTATTAAAAATTTAGGGCCTATAATTCCATGATGCAAGGTCATGGAAATATCTAAGAGGTAAGGATATATGCTCATGACCCCGAAGGGAAATAACAAACTTAGAACTTAAATCTATGGAGCTTTGGCGAGGGCCAAGACATGACCTAAATCTAAGGAGAAAATGGGAATATGGTTTACCTCCACAAGAGAGGATAAACCACCCGATTGTTGGACTTACAACCGCTTGGGGGTGGCCGCCAACTAACTCCTCCTATTTTAAATTTATGTAGGCAAGTCATATGCTTTATGCAAGATAACTGGATTGTTATTTATTTAGAAAGAGACTAAGTCCTTAAACTTACTCCCTAAAGAGACTACATCATGTAAGGGCATGCTCCAAATGACCTAAATCTAATGCAAATCGTATTACATGTTATTTTCATTTTTGGACAATCATTTGACTCAGGTTTATATGATTCATATACCTAATGCATGAGAAGTAAGATTATTGGCCAAGATCAGTGAGAATGGAGGAGGTGTATTTCCACCATGGCTCTCAAAGGTCAAGCCAAAGTTCTCTGGCAAAGGTGGAAGCCCTCTAATTAAGAGTGAAACAAGATGTTTTTGTGCATGATGTTATAAAAGAAATACTCATCCAGCTAAGGGGTTGCTAATTCTTTTATCTTGATTTTAATTTAGGCTTTAAATGAGGTTATGAGTTATTTATTTTAAATTTTGAATTGAATAATTTAGTAGAAGATTTATTTTTCCCTAAAACCTTAATCATCATCCAGGCCATACATCAAAGCAAGGAAGAAACTAAGAAAATATGTCATCTTAATATATAAGCTAAACAAAACATCACACATTTTATAAAGCTAACACAAAAGAATAAAAAGCCATTTTTGGTCGGACACCACTGCACAAACCCGAATACAAATTGGATATGAGCTTTACCCTTATACAACCTGGATTACAAATGAATTAAGTACAATTAAGCAAGAAATTCATTATTGTGGGGGTCTTCAAGCTTCATTTCTTCATTCTTCTTTTCTTTCTCTTTCTTTCTTTCTTCTTTCTTCTTCGGTTCCTTCTTTTCGATGGTTGAAAGGTGGATGCTCCAAAGGTTTCAGATGGTACATAAGGCATGACCTTATAACCAATGCTCATCCTAATCCCCAAAATAATCATTCCAAAATTCTAATTGCAAAGGTACATGAAAAGGGAAAAAGTAAGTCTAACTAAGACCTGCAAAATAGATATTAGCTAAACAAACCGCACATTCTCAAGCATGTATATAAATGAATTGGACTTAGCACCCCACACATGGGTAACCAAATGCACCTAGCCTTTTTGGATTATGCTTAAGGGTATAAGCAACCTGCACAATAAAAGAAGTTACATTTTTTTATTAAAGCGCCCCTTAAGCACAATCCCCTACAAACGACAATGATTAGACTAAATTGTCCTACCAATCATTCTACGCACATACACCCTAACATCCAGACTAAAATAAAATATAACAAAACAAAAGCAAACATCAAACCATGCACTGCCCTAACATAGGACTAGAAGTGGTGACTTAGCCTAATGTGTGTGCCATATAAGATTATGTGGTATGCTTAGCTAGGCTTTAAGGTTAGGATTTTTAAGTGTGAAAAGGTTCAACTTAACAGGGTGGTCTCATTTAAGTTATTTAGTTGATATGGGTAAATTTTATTTGATGATTTGATTTAGTTTGAATAAACCTACTTAATTACTAAAGGTTATAAAGAGAGAAAAATAGAAGAGAACTTCTTTCCTCCCCACCTTATGTGATTTCTAAGGTAGATTCATTAAGGATTTTTATTTAGTCAATGTTTTATTATGTATTTTAATTAATCATAAGTTTAGATTTTCTCTAAAAAAACCTATTCAAAATGAAAGACATTTTAAGATTAAGTAAAGTAAATTACTATCACAAAACACACATCATTTTATTTCATGTGTATAACATGCATATGAATGGATTCTAAGCATATCTATACATACAAATGGGAATGTTTAGCACACTTTATGATGAATGCTAAGTGAGGTTACTTAAAGAAATTTGGAATGTTTCATGTATGCATGATTTTTTTAAGTATAATAGAATGATTCTTTTATCCATTTTTTATATGCACGTTTACAAGTATAAAAGACATAAGTGAGTATGATGACATTGTTAACAAGAGGTGTAAGGTACAAGATCTACTTAGGGCTACTTAAAGCCTCGCAACCCTGGGGTTGTCTAGACTAATATACCACTTTTCTTAAATACATGCTTGTATAAATATAAATGCATGGAAAGAGAATGTTAAGTGAACTATTAAAGAAAATTTGAATGCTTTATGATGCGTGATTTTCATTAAGTAGAAAATAGGTTTTCTTATCCACTTTTCATATGCACACATATATGTATGAAAGGCATAAGTGAGTACGACTCCATTGTTAAGCAGGGGTGTAAGGTACAAGACCTACTTAGGGATACTTAAAGCATCGCAACCCAAGGGTTGTCCAAACTAATATACCACTTTCCTTAAATACAAGCATATGTACAAAAAAAAAAAAAATGAATGGAAAAGAAAGATGCAAAAATTTATACTTATTTTTGGACTTGTTATGTAATTTGTATGTCTAAGTGTAAGGATCTTTCTTAAGTCATAACATGGAAGAGGATAAGAAAAGATTTAAGTAAGTGTTTTGTTCTTTTAAAAGAACTATGCACTTTGCAAATCTTATTCAAATCCATATTAAGAGGAAAGAAAGGAAGAAAACATAAGCCACATTTTTATATTCACATGCAAGCTTATTAATAAACTATAAGTAGCACACTTTGAGTTTTAGGTATTTAATTTATAGATTTTGAAAATAGTTTTGAATTTAATACTGATAATAGCCACTCATATTTTTTTACTTTAGCCAAAACATGAAATTTGACATAAAGAAAATATTTTATTTTGAATTTGATTTTAGAAAAGCATGAATGCATGATTTTCATATGACATACACATTTAGCATGCTAGAAAAGAAATAAAGTGATGTAAGCATATAATTTCATTCACTCTAATTAATTTTTAAAGATAATCTTATGAAGTAAGATCATTTAAAGAGAATCAAAAGTTATTTAAAGAGACTTTCATTTTTTTTTTGAGTTTGATTTGAATTACGAAAGTGTGAGGTGGTTTGATGGTCCTTACCTATTCCCACATGTGCATATTATTTTAGTTTAATTTTTAGGTGATTATATTAATTTTATGTTTTAGTTAGGTTAAGGTGTAGATTAGGTTCATTAATTACCCCTTACTTATACCACTTTAACATATTTAATCAAATAATTATGAGCCAATGTATGACATAAAATCACAAGGAATTTAAATCAACAATGCATCCTAGGAAAGAATGGTACCTAATGCAATTTGCTCACAATTAATGATTAATTAAGCTAAAGGGTTTAATTTAAGTACTTTTATAACCTTCCCACACATATGGGTTAGGTATGATTTCCTTAAGTTTACTTAGGTTATTGAAAACCTAATTATCTACCCAAGAAGGATTGATTAAGTTTTTAGATTAATTTTGGTTTTGAGAATTTGATTTGATTAATTAAGTAGATCATTAGTGGATTAACCCTTAACTAGATTTGGATTAAGGAAGAAAGGTATTTAGGGAATAGCCTAAGGAAAATATCCCAAAATCATTTCATAAACCTCCTAATCACTTAAACAAAGTTCAATTAATTTAATCAAGGAATTAAATCACTCTTCACATGCTTAATTAACCTTAATTATATTAAGAGAGTGATTAGGGGTTCATTAATTAATTTCCTTAATTAACTCATTAATAAATTCTAATAAAATTAGGGGAGGCAAAAGTCATCCCACTAAACATGCCTGAGAAGATTGGAATTAATTAATAAAGTCATTAGGGAGTAATTATGGTTATTAATTTTTCAAATAAACCTTACTTAAGGAAAGTGTACTATTTAAATTCAATTAGAAATAATTTTATTGGATTCTCCGCTAAATTATCTTTAAAATAAAACAGAGTTTGTATTTTTTGGAGTTTTCTTACAATTATTTATGAATTTAGGAAGTTTCAATTAATTTAAGTCATTTTTATGAATTCTGCTAATTTTTTTTATTAAAATAAATCATTTGACACTCAAAATTCAATATCTTTTAATCGAAAGGTCATTTTGACTTGAAAAGTTTATGGTAGGTGTATTTTAACATCAATTTTAATATTTGAAAATTTAAACTTAATCTGAAATGTATTTTTTGGTTTAATTAAAGAAATTTGATTTTTACTAAAACTCAAATTAAGCTCAAAATATTCAGTGAAATTTGGGGATTTTGGGTTTGTTGGATTCTTTCGTAATGGCAAATCCAACAAGCCATTGTTTGCAATTTTTGGTTAAGTATTTTATTTTATATAAAATTTTGAAGTTTCAGGTGATTTAAATTGATTTTTAAATAGGAAATTTCGTGCGGCATAGACGTGGCAATGCGGCGCCATGTGACATCGTGCAATTGATGCGCGGTGCTGCATGCCACGTACTCGCCACATGGTGCTGCACAATTCATGAGTGGAGCAGCTTCAACCATTTGAGCGGGAAATGATCAACCCGCGGTGACCCGGCTGCTCGTCCGTCGATTGCGGTCGGATGGTCCATCTTAGATCCACGTGAGGGAGAGGCTTTGCGCGATTGGCTCATCGAGCCATCCGATTCACGAACCACCGATCCGCCCTCGGAGAGATCAGAGGGATCGTGCGATCCGCCGATCCCGCAAACCACGGATCGATGGCTAGTATGATGAATAGTAATATTAAGCTTTTTTAAGAAGAAAAATAGGATTTTTAAGTGAAAACTTATCCAAATGGATTCATTTTCACATTGATTCACACCAAAAACTTCTATTTTCTGAGATGATTTAAAGTTAAAATGCAAGATTATCTATGGTAGATTCCTAAAAATCATGGAAAAACCATCACAAAATGAGGGATTCTAAGACCAGCTATGATTTTTGAAGGTTACCTCACCGAGGATGATTTTCGGCGGTGGTGACTCGTGCATTATCGTGAGGGAAGAAGCCTTAGACCGAGCTTAGATCCTCGCCTTCACATCGAAATAAAGTTTCCTCTAGTGATCATCATTTCCTCAGGGAAATCCACTTAGTTTTGAAGTATTTCTCTTCAAAATGATGTGAGGGTGATTTCCAATGGTTTGGGAGCTCTAGGAGGAGGAGAATGAGAGGAATGACAGTTTCCTTCATCCACTAATGCCTTGGAATGTAAAATGAAAATGAACTAAAATCCACCTTTTGTTTAAAATTTTGGCTCCAAACTGAAGTCATTTGGCTTGGTGGGGTTGGGAATGGAAGAGAGTCATCCTAGGTGGCTCCCTATTATTTTCTAAGGCATGGAAAGTGGTAGCCATGAAGGACAAATGGGTGTCCTAGCCAAGGGGAGGTGAGTGTCCTTCATGTCAAGTGTTTTAATGTGAGAGGTGAGGTGATTTCACCTCCTTATGAGTCCCCCAACCACTCCTTAGGATAGAAAATCAGTACCCTTTGTGCCTATGTGGACCAATGGATGAGTGCCAAGTGGCCAAGGAAGAGAAATGACCACTTGGGAAAGTATCTTTTCTCATGGAATGCATTTGACCCAAGGGCAAAGTGGTTATTTGACATTGAATTTGATTTAGGCAGATTTGAAATGAGTCAAAAATAAGTTGGACCAAATTTTATATCATTTGAAGTTCATTTGGTTTAATTTGGGTTAATTTGACCCATTTGGGTCAAATTAGGTCAAAATGGGTTAGGTTGACCAATTGGTCAAATTGAGTCAAACTAAGAATTTGGTCAAGTTTAAATGACTATTTGGAGTATATTAGTTCAATTAGTTTCAATTAATTTGGTTTAATTTGGATTTAATTTAGATTTTGGCCAATTTGATCGTCTAGGTCAATTTGACCTTAGTTGACCGATTTGACCCAATTGACCAAATTGGTTTGAATCATGGCTTGGTTTGGGTTTAGTTTATCATTTGAAATGGATTGGTATCTTTTTTCCTATCAATTTTGGTTTAGTTTGATTTTGGCTTGATTTGACCTTTTGGGTCAAGTTAGGTTCATGGTCAATTGGGCTATGTTGAGTCTAGTTGGCCAATTTGATCTAATTGAGTTTAATTAAGGCTTTGGTCAAGTTCAATAATCAATTTGGAGTGAACTTGAGTCATTGGTTACAATAAATTTTATTTAGGATGCAATTTGGCTAGTTTGGGTTCATGTGGGTTAAAGGGTTAACTTGGTCAACGATCTGGGTTGGTTTGACCTAATTCATGATAATTGATTAAGCTATGATGATCAACAAACATGATATGAACTTTGGATTGGCTTAACTCACTTTGATTTGAATTGAATTAGATTTTATTTGAGCTAAGTCCATAAGATTGAATCAAAGGGCTTAGGAAAGATTTTTAGAATTTGAATTTGAGTTTTGGATTCAGTTTGATTGATTTGAATTTATATTTCATTTATATATGTGAATATAAATGATAATATAAATGCTTTGTGAGGAAATTTCATGATTTTGAATTGATTTGAACATGTTTTAGGCTAAGTCCTTAAGAGGGAATCAAAGGGATTAGGAAATATTTGGAATTCGAATTTGGATTTCAGTCATGGGTTTTGATTATTTGGAATTAATTCATGATTTGAGAAAATTCATTGAAATTGATTCAAGGTTTGATTTGGAGTTGAAGTTGATATGAGTTTGAAGTTTGATTTGAATTTGACTTGAATCAAGGAAGTGAGGAGTTGGTTCAAGCTATAGGGTAGGAAAACTTTCGTAACACCCCTAAGGCATGACTTATTCCTTTGGCTAACTCTTTTAAGTCTCTAGGGTTAGGTTAAGTGTCCACCTAATCACTAGATGTGTCTTAAGACTAAGGATCTCTTAAAGTCTAAGAGGAGTCTTATGTCTAAGATGGAGGGGTTGAGAGCTCATCCTAAAAATGAGGTCAACAAGGGGTAACCAATAGGTGTGGTGTGACTAACAAGGAACACCGCATGTATTAGTGTTGACCAAAAGATCAACAACAATGAATGATCACAAACACTAACAAAATAATTTACTCCCAACCCAAGGTGCAGAAAGAATCAAGAGCTTAGTGCAATGTGGCTCTACCTATGTCAAGGACATAAGAGAGGGAAGGAGGAATCCACTAGGGATAGAGTATGTAAACCTTTCACTAGAGAAATAGGTTTAAGTCATCCACAAGGGGATGAGAGGTTTGATTTGATTTGAGTCTCACTGGAGAGAAATTTGATTTGATTTGTTAAGTTTCACTTGGGAAGAGGGTTAAATTTTTTTCAATTTGTTGTTTATTTAATTAGGTTTATTTTGACTTCACCGGGGATAGACAAGTGAACTGTCCACTGGGGAGGCAAGTTCAAGTCATCCACAAGGGAGGAAAGGTTGTGAAATCCACTGAGGGATTAGAATTCTAAGTCCGTTGGGGAGCTAGAAAGATTTGCATCTGACTAAGGAGGAGCAAAAGGTTTGAATTGGATTGATTGATTATTTTTTTGTGTGTTTCAAATTTTTAGTTTTGGATTTTGAAATGGACCCTGTTGGTATGCAATGGACTGAACCGAGTAGGAGCCATGGATTCTTAGACCTAATTCAAATTTAGCAATCCAAAGGGGTAGTCTACTAAGCATAAAGTAGGACTAGCCAACCAAAAGGAAAGCCTTTAAGTATGCAGCAGCTATACTAGGAAGAAAGCATAGTAGACTTACATCCTCCAAAGTAGAGACCAGCTGCCGGGGTGACCCATTGGTAAGGCAACATATTGAACCCAACCTAGGGTTGACTATTGAGTGAATGCCGTTGGGAGACTTAGATCAACTCAAATATAGTCAAAATTAATTTTACTTTTAGTTTATTTTGATGGTTCCCATCAGTTTATGATGGACTGCACTAAGCAGGGGCCATGGAGGCTTAGACCTAACTCAGACTTACCAATCCAAAGGGTGTAGTCTACCAACCATAAGGTAGGACTATCCAACCATGGGGATGCCTTTCGGTGTGCAATGGTCAAGTTAGGAAGAAAGCACGGGGACTCATATCTTCTAAAATAAGGAACCACTGGGTGATCGGTTGCTTTGGGCAACAAATCGAACCCGACCTGGGGCTGACTATTGAGTGAATGCCACTGGGGGACTTAAACCAGCTCAAAGATAGTCAAGATTAATTTCATTTTTAGATTTACTTATTTTGATGGATTATGTTGGTTTGTGATGGATCACACTGAGAAGGAGGTTATATTAGCCTAGACCTATCTTAGATTTACTGAATCAAAGGGAGTAGCTTCCCAGCCGATGGGAGAACTATCTGACCAAAGGAGTGTCTTTAGATTTGCAATAATTAATTCGAGGGAAGAAAGCTCAGGGACTTACATCTTCCACTACAAAAGACCACTGGGGTGATTGGTTGCTTTGGGCAACAAATCAAACCCAACCTAAGGATGGCTGTCGGTTTGCGATAATCATGCTAGAAAGAATGTGTCATAGTCTTACATCTTCCAAAGTGGAATTATTGCTGGGGTAACCTGCTTGTAACAAAATAGATTGAACCCAACCTAAGGGCAACTATGGAGTGAGTGTGAGGGACTTATCATCTCAAGCAATCATTCTATAGGGAGTTCACCTACCAAGATAGGATGCCTGCTTGAGAAAAGGGGCCCTTTGGAGGCTTGAATTTCTAATCCACAAGTGAATTTATTTATTTATCTTGTTTAGTTGTTTTATCATGGACCCTATTAGTTTGCGAGGGATTAAACTGAGAAGGAGCTTATATTAGCTTAGACATATCTCAGATTTATTGAACTGAAGGAGAATCTATGCATCTGATGAACAAAATCTCCAACCACAGGCGTGGCTACTAGAAAAGGGGGACTGCCCAATCCACGAGTAACCTAGGTAGTGTCTAAATGGGGTCACAAAGGATGTGATCCGAATAGAATGCCCACAGAGAGAGGGGCCGCTAAGGGCTTATCCAAAACCCTGGAGAAGATAACATGGCTAGTCATATATTTAAAAGTATTTGGTGGCCATCTCAAGGAGAAAGTGTGGGGACTCACATCTGCCAAGAGTTGTGTATCCACCATCCACCGGGTGAGTCACTGTCAGCATAGCAAACATCAACAAACCTAAGGTGCCCGTTGGTTTGTAATAATCAACCTAGGAAGAAAGCTAGGGGACTCACATTATCCTATAGCGGAATTGATTACTGGGATAGTCTATCTATAGCTCGACAGGTGCTATCCGAGCTAGGGCTACTACTGAGCGAATGCCATTGGAGGACTTATATCGACTCAAAAGTAGTCAAGGAAAGGAGCCACTGGGGACTTAACATAAACCTCAAATATACTCGACCTAGTTAGATCATGATGATTAATTTAAGAGAAAATATCAGGAATTCACATATTCTTAAACAAAATCAACATGAGGCAGCTTATTGACTGGGAAGTGAAGTCTACCATACTAATAAGGCGCTCGTTGGTTTGGAATGGTTAAGTTAAGAAGAAAGCGCAGGGACTCACATCTTCTAAATAAGTGACTACTGGGGTGACATACTAGCGAGGTAGCATGTAAACCCGACCTAGAGCAGCTAATGAATGAGTGTCATAAGGGGATTGCTCTTACATCAAAAATAGCCCGAGATAAAATATATGTGTTTATTTTTATGTTTGTACTAAAGGGAATAGAATGTCACTCTGGTTCTCTCACACCTATTCTAGTAGCATTGGGAGATTGTGTTTTATTGTGTTTGTGTTGTGAAGAAGGATAGAATGCCTCTGGGAGACTATTACACCTACCCTAAACACATCATGGTAGATTCACATGACAAGCAAACAATAATGCTTTGAAAGAAGAGGAGATTTTAATGAAATGGAATCAAATTTTTGTTGATTGATAGAATTATTTTTAAACATGATTTTTATGGGTAATATTTCTTCAAATAGAGCCCATTAATTAGAAGCATCGAGTGTTCCCATTTACAATCAATAAGCTGATAAGATTCTCCTTGGTAGGCCTTCTCTGTGACATTGGGGCCTTACCAAGTGGGTTCAAACTTACCTCCCATCTTTTGACAGGCAACAATTGGTCTCCTTAAGACTAACATAAGTTCTCCTACTCGGAAAGACCTAGGGCGGACCAGCTTGTTGTAGCTTGAATCATTTTTGCCTTGTACAACTCAAGGTTCTGGCATGCCCGTAGGCGACTCACCTCCAAACCTTTGAGCTCTTCTAACCGTAACTTTGCATTCTACTCTATAGTGATCTTGCTACCCAATGTTGTCTGTAGTGACGGGAGTTGAATTTTTGAAGGTAGAATGTATTCAGACCTATACACTAAGGAAAATGGGATAGATTGAGTTGGAGTTCGGTATGTCTTGCTGTAGGCCCACAAGGCTTCAACCAACTGCTTATTCCACTACCGCTTGTTGTCATCAAGAGTCTTCTTTAATATCTGGATGAAAGTTTTGTTGAGTGCTTTTGCTAAGCCATTTGCTCTAGGATAGTAGATGGTGTGAGTATCTTCAATCTATACTGTGTCTTATGGTGAAGCTGTTGATCTTGGTGTTTTTGAATGTACCATTATCGGATATAATTTATCGAGGCACCCCGAACCTATATATGGTTCTTGAAAAGAAGCACATCTTGAGGTGTGACCTCTCAGTGGGATTTTCTCCCACTTAGAAAAGTAATGGTGGCGGCTAAGATGAGCGGAAGAAGGAGGATCGATAGGACCCACAATGTACCCCAACACTCAAATGGCCATGAAGCCAATGTGTAGAATTTGGTTGGTGTAAGACCACACCGTGTACGATGCGATGGCATCCTAGCTACATCCATGCAGTCTGTAATCATCAAAGGCCAGTAGTATCCTAGTCTCTTGATCTTTATCTTTATCTTCGGACTGGATTGGTGCACTGTGCATAGACCTGAATGTACCTCGATTACAATGCCATGGGCTTCATGTTTATGTAAATAATGTAACCAATTTGATCAAGGAGAGAGCTCTCTGTTTCACCTGATGGGCTTGTGACTTTTCTTGAGGTAGTTTATCAATGTTCAAATAGTCTATGAATGGTGGCCTCCAATCCAGCTTCTTGTCCTTATAGGTAATGGCAACCTCCCCTTCAAGAGAAAGTCTCTTGATGAGTTCAGCATCAATAAGGGATAAGACTTATCTATTTTGAACCCTTATTGGAATGGACTCATCTTCTAGACATGCCAATTCTTTGGCAAGTTTGGCCAAAAGCATCTACATTCTTTGCTTGGGAACCTTGTAGATGGTGACTTTAGGGATTTGTGCCAATACCATGGTATACTCATTGGTAATGATGAAAGCTTGGGTTTGAGAACCTTGTAGGACCCGACAATCTGATTGATGACCAACTGAGAATCCCCAAAGATATTGATGCTCTTGATACTAACTATGATGGCTAACTCTAGACTAACAATCAAAGCCTCATACTCAGCTTCGTTGTTGGTGCAGGGGTTGGAAAGATAGTATGAGAATCTCATCACTCCGCGGTCTAGAGTTAAGAGAACTATTCCTACCCCTTCCTTTCCTGGAAGAGTAGATCATGGTGGTTCCCCTTTATGAAAAGAAGCTGCACCATCAAAATACATCTCCCATCGGTGGTTGTTAACCTCCCTTAAGTTTATGATTTATCCGTCAGGTAGATCATCACTAAGCGGAGAGTCATCAGAAGTGGTGTGTTGCTAAGAAATCCGCTAGTGCTTGTCCTTTTACCACACGGAGGAGTACAAATGTGATATCAAACTGTGAGAGAATCATGGACCATCATGCCAAATATTCGGATAGCGTTGGTCGAAGCATGCGATACTCTAGTGGATTGGTTTTGGAAAATAATTTTATCTTATAAGAAAGCATATAGTGTTGTAGCTTTTGGGATGCAAAGATCAAAACTAGGCAATATTTCTCAGTAGGTGGATAGTTCACTTCAGCAGGAATCAAATGATGATTGAGGTAGTTGACAGCACCCTCCTTCCCTTCATTGTTGGCTTGGGCCAACAAAGCGTGAGAGTCCAATGCACGGTGAGATAGAGGATGAGTGGCTGCGGATAGAGGCTACTAGAACTGGCGACATCACCAAATACTGCTTGATATCTTCAAAGGCATGATGACACTTGTCATCCCACTTAAAATTGGCATCCTTTTCGACAAGTGCTGAGAATGGCTTGCATCTCCCCGATAGGTTGGAAATAAAGCGTCATAGATATGCCAACCGTCCTTGGAATGCTCTGAGTTGAGTTAAACTTTTTGGAGGTGAAATTTCTAAAATAGCTTTTGGATTTATTTCTATTCCTCGATGTCAGACAATAAACCCAAGGAATTTCTCAAAAGATACACCGAATGCACACTTTAGGGGATTCATTTTGAGGTTATATTATCTTAACCATTCGAAAACTACTCTCAAGTCAAAGAGATGATCTTCCTTTTCTTTACTCTTGACTACTAGATCATCAACATAGCACTCAACCTGATGATGGATGAGTTCATTGAAGATCTTAGTCATGGCCCATTGGTATGTAGCACCTAGCATTTTTAAGGCCGAAAGGCATGACCCTATAACAATAGATTACGATCGGGGTTTGAAAAATAATATTTCTTTCAACCACGGGGGCCATCTTGATTTGGTTATATCCAGATGACCCATTCATGAAAGAGAATACTGCATGAGATGAGCGATGTCCACCATTAACTTTGGTATAGGAAGAGGAAACTCATCCTCAGGATATGCCTTATTTAAATCCCTAAAATCGACGCATATGAGAATTTGGTTATTATTCTTCTTAACTGGTATGACAGTAGCTAACCAGGTAGGATATTTTTCTTCCCTGATGAAACCAGCATCGATCAATTTCTTGACTTCAGAAATGACATGTTCAATTTCTAATCGCATGCGTCTAGGAGCTTTCTTGATAAGATTAGTGCTAGGATCTATTGGTAGTTTATGCACTGCTACGTTAGGAGATAATCCGGGCATCTCTTCATAACTCCATGCAAAACAGTCCTTAAACTCAGTCAATAGCCTAACTAAGTCATTGGTTTATTCTTCATTCAGCAACAAACTGATGTATGTCGAGCGTGAATTTTCTTCTATCCTGATGTTGATTTCTTTAAGCTTATCAATTATTGAATGGATATCCTCTTCAAATTCTAGCAGTACATCTTTGATTTGGAGATCATATGGATCATCTGAGGTTTCTAAACACACATTCTCATAAGAGTTGGTGTTGTGTGAAAAGAACCTATCGACTCAAATGATTCATAACTAGCGGTAATCATCATCATTGGACCCACTGTACTAAATCCTAATTCTGCTCTTGATTGTGCTTCCCTACCTGTATTGTTCCACAGCTTTTCAAAGTACTTTGACCTATGCCTGGATCATGTGTGAGGAACCAAACCTTTCTGTATAAGATTATGAACACAAGGTGAGTAAAAGTCAAATGACAATTCCATTAATTCTTTAAATGTATCCTCCTCAAGTTCTACATCAACTTCAGGACTTGAGGATGATGATCTCAAAAAGAATCTCTTTGGCTTCATATCCTGGAAGACTTAGGGGCTTCCTTAACTACTAAACCTTCAACTTTTTGAGATAAAAGTGAGGTTAGAGCTAAGGTTCCCAGCTGCTGCCTAATAGTCTCACATAAACCTGATTTGAATACTTTGCTTTATCTGGAGGCCATCTTCATCGCTGTTTGGAATGAAAGTCACCTCTAATGGAACCCACTGAGAGGGGTTGGCTGGTACACTAATCACATTAGACTTGTCCTCCAAACTGGATTCCAAGTCTATATGAATAGTAGGGGTACACTTATGAACTGGAACATAACCCCTATTGGCTGATGGCCAATCAGGGGGTTTTTCACCTCTAGAATTGCCTCTATTTCTGCCTCTACCTCTGCCTAGTGGAGGTTTAGTCATTCTACCCACATGTCTATATGATGGAATGAATTGTGGGTGGAATGTGATATACGGATCTATTTCTTCTTCAATTCTCCTTTCTTGTTTACTTGGATTTTCACTTTTCTTCTCTTTTTATTTTTCATTTTCTTTTTCTTTATTTTCATTTTCTTTTGCTTTTGAATTTGAGTTTTGTCCAAGTTCATGAGAAAGGGTGTTTTGAGGAAGATAATAGGTTGCATCCTCATATATCTCAACCTTTCTAAGTGAAAATGGCTTTTCATCTCCTTTAACACAATACTCAATCCCATCCTTCCTGAACTTCATGCACTGATGGAGGGAGGATGGAATTATCTTATTGTGATGTATCCAAGGCCTGTCGAGCAAAGCGGTGAACAAAGTGTTTGAATCAATTATGAAAAACTTGGCTTCAGTCTTCCAATCACCTATCTCCAAAGGGAACACTATGGAACCTAAAGCTCGCTCACCTTGCTCATTAAATCCTCCCAACATTATCTGATCTCCTCAAAGTTTGGAGATGTCAATATTCAAATAGGCAAGGGTCTTTCAACTTATAATGTTCATCGATGCACCTGGATCGATGAGAACTCTGGCTAGTCTTAATCTGCCCATGTCAACTATAATGTAGAGGGGACAGTTGTGCTCCAAGTCCCCCAGAATAAGGTCTTCATCTGTGAAAGTGATTCCCTGAGCTTCTTTGGAATAATGTGCCTCCTCACCAATAGTGGTCAGCTGAGCTAAGCAAATCTCAGGATCAAGGAGAGCCTTGATTAGTGATTTTCTCATCTCTTTAGATAAGACAAGGGCATCATATATGCTTAGCTTAGATGATAACTTTCTTAGGTGAGAGAGAACACTGTAGTCCACCTTAGGCTGATCCTCCATAAGCATATCCAAGGGTGGAGCATCCTGTGGAGGGCTTCTCGATCCTCTGAACCAATGACTTATTTCTCTCTATCTTGAGGTGCTGCCCTAGGAGGTAGAACCTTGCCACTACGGAGGTTCACTTCGGTGATCTCTTATGGCAGGGTAATGGAAAGATTCTACCTACATGTCAAGCTCACCTACAACTTCTCCTATGGGACCCTCAGAATTGAATGATTCCAAGTCTATCTTAAGAGGTGAACCCATAGTATTCAAAGTAGGAAAATTTAACTATCAATCAGAAAGAGAAAGATCAAAATTGTTATAGTTATTTTGACTTGAAGAGTTATCATTAAGAATAAAAGTAGACAAGCCATCAGAAGTGACACATATATAATTCAAGCTAGCTTTATTATTCAATTTCTTGAATCTGATAGGAGGTATAAAGTAAAAATCAATTAAAGTAAGAGGGGTAAGGGATTTGATGCCCTTATCCATCGATACAAGAGTTCTACTAAGAAGAAGAAGAACTAGCTGAAGTAGAGGAAGTCACCGATGTGGTAGCTGCAATGGTAGCGGAGGTTTGGACTTTCTGGGTGGTTATGGGCTATCCCTGGCACATTTGCTTCTTCTTTGAGCTCCCCTTTCCTTGAGTTGGCTTTGGCAACTTGCAAACCTTTCTTAAGGTTGGAGATTTGAGCTGACTCAGGCACATATAAAGTTTCTTGATTTTGGAGATAATTTTCTTAGAGGTTTTGGATAAGGAGATATCCCAATCTTCTTTGGTTTTGGAAGGATCGTAGTCATCCCCAAGGATTACCTAATGGAACTGGATGGTTGTTCCATTAAGTACTCCTTCGTGATGACTATAACAGCTATCTTGAAGCTATGTTCAAGCTAGTCCTTGAATGTAAAGCAATCCTCCAAAACATGACCTAGCATATAATGGTAGGGACAAAGTTAGGATCATTGCTTTTGCCCATTTCCTCCGGCCTTCTAGGTTTGGGTAGCTGAAAATCTGGCTTCTTTAAGAGATTCTTAAAGATCTTCCTAATAACCTCCCTCTTAAATGAATAAGGTTTGTTAAGTTTATCTAAAAGAGTAGGTGGACCATAGCCCTTAGTGGGTATGTGTAATCTTGTATGGTATGGTGAGGAGGCTCGGCCATGGAGGCTTTTGTGGAGGCTAGTAGGGCTACCTCGATGGTGGTAGAGGAGGTGAAAGTGAAGGCTATTGAGGTCGTGGTCTCTCAGAATGATCTCTAGGCATTGCTTCCCTTAACTACTATTGTCACTTCCCACTTCTTATAAACTGGCTTTTCTTTGGGCAATTGGTCTTGAAAAGGAAAATGTTTGGCCTCTCCTTATAGACTAGCTGCCTTGTTGATTAGCTTCTCAAATATTTTGATAGTGAAGCCTTTAAGCATGTAGGTGACTGGACCATGGATATTCTTTAGAAGAATCTCAATGGCATGCTGCTCAGATAGCTACAACTCGCATTTCAAACTCAGGTTATGCCATCAGAGAATATAGTCAACAAGGGACTCATCTGGGTGTTGTTGTGCTACAACGAGATCGTCCATAGTAACCCTTTACTGAGCTCCAACAAACCTCTTGATAAAGAGTTGCTCCAACTCGACAAATGTATTTACTAAACTATTGGAAAGTTCAGCATACCAATCGAAAGCTATCCCTGTTAGGCTACTAACGAAGAGGCAAAATAGAGCATCCAGGCGTTACAATACGAAGTGTGCTATCGCCGGGTTCCCATCAAAACTCTTGAAGGAAGGTGGCACGAAACCCTTAGGATATTGGATTGCATCAAATTCCTCCGGGTAGGGTCTACTCTTTGGAATTGATGATCCTCCTCGGGCTTGAGCCAATGCTTCCTTCACCTGCTGCTCAACCATGGACTTGATATTATTTTCATGTATGGAGGTAATATGCACTACCTTCCTATACATGCTGGTGTTACCTTGCTTCAGTGGAGGTAAAGTCTTGGCTGGGTCCAAGACATGCACCAACTAGTGACTAGTCTCGTGGTAGGATGAAGCTCGGGGCTTGGTTACCTGCTAAGATGCTACTAGCATCCTCGAGCCTCTTCTCCATCCTTTCTATCTTTTCATCCTTCTATTTGATCTATGATAGAAGGTGTTGGGTCGAGTGGGCTGTGTCTTCCTACTCAGGCTCAACACCTTCCATAGTATGATGCTCTCTAAGGAGGGACCCCCTGGTATCCACCATACAAACCCCGACTGAGTCTCCCAATAAGTCATCTTCTTTAGGATCAAAGCTGATCTTCTCTCATCAGACCAATCATACCCCATAATTTCCTTCTTTTCTACAAGATAATGTGCTACTATCTCCTCAAGATAATGATCAATCTGAACGGGCACAAATAATTTTGGCTGACCGGTGTAATCACTGTCATGTACTAAGAGGCATTAGACCTCCCTGTAGAGAATCAATCCTATAAGGCGTACTCATTAGAAGACACACTCACTCCACTCACGAAAGGGGTGACACTACTAGGAGGTTCTACTATTATTGGTGTAGCTAGGCTATCATCTGCTCCATCTGTAATAGCTGTTACCATCTCCATGTCCTGCTGAACTGGTGGAGTTGGTGAAGGGATGACCACTATGCTTGGGTTGCCACTCCCTCCGCACCACCACTAGGGCAGAAGGTCGAGCAGGAGAGCTCGACCTCGTCACAGTAGGTGGTGTAGATGAAGTGGGATCCCTCAGCCTAGCCGGATCACCAATAGTGTACGCTTCTCCCGGATATGGCCTTCATGACCTTCTGGCGGAGATCTTGTGATGTGGTGGTGATGACGGATGGGGAGTAGAAGCGTGAGGTGGAGACACCGACTCCTTATGAATAGAAGCTATCCTCTCCTGATGGGTCCCCATAGTGGATGCTATCATGGTTGGCATAGGTGTATCGGAAAGTCGACATGCAAAAGCTACGGGTGCCAACCTCGCATCTCCCTGGTAATATAAATAAATGTATGAGCCTCTCTGGTTCTCTCTTGTCATAAATGTTTCTCCACACTGTGGGGGATGATGGATCTCAAATCAAACTGAGCTCCAGAGCTCCAAGCTCCGCCAACTGGCGTGAAGGCGATATGACCTCCTACTCAGTAACTGGGTTGATAACCATGGTGGAGGTGAAGTATGAATCCTCTAGCATCTCTCACCAGAGAGGATGAAATTCTGTAATCAAGGTGATTAAAGTAGGTAACTCCTCTATGGCGTGTAGCGGCCTCCATCTCACTCTAGTATGATCTTGATCATGCATTTTTATTTCTCCTTTGTGTCTTGGTAGGATGGCGGTGAGAACTAGACCAACCTCAAAGGGGAGGATAGGTCGAGGAGCCTTACCCTTAGAGGTGCCAGAGTGGGTCTTGCCCCTTAATGGGGCAAACCAGGCTCGGTGCAGCTCTATCCTTATCGTTGAAGCTTTTGGGGTGCCTTTCCTCTTCAATGAGGAGATGTTAGAATCTAAAGGTAGATTGATCTGGATGATCGGCTTCTGCCCGGCCACCGCAGTCCTACTGACAATTATGAGGGGAGTGCCCTCACATGTGATCCTCACTCCCACAAATCCCCTACCAAAATGAATAAGGTGGGTATGATCCATTCGAGAAAAATTGGCTTGGTCCTAGACCAAGTCAATGCCATAAGGAAAAGTGAGCACAAACTTCTATGAGCTGCATTTTCAAGCGCAAAATTGAAACTGACGTAGCTATAACGATCTTTGAGAATCGCAATGAGGAACGCTTGGATCAAATTTCTATTTTTGTTGATTTCTGAATTTGAACCCACATCCAACATCTTGGAAGTGTTAAGTGGGGTTCAAAATGGATTAAAGAAGATTTAGAAATTTGATTAGAAAGAGGAATTTTTGAATATGAATCCAACTTCAATAAATTTGGGTATGTTGAAAAATGGGTTCAAATATTTTTTAGAAGGATGCTTCCGTAGGTTCATGTTTGCTTAAATTCAGATTTTTATTTGAGGACCCTTTTCTATAACAAATTAGGCTATGTTAAAGTAAGGGTCAATTGATTTTTTTTTATGTTTTGAAATTTTACTTAAATTTGGATATGCTAAGTGAAGTGTTTTAAAAATAATTGTTTCTTTTGTGAATCGTTGTTTGATTTTGAAAATTAGAATTCCCACTTAGCAAATTCAGGTATGCTAAGTGAAGAACCCAAATGTGTTTTGTTTGATTTTTGAAAATATGATTCTTAGCAAAATTAAGTATGCTAAGAAAATCCTAAGGTGTTTCATTTGTTTTGGATATTTTAATTTTTGAAAAAGTAGGAACCTTTGCAAATATGGGTATGCTAAGAAAATCCTAATGTATTTCATTTTTGTTTTGATTTGATTGAAAGTGGAGACTTTACTTTAGCAAATATGGTACGCTAAAGATGAAGTCCCACTTAGTTTTGTGAAATGGAAATTTCACTTAGCAAATTTGAGTATTCTAAATGAAATTCCAAAAGATGTGTTTAAAAATTTTATATTTTGATATTGTTTTTTAAATGGAAACTTCTCTTTAGAAAATTTGGCATGCTAAAGAATGAAGTTCCAAAAGTGCTTGAAAATTTTTGGTTTTGAATTTGGAGACTTCACTTAGCAAATTTGAGTATGCTAAATGAAGTTTCAAATGTGTTTGAAAGTTTTTGATTTTGAATTTGGAGACTTCACTTAGCAAATTTGAGTATGCTAAATGAAGTTCAAAATGTGTTTGAAAATTTTTGATTTTGAATTTGAAGACTTCACCTAGCAAATTTGAGTATGCTAAATGAAGTTCCAAATATATTCGAAGAATTTGTTGATATTGAATTTGGAGACTTCACTTAGAAAATTTGAGTATGCTAAATGAAGTTCCAAATGTGTTGTGAAAATTTTTTATTTTGAACTTGGAGACTTCACTTTGTAATTTTAAGTATGCCAAATGAAGTTCCAAATATGTTTTGAATTTTGAAAATATGATTGTTAAGTTTTGATTTTTTAAAAGAGGACTTCTAATCAACAAGTTTGGGTATGTAGGAATGGAGGTCAATCTTATTTTTGAAATATAAAAATTTTGTTTTGTGTGTGATTATTGCTTTTTGAATGAGAGAATTCCAACTTAATCATATATCGAATATGTTTAAGTGGGATTTCCAAATGATATTATTTTTATTTGGGAATGAAATCTTCATTCAATAAATTTGAGTATATTAAATGAAGATGTTCATATGTGCTTTTGAAAAATTTAGTTTTGTTTGAAAATGAAACTCCCATTCAATAGGTGTGGGTGTATTGAATGAAAAGGTTCATATGTGCTTTTTGAAAATTTTATTTTTGATTTTGATTTTGACTTTTGGAAAGATGATTGTTCACTTTATTTTGAAAATGAAATCTTCATCAAAATGAATTGAAAGAAGATGTTCATTTATGCCTTTGGAAAAGATTGTTAATTTTATTTTTGAAGATTCCTACATATAATAATTATGAGAATTGTTAAATGAGGGTGATTTAAAAAAAATTTGTAGAAAATATTTTATTATGTGCATTTTTTTTTGAAACAGTGCTTTTTTGAAAAAATTATTTTGTCTTTATTATTTTTGAATGAACCTTTCCTTATCATAAAAATCATAAGAAGGAAGTCTTTTAAGTGTTTTATTTTTATTCAGATATTTTTATTTTTTTTACCCATTGGAGAACCTAACGGGGGTTTTAAGACTAACACGGTATGAGGTCCTAAAATCTAAAGATGTTGGCTAGCTTAACTTTAGGATGAAATAAGCTAAGTGCCAATGGAAAGAATGATAGTCTTGGATTTATACCAAAGTACAAACCCACTATTGATACTCAAAGGCAATGATCATTTACCAAAGATGGAGAGAGGAACCATCCCCAGCGGAGTCACCAGAAAAATCTATGGTGAAATTATTCCCACCTTCATCTATCCTTTTGGAGAGGATAAATGAAAATGGAAATACACGACTTTTAGTTAGGACCCCATGTAGATCCACAGATGTTCTTATTAGGATAATTAGGTATGACATTGAGGAGAGGTGTACTATCTCAAAAGATAGAAGTCACCACCCTACAATGGACCTAATCACCTCAATAAGGACTCCTAAAGATAATGGGTTTGCATATGTACAAGAAATTCTTCCCCTACTTTACATGAAAAATTAAAGTAGGGTTTATTTTAAACCGGGTTCGTTAAGTTCCCTATGAAGGCAAGCTCTCATAGTTAATTATATATTAAGGAATGAGATTCCTTAAGAATACTCTTGATTAAGGTAAATGATCATTGTCTCCAAAGATTTCAAAGGTTAGACTATCAATAAATTGGTTTATTTTGGAAGATCAAATGGGATTGATCAAAGGGACAGAGTTATTATCGAAGCTAAAGAAAGATAAGTAGGATATGCTCACGATGCTTGGAAACCTAGTGAGCATCTCAAACTATCTTATGGTTGGGCTTTACATTTTGAAATTTGAAAAGGATTTATTTGTTTGAGTTGGATTTTTATTAGAAATTTAGGACTTATAATTCCATGATACAATGTCATGAAAATGCCTAAGAGGTGAGGATTTATGTTCATGGCCTAGAAGAAAAATAACAACCTCAGAACCTAAATCTAGAGAGCTTTGGAGAGGGCCAAGTCACCTAAATCTAAGGTGAGAATGGGAATATGGTTTACCTCGACAAGTGAGGATAAACCACCCGACTATTAGACTTATAACTGCCTGGGGTGGCTACCAACTAACTCCTCCAACGATTTAAAATTCATGAGGCAAGTCATATGCTTTATGTAGGATAGCTGGGCTGTTATTTATTTAGAAAGAGACTAAGTCCTTAAACTCACTCCCTAAAGAGACTAGATCATGTAAGGGCATGCTCCAAATGACCTAAATCTAATGCAAATCATATTACATGTTATTTTCATTTTTGGACAATCATTTGACTCAGGCTTATAAAATTCATATGCCTAATGCATGAGAAGTAAGATTATTGGCCAAAATCAGCAAGAAAGGAGGAGGTGTATTTCCACCATGGCTCTCAAAGGTCAAGCCAAATTTCTCTAGCAAAGGTGGAATCCCTTCAATCAAGAGTAAAATAAGATGCTTTTGTGCATGATGTTATAAATGAAATACTCATCCAACTAAGGAGTTGCTAATTCTTTTATCTTGATTTTAACTTAAGCTTTAAATGAGATTATGAGTTATTTATTTTAAATTTTGAATTTATTAATTTGGTAGAAGATTTATTTTTCTTAAGAGCCTAATCGTCATCTAGGTCATACATCAAAGCAAGAAGAAAACTAGAAAAACTTGCCATCTTAATGCATAAGCTAAACAAAACATCACACATTTTATAAAGCTAACATAAAAGAATAAAAGGTCATTTGTGATCAGGCACCACTGCACAAACCCGAAAATAAATTGGGTAGCCGAGCTCTACCCTTATACGACCCAAATTACAAATGAATTAAGTACAATTAAGCAAGGAATTCATTATTATGGGAGTCTTCAAGCTTCATTTCTTTATTCTTATTTTCTTCTTTCTTCTTTCTTCTTCTTTTCTTCTTTCTTCTTTGTTTCCTTCTTTTGGATGGTTGGAAGGTGGATGCTCTAAAGGTTTCACATGGTAAATAAGGCATGACCTTAAAACTAATGATCATCCTAATCCCCATAATAATCATTCTGAAATCTTAATTACAAAGGTACATGAAAAGGGAAAAAGTAAATCTAACTAAGACCTATAAAACATAGATTAGCTAAACAAACCATACATTCCCAAGCATGTATATAAACAAATTGGACTTAGCACCCCACACATGGGTAACCAAGTCCACCTAGCCTATTTTGGATTATGCTTAAGGGTATAAGCAACCTGCATAGTAAAAGCAGTTACATTTTTTTTATTAAAATGCCACTTAAGCACAATCCCCTACAGAAGACAATGATTAGACTAAATCATCCTACCATTCATTCTATGCACGTACACCCTAACAACTAGAATAAAATAAAATATCACAAAATAAAAGCAAACATCAAACCATGCATCACCCTAACATAAGACTAGAAGTGGTGACTTAACCTAATGTGTGTGTGATATAAGATTTCTGTGGTATGCTTAGCTAGGCTTTAAGGTTAGGATTTTCTAAGTGTGAAAGGTTCAACTTATATGGGTGGTCTCATTTAAGTTGTTTAGTTGATATGGGTTAATTTTATTTGATGATTTGATTTGGTTTGAATGAACCAATTTAATTACTAAAGGTTATAAAGAGAGGAAAAGAGAAGAGAACTTCTTTTTCCTCCCTACCTTAAGCGATTTCTAAGGTAGATTCATTAAAGATTTTTATTTAGTGAATATTTTATTATGTAATTTAATTAATCCTAAGTTTAGATTTTCTCTAAACAAACATATTCAAAAAGAAAGACATTTTAATATTAAATAAAGTGAATTACTATCACAAAATACACAATATTTTATTTCTTTCTCACATGTGTATAACATGCATATGAATGGATTCTAAGCATATCTATACATACAAATGAGAATGTTTAGCATACTTTATGATGAATGCTAAGTGAGGTTACTTAAAAGAAATTCAGAATGTTTCATGTATGCATGATTTTGTTAAGTAGAGAGAGTGATTCTTTTATCCATTTTATATGCACATTTACAAGTATAAAAGACATAAGTGAGTACGATGCCATTGTTAACCAGGGGTGTAAGGTACAAGACCTACTTAGGGCTACTTAAGCATAATCCCCTACAGAAGACAATGATTAGACTAAATCATCCTACCATTCACTCTATGCACATACACCCTAACAACTAGACTAAAATAAAATATCACAAAATAAAAGCAAACATCAAACCATGCATCACCCTAACATAAGATTAGAAGTGGTGACTTAACCTAATGTGTGTGTGATATAAGGTTTATGTGGTATGCTTAGCTAGGCTTTAAGGTTAGGATTTTCTAAGTGTGAAAGGTTCAACTTATATGGGTGGTCTCATTTAAGCTGTTTAGTTGATATGGGTTAATTTTATTTGATGATTTGATTTGGTTTGAATGAACCAATTTAATTACTAAAGGTTATAAAGAGAAAAGAGAAGAGAACTTCTTTTCCTCCCTATGCATTTCTAAGGTAGATTCATTAAAGATTTTTATTTAGTGAATATTTTATTATGTAATTTAATTAATCCTAAGTTTAGATTTTCTCTAAACAAACATATTCAAAAAGAAAGGCATTTTAATATTAAGTAAAGTGAATTACTATCACAAAATACACAATATTTTATTTCTTTCTCACATGTGTATAACATGCATATGAATGGATTCTAAGCATATCTATACATACAAATGGGAATGTTTAGCATACTTTATGATGAATGCTAAGTGAGGTTACTTAAAGAAATTAAGAATGTTTCATGTATGCATGATTTTGTTAAGTAGAAGAGAGTGATTCTTTTATCTATTTTTATATGCACATTTACAAGTATAAAGGATATAAGTGAGTACGATGCCATTGTTAACCAGGGGTGTAAGGTACAAGACCTACTTAGGGCTACTTAAAGTCTCGCAACCCCAGGGTTTTCTAGACTAATATACCACTTTTTTTAAATACATGTGCATGTACAAAAAGAAATACATGGAAAGAGAATGCTAAGTGAGTTACTTAAGAAAATTTGAATGCTTTATGATGCATGATTTTGATTAAGTAGAAAAGAGGTTTTTTATCCACTTTTCACATGTATGTATGAAAGGCATAATTGAGTACGACATCATTGTTAACCAGGGGTGTAAGGTACAAGACCTACTTAGGGCTACTTAAAGCCTCGCAACCCCGAGGTTGTCCAGACTAATATACCACTTTCCTTAAATACAAGCATATGTACAAAAGAAATGAATGAAAAGAAAGATGCAAAAATTTGTACTTATGTTTGGACTTGGTTATGTAATTTATATGTGTAAGTAAGGATCTTTCTTAAGCCATAACATGGAAGAGGATAAGAATAGCTTTAAGCAAGTGTTATGTTCTTTTAAAAGAACTATACACTTTACAAATCTTATTCAAATCCATATTAAGAGGAAAGAAAGGAAGCAAACATAAGTCACATTTTTATATTCACATGCAAGCTTATAAATAAACTATAAGTCGCACACTTTCAATTTTAGGTATTTGATTTACAGATTTTGAAAATAGTTTTGAATTTATTAGTGATAATAGCCACTCATATTTTATACTTTAGCTAAAAAATACAATTTGATATAAAGAAAATATTTTATTTTGAATTTTATTTTAGAAAAGCATGAATGCGTGAGTTTCATATGACATATATTTAGCATGCTAGGAAATAAAGTGATGTAAGCATATAATTCACTCTAATTCTTAAAGATAATCTTATGAAGTAAGATCATTTAAAGACAGTCAAAGTTGTTTAAAGAGACTTTCATTTTGTTTTGAGTTTGATTTGAATTAGAAAAGTGTGAGAAGGTTTCTGGTCCTTACCCATTCCCATATGTATTATTTTAGTTTAATTTTTAGGTTTAATTTTATAGTTAGGTTAAGGTGTAGATTATGTTCATTAATTACCTTACCTATACCACTTTAACATATTTAATCAAATAATTATGAGCCAATATGACATAAAATCACAAAGAATTTCAATCAGATGCATCCAGAAAGGAACCTAATGCAATTGGCTCACATTTAATGATTAATTAAGCTAAAGGGTTTAATTTAAGTACTTTCATAATCTTTCCCACACATATGGGTTAGGTATGATTTCCTTAAGTTTACATAGGTTATTGAACACCTCAATATGTACCCAAGAAGGATTGATTAAGTTACTAGATTAATTTTGGTTTTGAGAATTTGATTTGATTAATTAAGTAGATCATTAGTGGATTAACTCCTAATTAGATTTAGATTAAGGAAGAAAGGGGGTTTAGGGAATAACTTAAGAAAAATATCCCAAAATCATTCCATAAAACTCCTAATCACTTAAATAAAGTTTAATTAATTTAATCAATAAATTAAACCACTATTCACATGCTTAATTAACCTTAATTAGATTAAGAGAGTGATTAGGGGTTCATTAATTAATTTTCCTAATTAACTCATTAATAAATTTCAAGAAAATTAGGGGAGGCATAACTTATCCCACTAAATATGCCTGAGAAGTTTGAAATTAATTAATAAAGTCATTAGAGAGTAATTATGGTTATTAAGTTTTCAAATGAACTTTAATTAAGAAAAATCTACTACTCAAATTCAATTAGAAATAATTTTTGGATTTTTCTCTGAATTATCTTTAAAATGAACCTGAGTTTGTATTTTTTTGGATTTTTCTACAATTAGTTATGAATTTAGGCAATTTCAATTGGTTTAAGTGATTTTATGAATTCTGCTAATTTATTTTATTAAAATAAATTATTTGACACTCAAAATTCAATATCTTTTAATCCAAAGGTTATTTGGACTTCAAAATTTTATGGTAGGTATATTATCAATTTTAATAGCTAAAAATTTCAACTTAATCTGAAATGTATTTTTGGTTAAATTAAAAAAATTTGATTTTTTTTCTAAAACTCAAATTAAGCTTTAAATACTCTGTGAAATTTGGGGATTTTGGGTTTTTAGATTCCTCTCAAAAAAAAAATCCAATAAGCCCTTATTTGCAATTTTTGGTTAAGTATTTTATTTTATATGAATTTTTGAAGTTTCAGGTGATTTAAATTAATTTTTTTAATCAAAAAATTGGTTAACGTGACGTAGCCATGTGGCTACCATTAATGCGCGTGGCATGCCCCCTGCAGTCTTAGTGATTCACGCCGTCGCATCAACCTGGCGGGAAACGGATCAACCCACAAAAGTGACCGGCTCGCTCTGGGCGTCGATTGCATCGAACGATCCAAATCGGTCAGCGATCGAGGCCGATGCGCAATGATGCATGATATGAGCCGCATCCGAATATCGGATGGTCGGATCGCCAGGCGTCCGAAGGCTGGTCGCGATCCAATATCCGATCCGCGAACCACGATCGGACGACGGATAATCAGGTGATGAATAATTTTAAGCTTTTTTTAAAAAATATGATTTCTAAGTGAAAACTTATCCAAATTGACTCATTTTCGCATTGATTTGCAAAAAAATTCTATTTTCTAATTTGGATAATTTAAAGTAAAAAAATGCAGGATTATCTAAGGTAGATTCCTAAAAATCTTACAAAAATCATCACAAAATGAGAAATCCTAAGGCTGGGTATAGTTTTTGAAGGTTACCTCACCGGGGATGATTTCCAGCGGTGGTGGTGACTCGAGCGCGTTGTCGAGTGAGGGAAGAAGCCTTGGACTGAGCTTAGATCCTCACCTTCACGTCGAAATGAAGTTTCCTCCAGTGATCATCATTTCCTCATTAAAATTGACTTAGTTTTGAAGTATTTTTCTTCAAAATGAAGTAGGGGTAATTGCCAATGGCTTTGGGAGCTCTAGTAGGAGGAGAAAGAGAGGAATGGGAGTTTCCTTCAGCCATTAATGCCTTGGAATGTAAAGTGAATGAAAATGAACTAAAATCCACCTTTTGTTTAAAATTTTGGCTCCAAACTCATGTCATTTGGCTTGCGGTGCTTGAGAATGGAATAGAATCATCCTAAGTGGCTTGGCAAGACATGAAAAGTGGCTATCATGAAGGACAAATGTGTGTCTTAGCCAAGGGGAGGTGAGTGTCCTTCATGGTAAGTTTTCCAATGGGAGAGGTGACGTGATTTCACCTCTCCATGAGTCATGGCTTCCCCAACCACTCATTGGGTTAGAAAATCAGTATCCTTGGTGCTTATGTGGACCAATAGATGAGTGTCAAGTAGCCAAGGAAAAAGAAATGCCCACTTGGAAAAGTGTCTTTTCTCATGGAATGCCTTTGACCCAAGGGCAAAGTGGTCATTTGACATTGAATTTGGTTTGGGAAGATTTGAAATGAGTCAAAAGTAAGTTGGACCAAATTTCATGTCATTTGAAGTTCATTTGATTTAATTTGGGTTAATTTGACCCATTTGGGTCAAATCAGGTTAAAATAGGTTAGGTTGACCAATTAGTCAAATTGGGTCAAACCAAGAGTTGGATCAAGTTCAAATGACTATTTGGAGTATATTGGTTCAATTGGTTTCAATTAATTTGGTTTAATTTTGATTTAATTTAGATTTTGGCTAATTTGATCCTTTAGGTCAATTTGGGCTAAGTTGACCGATTTGACCCAATTGATCAAATTATTTTGAATCATGGCTTGGTTTAGGTTTAGTTGATCATTTGAAATGGATTGGTACCTTTTTTCAATCAATTTTGGCTTGATTTGATTTTGGCTTGATTTGACCTTTTGGGTCAAGTTGGGTTCATGATCAATTAGGCTAGGTTGGGTCTAGTTGGACAATTTGATTAAATTGATTTTAATTAAGGCTTTGGTCTAGTTCAATAATTAATTTAGAGTGAACTTGAGCCATTGGTTGCAATCAAATTGGTTTAGGTTGTAATTTGGCTAGTTTGGGTTCATGTGGGTTAAAGGGTTGACTTGGTCAATAGGCTAGGTTGACATAATTTGACTCAATTCATGATAATTGATTAACCTATGATGATCAACAAACATGACATGAAGTTTAGATTTGCTTAACTCATTTTGATTTGTATTGAACTGGATTTGATTCGAGTTAACTCCATAAGATAGAAACAAAGGGCTTAGGAAAGTTTTTTGGAATTTGAATTTGAGTTTTGGATTCAGTTTGATTGATTTGAATTTATATTTTATTTAACTCTTCTAAATCTCTAGGGTTAGGTTAAGTGTCCACCTAATCACTAGATGTGTCTTAAGACTAAGGATCTCTTAAAGTCTAAGAGGAGTCCTATGCCTAAGATGGAGGGGTTGAGAGCTCATCCTAAACATGAGGTCAACAAGGTCGAACTCAACAAGCCCACAAATGATCGAGTTACTGACGCTCTCCACACTCAATAAGCTATAAGAAAAGGCCGCAGTGAAAGAGCCCCTGTTTGTCAGTCTGATGACAAAACCACCAACCCACTACAGCTTAAGTTAAAGACTCGAGTATGTTCTAAAGGTCGAACTCAACAAGTCAATAAATGGTTGAGTTGCTGACACTCTCCTCTCTCAACAAGCCGTAAGAAAAGGCTACAGTGAAAGAGCCCCTGCTCATCAGTCTAATGATGATAACTGTTCAATCTCAAACTAGATCCAACTTAGTGATTACAAGCAACCAGGATCCAAGAGATCTTTCTATTTGATCGATATATGAAGACAATCTAAGGAAACTCTCAATTCAGGGCTGTCTCAAATCAATCTATATATTGTCCGTAGGGTGATATCTCAATATGTGCTCAAATGATCTGATTAAGCTCAAAGCATAGATCAAAGTCAATCTCTTCATCAAGTCCGTCTAAGTAGAAAGCACGGGATCGAGGAAGCAATTCCATAGTTCATACAAAGCTGATGGCTGAACTAAAGAATTTTATGATTATTCAGTCTGTTAAAGCACACATTGCTATACTGATAACTCTACATTGACCCTATATAAGCTGGGAGGTTGGGTCATCTGTACGTTCCCTTCAATGAATCCATCAAAGCAACTAACACAGGATTCATGGCATACATACACTTTATGATAAGTCAATATGGATAAATTAGGTCAGCCCTTCATCAAGTTTGTCAAGCTTAAAGCTAGGATAGAAGGAATTTCAGATCCGACCAAGCATGGATAAACTGACTCCCCAGCGGTCCTTCATCAAAACAAATAAACCAATTCCTTCAACAAACTCAATCAAGCATGAAGCTAGGGTTGGAGGAAAATCAAATCTACAATAACATAGAAGAAAGAGATCTTTAGCAAAGCTATTGAAGTAGAGAGTATATGGTGTAAGAACTCTTATCTATCGAGAAGTTGATTCTGACAAATCGGTCAACCCCTTCATTTAGCATGTCCTGAATTAGGCAGCATACTAATGGCAAATCCTATCAAAGCTCCGTGGGCTATTGCAATCGAAGTTGAAATGATCCAAGTTTTGTGGCCAACCCAAAGGGTCAACCCATTTTCAACAAATGTGACTCGCTCCATACCCGAATCACATTTTTTGAGGGGCATTTATTGACCTCTACATATGTGTTATAAGTTGAGTTAGGCCCATAAGTCAAACTTAATGGACTTCGGAGGTGACAATGAGCAAATCGGGGCCCAAAATATACTAGACGTCACCAAAATTTGTCGAAACAACCTTCGATCAACGAACAAACTTCACCATCACATTCAGAATGTCGAAATTGGTCAAGATATAAATATTGCATAATCTAAAGAGCAACCGATTGAGAGATATAGCTATTAATGTCGACGCGCATATCAGAG
Source organism: Cymbidium sinense (assembly GCA_021442155.1). Classification (NCBI taxonomy): domain Eukaryota; kingdom Viridiplantae; phylum Streptophyta; class Magnoliopsida; order Asparagales; family Orchidaceae; genus Cymbidium; species Cymbidium sinense. Next base: position 91,903,117 of record CM038217.1, read on the forward strand.
TCAGAAAGCTACGACGATGTCCAAATGACATCTGTTCATGAAATTGAGCATGTTGTTAACTTCAAAATATTGAAAACTATTAAATGAGGCTATCCACATTTAATTCGGATGAGTATGTGCAAATGTCAAATGATTTGAAGTGACCGCGTAAATTAAGGCTGAAATATGATGGGTGTCACCAAAATCAATCAAAATGATCTTCGATCGATGAACGAACTTTGCCATCATATTCAAAATATTGAAACTGGTCAGAATATAAATATTGTATAACTTGAGAATCAATTGATCAAGCGATCGAGTCATTAATGCGTCTACATGTATATCGACGTTAGGAGGCATCGATGTAAATCAAACGACTTCCGTTCATGAAATTGATCACATTGTTGACTTTGAAACATCGAAATCAATCAAATAAGACCATTCGTACTTAATTCAAACAAGTCTGTATGAATGTTGAGTAGTCAAAAATGACGACGCACATTTTGAGTTGAAATTAACTCAATTTGAAGTGCGATTAAGTGCTTAAAGGAATTAAATAAACCCAAATCTAACCTAAATCCTCCTAACTCTACTCTAATGAACCTGAACGGCCGTCCTGATTCACGTGAGATGTTCATCCTGCCCTATTCCTCAAGCGCACAGACCGTCCCTCTTCACGATTGAAGAAGCATGCACATGAAGCCCTCGTCCGATCGAACTCCCTCCCTCAGCTCCCTCTCATGCACGATTCGAACGATCCATGCTCGGCTTCCTCCACAATCGCTCCATCCAAGAAATTGTTCCCTCCTCTCCCTTCATCTTCTTCCCAACCGCAAGCCGAAGCAAACTCATGCACATCTCCTTTCTGAGAACTAAACCAAGAACCCCTTTCTTTTCTTTCCTCTTGGATTTTTCGTTTTGCTCTCTCCTCTCCTAAAATTGAAAAGGTAGTCCTCCTCTTCTCTTCTCCTTCTTCTTTATTTTTCTTCCTTCCTTTTCTTTCTTCTTCTTCTTTTTCCAATCCAAAAATTACTTCCCCTTTTTCTTTCTTCTTTCCTCCAAACCGAAATTCCCTTTCTCTTCTTACTTCTCCTTCTTCTTTCTTTTCTTTCTTCCCTTTCTTTCTTCTTCTTCCTTTTCTAATCCAAAATTATTTCTTTTTTTTCTTTTCTCTCTTCTTCATTTCCCTTCCCATTTCACCTAGACGAAAAACCACACTCCAAGCCCTAATCGAGAATCCGCTTTGCCTCAATCAGAGAAGAACACCATCATTAGGTTGGTTCTTCTTCTGATTTTGTCATCACCCTTTTCACCGCTCATTCCAATTTTGTTTCGTCGCAACCAGAGAGGAACACCATCATTAGGATGGCTCCTCTCCTGGTTTCTGACATTACCCATTTCTACTTCCCTTTTCAACCTTTCCCTTCACCGCAACCAAAGAGGAACACCATCATTAAACAGATTCCTCTCTTGGATTTCGGCATCGCCAATTCCACCTCTTTCCCAAACATTGCAACACACAGAAAAATGAGTCAAAATATGTGGGATCAATGTGTGATGTGGATATATATGCTTGTGTTTGTTTGTAGGTTGGAAGGCCTCACTGTGCTCATTAGGGCACGATGAGATGAAAAATCTACTGTGGTGTTGCAAGAAATCGCTTGCTACACTCATTAGGGCTTACCGAGTAAGCCAACTTCTGTTAGATGTCGCTCCCCTAGCCGAAATGTTGTGAAAAGTTTAACAAAATTCTAGACTTAGAAAAAAATTGAATACATATGCATTGTATTCCTTTTTTGCAGGTTTTAAGACCCCGCTAATGCCTATTAGGACATAACAAGTGTGAAGACGGCTGTGGTGTTGCAAGACACTACTTGTTACGCTCATTAGGGCATACCGAGTAATACTCTCGATGCAGCCCCCTATGCAAGGATGACGCCGGGAGGTTGCCAAAATTTCATCAATTTCTTTTTTTAGGACTTAAACTCAAAACAAATTGAATGTCCAATTAATTATGAAACCTAGAGTCCTAAAATAAAATGAATCTAAATAAAATTTTTTAAGCTTAAAATTGAATTTGAAAACTGTCAGCTTGTGAGATAGATAGTTAACAAGAATTAAGCTTAATTGAAATTAAAATAAGCTGAATGCTTACAAGTGAATATGGACAAAGTCATTTACTAGATTTTTTGGATCATTTTTGTAATCCATTTAGAAATGATTAAAAGAATTTCAATTGGCTATGTTATTGAAGTGCAGAGGGGCTTATGAGATATATAGGTGCTTGGTCACAAAGCAAACACATTGAACTTCAAATAAGCTTGATTGCACATGTTTTGAAGCGATTTGTAATTTTATTCATTCAAGTCAAACTTGTGCAAGCTTTTAAATATAATGATGTAATACTTTCATACATTATGAGATATGTTCATATCCAACTAGTTGCATCAATATATATATATATATATATGAAAAGCTTAAATATACGATGTGGCGTATATTTCAAGGAAAATATTCTTGCTTCAAACTAGATATTTTAAAATCCACATAGCATTTTAAAAGAAACAAATATTCGCATATGCTAAGACAATCACTTTCTTGATTTAGATATCTTGAAATACATGTAAGAGCTTGAACAAGAGAATGAGTGCTTACATATATTTTGAAGTAATTACATGCCTTATCCAAGTGCTTCCATGCTTATGAGAGCTTTCAAATAAATGAATTGGATACTTGTATGTATTACAAGATATCTTTATATTCAATAATACATTATGCTACCGGATCTGCAAATCTTTGTATAAGTATATAGAAGTCGATACTAAACTAAATGCTGCACGAATGAAGGAGCTTTCTTTCAATACAAAAATTAAAGAACTTCATTCTAAATCATAATTTTCAAAATTAACGAAATCACTAATTAGGTAAAATTATCTAAGCTATAAACACCTGCATGTGCTTAGACATAGAGATTTAAAGTGTAAATTTTAATGCTTAAAAGGCTACAGTTAAGTTGAGATTAAATAAATATAAGATTAATCTTCTAATTCAAATATAAAATTATCTGAATTATTAAACACCCTTATAGGCCTTTACACTATGCTGAATACTTAAATTCAAGTGTCTAAGGATACTGCGCGGGTTGTTTCCTGGTTTAGTCTTAGGACTGGGTCCGGGTTAACAAAACCTAAAAATCTATTATAAGATTTTTGACTTGATAAAATATCTAAGAAGCTAATTCTGTTATGTGACAGTGAATCTGATCCTCTATTAGGAGCTAAATAGAGTTGACAGGATCTAAAGCTCTTAAATATATTCAAGTTAATCAATTTTTTAAATCAAATTAACTCAAATTAAGTAGCAATCTAAAAACTGTTTAAATGAAACTCAATCATTAAAAGCTTAAAGAAAAACTCAATCTATTCACCTTCCATAATTATTTGTCATGGGTGATAAATTAAGAAAATTTTAGCTAAGGAGCCAATGTCAAATCAAGTGTTCTACTATGTTCACTCTCAATCAATCTTTTGCTAGTAAGGACGTGACCCGTGTCCTCTTACTGCATCGCTTGGTCAGTAGGCTCCACTGATGAAGTAGTTACGACCAGAGTCCTCTGAGTGGGTGGTTTGGCCAATAAGGCTCCATTATATTATGATCATGACTGTAGCCCATATGTTCCCCAATGGCTCTACCCATTGAGTTGTGAATCATAGGGTATACTTGATAGGGCAAAAAGGTCTATGTCAGCTAAGGTAGACTTAAACCTGTCTCCTTAGACAAACACCACCCCAGGTCTATAAGGATTTCTTGGATAACATAATCCATGTGTTGCTAATAAGAATCCTTCGATCAAGTTGGGTTGACTACTTTCTCTGACTAAGTAGACTAGGGACCACGACAGCCTGGGATGATGAAACCATGGGATCTAGATCGGGCACGCCATCATTCTCTCAACCATCCGGTTTAAGATGAAATGATGAATTTCATAATCTTAAATTCTAAAACTCCATATCTTTACTATACACTCATGCATTATCTGATAGCCTTAATCGAAAGTTCTCTCTCACTTATTGGGAGGGGTAATTAACTATAGGGGCTTACACTTATAAGAAACCTGGAATCAGATCTAAAGTTTTCATCAAATGAGGATGAAATCTCTGGGTAGTGTCTTATCTACTATTCCATCTTCATTTTGAAAATTATACTGACATCTAAATCAAACTCTCTTCAATTCATTCAATATTATTGAGAGGTCGGTGGTAAATTTTTGGAGCCCACATCATTAAAATATGTTAAATGGGCTTTAACAAATTTCCTTTCATTTTCATTAAAATTTATTATTTTGCTGAAATTAAAAGCTTTTATTTTTGGAGATATTTCCTATTTTCTCCTTCATGTGGTGTGGTCCGGTACCCAATATTATTATTATTATGGGGAGATTAATCTAGAGGGAGTTGAGAGGATGGGCTATGAAGTTGTGAAGGGGAAGAATGGTTATTGGTACCCATTTGCATATTGATTCCCTTTCAAACTTGACATCTTCAAGAGCTTTGTTGTCTACTACCGCCATATGTATTGTTAATTTTTAGATGTAAATTTGAATATTTTTTTTCGCTATTTGGTAAATTAGTGCTTTGTAGATGGTTTTTATATTAGTTTTGGGTTATATAATTAGTTTTCATTGTTGGAATTAATTTAAATATTATTTTTGATGTTGAAGATAATATTCATCTTTTTTTTATAGAATGAAAGTTAATTGTTATATTTGTGAAGCTACATTATTATCATACAACAACATTATCATCATATAAGAGTAATCTTTGCAAGATGATGCATGACTACAATTGAATTCATATTATAACTTGAAAATAGATTTTTTTTTCTTGCAAGATGATGCTATATCATAGCTCATCATAAACTTGTTGACAAATGGGATAAAAGGAAGGTTATGATGCAATGATCAGTACATATTTGTGAGTTGGTAGTAACTTTTTGTCATTCTATTTATATACATGTTGGCCATCCTCATGCCACATGTTGTGCAATGCTCACTTATTCCTTAAATAACAGCTTATGAAAGGTGCAAGTAGTTAGTTAATAATTATAAAGATAGAAAAATATAATGAACAAACTCACCATATTGCAAATGAAGGACAAAATCTTGCTAGTATAAATTAAAATGAGAATGTTATTAAGAATTATGATGACAATAATGATGATATGAATGAAGGTGATAAGGACAACAATGGTGAAGAGGACAATGATGATGAGCTTGAGAATGAAAATCCAATTGAAAAAAAGGAGGAAGAAAACATCAAATGTATGAAAAAGGGTTTAAATAAATAATTCTTCTTAATGGGAAAAGAAAAGGAGAATACTTGTACAACAACAAAAAAAAATTCTTGCAATAGAATCTATTGGTACAACAACTTAATTTCAAAGATATTGTGCAGCTAGAATAAATGCATCGAAGAAGCAAAAAAATATTATACCTTCAAGCAGTTGATAGGGAAGATGAAAGTAGTGCCCAATCAAGTTATGATGGAGGTATGCTAACAACTTTCAAATATGACTACAGGAAAGTTAGAGAGATGATTGCATATTATACATTAATTAATGAAAAATCTTTCTAAATTATTGAGGAATTTGGCTCCAATTTAGTTTTGAAGTCTTTGTCACTTTTTCTTCTAAAAAATTCAAGGGCAACAACCTAAATGATGTCATGCTAGTCTATGAGAAGAGAACAAAAAGTTGAAAAGTGTGTTTGAAATATTAGCATAATAAGTTCCACAACAGATACATGAAAATAAAAATAAAAACTAATGATTGAAACTACACATTGTTGATTTTATTAGGAGATTAGGTTTCTTCATTTGTCTTATCTACATAAAGCTAATGAAATTATTGACACTTATGATAAAACCTTATTGATTGGGGAGTTGAGAACAATATTAAAATAATATCAGTAGACAATGTTGTGGGCTCCAAAAACTTGCCACCAACCTCTCTATTGAAAAGAGTTTGATTAAATGTTGGTCTAATTTTTAGAAGGCATATTGAATAGTAGATAAGACACTACCCAAAGATTTCGCCATCATTTTGTGAGAACTTTAGATCTGGTTCTAGGTTTTCTATATGCGCAAGCACCTATAGTTAATTACCCCTCCTAATTCTGAGAGAGAACTTTCAATTAAGGCTAGTCGTTAGATCGCTAAATGCATGGTGTATAGTAACAGCATGTGGGGTATAAAATTTTGAATTTATGAAATTCATCATTTTGACTTAAAGTGAATGGTTGGGGAATGATGATGCACCCGATCAAGATCCTATGATTACGTCATCCCGTGCTGTCGTGGTCCCTAGTCTACTTAGTCAGATGAGGTAGTCGACCCAACCTGACCGAATGATCCTTATCAACTGCCATGGGTTGCATTGTCTAAGAAAACCTTATAGTCATGGTGTGAAGTTTGTCTAAGGAGATAAGTTTAAGTCTACCTTAGCTGACAGAAGACTTTTTGTCCTATCAAGTGTACCCTATGATTTACAACTCAGGGTACAGAGCCATTGGAGAACAAACAGGCTACAGTCGTGACCATAATATAATGATGTCATTTGATGACAAACACCCGATCAAGGACTCTGGTCGTAACCGCATCATATGTGGAGCTTACTGGCCAAGCCACGTAATCAGAGGACACGGGTCACATCTTTAATGGCATGAGATTGATTGAGAATAAACATAGTGGAATACTTGATTTGACTTTAGCTCCTTTGTGAGTTAGAATTTTCTTAATTTGCCACCTATGATAAACAATGTGGAAGGTGAATGAATTGAATTTTAGCTTTAAATATTTAAAGATTGAATTTCATTTAAGCATTTAACACTTAGTAATTGATCTAATTTTATATTTATATTGATACTGATTTTGATTAATTTGATTTGAGCTTGCAAGCACATTTTGATGGTAAGTTATCCCCTCTAGTTGAAATCTCCATTCAATACATCCATCATCGAGGTAGCGAATGATTTGAGCATTCATACTATAATTTGATAATTTTATTTTAAGATTGAACCCCTTCGATTGAAATCTACAATCAGTGCAATCATTACTGGGGTAGACCTTGTCAACTTTGCTTATTTGATAGCAGAGGATCAGATCTATGATTAGAACTTGTGACTGCAATTACCATCTTAAAATAGAGAGTCTATAATTTTAAATATAAAATTTTTCTATTAAAACTATTGATGGTCGTATGCAAGTGTAAAATAAAATTACTCTCATAATGATTGAACACTCAACTTATAATCAATCCTGTCAACTCCTATCTTTATTAGGAGGATTGGATTGAGTATGTGGGACTTATGACTTCATCATATAATAAAGCGGCCTAGTCGAGTTTGTTCTCGATATCATTGAATTTCATGTAATTCATAAATTTGCACATTTTACGAGATGTAATAGACTATAAGCTCATTTAGACATGCACACTTCTCGAGATACTATATCCAAACTTATTTCATTATGTGATATGCATGCATGAATCATCTCATTATTTGCACAAATCCCAAGATAGTAATTAGAAGTTTGATTGCCTTGTAATACGTGCATGAATGAATTCATTTTGAAATAGTTCATTGTCCATATGCATTTTAACATAAGCATTCAACATAAAATTTGCATTGAGATTCATGCATGTAATTCACTTTATGAATAGCTTAAGCTTCGAGGCATCAAATGCCATTCAGATATGGGATGCCTCATAGTGCATGTCATATATGTTTTGAATTTCAGGCACATGTTTTAACACAAAGAACTCATATTATCAAGTTATTTTGATATATGAGCAAGCCTTTCTTAAGTGATTTGCATGCATTGTTTACAAACAAGTACTCAAATGTCTTGTAAGTTATCTTATTGATTTTATTTGAGCTTAGTTCTATCTTAAAGATAAGTACTCAAATACACTATGGATTCAGCATGCTTCAATCTCGAGTTCAAGTGTAGGGTCTAAATGTTCTCTGAAAATTACTTTCATGCTTATGATGAGTTGTCTAATTTTCTTCTTACTTATAGATAGATCATCAAATGATGTTCTTGCATGAGAAGAATTTTCGAGGTTCTACCAATGCGTGTTTATTTGACCCTTGTTCATGCTCTTAAACGAGCTACTTTATCTCATTCTTGTAAGCAAGCTATCAAGTTTAGCTTCTACTCGTAAAAGAGCTATCAAATTCAATATAATTTTGCTTCGGGTCCGATTAAAGTCTCATTTGTGCATAGATTCAAGAGCTTTCAATGTCACCACAAAATTTTTCATTTTAGTTTTATTCTAATATGATTTTGCAAGTTCATTTTTCATTTTAGGAGTTTGTATTTTGATTTAATACTAATTTTGACTTCAATTTAAATTTCAAGTATTTCATTCTTTAAAATCAACTTTATCTTAAATCCTTATATTTCACATTTGATTTAATATTAATTTCATCTTCAATTTAGATTTTAAGTGCACTTTTGTTGTCCCTCGTTTGTCTAGATTTTGAAGAAATTTTGACAGCACCTCCCCTAGTCGAGAGATTTCTACCAAAACTAAGCCTGTCCACCCATCTAAAAAGATGTGCATGAGTGGTGTTTTACAACACCGTGGCCATAAACCCTCCAATCTATCTATCTAAAAAGAAACAGATAGTCTCATATTGAAGTGCATTTTCGACAGCACTCAAAATTGCACGTTGCCATATTCGATTGCTCGATATTCATACAGACTCATCCGAATTGAGCGTGAACAGTCTCATTTGATAGGTTTCGACATTTCGACGCTAACGACGTGATCAATTTCATGAATAGAGGTCATTTAGGCATCGTCGTAGCCTCCCGACTTCAATATGCGCGTAAGTACGTTGACAAATTTTCTTCTTGATTGGTCGACCGTCGAATTATGCAATATGTATATTTTTGATCAATTTCGACGTTTTGAATGTGAAGGCGAAGTATGTTCGTTGATCGGAGATCGTTTCGACCAATTTCAACGATGTCTAGTGCATTTCAGCTCCAATTTGCGTGTTATTGCATCCGAAGTCTGCCAAATTTGTCTTGTGAGCTCGACTCGATTTATGACGCATGCATGGAGGTCAACAAATGTCTTGAATAATGATAAAACAATCAAGTTTTTGAGAGTATTTTTCGATTAAAAAAGAAGTTATTCTTTGGGGCTATTACATGTCCACTATTGTGTATACATATTGAATTTGATAGTGAAAGATGCAATTAAATATATTGAATCTGTTGTCGACAAGATTCATGACACATTTAATTTTTTAATTCTTCTGAACGTAGGTAGACAATATTTGCAGATGTAGTTCATTAATTATAATTATCAATTAAAAAAGTAGTGATGAATTGTCCTACAAAGTGGAACTCTACTTATTATATGTTGATTGTTGCATTAAAATTAAAAGAAGCTTTTTTCTCATCTAATGAGAGAGACATTGCTTATATGAATTGCCCCATAAAAGAGGAGGAAATAACATTGAAAAGATTTGTGATGTTCTTAGTTTCTTTGATGAAGCAACAAACATCATCTCATGGACTAAGTGCCCAATCTCGATTTTATTTTTATTTAAAATTTGTATGATAAGTAATGTATTAGATGAAAGCATAATAGGAAGATTACTAAAAAAAATGAAACAAAAATTAAATAAATATTTGAGAGAATGCAGTCATCTCATGAGGTTTGGTGCAGCCATGAATCTCAAAATGAAAATTGTTGTAATTGAGTTTTGCATTTTTCAAATTTTATAATACTAATGATGGTGTGAGGAATGTTTCACACATATGAAGTATGCTATATGAGATTTATGAAGAATATGCTACATGTTTTCAACCCAAAGTTAAAGATACAAGTAATATGATTGGACCTAGAACATCCAACATAAAAAGTGGAAGCAGTTGTGCTAGAGCAAGTCAAATTAGTATTATCAAGAAATACAATGGCTAACATGATTTCAATATATATGTTTCTCAAACAATTAGTAAGAGGCCTACAAAATTTGACTTAAATAAATATTTGGAGGATATTTTAGAGATTTTTTTTCTAATGGTTAGAGCTTTGATGTTATTATATGGTGGGAAAATAATCAAATGAAATAGACATATTTTTCATATCAATAAGTATCATTACTTCTGAGTCAACATTCAGTGCAGGAAAGAAGGTCATCAATACAAAACATTCCAATTTAGATTTGGATATTGAGCAAATCCTAATTTGTGGCTTAAATTGGGATAATTCTCATTATAGTTTAAATGGAAAAAATCAAGATAAAGTTTGATTTAAACATACTGATTTATATTTAATTACAATTATAAGATTTAAAAATAATAAAATCATGTGATATTCTTTATTTTTATAGGAAGAAGATGAAGATGAGGAGATAGAGATTCCCTTACCTTTAAACTAAAAGGTGACAAATGATTTGTTATGAAAATAATATTACCTTTGTTTCATTTATTTTTAATGAATTACTACACTTTTTTGGTTTCATATAACCATGTGGAAGGAAGGTGATCAAGTTTATGAGCTGAGCTTAAGGGATGCATGTGAACAGGTATGCCAATTATACATAATAGTTAAGGAACTTTTTGGTTTTAGTACTTTTGAGGAATGCATGTGAATTGTGAGATAGGAATTTAGAAACAATATTGTGATATAAGAACTTTATGAGCTGAGCTTGTACAAGATTATTCAACTTGCTAACTTGAATACTCTTTCAGAGTTCCAAGTAATTCAGAAGCTATAAATTTATTAAGCATTTGGATAATATTGGTAGTTTGGAGCTTCATTTAAGTTCTCTGATTTATTTTACAGAATTCACTTGGAAGGATGAGAAGGCTGTCAAGGTTGGGGTTGAAGAGCATTGAGGATTTGAGCAGGTAGATCAATATAATAGGGATATTAGGAAGGCTAAGATTGTGTTGAACGGTATCATTATATACCAGAAAAAAATTATTGTATTATGCTGATTTAGATTTCTATGTTCATTTGTTGACATATTAAGTTGTATCATATTTTTATTACTCATTTTGTGTCGATCAATTCTGAAAATAATTGTGGACTTATCTTAAATTTATGGGCTATGCTTTTTCATATTGAATTAAAAATTCGAGTTGGAATTGTTAATTCCACTTTAATTCCTTCAATGTGTTTATAGAGACATAACTATGATTTTTTGTTCAATGTGCAATGTGGCAAGTATTTTTTTTAGTTCATAACATGACACTATTAGCCCCCAATATCAAGCCCAAAGCTCGAGCTTTCTAGACGTGCTTTGAGCTCCTCAATTGAGCTCGAGTTCAAGCCACATAAAAAATAAACAAGCTAAGTTCGATAAGGCTATGACTCGAGCTTGACTCAACTCATTTATACTCCTAGTATTATATATATAAATAATGCATGAATATCCCTCGAAATAAAGTTATTCATGCATAGAGAGACCAGACAATGCAGCCAGTATGAATCTAATAAATGAATCAAACTCCGGACTTAATAAGCTCTGTATGAATACAATTGAACTGAACAGGACATAAATGATATAACTCGTTTATCACTCAAAATGAATAAAAATTTCACACATATGGCTTATCCTCCTAAGCCAAGCACCTTCAGAAGCTATATATAGTTACTCCATAATTGGTTATGGCTCTTGCAGAGAAAATTAAATGTAAGGCTCTTCAAATAGTATCACTTCCCTTCAACTCAACAACATTGCTAATGAGCTATGTCTAATGCCAAAGCTCCCAGGTCATTACAAGGGTTAGAATCCAACTCAGTAACTTTCCTCCTTACAGAAGAATTCTTCTTCCAACCATTTACAGTTCATCTAGATCGCACTGAAAGAGAGAAATCACATAAAAGGAATAGGACCACCAGAACATGCACTTATTTGCCAATGGTCACTTGAAGCTTGTCCAAGCTTATCTTCAATTTTGCTACACTTGCTTGCTCAGATTCACCCTTTGTCTTTGGATCTGCATTGCCAAGCCATGGATGCAGCAAGCATTGCCCTGCAGTTGGCCGCTTCTCTGGAGCAAAATCAAGGAGTGGTAAAAGGAAATCTGAAAACTCTCGCGCATCACGCTCAGAGAACTTGTATTTGTCAACTAAAAGCCTATCCATAGGCCAGAACTTCAACCTACGGATCCTCTTCAAATCTCCATATCTGTCAAAGTAGTCCTTCGATCGAGATCCAGAAATAGCTACCTGTCATCAAAAGTGAGGCTGCGTCAGTCATGGGAAATGATTAGAAGGATATGCAAAAGATTTGGAAGAACTACTCACCTTCCGAGGCATCTTTCCAAGGAGTTCCATCATCAAAGCCAAATGGTCCTGCAAATTTAGACAAATAAGTTTTGAGAGAACAAGAAGAGTTGCAGTATTAATGTGTAATGGAAGATAGCAGGGGCAGTTGTTATTTCTCTTTCATTACAATTACTTCGATCAGGTAACAATAAAGCTGGTATATGGATCATGAACAACCATTATGATACCAAAGTAAAAGCCAAGCAACACGTTTATGTAAGTGAACAGCAATAACAAATTTAACACACTACGTATGGTGCCTAGAATAAAAAAATCATGAATGCAAAAGCTGCAATTTTCAAATGGTATTAACTTGAGTGATAGGAAACTAAATAACAGGAGAGTCTCTTTACCATTTTAACTATCATCCATCTAAGGGTATCCTTCAAGTAAAAAATTTCCATACCAATTTTCGTCATGTATTTTATGCGCTGATCTTTATTCATCCTTTTTATCAATTATTAAATATATTTAATATTAGAAGAGATTAAAAAACTCATGTATATGGTTACCATTACAAATAGTAGGCCTTCAAATGGTATTATAATGGGATCCTACAAAAACAAAGTTTCTAAAACCATTTAGAATCTATTTCTAGCCTCTCACCGTGGGCTTACACCATAACATTAAGAAATTGAATATAGATAAAATTGGTATCAGTCATTTGACCATTATTTCTTGGGGAGTGCATGGTACAACTAAAGAGGAGATATAAAGATATGGGAGAGCGGTCTTATCTTGGAGACACATCAAAAGGAAGAAGAAAAAGAAGAAGAGGAAGAAGAAGAAGAAGTTAATCAATGCTAACACTATTTTACATCAAATCTAACTGACAATGTGCCTAGATTAGCGGAAAAAATGGCCACAATGATGAAGTATGAGAATTCAAACGACTGCTGCTACAACTATTGTGCTAAATCATATCCCTCCTCTTTCCAAGTTTAATGAAAACACTGTTGGAGAGGATGAAAATAAGGATATGAGTACCACTCATCAATGAATGATGTGAACATTCAAAGTAGAAACCAAAATATAATTTTAGCATGTAAATGGAAAGTCGATACAAGAAATCTCAATGAATAAATTTATCAATTCTAGACTTAACATTGTATGGGTATATCACTCATGACAAGGTTGTTTCTGCCAAGCTGAAGTGATTATGCCCTGCCATGCTTGAATGCCCATATAAAAATAAATGATCATTAGAAGATGATGTGGGAGATGTTTATCTGATGGGTTAAATTGAAGATTGGTGGAATAAGTGACAATTGAGGACTTCGGACAATCCATGCAGGACTACATAGAATTCTAATGTCTAGTGATCACATTGAGATAAATCCTTAGGCACAAATATTAATGAAGTACATTTCAAGACTTTACTTTCAAATTACAAATTAACTCCTCTTATTCCAAATTACCAATCTCAATCAGACCAGTATGATGACAATAACTATAGAGCACAAAAACAAAGGCAAAAAGGTGAAGATCCAAGAACTATTCAAATTCAAATCTTCTTTAATCAAAAGAATGAAGGCAAAAAAATAGTGATAGCCCTTCCACTTGTTAGATCAATGTCTCTGGTACATATTATGGCCATTATCATATACCTAATCACACTAGAGAAAAAAAAATGCTAAAAATTGCATTCTAAACTCCCCTGAAAATGGAAGAAAATGGGCAAGAAAAAACAATTATTATTAAGACAGATCCATTTTCATCTCTGACAGCAATGTTGAAGGAAATAATAAAGAGGTTATTTGCTAATGTGGACACATGAAAGTTGTTCACATTGAGTATATATGTGAAATAAGAGGTGATCAATATCATTATCAATACCAGCAACCAACAACCTCATTTATACTTTGTTGGTATAAAAATTAGGGTTTGATACTATACACCATCCTAATCTTTACCCTTTAGGATGGATTGAGAAAGTGTCTATATAGAAGATTGATCACCAATGCCACTTGAAGTTTGCAATCACCAAAAATTACATTGATGTGCTGGCAGCAGAGTAGTTACACTTATCATCCACCAAGTTATGTTTGATAGATCATAACTTCATGATAGATATATTACATGAATGATCTTATTAGTGTGGACTTACAAATAAAGAAGAACTTCTATTGAAAATAATATAGCATGTCGATGGCAAACATAGTAATCATGAAACTTGATGCAGATGTGAAATCAAATATGTCAGAACCTTGAGAAAAATAGGTGATGTAAATAAAAAAGCTAATAGAGGAGCAAGACATGCAACCCTTTCCAACAAAATACAAAAAAAATTATCAATGGACCAAAATTGGGTCATCAAAATTTACTCTATCAAAGTTAAGAGGATTAAAGTGTAATAAAAAACCACATACAATTACACAAAACGTGCCTTTAGATACCCACAAACATTCAAATGTAAGAAAAAAAATTATATTTCAAGAGAGTAATGGAGTAAGAGATGCTAAAATTAGAAGAATATCTATTATTGACTACGGAGCTTAAGAATCCACCATCTTGATAATTTAAGTAGAAAAAATAAGAAGACAAGCTTTAAAGATGAAAAAGTACTATAGCCAAGGAAAGATAAGCAAAAAACCCAACGCATAATTTTAGATAGTTGTAGAGGACTCCTAGAGATAAATTACTAGTCAAGCATAACGAATTAGGAGCTCTCCGAAAAGTTTTTAAAAAAATCCTAGAAATTTATGAAATATTAGTATCAAACACAACAAAGTGGTATAGATTTAAGATTGAAAAATCAACCTTGCCCCAAATGAAGTTATGATTTCAAAGTAGTGAAATTCTCCTAAATAAGGAATTCATAATTTGGGGATCAAATATAGTAGGTATTTAATCAAATTGCTCAATGATCATGAAGTTGTGTTTGTTGAAAATTCAATCGAAACTATCTTCATTTATGATTTAAAAAAGCTCAAATATCCGATCAACATCTTTTAAAGCTATCCACTTTAACCCATTTATCAAACCATAGTCTTACCAAATCCAATTAGTGTCAATCTAACCTAATTGAACTACATCGGTTTATTGGCATTTGAACAATCAAGGTTTTGCTATTATGCTTGGTTGTATCGTTGCCTCCTCTCCCTTTCTTCTTATATATATTGTGAAACCAACTCAAATAGGTTGTCAGGTCACTCTTCTAGGTTAGTCAGTTTAACTAATTTACGGACTTAAGTTGGAGAGAGGGTTTTTAATTGCTAAGCAACCACCTAAACAATAGATTTCATCATCGATTCAAACATTTCTATGATACATAAAAGCAAAAATATAAGTCTCATTGGAGCAACCTCATAATAAAATTTAAGGATGACACTTTGTCAAAGAATGATTGATATCAATCTTATGATGTGCTTCTCTGATGATCTAATGTGTTTGTTCATTGAAATCTTTAAGAGTGATTTTCAATAAATAAACACAAGCATAGCAAACTCACCACCAACCCACATGTAATTCACATTAGTTAATACTTTATTAACTAATAATTTGTTAGTGAAGTCATATCACCATGTCATGAATCTTCAATTACCAAAATAATGCTTTTCTACTAATATCTTCTATGGTAGATGAATGACTTCCACATATATAACATAAATACAACAAAGCAAACTTTGTGTGGCCCATGTTCCATTTCATGCACTTGTTGTCAAAACTTTATTGAAATGATAATTTATTATTATGTTTCATCATGCTAACAAAAAGATTAAAAAAATATGTCCTAAACGTAATGTAAAGAGGCACGAAAAGGCATACCTCATCTTCTGTAAATCCTTGTCCAACTTTAGGTGAGAACAACATATCACCAGTGGCAAGTTCAAAAGCGATACAAGCAAAAGACCATAGATCAGCAGGAAAGGAGTATCCAGCTCCAAGAATAACCTCAGGAGCTCTATAGTGCCTTGTTTGAATTTCACCTGCAAATTTCTTATCCACCCAACAAGCACTACCAAAATCTACAATTTTGCATCTTAAATCAACACCCTCCAAACTCCTCTCCTCTTGCAAAGCCCTTGCCCATCACTTCCCATTGAATCTCTTTTTGAGATATGAACTCTTGCCCTCTTAGCCCTCTCTTTAAGCCTCTTCTCAATGCTATTAACAACAAAAATTCCATTTGTGCTTCTTTCTGGCCTCTCAAACAAAGGAGTGAATCCTGAACGTATAGGATCTTTTGCAGGATCAATAGTGGAAATAAGAAGAATATTTTCAGGCTTCAAATCTGAATGGATAATTCCAAGCTCCCTGTGCAAATAATCAAGACCGGATAGGATGGATCTGCACACAACTTTCACATTTTTTATTCCAATGCCTTTATATCGACTATAACGGATTAGTCGTAACAGACTATCTCCAAGATTTTCAAATACCATGCATAGGTGTTGTCCGTTGGGACCAGTATGCTTAAAATTGTCAAGTAATTGGATAACACACTTGCGATTTGAGGGATCTCCTTTGGCAATGGCTGATAGAATTTCCATCTCATGGAGAGCAGCTTGTGCAAAATCTGTAGCACTTTTTTGAATTTTGAGAGCAACAAATTTCTGTCAAATGAATAATGTTCAGATAAATTAAATATGCTAAATATAAACAATAAATTAATTTTCAGAAAGTAAGTAAAATTAAAGTAAACTGTAGAACTTTCTGCTAAATAATATGTTGAGACTTCAAAATCATCTGATATCAATAAATAAAAAGAAGCAAATGGTAAGTGCTACCTAGCTGCATGTAGGATTTAGTAAAATCTGTAAATCCAAATTTAGTAGATTTTGAAAATGTTTGCAATGATAGAGGCTAAGTCCAGTTAAATCCTGATGAAAAGTTTGGCCACTTATTTTAGGGTTTAAGCTTGTTAGCCCAAATAGAATTTTAATAATAATTATTGATAATTAAAATAATATAAATAGCATTCAAATTATTTTTTACTTCATAAATTACTAAGTTGATTTAATGCATGTAGTCATTATATCATAAAAAATATTTTTATTAATTATAATTTTAATTATTTTATGATGAATCCAACTTAAATCTGGCTACCAAATAGCCCCAAGGGAAATATGAATGTGATAGATGTATTTTGAGAAAAGAGACAATAAATACAAACTAGATCCAAATCAATAAAGAGGGATTTACATAGTTTACACCCAATTCCTATCTATATACATGTCTAATGCAAACTTATTTTCATTCAAATGAATAACATTCTAGTCTTCAACAACAACAACAACAACAACAAGCCTTAATCCCACTAGGTGAGGTCGGCGTAAAATTCTCATTTAAATCAAGTATACCAAGATCATTTTTTATACATCTTAACCAAGTCTTTTTAGGTCTACCTCTACCTTTCTTAACATAAAGGCAAATCTAATGCATCTACACTCTAATGTCATCGGACGACGCTTTATGTGGCCAAACCATCTAAGGCGACTCTCCCTAATCTTATCTACCACTGGAGCTACTCCAACTTTTTCCTGAATATATTCATTTTGCATTCTATCTCTAAGAGTAAAGCCACTCATCCACCTAAGCATCCTCATCTTTGTAGCAATTAACTTAATCTTATGCTTCTCTTTTATTGGCCAACATTCTGCACCATAAGTCATTGCAGGTCTTACCACCATCTTATAAAATTTTCCTTAAGTTTAAGTGAAACTTTTCTATCACATAATAGGCCAGATGCATTCCTCCACTTCAACCATCCAACTTGAATTCTACTAATAACATCTCCATCTATTTCACCATCATTTTGAACAATAGAGCCTAAATATCTGAAACGTTTACTCTTATTAATGACTTGTTCACCTAATGTCACAACACTACCACTAGAACTTCTACAACTAAAATTACACTCCATATATTCAGCTTTAGATATACTTAAATGAAAACCTTTAGCCTCTAGAGTTGACCTCCATAATTCAAGTTTCTATTGGACTCCTCTCTAGTCTTATCAACAAGAAGAATGTCATCGAAAAGCATACACCAAGGTACATCTTCTTGTAAATGCCTAGTAAGAACATCCATAACTAAAGTAAAAGATAAGGGCTTAAAGCTGATCCGTGATATAATCCAACAAATAGGAAAATATTTTGTCAACCCTCCTTGTGTTTGGACACAAGTAATCTAGTATACATATCCTTAATGACTTGAATATAATCAATATTAACTCCTTTCTGTTCTAGAACTTTCCAAAGAACATCTCTTGAAACTTTATCATAAGCTTTCTCTAAATCAATAAATATCATATATAGATCCTCCTTACATTCTCTATGCTTCTCCATTAAACCCCTTAATAAATGTATAGCATCCTGGTCTTCAAATAACATCAAATTTATCATATATCCAAACCATTGTTAGCCAATCAGTCCAACCCTTCATACCTATGCTAAAACCCCACATCAGCCCTCACTTTCAACTAGCTTCCAACTTTGTCTCTCGTCCACACTGCCTCACCTTTGGCTCTTTGTCTCCACCATGGGGTTATCTCCTAACACTGAATCTGACTTGGCCTCTGAATCCCAGCTTGTGAATCCATTGCAACAATTCTGCAAATAGTTCCCTTATTTGCTTGCGGATATGACTTGTGAATCCCATCAAACCATTAATAGATGTCATGGGATTTTGCGCTCTTTCCTAGAGAGATGACAACACGTTATTCTTCCAACAAACTTTATACCTAAAAGTGTCTTCTATTGAAGTTATTTTAGTGACCTTCGTCTGCCAACATTACCGTTAGCATGGATAGTAAAATTGAATGTGGCAAAAAATGAATATGAATTGATGTATATACTTATATGTTGTTGGCCTCTATATATGCTGCATAAATCGAATCGAGCCTATAATGAATTTGATTGACTCCGGATGCTTCAGAATGCAAATCGGAGCTGCAAGACACTAGACATCGTCAAAAGTTAATCGAAATGACATCCGATCGACGAACAGGCTTTAGCATCGCGTTCAGAATATCGAAATTGGTCAGAATATAAATAGTCCACAATTTAACAGTCAACTGATCAAGAGATCAAGCCGTCAATGTGCCAACGCGCATATCGGAGTCGGGAAACTGCGACGATGCCCAAACGACCTCCGTTTGTGAAATTGATCACGTCATTAGCTTCGGAACGTCAAAATATATCAAATGAGATTGTTCGCACTCAATTCGGATAAGTTTGCACGAATGTCGAGCGATCTGAAACGATAATGCGTGTTTGGGCTGAAATTGATCTAATTCGACGCCGACTCGAACCAAATGGTCTCCGATCTCGAAACGGACTACACTGTTGCGTCCAGAATATCGGAATAATCTTGAATCAACATATATATTAGTCATGTAATAAGGTCGGCGTAAAATTCATATTAAAGTGATTAAACACTATAAAACAATTATTAAAAAGGCTTAATAACCCTAACCTGACTGTTGACCCTCGCTCACTCCCCTTCTGCGAGCCACAAGCACCCGCATTTGGCACTGAGTTTTCCCCTCCCGATTTCTCTCTTCCCTTGTGATTTTCCCGGTGTTATCCGACCTTCTCCACAGCAGTCCGTAAGCCTCTCATCCCTTACAAACTCTCGCTGTTTTCATTCCATCAAGCCGAACAGCCCAATTTCCTCTCTTCTATATTCCCTCGGCTTCCCCGTTTCCTTCAATCGGCTGCTGCCTTTTTTCTTTATCTCCTTTACAGCAAATCTGAAACTCGAAATTCAGATTTCTCCGTTTCACTCTCATCTATATTCCCTCGGTTTCAGCAAATCTGAAATTCGAAACCAAATTTCAATAAACCCGAAAATCCGAATTCATATTTCAGCAAACTTGAAATCTGAATTCTTCTTGTACCTACAGTAGGCCGAACTCCTAATTGATTTTCTTTCTAGTGCAGCTCTCTAGGATAAAAGAGAGTACAAATCAGCGAATATGCAGTTTTATCACTGTAGTTGGTTGTAGAAATATGTGAAAATTGTAGAAATTATATGTATATATGTTTATGATTGTTTGCAAGTTTAACGCCCAATTGGTGAATGAGTGCAAAGAAAATCATGACAGCATTACACCGGCCACCATTGTGCAGCACTGAAAACCAAAACCGCTACGTCGTTTCTCTCAACGCCGCCAAAATTTTGACTAAATCTAGGACTTAGAAAAAAAAGAGGAAGAAGAATATTTGCATATATATTTGATTTTATGCAACTAATTGAATGTCTCATTATGCTCATTACGGCATAACGGGATTGAAAGTCAGTTGAGATGCATCAAAATACCAACCATCATGCTCATTGTATGGACGGGTGACAGGTTGTCCCTATGCGAATGAGAATACTCAGAAATTCTGATTTTATATTGATAAAAACTCAAATAAATTAGTTTAAATTAAAAATTCTAAGCTAATTTTAAAATTTAATTTGAGTTTGCTAAATTTTGAAGTAAACAAAATTATCAAAATTTGAATCCAACTAAAATCAAGAATTAATCAACTAATCTCAAATGAATAAATATCTCTCACTCAATATTTCAATTATTTCACATCGAGATAATCAAAAGAAAATTTCAATCATTTTAAGATCAATACGCAATGCCTGGAAATATATTCGATACTCATCGAAGTAATTGAAATGAGTTGGATATTTTGATGACAAACATAAACTTAGCAATTCAATATCTCATCTCAATTGATGTGACAAATGATCTAATTGAATATCTAATCAAAGCACAAGAGATTCCTTTAAAATTAAGATATAGTCTTCAAATATAATTCACTCCAAGCAAATTAAAGAAAATCAAAGGATTCATATGAGATTCCTAATGAAATTGAAAGATTACTAATAAGCATGATCAAGAAATTCTTAGAAAATGTTTGAAACATATTGTTCATCTTATTAAATACTCGAATTGGATCGGAGAAATCAATGAGCTTTTTGAGAATTATCAATATATATAAACGAGAGTATCAACATTCAAAGATTAATCAACTTTGAATAAAAAAAACATTAAATATTATTCTAAGTGATCTAGTAAGCTACTTGAATAATTTAAAATGTCTTTAATGCCACCGGATTCCACATCGCATGGCGTAAGAGCGTTAATTAAGAATTAAACTCTTGCAGCATATTATGAAGTAGGATTAAAACTCAAATTCAATACCTTAAAATTACGCGTTCTTTCTTCTTAGGTTTGTTTAAGGCCTTCAGATTAACTCAAAATCTAATAATAATATTATAAGAAATTCAACTTAGTGAAACATCTGAGAAATTAATTTTGTCATATGATAATAGATGTGATCCTCTATTATTAAACTAATAGAGTCGACAGGATCTAAAACAATACATTTATCCCGATGATGACTATGTTAAATGGAGATTTCAACTAGAGAGGATACTTACATCAAAATGAATTCTAATTTCAAATTCAATTAACTCAAATTAAGTATGAATCTAAAAATGCTTAAATGAAATTCAATCTCTAAAAATTTAAAATTTAAAATCCACCTTCACTTATTTGTTTGTTAAAGTGATAAATTAACCTAATTTCATAAAAGAGTCGATGTCAAATCAAGTGTTCTACGTTCATTATCAATCAATCTCATGTGCAGCGTGGCCGTGTCCTCATTGGTGCGGTATGCTCCGTATGATCGATTCTGATAGGTCCCCATTCAGTGGTTGCCGCAAATGGAGCATTATATTACGATCACGTAGCTGGTATGCTCCAATACTTCTGAGTTGTGAATCATGGGTAGATACTGATAGGGCAAAAAACCCTCTGTCAGTTAAGGTAGACTAAAATCTGTCTCCTTAGATAAATACCACCCCAAGTCTACAAAGATTTCTTGGACGATGTAGCCCATGTATTGCTGATAAAGATCCTTCAGTCGGGTTGGATTATTCGACAAAGTGTAGGGATCGCGACACGGATGGAACTATGGGATCTAGATTTGACGCGTCATCATTTCCCCAACCATCGCTTTAAGCTAAAATGATGAATTTAAATTCTAAATTTCAAAACTCCATATCTACTACTATACGCATTAAGCGATCTAACGACAATCGAAAGTTCTCTCTCGACATTGGGAGTAATTAGGTGCTTCTTTATAGAAACTTGAAACCGATTTAAAGTCCTCACAAATGAGAGCAAAATCTCGGATAGTGTCTTATCTACTATTCCATCTGCCTTCAAAAAATTACACGACTTAAAATCATAATCTTTCTTCATTCGAGATCGGTGTAATTTTGAAGCCACATATGTAAAGCCATTTAATAGCAAAGCTAACCGATATTCATTGCAGTACTTCTGTAATTGGAATCTGAACCCGAACAATGTTGGTGATTTTGTTACCTGTCTGCAGAAGGCATCACTTATACCTGTAGATGGTGAATCTATAATACAACTTATAATTTAGTTTTAATTCTTGTGAATTCAATGTCAGTTGTTGGGTCTTCCAATGTAGTAGTTATACTATTTATTGGCAGTTTGATATCACTGGGTCTGGGGACATTGGTCAAGCCATAGAATGTTTGAGGCCAACGACAAGCAGTTGCAGCCAACATAGATAGCAATTGAAGACAAAATAGATATCTTTGAGTTTATCTCTGATAAGCTACACAACGGTGCTCCTGAAGCCATAGAATCGTTTAGGCAAGTTAGGATCAAGGTCCGGGTATTGAGAGGTGACAAGGTAGCTATTTCCATTGGCCATTCGTGTGCTAGAAAAGTAAATGACTTTTGTTGGGATGCGGAAATATTTCTATTATGCAAAAAAATGACTGACACTATAAATAATGTTTAACAGAAGTTTGGGTTTATGGAAAATTTGATGCTATTTAAAGATTATGATGTTTTTTATGTAAATAAGAAGATTTGGGTATTATTCTATCAGGTTTGTTAATCGATAGGAATCTGAGTGTTATGTGTAAATCCCCCAATAAATAAATCTAAATTAAAGCATGAGGCACTATCCTTAAAAGGTTCAGCTTTTTATCAATCAGCAAACTGATTTTCAATAAAAGCCAAAATCCAGTAAACTGGCTGTTTCAGAAAGACCAAATACAAATAAGAAATCGGAATAAAGCACAAATCAGAACTCACGCATCCTAAGAATCCAAGCAGAAATCAACAGAAGAAATAGGCTAAGAACTAACAAATAAACCGAAAGATATCAAAGAATTGAGAAAACTTTCTTATGCGAGCCACGCAGACTTGAGATGGAAAGGATTGTGGAACACGCTTCAGACGCACAAAATGATTCGCTGATTGATCATGACGCGCCATCACTAATCACTAAAGTATCAAAATTAGAGTAGGATCAGCGATCGAACCTTGCATCTCGTGTCGTAGGCGAGCCATACGGTAGAGAAATTCCCCCACCCGAGCTTCTTCTGAGCGATGTACCTTCCCACGCTAAAGTGATCTCCCGGCCTCACGGCATGGTAGCCTCCTTTCCTGTACGCGTCCACACCCTCGTCCTCCTCCGACCCCGAAGAAGACGAGCACGACATCTATCTTCGCAGACAGGAAATTCGACGAAGACGAAAAAGTGAAAGAAGAAGACTATTGGAACTATGTTAGCTGCTCGGAAAAGAAAAAATAGGTAGATTTATATAAATACCACACCATTTTTATATATTTACATATTTAATATTTTTCTATATTAAAATGTTTTATTTTATTTTTAAAAGTTAATAATGAATGAGTCTAAGTGAATCAAGCTAGCTTATAAGTTAACTTGAGCTCAAAGCTAAGCTTATCGAACCATGAGCTCATTAGAGCTCATAATCAAGCTCTAAAATCTTTTGAACATTAGTTCGAGCTTAATTTAGCTCAACTCGGTAGCTTATCGAGATTACTTATTTATATAATGACAAATTTTAATATATTGTATATTAGGTTATCAGTTTAATAGCTTATCAAGTTTTTTTTAAATGAGCTTTTTAAACAAGTTTGAGTTTTTTAAACGAGTTAGAGCGTTCTAAATGAACTTGAGCTTGATTTTTTTTAAACCGAGTTGAGCTCGAGCTTGAGCTCAACAGTGATTAAATAAGTTTAGCTCGATACATCCCTAAATTTAACATCGACATCTAATCTCGCGATTTTCAAACGCCGATCGACCACGATTTCAAATACAACCTAATCGCCTCGAATCTAACATAGCAATATCAAACATACCGATCCGAAGCTCAAATCGACTGCATCGCTATCTGGAGCATGAAATGGATCCCCGATCCGCCAAATGGCCACCAAAATCGACATATTTATACGATCGAACGCCAAGACGTAATCCAACGAATCCAAGATCACCCAATTCCATCATTAAGGCACCCATCATCAAAATAGACTCGGGGGATCGACTCGCCGTCAGATGGGAGTGGTTGGAGTTTTCCACGAATTACAAGCGCCGCCACTCCCAAAAAATCTATAAATGAGCTTCATTCTCACCTAGAGGACCGAATCGATTTGAAAGAGAGCTCGAGAACCACCCGACCTCGACCGACGATCTATCACTACCGCCACCACCAAGTAAGATCGTGAGCTCGCTCTGGAGATCGCAGGACTGTAGAAAGACCGCTTGCCGCTTTTTTCTCCTCAAGATCAAGAGGTTGCTCCCGTAAGATCGCTCGCTTTTGGGAAACTTCTCCTTGGGTTGGAGTCGACCGATATCAGATTTTTCTACACTCTAATATCATCACCGTAGACACCTTCTTCTCCAACTAACGAGAAGCAAGGACCAGATCTTTGAACACATAAATAAAAGCCGAGCAAGGCCCTGGTTTTTTCCTTAATGGTTTTCATGATAACCCCGTGTTCATATCCTCGCCATTTTGAAGGCCACGACTAAGATCTCGATCTAGGAATAAAATTTCTAAAGACGCAACAAGTTCGATTAAATTAAAACTCAACTCGACTCGACTCATTTATATCTCCTAATATTTTTGATGTGATATTAAAAATTAAAGTGTTGTATATATATATAATTTAAAATTTAAATATTAGATAAATAAATAAATAAAATTGTGCGGCAGTTGTAAGTACGCTTGCGAGTCCCAAACGCGGTTTTCTGATGATCCTTCGCATCGCAGCTGCTTAACGTGGACCCCCTCCTACTGTGGCACTGGCATCTGCATCGATACCTCCACGGCGAAAAAAAATACGCATCTCAAAGAAAATACACCGTCTCTTTCCATTAAAATAACACGTGGCGAAGATCTGACTGGTAATACTTTCAGGTGAGATGCTGCCATCGGGTGGGTAGAAGTAGGTTACGACTTGCGAACGTCGTTGCTGCCGCAGCCCTCCTGGCGAAGCTTCATGCGGATTGTGCCGCACAAGGGAAGGCAATATCATCCTTCCGATCAAGCAGGCGGTGGATCTGGCTTGCATTTGGACGGCTGGATGCGATCCAACGGGAGAATCTGCGGTGGGATGGGATGAAGTCGCATAGGTCGCTAGCCGGATGGGGCATTCAATGCTCAAGTGAGTGATACGGTTGGACGACAGGCAATCGGATTCGTCGTATCAGTAAACACGATGCCTGTGATCTAATTATTGGTTCGGTTAGTTCTCGTGTTGCGGTATTGAAAAGACGACCGCGGACTCAAATCGGACATGCAATTTCAATTTTGAAGCACTAAATATATATAAATAAATAAGTTTCAAATATTATGTATATAAATCTCCATAAATTTATTATATTATTGTTAAATTTTGGTAGCAAGTAATAAAAATTAGGATTAAAAAAAGTAAACTTAGGTGAGAAAATATGAAGGGAGAATGTTGAGAATGCCTCATATAATAACGAAGTGATCTTCACGATGGGAACTTCGTAAAGGAGGCAATGTTAAGATTGACACCATTTGAAGGGAAGAAAAGTTTATATTGAGAGCTTTCTAGCTAAGCAGGTGTATTTTGAATTGCTAGATTTCAATGATTTCAAAAAACATCAAAACTAAAATAAGGATGCATTTTAATTTCCTAAAAATAAATCGTTTGACATATGCCCTCATTGGTCTTAACACAAGACTAAACCAACAATGCTAGGATCATTTTCACCTTGCAAACTCAATTTCAAATTCTCACTATAAATCTTTAGCCCATTTTCTTATTTTTTTAAATCAATAGCCCACATTTCAATTATTTAGATATTTCTTTCTCATCAATGAATTTTATTATCCTTAAATATTATAAAATATATATCTAATAAAGTATAAACATTTATTAAGAATAAAAAACTTTCACAATCATTTTAAGATTAACTTTAGGATCATCCAACTTGTATTTTTAACAAACTTTAGGTCAAAATGAATGTTTCATTGAAACGAACCTAATAATACTAAAAGTACATTAATTCAAATAAAAATAGTTCAAAATAAATCTCTTAAAAATATAGTTAAAACTTCATGATATTGTTTTAGAGACCAAACAATATTTGAATTTCACATGCTTAATCAGGTGAGCATCATAATGAGAGAAATTAACATATTCAAGATCATTTATTAAGACTATTGTATGCTAAGAATATCAATACAATGATCATATGTAATATAATGCTTTTATTGTTGAAATGACTTGAATTTCTTTTTCAAAAAATCTATAAATATACCCAACTTCTATACATTTGAAGAGACTAGAATGAAGTCACAAGAAATATTATCAGAGATAATTTAGGAATTCAATTTTTAACACTCTTTGCATATCGTCAACACCATCATAGATACTTCTTAACATCCACACCAAAGTCAATTCTCCCACTGTCATTAAGTTAGAGACTTGTATTTGCCACCAAAGCTAACATCTATGGTCACCACTAAGGCTAGTGCCCACCTTTGCCACTAAAGCCTGCCTTCACTGATGAGGTAAACACACAGACACCCTCCAACAACACTAATGAATGATTATTTTCAATAATAATATGGCAACATCTATTGATAATAAGGTTGACGCCCTTCATCAATACAAAAATTGATGGTCACCATCACCAATTTGATCGACACCTGTTGATGACATCAATAAAGTCAATACTTATCACCATTAATAAAGTTGGCATTTATTATGAACATCAAATATTAATGTCTGCCATTGCTACCAATATTTATATCCACCATCACTATTAATGTCAAAGCTTCTTATCATTAATAAGACTGATGATTGCTAATAACATCAATATTGTTGCCCCCATCACTACTAAGTTTGATATCGTTATCACCATCAAGATTGTGTCCTACATCATTGTCGATGCTAATGTTTGCTATCACCAATAATGTTGATGCTCACCATCAATACCAACATCATTGCCCTCATCTCCTACAAGACTAATACCCATCATTAAGACCAAAGCAAACACTCACCATCATCATCCAAGTTATTTCCTATTGTCACAATCATGATTGATGTTCATTATCTTCACTAAGTTGAGACATGTTGTGAATAAAATGTTAATGCAATACATTACCATTAAGCATAACACACTTTATTAATATTAAGGCTGCACCCTCATCATCACCACCAAATGACCTGTCGACACTAATGTTGACACGTGCCATCATAAAAAAAGACTGACGCGCTTTATCAACATTGATATTAACACCAACAATAATGCTTATTGTCACTAATGAGGTTGAGGCTTAAAATCATTAACAACATTGATGCTTGTCATCATCAATAAAGCTAATATCTGTCTTCATCATTAAGGTTGATAATTGTGATAGCTATTAATGTCGACATCTACTATTGCTGATAAAATTAGATATATTTAACATCACCTCTCTTCTCAACACCATCACTGATATTCATCATTAATATCGATGCTAATGGATGTTTAGCAAATAAAGGCCAACTTCTACCACTACAAATAATGTGAATGCCTCATCATCACGAAGGTTCACACCCAGTAACTCCAACAAATTAAACTACTACATTCAACACTAAATTTGGGACTATTGAAATGGTGATGATAGATTGTTATATTTGTATTGAAATTTTCATCATCTCAATATTATTCCAATGCTGCAAATGACTTGCAAGTTAGAGGTTTTGAAGATGTTATAAAAACTTCAAAAAAATTTAGATCATGTTAGAAGAACTATGCTAAGAGTAATGAACTTCAAAATGATCTGATCTCATAGAAGGACAACTTGCAGTGAGATCTTTCAAAATTTTAGATCATTAAACATAAGAATTTCATTGGAACTCGAAGAAATCTCAGCTTTGATATACTTTATTAATAACAGGAATGGAAATCTTACAGCGGTAAAATATACGTGAAATACATAAAGTTCATTCGCTGCACTTTCAACACTAATATATCTGTCTCTTTACATTCAAAATATAATGCAATATTAATTATTTATATATTCGTATATTGCTAATGCTGAACACATACGGTTGGGATAAGATTATGATACGTTATAATGGCTGAGTTGAACTCTAAAATAGATGTTACGTCTACAAACGCAAAAAAAATTCAAATAAGGTATAAATCTAATTCAGTATATAAGATACATTTTTATAAATAATAAGATTGTTTTTTATTACTCCATGAGTCAAAATTAAAATAACTACAAATAATTATTTATAAAAGATAAAGCATGCTTATTCATAAAATATCAATCTCCATATTGAAATCCAAAAATAATATCTTATTTCTAAATTAAATTATAATGCCAATAGAGATATCTTGGCTTTTGATGTAGGTATAATAAGAGAATGCCAACGAGGGCTGAATCAACCTCTCTTCTCAAAGGAGACAAACTAATTAATTAAAAATGAAATGAAAAATAAATAATTCAAAATAATTCAAAAGTGAGCTTTATATTTCATTATCTTTTATAAATGGAGCAATGGTTGAAATCTTTTCAATCTATTTTGCATTAACAGATAAAGAGTCAAGTCCAATATTTATTTCTCAATGTAAGGAGTAAGACACTCATTGAGCCAATTTTCACTTATTTGACACTCAATTGGTGCTTACAATTTTTATTATAAAAAAAAATGCTTTCTTTATTATAACAGTAGCAACCGATAAAGTTAAAAATAATATAATAAGTTTGTAAACTAAATGATGCACAACATCCTTTGTCTTCACAAGTTATTTTGTGAGATCAACAATACTACACAAAGATGAGAAATTATTATTATCATGCATATCGATGACAGTGGATAAATGATGCCTAAGAACAACAAACTCAGTTATAGAAAAATCACTAGGATACAACTCTTGAAGACGAATTAGTTTATCAAAATATAGAATGAATCACATGGGATTAGGCATGTCTCACAAAGAAGTAACTTAGTACTTGTGGGCTCCGGAAATTCACCACCGACCTCTTGATGAAAAGAGTAGATTAAATGTCGGCAAAATTTACAAAGAGCGGATAGAATACTAGATAAGACACTTCTCAGAGATTTCACCCTCATTTTGAGAGGACTTTAGATCTGGTTCCAGGTTTCCTATAAGTGCAAGCACCTATAGTTAATTACCTCCTCCCAATACTGAGAGAGAACTTTTGATTAAGGCTAATCATTAGATCGCTAAATGCTTAGTGCATAGTAGCAGTTTGTGGAATTTAAAATTGTGAATTTATGAAATTCATCATTTTAACTTAAAGCGGATGGTTGGGAATGATGACGCGTCCGATCAAGATCCCATGGTTTCTTCATCCCGGGCTGTTGTGGTTCCTAGTCTACTTAGTTAGGGAGTAGTCAACCCAAGCTGACCGAATGATCCATGTCAACAATTATGTGTTGCGTCGTCCAAGTAGATCTTGTAGACCTAGGGTGGTGTTTGTCTAAGGAGTCAGGCTTAAGTCTACCTTAGCTGATAGAGAGCTTTTTGCCTTATCAGGTGCACCTATGGTTCAAAACTTAAGATACAAAGCCATTGGGGAACATACGAGCTACAGTCGTGACCATAATATAATAGTGTCGTTTGGTGGCAACCACCCGATCAAAGGACTCTAGTCGTAACTGCATCATGTGTGGAGTCTACTAGCCAAATCACGTGAACAGAGGACACGGGCCACGTTCTTACTGGCATGAGTTTATTTAAGAGTAAATATAGAAATACACTTGACTTGACATTGGCTCCTTTGTGACCTAAATTTTTCTTGATTTATCACCTCAGACAAGTGGTTCCGGAAGAGGGATGGATTGAATTTTGCTTTAAGTTTTTAGAGATTACATTTCATTTAGGCATGCATAACTTAATAATATATTAGAATTTTCCTTTAAATTAATACTTGATTTAAAAGATTCGAATTAAATTGATATGAAATTATAAATATATTTTGATGACGGTATCCCCTTCAGTTGAAATCTCCATTCAACATAGCCATCATCGGGGTATATAGCTGTGTATGATCATTTAGTTTATTTTTTCAACTCCTATCAACTCTATTAATTTAATAATATAAGATCTATCTTTATATTTTGAGAATTTTGAATTTGAGCTTATTAAATATAAATATCCTGGATATTTTTATAATGATGACCCTTTCATTTGATATCTTCAATCAATCATCATTGGGGAACTTGATTATAAAATTTCTCTATTTAAATCTTTGATGCTCATATGCGAATGTATAAATCAAATTCTCTTATTGGTAATTGAGCATTTGATTTAGAATCAATCTCATCGACTCCTATTTTGCAAGTAGGATTGGATTGATTATGTGAGACTTACGACTTCACCATTTAGATAAAGCATGTGCTTAAATCATTTAATTTATTTTTTCAGATCTTGTTGGCTCTATTAATTTAATAATAGAGGATCATACCTAGATTTATATTTTAAGTGTTTTAAATTTGAGAATATTGAATATAATATCTTAAATATTTTGATAATAGTTATCTCTCCAATTGATATCTTCAATCAACTCAGCTATCATTAGGGAATTAAAAGATGGTTGTTATACTATCATATGTCTTGACGAAATTTTCAATTTTCTCAAGTATAAGCTATACATTATTAGTTTTGTTAACCCAATCCCACACAACCAAGAATTAACCCATCATCCTTTAAGTTTAAGCATTAGTGTGGGCTATCAGTGCTTAAATAATTTAATTTATTATTTCAGATCTTGTCGACTCTATTAATTTAATAATAGAGAATTAGACTTAGATTTATATTTTGAGAATTTTTAATTTGAGAATATTGAATATAATATCTTAAATATTTTGATAATAATTATCCCTTCAGTTGATATCTTTAATCAACTTAGCTATCATTGAGAAAAATAAATATGCTTGGTCATTTAATTTATTATTTCAGATCTTATCAACTATATTAATTTAATAATAGAGATCAGATCTAGATTTATAATTTAAGATTTTGAATTTGAGATTGTCGAATATAAATATCTTGGATATTTTGATAATAATGATCCATCTGGTTGATATCTTCAATCAACTTAGCCATCATTATAAATCTATTTGATCATTTAGTTTATTATTCTAGATCTTGTCAAATCTATTAATTTAATAATAAAGATCAGATCTAGATTTATATTCTAGAATATTGAATATAATGTCTTAAATACTTCGATAATAGTCATCCCTCCAAATGATATCTTCAATCAACTTAACTATCATTGGGGTATATAAGTCTATTTGATCATTTAGTTTATTATTCTGGATCCTGTTGATTTTATTAATTTAATAATAGAGAATCAGATCTAGATTTATATTATGAGAATATTGAATATAATTTCTTAAATATTTTGATAATAGTCACCCCTCCAGTTGATATTTTCAACTTAACTATCATTGGAGAATTAAGAGATATTTATTATATTGTCAAATGATAGAATTAGCTTCTTAGAGATTTTCTCATTGAAAAAAGCTATAACACCATCATTAGATTTTATTAACTTGGACCCAATCCAAACCCAATTGGGAATCAACCCACACAGCACCCTCAGACACTAAATTTTAGCATTTAGCGTAATGCCGAAATCCAAGCGGTGCTTCAATTCAAGTGTTCATATAAACTCTCAAATAATTTAGTATATTTTGATACCAACAATTTGATATAAATTTTGAAGCACTTAAATTCAATTAGAAGTTTATCTTATGATACATGGATATCAAGTTAAATTCATCTGGATATTTATATGAGTTTTAAAAATATCCAAGTTAAATTTAATAAATACCTTATGAAGCATGCGAGGTTTATTTAGAATTGAAATTCACACCTTCTATCTGCTTCTAATTTTGTGTTGTAAATTCGATGACATTAAAGATTTGAAATCAATGTATTACTTTTAACTCGATTTTATTTTAGATTCCTAACAAGATGCTCTTTCAAAAATTTCATACTTATTTGGGTGGCAAAATTCATCTTTATATAGCTTATTTTATTTTAAGTGGCCCCTAAAAATCATCTTTTCCTATCTATAAATAGATACAGTTCAATTCATTTTCATTCAAATTTGTTCAATTCTATTGAATACTTTGGAGGCTCTACTTATCATTTGGAGTAAAGTCTTAAGTGTCATAGTGAGTTCTTTTTCAGAATTCATTTAATTTCTCATATTGCTTCTTCTTTCTCTCTTTTTTTACTCTAGTCATTATTATGCTCTATTTTTTTTAGTTTATGAAATATTGCTCAAGATTTAATCTATGTTTAGATCATATTTAAGTTCTTTTGAGCTTATTATTAGTCAAAATTGACAGCCTCTGAGTCCCCCTTGATATGCGCAGCTATTCTACATTTCCGTTAGCTCTACTAAGCATAACGATCAGTGTTTTGTGATACTACGGCCATGGTCTTCTACTCATTAGCTCTACTGAGTATAACAGATCTTCAAACACCTGTAATTTTAATTCAAATTTTAATTTTGAGTATAGAGTTCATTTTGAGTTAAATTAATTAAGTCATCTATCTATTCACATTTTGGTAAGTCTTCCTCACATAGAGGCTATATCGAGGGGCTATTCAACCATCCCTGCTATTGAGTATAAGTCGTGTCTTCGCACTAATGATTGTCTTTCACTGTTACTCTACTAAGCATAATAGGGTTTTCAAACACCTAGTTTTTTTGGGTTAAAGGCAGTGCCAAGAAATTTTTAATGAGTTGCTAAAGTACCATATTGATAAGCGTGTAATTCAGGAAGAAATCTCCGACACCAGCACATCCCATGAGTAGCGTCTCAAGATGCCTTACACAAAACTGATCGAAAGCATTGAGGAAGTAGGTCACTTCAAAATCTTTAAGTAACACATCAACAAGAAAATGCAAAACTTCTAATAGTTGATGCTCATGCAGTGTATGGAATTTATTAAAAGATTCATTAACACTTGCACCTCTAAATAAACTTGAAGGATATCCTATATTTGAAGATGAAATCTTCACAATATGACCATACTTCCAAATCCTATTTTTACCAGCAAGTTTGCACTCTTGATATGCTTTGAGACAAACAATATAATCTACTACTTTGAAAGAGATCTTCCTTTTCTAGATCGATACTTCAAATGCAAGAAGTTTTATTTTATTGACAACAACGAGGAAGTTTCTCATGTTCTCAAAATATTAAATCACTGATTGAGTCATTCCGTCAGCCAATTGAGGGGCGACAACAAGGTTGTCTACAACCTTTGGAACAACTCCAGGTTTGACCTTAATCGAGAACATTGTAGAAGATCAACCCATTTCGCAAGGCAAAATTCTTCCTCCAACGGCTCTTTCGAAGGGATCTCCTTCACTCTATGGTCCATTTGGCTTAACCACTCCATCGCTTTAAACCTCCTCATAGCAGCTTCTTCAGCCTTCCTCATTTCCATTTCATCACCAATCGCTTCTTCATTAGCTTTGTGGCCTTTGATGCTCTGATTCCACCATTTCTCGAGTTAATGTAGAAAGGTGACACCATTATTGTAGTAGAGGAAGAGCTATGACTAGCTTCTCAGCTCTTATTCTACACCACCACCAGCCATCGAGCTCTTACACTATGCAAGTTGTTAGAGTGAGGAAGATAGTAGATCAGTGAGGTTCTCATGGAGAGTGCAAGAGAAAGAATAGGGTCATGTGGCTTGCTGTTCGATCTAGAGATTGGAGAGTCTTGGCTGCTTAGGCTTTGAACTGAGGGAAGGAGGCAAACAAGAGAATGAGATGGGGAAGCCATCGGGTTGAGACCTCTATGACGAAGTAGAGGGAGGTGAGATGTGTTCGTTCAACAATGAGAGAGAGATAGAGAGAGAGAGAGAGAGAGAGAGAGAGAGAGCTCATGGGGTCTCATTTGGGAGAAAATATTACGTGTGGAGTTCGGATACAGCTTTGTATCTGGGTGCCAATCAGAATTGGACTCGTGTCCACTCTTATCCACTCTTTATTTTTGACTTTACCACTCGACTGCCGGGCGGATGTAGTTACCGTGGCGGGACCCCTATTAAGTTGACAGGATTGCACTTGCTGGATGACATTTTATCGTTCTTTGATGCCATTTCACCTTCCATGCATGGGAGAAATTTAAATGTTTGAGATATAAATAGATTTAGGCACTCAAATAAAGAAGCATTTTTAAAATTTTTTCAGATGAATTAGAGAAAAGAGAAGCAAAAATCTTTCATTTCAATTGTTAAAAAATTTGTGAAGATGGATATAGTGAACAATTTAGTGAATAATGATATAAATATGAATGCATCAGTAAATTTCCTATAGGGTTTATATATATATGGTTATTTTGAAATACTTACTTATCTTCTTTGAAATTCTTTTTTAACAAGAAATAATTTCAAACACTATTTTGAGTTCTTTCTAGTAAAATTTTGGTGATTTTGGATCAGTTTTTCATGTATACTCTATGCACTCTTTGTGCACACTTTTTAAGCCACTGGGACTACCTATATCCTTTCAATGGTATTATATGTTGCTTTGAGTTCTTTCTAGGAGGATTTGGGTGATTTTGGAATAGTTCACTAGAGTGTACACTCTTTACACCCTGGTGTACACTCTTTTTTTATTTTAAACCACTGGGGGATTGCATATATTCCTTCTAAATGCTAATATAAACTATTTTGAGTACTTTTCAGGAGAATTTTGATAATTTTGAAAATAATTTTTATATGTACACTATATACACTCTAGAGTGTACTCCCTTTTTTATTTTAAATCATTGGGGGACTTAGAATTATATATCTCAATGGTGTAATATGCTGTATGGAATGCCTTTCAATATGATTTGAGTATTTTTTTATCAGTTTTTTAGAGTGTACACTGTGTACACTCTGGAGTGTACACCATTTTTTTATTTTAAACTACTGTGAGACTTCTTATATCTCTTTTAAATGCTATTATAAGCTGCTTTAGGTACTATCTAGGAGGATTTGGATAATTTTGGAAAAGTTTTTTATATGTACACTTTGTACACTCTTGAGTGTATACCCTCTTTTATTTTAAACCACTGGGGGACTTCCTATATCCTTTCTAGATGCTGTTAGAAACTTCTTTGAGTTCTTTCCAGGAGGATGGGTGATCTTGGAGCATTTCTTTAGAGTGTACACACATTTTTTATTAAACTACTATGAGACTTCCTATATCTCTTCTAAATGCTATTATAAGCTGCTTTAGGTACTTTCTAGGAGGATTTGGGTGATTTTGGAGCATTTTTCATGTGTACACTCTAGAGTGTACACCCTTTTTTTTTTTAAACCACTAGGAGATTTTTATATCCTTTTTATATGCTATTAGAAACTACATTGAGTTCTTTCAAGAGAATTTGGGTGATCTTGGAGCATTTCTCTAGAGTGTACATTCTGGAGTGTACACCCATTTTTTTATTTTAAACCACTATGGGACTTCATATATCTCTTCTAAATGCTATTATAAGCTGCTTAAGATACCTTACAAAAGGATTTGGGTGATTTTAGAGTAGTTTTCTATGTGTACACTCTGTACACTATGGAGTGTGAACCATTTTTTATTTTAAACCACTAGGGGACTTTCTATATCCATTCTAGATGCTATTAGAAGCTACTTTAAGTTCTTTCCAGGAGGATTTGGGTGATCTTTGAGCATTTCTCTAGAGTGTACACGAGTGTAAGTGTACACGAGTGTACACTCATTTTTTTATTTTAAACCACTGTGAGACTTCCTATATCTCTTCTAAATGCTATTATAAGCTGCTTTAGGTAATTTCCAGAGAGAATTTGAGTGATTTTGGAGTAGTTTTTTTATGTGTACACTATGTACACTCTGAGTGTACACATTTTTTTATTTTAAACCATTGGGGGACTTTCTATATCCTTTATAGATGTTATTAGGCTGCTTTGAG
Organism: Cymbidium sinense; assembly: GCA_021442155.1. Classification (NCBI taxonomy): domain Eukaryota; kingdom Viridiplantae; phylum Streptophyta; class Magnoliopsida; order Asparagales; family Orchidaceae; genus Cymbidium; species Cymbidium sinense. The sequence continues at coordinate 91,939,709 of CM038217.1, forward strand.
TTTTTCTAGGAGGATTTGGGTGATCTTGGAGCATTTCTCTAGAGTGTACACTCTGGAATGTACACTCTGTACACTATAGAGTGTACACTTTATACACCCTAGAGTGTACACCCATTTTCTTATTTTAAACCACTGTGGAATTTCCTATATCTCTTTTAAATGCTATTATATTTCTTATTTTAAACCACCGTGGAATTTCCTATATCTCTTCTAAATGCTATTATAAACTATTTTAGGTACTTTCCAGGAGGATTTAGGTGATTTTGGAGCAGTGTTTTATGTGTACACTTTATACACTCTGTATAGTCTAGAGTGTACACTTTTTTTATTTTAAACCACTAAGGGACTATATCCATTTTTTTAAAAAAATTAAACCATTTGGGGACTGCCTATTATAGATCTCAATGGTGTAATATGCTATATAGAATGCCTTTCAACATGATTTGAGTATTTTTTTTTTTATCAATTTTCAAGAGTGTACAATCTGTACACTCTGGAGTGTACACTCTGTATACCTTGTAGTGTACATAATTTTTTTTTATTTTAAATACTATCTATATCCTTTTTATATGCTATTATAAGCTGCTTTGCATTCTTATTAGGGGGAATAGGGTGATTTTGTAGCAGTTTTTTGGAGTGTACACTCTAGAGTGTACACCCATCTTTTTTTTAAAAAAAACTACTAGGGAACTTTCTATATTCTTTCTAAATGCTATTATAGTCTACTTTGAGTTAATAATTATACATGTTATACATATTTTCATAATACGAGTGTGTGTCGATGCAGGTGAATGAGACAAAACATCATTACAATGATGAAGATGTTATGTCTCATGAACTTGTTGCAGGCAAACTCCTTTGCACTACTGTTCATAATGAAAAGGAGGCATATGAACTCTATTGTGATTATGCACATCAAATTGACTGGAAAGATCATGCTAGTTATTGGCTGAACTTGAATAATTTGAAATCCAATGATTATTTATGTGCAAAAGTAGGTGTGAAAAAGGGTCTCAATCTAAATAGCTCGGTTAAATATTAGAAAGTAGATACTAGGACCGATTGTCTTGCTATGATTAGATTTTGTATTGACTTAGATGAGAATTAGAAAGTTGAAAAATTTAGAAAGTCATAACCATTCAATAGAAAAACTAGGTGACCTGCATCTTCTAAGGTCTTACAGACCAAGGAGTGGATTTATGTTAAAGTTAATGATAGAGCGAATTGAAAATCACGATTCAGCTTTCTTAGTCATGAAGTTGGCAGAGTGGAGAATGTTGGCTTTACAAAAAGAGATGCTTTCAATTATATTTAAAAAAAGAAGATCAAGGATTGCGAATGGTGATACCAATGCATTAATACAATTGTTTAAGGAAAGGCAGGCCGGTTGACCTCATTTTTAGAATGAGTTCTCAACACCTCCATCTTAAGCTTAGGATTCCTTTTAGACTTTACGAGTTCCTTAGTCTCAAGAAATATCTAGTGATTAGGTGGAAACTCTCACCTAGCCCTAGAGGACTTAGAAGAGTTAGCCATAGGAATAGGTCATGCCTTAGGGGTGTTAGGAGATTCCAACTCCAAAATCAAACTCAAATCAAATCAAAATCAAATCTAAGCCTTTCAAGTCAAAATCTTGAACTTAGCCAAAATCAATTCAAATCAAGCCAAACTCTTGATTTTCTCTCATGGTTTAATCAATCCTACAATCTTGATATCATATATAAATCCAAATCCCAATCCTTCAATCAAAACCCTAATCAAAAATCAAACCCAAAACTCATTCATATTCTTCCTTTGAATATGAGATTTTCAAATGGATCAAAATCCATTTGACTTCAAACCTCTTATAAATTGATTTATATTTCAATCATAAGTCTATATACAAGATCAATCAACTTCAAATCAAGCTTTGACCAAGTCATTTGACCCACTTAGGCTCACTTGACCCAAAGTGACCTAAAGTACCCTTATGAGCCAACTTTTGATCCTAACCAAATTGGATTGAGCCAAACTCATATTTGCCTCTCATCATGATCAACAATCATCATGGGATGATCAATCAATCAAATTGGGTCAAACCAAGTCAACCCTAAGGGTTGACCAAGTTAACACTTAACCCAAAATAAAACCTAACATAGCCAAAATCCACTATAGGCCAAATTGACTGAAACCTTTGATCCAAGTTCACTCATGACCTATGTTTGAACTTGACCAAGTCAACCATTGAGCCTAACCCAGCCCATTTGGCCCACTTGACCCAAGTTGACCCATTTTGACCTAAAGGGCTAAAATATGTTAAAATCTTGATCTAGGCCAAATTGATTGAAACCAATGGGTCAAGTCCATCCTAAATCACCTGTGGAACTTGACCAAAGCCTCAATTAGCCCACTAGACCCAACCTAGCCCAATTGACCTTATACCCAACATAACTTAAAAGGGTCATGTTTTGCCAAAATTGAACCTAATTCAAATTGATTGGAAACAATGATACCAATCCACTCCATATAACCAACCAACCTAAACATACCCTTGACCTAACCCAAATAGGTCAAATGGGTCAAATAGGTCAACTTGACCCATTTGACCTAAATGAGTCATATGAACCAAAACCTAACTTATACCAAATTGAACCAAACCAAAGGCACCAAAATATTTCAAATGGTCATATGAACTTGACCAACCTTGGTTTGACCCAATTTGACCTATTGGTCTTGACCCAAGTTGACCCATTTTGACCTAAATGGGTCAACATGAGCCAATCCCTATCAAATGGATTCCAAATCCATTGAAACTTGGCCCAACCTATTTTCCCAACATACCAAACATACTCAAATTGAAAAAATAATAAAATAACCATTATACCATAGGTCATAGAACAAAATTTGGCCTAGCCCATGGGTATTTTGGTCATGCACTCATCACAAACATTTAAGGCTCTCCTAAAACATCAAAGGGACCTAGTGATGAGTGATGCACCCAACCCAATGGGTTTGGGTCACCCTATGGACCAAACCCCCATACAAAATTGAATTTTCAAACTCCTCCCAAACCTCATTTGATTGCACATGGGAGCTAGGCATCCACTCTAGCCAAACACCATGTGCACACTCTAACTGATCAAAAACAACCCATTCCATTGTGAATTGGATCAAAATGACATGAATATTCGACCCCGATTGCCATAGGGGGAGATATACTCCCCCTAATTCATTGAAATAAAAAAACACTCACAGTCGATTGAGACCTAAGAAGCTTTGAGAACACTCATAGAGCTTTCCCAAGGCTTCTATGGGAGATTTAGAATTCATCTTCTTCGATTTTCAAATAGTGAAAACAGGGGAGATACATTGAAGAGCAAACTTCCACACTCAATTTCTCTAAGTTACTCCTACACCCATCATCAAATGATCAATTCGAGCTTACCCAAGCTTCCAATTGAGTTCCCACATGAAGGAAAAAATCAATTCAATCAAAGCCACAAGGGGAGCTAAGGGGAGTTGGTCCACCGACTCATCCACTTAACCTCAAGAGCTAGGAACCTCAACAGGGCTTCGTCTCCACTAGACGAAGCTACCTCATCGATCCTGAGTGTCGATGATCACCTCCGGCTAGGTTAGTGAATTTTTGACCACTTAGGCTAAGGTGTGTTGGTCTTTTGTGAGTGAATTTTCATTCCATAGGATCTTAGCCATTGGATTGGCCACTCTGATCCCCTAGATGGTGTGTGTTGAATTTTATTTGAATCCATGAGGGATCAGGCTTAGATCTTCTCTTGGATTGTGAACGACTCACATTCCTCCTCAACGAAGAACTCAGTCAATCTCAGCCTTTCATCCACGCATGTTTAGATGGATGGCTGAGATAATTTTTCACATTTTATAAATCATTTTCTCTTTTTTTATCGTCCTATGCATCTTTGATCGACTGGTAAAGATGTGTGTGCCGCCTTCTCCCGTGTGATTTAAAAATTAGTATGTGATGTGTGTAAAGCATGTCTGGCCGCCACGCATGGGGATTAAATGGGATTAGTTAATTAACTAATTAATTTCCTAATCAATCCCTATGGCTTCTAAAAATCATAACTCTTCATATAAAATTAAAAAAAATAAAAGAAAAATTGTCTTGGATAGATAATTTTATCTAGAATATTCTAAAATTAATTTCAATACATTTTGATTTCTCTTTTTCTTTGAATTTAGGTTTCTTTGGGAATGTTAATTAGCTAATTACTTTTTAATTAAGTCATTAATGGATCTCAAATTTCTAAGGTTCTATTTATGGGATGACCTCTGCCTCCCCTAATTTTCTTGAGATTTATTGAGGCCTTGATTAAAGAAATTGCTAGCTCATTCCCTAATTAGCCCCTTCATGTAATTAGGGTAATTAAGATGTAATTAGTGGATTTTCCCTATGTTTAAGTTGGATTAAGGTTAGATCCAATGAATAGGGGTTTTAGGGAATAATTTTGGGGTATGTCCCCTAAGCTATTCTCTAAACCCCCTTTTCTTTCCTTAATCCCTTCTTAATTAAGGGTTAATCCAATTAATCCTTCTAAATAATTTTCAAAATTCTAAAAATCTCCAAAACTTAATTAATCTACCTTGGGTAGATACTTAGGTGTTCAATAGCCTAAGTCTAATTAAGAAAATTAAACCCCTTTCATAAGTGTGAAGGGGTGTTTTAAAAGTACTTAAGCTAAAATCTCTTAGCTTAATTAACTTTTAATTGTGAGCCAAATTGCATTAGGCCTTTTCATTACTAGGTGCATTGCAAATTTACATACCTTGTGAGTTTTATGTCATCTCATTGGTTCATAATTACCTAAGTTAATTCTCTTAAGGTGGTGTAGGTAAGGGTTAATTAAATCACTTAATGCATACCTTAACCTAATCAACACTTAAAAATGGATCTAATTATCTAAAAATTAAACTAAAATACATAACACATGTGGGATTGGGTTAGGAATAGGAAACTAATCTCATCCTTTTAAAATTAAATCAAACTTCAATCAAACAAAAAATCATTTTGAAATTCACTTTGATTTATTCTAAGTTTTCTTATTATTTAAGAATGTCTTTAGGAATTAAGTAAAGTGAGTTTGTTTATTTGATTACATTGCTTTACATCTTTCCCAATATGTTAAAATGTATGCCATATGATTTATGCATCCATGATTTCATGTTTTCAAAATTTTAAAAGGAAATTATTTACTTTATGTCAAATGTGCATGTGTTGGCTAAAGTAAAATATGAGTGGCTATTATCACTACTAAATCCAAAGTATTTTCAAAATATATAAATAAAACAATAAATATTAAAGTGTGTTATTCTTATAATTTAATTATAAGTTTTCATATGATGAAATTATAAAACATGTTTAGTGTAGCCTTTCCTTCCTTTCTTAGGTTAGCATAGTTTTGAATATGGTTATAGTAGGGTTCATTTGAAAAGAACCCAACACTTACTTGATTCCAAACCCTATTCATCCCTATGCTCTCACTTAAGAAGGAGTGCTTACACTTGCATGAATAAAATGCATAAACTAGATTAAACCATTAAGCAAACTTTTGCATATTCTTCTCCACTTTATTTCTTTTATATGCAATTAGTACTTAAGGAAAGTGGTATATTAGTCTAGACAATACAGAGGTTCCGAGGGTTTAAGTAGCCCTAAGTAGGTCTTGTACCTTACACCTCTGGTTAACAATGGCACTGTACTCACTTATGCCTTTCCTACTTTCATGCATGTATGAAATTTTGCAGAAAGAAAACCCTTTTCTACTTAAGAAAATTCATGCATCTAAAACTTCTAAATTTTCTTAAATGAATTACTTAGCATGCATCATTAAGTGTGTTAATTATCTCATTTGAATGTATAGATATGCTTAGGGTCCATCCATAATAATGTTATATATGTTGGGAAGGAATTGAGGTAATATATGTTACATGGATTTTTGATTCATTTTTTTTTAATCTTAAAATGCATTTCTTTTTGAATAGGTTTATTTAGAATTGATCTAAACTTAGAATTAATTAAAATATGTAATCAAAACATTCACCTAAATGAAATTAAAATGTGAACTTACCTTAGAAATTACTTAAGGATTAGGGAAGGAAAGAGAAGTTCTCTTCTCTTTCCCTCTCTTCATAACTTAGTAATTAATTGTATATTTCACTTAAACCAAATTAAAACATCAAATAAAAATAACCCAAAACACTTAAATAATTTAAATGAAACCCTCCTCTAAGTTGAACATGTCTTTCATACTTAGAAAATTCAAATCTAAAGCCATAAGCTAAGCATACCACACAAACCTTCAAAGCACACACATTAGCTTAAGTCACCACTTCTAGCTTTAAATTAAGTTGGTGCATGGCTTGATGTTATGTTTTGTTTTGTGATGAAGTTTTAGACTGGATGATAGGGTGTATGCCCATAGAATGAATGGTAGGACATACTTAGTCTAACTATTCTTTTATGTAGGAGATTGTGCTAAAGGGGCGCTATCATAAATAAAAACATAAATGCTTCTTGCTTGCAGGTGCTTATACTCCTTAGCATAATCCATAGGCTAGGTATACTTAGTCACCCATGTGTGGGGTGATAAGTCCAATATATATGCTTGGGATTTGTGTGGTGTGATTTGACTAACCTTTGTTTTGGAGGTGTTAGTTAGATTTATGCTTTTCCCTTTTCATGAAAAAATTTGTATATTTAGGATTTGGAATGATTTATTATGGGAGATTAGGATGAGCATTGGTCATAAGATCCCATCTTATGTACCATGTGAAGCTTGGAGCATCCACATTCAACCATCCAAAGGAAGATCCAAAGAAGAAAAAAAGAAAGTAGAAAAGAAAGAAAGAAAAAAAGAAGAAAGAAGAACAAAATCTTGAAGACCCCCATAACAATGAATTCCATTTGCTTAAATGTAATTTAATTCATTTGTAATCTGGGTTATATAAGGGTAGAGCTCGACTACCCACATTTGATATTTTTCGAGTTTGTGTGGTGGTGCCCGACCACAAATAGTCATTTATTCTTTTGGCACTAATTTTATAAATTGATTGATGTTTGTTTAACTTATGCATTAAGTGACATACTTTTCCTAATTTCTTCCTTGCTTTATGTATGGCATGGATGTGAATTAGGCTCTTTAGAAAAAAGTAAATCTTTTACCCAACTTAACAACTTGAAATAAAACTAAATAACTCTTAACCTCACCTAAAGCTTAGGATTAAAAAATAGCAAGATAAAAGAATTAGAAATCCTTTAGTTGGATGAGTTCTTTATTTATAATATCATGCAAAACATCATCTTATTTCACTCTTGATTGGAGGACTTCCATCTTTGCCAGAGAACTCGCTTGACCTATGAGGGCCGTGGTGGAAACTCACATCTGAAACTTCTAGCTGATTTTGGCCAACAATCTATTTTCTCATGCATTAGTCATAAATGTCCTATTAGCCTGAGTCAAATTATTTGTCCAAAAATAAAATAAAATAAAATTTGAAAGTGAGTTTAAGGACTTAATCTCTTTCTAAATGAAAATAACCTAGCTATCTTGCATAAACATAAAGACTTGCCTACATGGATTTAAAATCATAGGAGGAGTTAGTTGGCTACCACCCCAAAGTGGTTGTAAGTCCAAGTTCTGTGGTTTGTCCTCTTGTGGAGAAAACCAATTACCCATTTTCCTTAGATTTAGGTTATGCTCACCCTCACAAGCTCCCTAGATTTAGGTTATGAGGTTGCTTTTTCCCTTTGTGGGCCATAAGCATAATTCCTAACCTCTTAGGTATTTTCTTAATCTTATGTTAAGGAATCTTAAGTCCTAAAATTCTAATAAAAAATGCAACTCAAATAAACTAAATCAATTTCTAAAATGTAAAGCCCAATTTTAGGATAGTTTGATGCTAACTAGGTTTCTAGCATCGTGAGCATCTCCTACTTATCTCCATGTTGGCTTCGATAATAACTCCCTCTTTTGATCAATCCCATTTGATCTTCAAAATACAAACCAATCGATTGATAGTCCTTCCTATTGAAATCTTCAGAGACAATGATCATTTATCTTAATCAAGAGTTTTCCTAAAAGATCTTATCCTTTAGGATGTAATTAACTATGTGGGCTTGCCCCTGTAAGAAACTTAAGAATTTAAAATAACCCCGCTTTACTTTTCATATAAAGTAGGGAAGAATCTCTGGTACATATGCACCCATTATCCTTAGAGTCCTTATTAAGGTGATTGGTTCCATTAAAGGTAGTGACTTCGTCCTTCGAGATAGTACACTATACGATGATGTATCGATCACCGAATAAGTACATTTGGATCTCTTTACCAAGATGAATTTTCTATATAGTTTTATCTCTTTCACCATGCATCTCCTATATGTGTGCTAGAATTTTTCTCCTGATTTTTTCACTACTACTCTCTCCATCTTTGGTAAATGATCATTATCTTTGAGTATCGATAGTGGATTTATACTTTGGTATGAATTCAAGACTATTCTTCTTTCTGTTGACACTTAGCTCATTTCATTCTTGAGTTGAGTTAGCCAACATCTTTAAGTTTTAGGACCACATTCCCTGTTGGTCTTAAAACCCCAGTTGATTTCTCCATTGGGTAAAATGAAAAGATCTAAATAAAAAGAGAAAACATATTTTAAAGACTTCCTCCTTACCATTTTCATGATAAGGAAAGGTTCATCCTAAGATAATAAATATTCCATAAAAAACTTTGCTTTTCAAGAGCACCTTTTCAAAAATGCACTTAATAAAATATTTTCCACAAAACTTTTTCACTCTCATTTAACAATTCACATAATTGTTATATGTAGGGATTTTCAAAATAAAAATAATAACATTTTCCAAAAGCATAAATGAACATCCTCTTTCAATTTGCTTTGATGAGGGTTTCATTTTCAAAATAAATGAACAATCATGTCTTTCCAAAATCACAATCATAATTATCAACATTTCAAAAAAATACACATGAATTCTTTTATTCAATATACTCACTTATTGAATGGAAAGTTCATTGGTAAATAAAAATTAAAATTTTCAAAAGCACACATAAACTCTTCTATTCAATACATTCACACATATTGAATGGAAAGTTCATTTGTAAACAAAAATAAAAAATTTCAAAATGCACATGTGAACATCTTCATTTAATATGCTTAGGCTTATTAAATGAAGATTTCATCTCCAACTAAAACAAAATATCATTTTAGGAAATTCTACTTAAGCATGTCATACATATGTCTTTAAGTTGGAATTCCTCTCTTTCAAAAGCAACAATCACACACAAAATAAAAATATCACATTTAAAAAATAAAATGAATCTCCATTCTACATACTTAAATTGGTTGAATGGAGGTCCACTTTTCAAAAATTCAAAATCAATGGTCTTATTCCCAAAAAATTTCAAAGTTCATTTGGAACTTCATTTAACATATCCAAATTTGTTAATTAAAGTTTCAAAATTCAAAATTTTTCAAAACACATTTGGATTTTCATCTAGCATAATCAAAATTGCTAAGTGAAATTTCCAAATCAAAAATTAAAATCAACAATCATATTTCTAAAAATTTTCAAAACATATTTGGAATTTCATTTAGCATAATCAAATTTGCTAAGTGAAGTTTTCAATTCTAAAATCAAAATCAAATTCAAAAATTTTTCAAAACATTATTTCATTTAGCATAATCAAATTTGGTAAGTGAAGTTTTCAAATCCAAAATCAAAATCAACAATCATATTTTCAAAAAATTTTAAACATACATTTTGGAACTTTACTTAACATACACAAATTTGTTAAGTAAGGTTTTCAAAATCAAAATCCAAAAATTTTTCAAACACATTTTGGAACTTCACTTAACATACAAATTTGTTAAGGGTTTCCAAAATCAAAATCCAAAAATTTTCAAAACTCTAAACACAATTTTGAACTTCACTTAACATGCACAAATTTATTAAGTAAGGTTTCCAAAATCAAAATCCAAAAATTTTGAAAATTTTCAAACACATTTTGGAACTTCATTTAACATACACACATTTGTTAAGTAAGTTTTCCAAAATTAAAAATCAAAAAATTTCAAAATTTTTTAAACACATTTGGAACTTCATTTAACATACCCCAAATTTGTTAAGTGAAGTCTTCAAATTCAAAACTCAAATTTTTTTTAAAATACAATTTGGAATTTCACTTAATAGAATCAAATTTGCTAAGTGAAGTTTCCAAATCCAAATTCAAAATCAACATTCATATTTCAAAAAAATTTCAAAACATGTTTGGAACTTCATTTAATATAGCTAAATTTGTTAAGTAAAGTTCCCAAATCAAAAATTCAAAACTTTTTCAAAACATATTTTGGAACTTCATCTAGCATACTAAAGTGAAGTTTCCAATTCAAAACAAAATTTCTCACACACTTTGGAACTTCTTCCTTAGCATACCAAATTTGCTAAAGAAAAGTTTCCATTTTTAAAAAATAAAAAATGAAATCAAAATTTTAAACACACCATTTGGAATTTCATTTAGCATACTCAAATTTGCTAAGTGAAATTTCCATTTCATAAAACTAAGTGGAACTTCATCTTTAGCATACCAAATTTTCTAAAGTTGAATCTCCACTTTTAATCATTTCAAAAATAAAATGAAGCACCTTAGGATCCCCTTAGCATTCCAAATTTGATAAAGGATCCTACCCTTTTCAAAAAAAAAAAAAAAAATTTCTCAAACAAGTGAAACACTTAAAATTTTCTTAGCATACCTAAATTTGCTAAGAATCCTATTTTTCAAATCAAACAAAATACACTTGGATTCTTCACTAAGCATACCCAAATTTGCTAAGTAAGAATTCCAAAAAATTTTCCAAAATTTTCAAAAAAAAAAAAAGAAACAATCACTTTCACTTTACTTAGCATACTTAAATTTGTTAAGTGAAAATTCTGAAACTTTCAAACAACACAAAATCAATTTGATCCTTACTTTAACATACCCAAATTTGTTAAAGGAAAGGGTCCTCCGAATCCAAAACAAAAATTCAAAATAAAAAAATAAATAAAATAAAAAAATAAAATGAACCTATGGAAGCATTTTATCAAAGTCTTGAACCCACATTTCAACATATTCAAATTTGTTGAAGTTTGTATTCATACTAAAATTCCTCTTTCAATCAATCTCTTCAAATTCATTTGAACCCCACTTAACACTTCCAAGTTGTTGGATGTGGGTTCAAATTTTCAAAACTCTAAATTTCAAAATCTATGGAGACAGAAAACTGATGCAAGTTCATTTCTCATTTGCATCTCCGCTTTAGTTTTCAGTAAGATAATGGGGATCATAAATTTGTCTTCACTTTCCCTCATGGCATGAACCTTGCCTTGGATCAGGCTGACTTTCCTCATTTGGATCATACCCATTTGATCCACTTTGGCCATGGCTTTGAGGGAGCCAAGATTACTTATGAGGGCATTCCCCTCATACAGTTAGAAGAGGTGGTCGAGAAGCATCATCGGTAGACTTACCCTCGACTGGAGATTTCCTCATTGAAGAGGAAAGTCGCGGCAAGCCTTCAGAGTTTCGCTGATTATGCCAGTACCAGCCCCGAAGTTGCCCATTTGCATGTTGGCAAGACCCTATCATCTATACCCTACAAGGGTAAGGCTCCCCTGGTTCCAGGGATTGCCTCCCCTACATTTGAGTATGGGTCTAGCTCGCATTCATCTCATCCTACTCACTCAACACCAAAACAAGAATCCTATGGTCAAGAGGTTCCATACTAGGATAGCGAGAGAGTTAGAGGGCCAGGTCAACCAGATGAGTCTCCATCATGATCACATCACCACTTTGAGAACCGCCATCCTCTTAGGATAGATAGATGCTAGAGGATTTGTTCATCACCTCCTGGTGCATTAATGCAGCTGAGGAGGTCATACATGCCTTCTCTATGCCAAGTGGGCTGCATGGCGGTGCTCGCTGATTTAATCATTATCCTCGTGTGGGAGGTGGATCGATAGAGAGGCTCGTGAGGCCCATACATCATAATAGAGCGGTGAGGAGGTTCAACCGTCGCTTACTTTGACTTTACTTTCCTCGCTACCTGCCAATCATTGATTGTATCCTCCTCATGGGGACCACCATGAAGGTCATGTACAGAGAGTTGGTGGTGTCTCCACCCCACCGCTCTACTCCACATCCGCCATCGCCAAAGGAAGGTCCCAAAGATCACCCATTCATCCAAGGCCATGAAGGCGATCCGGGAGAAACGTACCATTGGTGATCCGCTATGGCAAGGGATCCTACTCCTACACCCATTGTGGTAGGAGCTTTCCCTCGACCTTCTACCCCAGGTGGTGGGAAGGAGTGGACCCGAGCATTGTGGTCATTCCTTCACCAACTCCACCCATTTAGCTGGATGAGATGGTGACTACTATATGGATATATCCGCATGATGAAAGGGCAGTAGAACATCATTGTAGTGTTGTTGCCCTTATTGCAGTAAGCATCAATCAGGATTACCATTCTTCTAGTGAGTACCACACAGATTGATTTCTCCCACTGAGGTCCGTGCCTCTCACGATGATAGGATCACACCGCCAACCAAGGATTTGTACCAGTTAGATCGATCCTTAGATGAGATAGTTGCACACTATTTTATGGAGAAAAAGGAGATCTTAGGGTATGGTCGATGAAGAAAAGTCGCCTTCGATCCCAAGATGACTTGATGGGAGATTCAGCTGCACATGGTCTAGAGGTTCTCTTCTAGAGCAAATGGAAGGAGATGAGGTTGATCAAGGAGACACCACAGAATAGCCCATCACCTCCAAATTTAGTTAAGGCAGAAAGATGAACAGATTGATAGGATGGCACAACGCCAGGGACTTGTTGGCTAGTGTCGGCAAGCCGTAAGCCCTTCCAGTTCATCCTAGCACGCCGATGAAGCACATGTCTTAGATCCGCTTAAGACTCTACCTCCCAAAGATAGCACTAGTCAGAGAAGGAAGTGGACAAGTACCTCCATAAAAAAAAGATCTAAAATTATGATTGAATAGTGAAGGAAGCCTTGGCTCAAGCCCAAGGGAGGATCATCGCCCAAAGTAGACCCTACCCAGGAATTGATGCTATCTAGTATCCCAAGGGTTTTGCCTCCTTCCTTCAAGAGCTTGATGGGAACTGAGGCATCATATAGCTCACAGGCTTGCAACGGTGGCAAAATGTTTTACTCTTTAGACTCTTTGTAGCTTGAGTATTGCCTTTGATTGGTATGAACCCAATGGTTCCATTAGGATATTTGAAGTTAGAGCAACTCTTTATCAAGAGATTTCCGGAGCTCAAAGGGTTATTGTAGTGATCTGGTAGCCCAACAAAGACTGGTGAGTCACTTGTTGATTATATTCTCCGATGGAGCAACCTAAGTATAAAGTGCAAACTACAGCTGTTTGAACAACATGCCATAGAGATTCTCTTGAAGAATATCCATGGCCCGGTCGCCTTTATGCTTAAGGGCTTCACCATAAAGACATTTGAGAATCAATAAGACACTAGTCTACAAGGAGAGGCCAAATAGTTACCTTTTCTAGATCGCCCAAAGCAAAAAATCCCAAGGTTTATGATAAGAAACGAGCAGTAGCTTGATAGGGAAGGAGCTAAGAGCTCAGAGCATCATGACCTCGCAGCCTCCACCTCCTCCTTGCCACCATCGAGTACCATCGGCCTCCACCTCTCCACTCCAACACGGCCACACCTGCCATACCACCAAGAGCTGACATGCATATCCTCTCTAGGTAGTTATGGTCCACCTACTCTATTAGATAAGTTAAACAAATCTTATTCTTTTAAGAGAGAGGTAATCAAGAAAATCTTTAAGAATCTCTTAAAGAAACGATTTTAGCTACCGAGAGGCCTGAAGAAGTTGGCAAAGTCATGATCCAAACTTTTGCCCTTACCATAGGCCATTTTTGGAGGATTGCTTTACTTTAAGGATTGGCTTGAACACGCTTTGAAGACTGTTATCATTATCCCAAAGGAATACCTTATGGAACAACCTTCCGCCCATTAGGTAATCCTTGGGGATACGATCCTACCAAAAAAAAAGAAGGTTGGGACATCTCTTTGTCTAAAACCTCTAAGAAAATAATTCAAGATCAAGAAGCTTTCAGTGCCTGAGTACCAAACCTCCAACACCAAGGAAGGTTTGCAAGTTGCCAACTCTAGGAAAGTGGGAGCTCAGCAGTAGTAGAAAGATGTGTCGGATAACCCTTTAGCTGCCCACCGATCATGTCCAGACTCCAGCAGCTTCCACACTAGCGACTTCTTCCATTTCAGCTAGTTCTTCTATTTCTTCAAGTAGAACTCTTGTATCAATAAAGGGCATCAAATCCCTTACTCCACTCACTTGACTTCTGCTTTGTACCTCCAAATACTTCCAAGAAATTGAAGAATAAAGCTAATTTGAATTACATGTCTCTTGATGAGTTGTCTCTTCTTCTATTCCTATAACTCTTCAAGTCTAATAAACTATAACAATTTGATCTTCCTCTGATCTGAGTTGGATCTTCCAACTCTGAATACTATGGGTTCACCTCTTGAGATAGACTTGAAATCATCCGATTTTGAGAGTCCCATAGGAGAAGCTGTAGGTGAGCCTGAAGTGTAGGTAGAACTTGCCACCACCTTACCTCCATAGATTACTGAAGTCAACCTCCATAGTGGCAAGGTTCTACCTCCTAGGGCAGCACCTCTAGATAGAGGAAAACAAGTCATTGGTACTGAAGATCAAGTAGCCCTTCCACAGGATGCTCCACCCTTGGATATGCTTATGGAAGATCAGCCGAAGGTGGACTACAATGTCCTTTCTCATCTAAGAAAGTCTCCATCTAAGCTAAGCATATATGATGCTCTTGTCTTATCTAAAGAGATAAGGGAATCAATAATCAAGGTCCTCTTTGATCTTGAAATATGCTTAACTTAGCTGACCGCTATAGGTGAGGAAGCACACTATGCGAAAGAAGCCCAAGGGATCACCTTCACTGACATTCTATTAGGGGACTTGGAGCACAACCGTCCCCCATACATTACAAATCGACATGTTCGCACTCAGGTTCTCGTGGATTGGTGCATCAAACATTATGAGTCTAAAGACCCTTGCCTATTTGAAGATTAACATATCTACTCCGAGGAGATAATGATGTTGAGAGGATTCAATGATCAAGGTGAGCTTTTTAGGTTCTATAGTGTTACCATTGGAGATCGTGATGGAAGACCAAGCTAGTTTTACATCATCAATACTTTCTTTGCTTTGGTATTTGGATACATCAAAACAAGATCATTCCATCCTCCCTTTATTAGTGTATCAAGTTCAGAAAAGATGGAATTGAGTACCATGTCAACGGGGATGAAAAGCCATTCTCAGTGAGAGAGGTTGAGATCTATGAGGATGCATCCTATTATCTTCCTCAAAACACCCTTTCTTGTGAACTTGGACAAAATTCAAATGCAAAAGAAAAAGAAAATGAAACAAAAGAAAAGATAAAAGAAAATGAAAAGAAAAAGAAAAGTCCAAGTGAACAAGAAAGGGGAATTGAAGAAGAAGTGGATCCGTATATCACATTCCACCCACAGTTCATTCCATCATATGGACATGTGGATGGCTCAACCTTCACCGTAGAGACAGAGGCAAAAGAGGCGCCCAGAGGTGGAGACCCCTAGTTGGCCTTGCCAATAGAGGTCAGCCTCATAGAGTACCCCTACTATTCACATAGACTTGGAATCTAGTTTGAGGATGAGTCTAATGTGATTAGTATACCAACCAACCCTCTAGTGAGTTCCATTGAGGTGACTTTGATCCAACCAAGATGAAGACCCGCCTCCAAGCAAAGCAAAAGAAGTTTATGTGAAACTATCAAACAAAGCTGGGAACCTTAGCTCTTACCTCACTTACATCTCGAAAAGTTGAAGGTTTGATGGTTAAGGAAGTCCCTAAGTCTTCCTGATACAAAGCGAAGAGGTTCTTTTTGTTCATCATCCTCAAGTCCGAGCTCGAAGGACTTGAGGAAGATACTTTTAAAGAATTAATGGAATTACCTTTTGACTTTTACTCGCCTTGTGTTCAAAATCTTGTGCATAAAGGTTTAGTTCCTCACACTTGGTCTAAGTACAGGTCAGAATATTTTGAAAAATTATGGAACAATACAAGCAGGGAAGCACAATCAAGAGCAAGACTAAGATTCAACACAGTGAGTCCAGTTGATGATGAAGATTATTGCCTAGATGTTACCAACCATTTGGAGTCTGATAGGTTCTTCTCACACATCCCAACTCTCATGAGAATATGTGTTTAGAAACATCAGAAGATCGATGATCTCCAAGCCAAAGAGGCACCACTAGAGTTTGAAGAGGAGATTCATTCAACAATCGACAAGCTAAAAGAAATCAGCCTCGATATAAAAGAAAATCCTCACCCGACATTTATAAGTTTGTTGATGTATGAAGAAGAAACCAATAACTTAGTTAGGCTATTGACTGAGTTTAAAGACAGCTTCACATGGAGTTATGAAGAAATGCTCAGATTATCTCCTAACGTTGCATTCCACAAGCTAGCAATATACCCTAACGTTACCCCTATTAAGCAAGCTCTTAGACCCATGCGATTAAAAATTGAACAACAGGTCATTTTAAAGTCAAGAAACTAATCGATGCTAGTTTCATCAGAAAAGAAAAATATCCTACTTGGTTAGCTAGTGTCATCCCAGTTAAGAAGAAGAATGACCAAATTCGCATTTGCATTAATTTTAAGGACTTAAACAAGGCATGCCCTAAGGATGAGTTTTCTCTTCTTATACCAGAATTAATGGTGGACATTGCCTCATCTCATGTAGTATTCTCTTTCATGAATGGGTCATCCAGTTATAATAAAATCAAGATGTCTCCTCAAGATGAAAGAAACACTGCTTTTCAAACCCCGATCAGAATTTCTGTTATAGGGTCATGCCTTTCAGCCTTAAAAATACTGGTGCTACATACCAACTAGCCATTACTCAGATCTTCAATGAACTCATCCATCATCAGGTTGAGTGCTACATTGATGATCTAGTAGTCAAAAGTCTAAAAAAGGAAGACCACCTCTTTGACTTGAGAGTAGTTTTCAAATGGTTAAGATAATATAACCTTAAAATGAATCCTCTGAAGTGTGCATTTGGAGTTGTTTCAGGAAAATTCCTTGGGTTTGTTGTTCGATACTAGGGAATAGAAATAGATCTTGAAAAGATTAAAGCTATCTTAGAAATGCCACCTCCTAAGAGTTTAACTCAACTTAGATCCTTTCAAGGATGCTAACATATCTAAGATGCTTTATCTCAAACTTATCAGGGAGATGCAAGCCCTTCTCAGCACTTTTCAGAAAGGATGCTAAGTTCAAGTGGGATGAAAGCGACACATTCAAGACATCAAAGAATACTTGGTAGCCGCTTCTACTCTATCCCAGCACATGATCCTTTATATCCGCTACATTGGATGACTCTCTCGGCACTCTGTTGGCCCAAGCCAACGACGAGGGGAAGGAAAGCACTCTCTACTACCTCAACTATCGTTTGATCCCTGTTGAAATAAACTATCCACCTATTAAGAAACATTGCCTAGCTTTGATCTTTGCATCTTAGAAGTTAACATGCTTGCTCATAAGGTGAACTTGATCTCAACCAATAATTATAGTACCTCATGACATGACCAATGCTTTTTGGACATTTGGCTCATTGGTCCATGATACTCTTGCAGTTTGATATCACATTTGTACCCCTCTGTGCGATAAAAGGCCAGGCACTAGCTGATTTCTTAGCAACACACCCACTTCCTGTTGATTCTCCACATAGTGATGATCTCCCTCATGAACAAATCATGAACAGCCATCGATGGGAGATGTATTTTGATGGTGCCGCTTTTCTTAAAGGTGAAGCACCATGATCTATTCTCCCGTGAAAGATAGGGGTGGGAATAGTTCTTCTAACTCCAAACTGTGATGTGATGAGATTCTCATACTATCTTTCCAATCCTTGCACCAACAATAAAGCCGAGTATGAGGCTTTGATTGTTAGTTTGGAGCTAGCCATCACTATCAGTGTCAGGCGCATCAATATCTTTGGGAACTCTCAGTGGGTGATCAACCAGATTGCCGGGTATTTCTAGGTCCTCAAGCCCAAGCTTCATCAATACTACAAGTATACCATGAAGCTATTGTCCCAGATTCCTAAAGTTACCATCTACAAGGTTCCCAGCGAGAACAGTGTGATGCCTTGGTAAAACTTGCCAAAGAGTTGACATGTCCGAAGATGAGTCCATTTCAATAAGGGTCCAAAATAGACAAGTCCTGTCCCTTATTGATTCGGAACTCATCAAGAGACTTTCTCTTGAAGGGGAGGTTTCTATTGCTAAAATAGATAAGGAGCTAGATTGGAGGCAATCATTCATAGATTACTTGAACACCGGCAAACTACCTCAAGAGAAATCTCAAGCCCATCAGGTGAAATAGAGAGCTCTTTCCTATGCTCTTGTTGATTGCACCATGTACCGACGGTCCTTTGACCAAATGTGGTTACATTTTTTAGATAAACATGAAGCCCATGACATTGTAATCAAAGTACATTCAGTCTATGTGGAGCACATTAATTCAGTTCGAAGATGAAGTTGAAGATCAAAAGACTTGGATACTACTCTTCTATGATCATAGATTGCATGGACGTAGAGATGCCATCGCTGTTAGGTGCATGTGGTCCTCCACCAACCACCCAACATTCTACACCCCTACATTGGCTTCATGGCCATTTGAGTGTTGGGGAACCAACATTGTAGGTCTGATTGATCCTCCTTCTTCTAAGGGGCATCGATCCATCTTACACTATTACTTTTCCAAGTGGGTGGAAGCCATCCCACTAAGAGAGAGGTCATCACCATGTGCTTCAATTTCATATTGTATATAGGTTCGGGGTGCCTCGATGAATTATATCCAATAATGGTACTGCATTCAAAAGCACGAAGCTTAACAGCTTTTCCAGAAGACATGGTATAGATTGGAGATACTCCACCATCTACTACCCCAGAGTTAATGGCTTAGTAGAAGCATTCAACTAAACTCTCATCCAGATACTAAAGAAGGCTCTTGATGATAATAAACGATAGTGGAATGAACAGTTGGTTGAAGCCTGATGGGCCTACCACACCACATACCGAATACCAAACTCCAACTTAGTCTACCTCATTTTCCTTAGTGTATGGGTCTGAATCCATTCTTCCCTTAGAAGTTCAACTCCCATCACTAAGGGTAGCATTGGGTAACAAGATCACTGCTGAACATAATGCAAAGTTGCAGTTAGAAGAGCTCGGTTTGAGGAAAGTCACTGCATGCCAACCTGAGTCATATAAGGCCAAAATGATTCAAGCTCACAACAAGTCGGTCCTCCTAGGTATTTTCGAGTAGGAGAACTTGTGTTAGTCTAAGGAGACCAATTGTTGCTCGTTGAAAGATGGGAGGCAAGTTTGAACCCATTTGGGAAGGCCCCTATGTCATAGAGAAGGCCTACCAAGGAGGATCTTATCAGCTTATTGATTGTAAAGGGAACACCCGATGCTTCCAATTAATGGGCTCTATCTAAAGAAATATTACCCATAAAATAAATCATGTTTCAAAATGATTCATTAATAAAAAGAACTAAATCTGATTCCATTCATCAAATCTTCTCTTCTTTCAAAGTGTTGTTTACTTGTCTTGCGAATCTCCTGATGCTTTTAGAATAGGTGTAAGAGAACTCGAGAGGCATCCTATTTTGATTAGCATAACTAAGTTAGGTGTGAGAGAACCAAGTGATATCCTTTCTAAGTGAAAATTTTGTTGCCATCTGTGGCATCATTTCATATTTTCCCAGTGTGTTTTAAGGTAAGTGTAAGAGTCCCAGAGGCATCCTATTCCTTTTAGCACATACACAATAACAAACACAAATCTTTTATCTTGAGTTATTTGATGTGAGGGCAAGCCCCTATGGCACTCACTCATTAATTGCTCTAGGTCGGGTCTACATGCTTCCTCGCTAGTATGTCACCCCAGTGATCATTTATTGGAAGATGTGAGTCCCCACGCTTTCTTCCTAACTTGATCATTGCAAACCAAAGAGCACCTTGTTAGTATGGTATGCTTCACTGCCCATTCAGTTAGCTACCTCATGTTGACTTCATTTAAGAAGATGTGAGTCCCCGTATTTTCTTCTTGAACTAGCCATCATGTTCTAACTAGGTTGAGTATATTTGAGGTTTAGCATAAGTACCCCATAGGCTCCTTTCCTCTTGACTACTTTTGAGCTGATATAAGTCCCCCAGTGGCATTCACTCGTCTAGGTCAAAGACTAGCCAAAGATAGACTATCCCAGCAGTGAGTTTCACTATAGGAGGATGTGAGTCCCCAAGCTTTCTTCTTAGGCTGATTGTTGCAAATCGATGGGCACCTTAGGTTGGTTGATGTTCACTATGCTGACAATGACTTACCCTATGAGTACACCACTCTTGGAAGATATGAGTCCCTATGCTTTCTCCTTGAGTTGGACACCAAATACCTATTAAATTTATGACTAGCCATGTTATTTTCTCTAGGGTGTTGGATTAAGCCCCATTATCCCTTGTGGGCACTCTACTTGGATCAAGTACTTTGTGACCCAATTTAGACACTACTGGTTACTTTGGATTGACCCCTTTCCTAGTAGCCACCTCATGGTTGGAGAATTTGTTCAAGGACCACAAATTCTCCCTTGGTTCAATAAATCTGAGATAGGTCTAGGCTGATATAAGCTCATTCTCAATTTGATCCCTCACAAACTAACAGGGTCCATAATAAAATAACTAAAATAAAATAAACAAAAATTAATTCACTTGTGGATTAAGATTTAAACCCTAAAAGGGTCTCTTTTCCCAAGCAGACATCCTATCTTTAGTAGTGAAAACTCCATAGAATTGCACACGAGTTGAGATAAATCCCAGTCGTACTCACGTAGTCCCCAGTCGGGTTCAATCTTTTCCACAAGTTAACTGACAATCATTCCATTTTGAAAGATATAAGACCATGGCGCATTCTTTCTAGCATGATTATCGCAAACTAACGGGCAGCCCTAGGTCAGGTTTCATTTGTTGCCCAAAGCAATCGATCACCCTAGTGATATTTTCCAGTGGGAGATGTGAGTCCCCAAGCTTTCTTCCCTTCAATTCATCATTGTAAATCGAAAGGCACTCTTTTGGTTGGATAGTTCTCCCATCGATCGGGAAGCTACTCCCTTTGGTTCAGTGAATTTGAGATAGGTCTAGGCTTCTATAAGCTCATTCTCAGTATGGTCCATCATAAACTGATGGAATCCGTCAAAATAAATTAAAAATGAAATTAATCTTTGACTATCTTTGAGTTGATTTAAGTCCCCAAGTGGCATTCACTCAATAGTTAGCCTTAAGTCGGGTTGATTTGTTGCCCAAAGTAACTGATCACCCTAGTGGTTTATTGTCCCTAGAAGATGTGAGTCTCCATGCTTTCTTCTTAAGACTTGACCATTGTGTTCCAAAAGGCATTTCTCCTTGGTTGGATAGTCCTACCTTATGGTTCGTAGACTACTCCCTTTGAATTGGTAAATCTGAGTTAGATCTAGGCTTCCTTGGCCCCTACTCAATGCAATTCATCACAAACCTATGAGATCCATCATAATCAAACAAACTTTAAAATGAAATTAATCTTGACTATTTTTGAGTTTGAGTTCATCTAAGTCCCCCGGTGGCATTCACTCAATAGCCTAGTTTGGGTTCAATCTGTTGTCTTGCCAATAGATTACCCCTTCAACTGGTCCCTATTTGGAGGATGTAAGTCTACCACGCTTTCTTCCTAGTATTGCTATTGTATACCGAATGTCATTCCCTCTTACTGGTTAGTCCTACTATGTGTTTAGTAGACTACCCTTTGGATTGATAAATCTGAATTAAGTCTTAGCATCCATGGCCTCTATTCAGTACAACCCATGGAAAACCAATAGGGATCTAAAAATTCAAACTAAACAAAACTTGAAACAAATTTAACTCTCCCCAGTGGAGATCTCTCCTTAGTGAGATTCAAATCAAATCCAACCTCTCATCTCCTTATAGATGACTTGAACCTGCTACCCTAGTGGAAGGATCACACTCTATCTCTTAGTAGATTTCTTCCCTCTCTCTTATGTCTTGGACATAAGTAGATCCACATTGCACTATGCTCTAGATTCTTTCTTTTCCTTGGGTCAAGGATATATAGTTTCTATTAGTGCTTGTGATCTCTCGGTGTTGTTGATCATTTCATCAACACCAATACAAGATTCGGTCCCACACCACACCTATTGGGTGCCCTTTGTTGACCTCATTTTTAGAATGAGTTCTCAACACCTCCATCTTAGGCATAGGATTCCTCTTAGACTTTAAGAGTTCCTTAGTCTTAAGACACATCTAGTGATTAGGTGGACACTCTCACCTAGCCCTAGAGGACTTAGAAGAGTTAGCCATAGGAATAGGTCATGCTTTAGGGGTGTTAGGAAAATCTCCTACCTTATTAGCTTAAACCTTTCCTCACTTTCCTTCTTTCAAGTCAAACTCCAAATCAATTCTATTTGATTTTATCAAACTCTAAATCAATTCCATGATTGAAATCTATGATTGAAACCCATGATCAAAATCCATCAAAATTCCTAAGTCAAAATTTTCTAAGTCCTTAACCCTTTCTTAAGGACTTAGCCAAAATCAAGATTCAAACCTATTCAAATCTTTGAGATTTTCTCATGAGCCATTTATATTCTCATATATAAATGAAATATAAATTCAAATCCATCAAATCAAGTTCAAAATTCCAAAATAATTCGTGAAATTTTCTAAAATTCCTTTAATTTTCCAAAATTCCAAAATCAACTCCATATCTT
The DNA here is from genome assembly GCA_021442155.1 of Cymbidium sinense. NCBI lineage: Eukaryota > Viridiplantae > Streptophyta > Magnoliopsida > Asparagales > Orchidaceae > Cymbidium > Cymbidium sinense. Next base: position 91,962,676 of record CM038217.1, read on the forward strand.
GATCAAACATATTCAAACCCTTGGGATTTTCTCAAAACTTATTTATATCCTCATTTATATTCTCATATATAAATGAAATATAAATATAAGTCAATTCAATTAAACCCAAAAATTATATTCCAAATTAAAAATGCTTAAAAATTCCTTAAATCCCTTAATTTTTCATTAATGGATTCAACCCAAACTTTGATCAAACTCCTTCAAACTCATGGATTTTCTCAAAATATATTTGTATTCTCATTTATATTCACATATATGAATGAAATATAAATATGAAATATAAATATACATCAATCAAATCTAACTCAAAAAAATTAAAATTAAAATTTTAAATCCATTAAATTCTTTAATGGATTTAACCTAAATCATGATTAAACTCATTGAAATTTTTTTCATGATAATTTATATTCATTTATATTCACATATATAAATGAAATATAAATTCAAACAATCAAAACCAACTCTAAAAATCAAACTCAAATCAAATCAAAATCAAATCTAAGCCTTTCAAGTCAAAATCTTGAACTTAGCCAAAAAAATCTTGAACTTAGCCAAAATCAATTCAAATCAAGCCAAACTCTTGATTTTCTATCGTGGTTCAATCAATGCTACAATCATGAGATATTATATAAATCCAAATCCCAATTCTTCAATCAAAACCCAAATCAAAAATCAAACCCAAAACTCATTCATATTCTTCCTTTGAATATGAGATTTTCAAATGGATCAAAATCCATTTGACTTCAAACCTCTTGTAAATGGATTTATATTTCAATTATAAGTCCATATACAAGATCAATCCACTTCAAATCAAGCTTTGACCAAGCCATTTGACCCACTTAGGCTCACTTGATCCAAAGTGACCTAAAGTACCCTTATGAGCTAACTTTTGATCATAACCAAATTGGATTGAACCAAACTCATATTTGCCTCTCATCATAGGATGATCAATCAATCAAATTGGGTCAAACCAAGTCAAATATAATGGCTGACCAAGTCAACACTTAACCCAAAATGAAACCTAACATAGCCAAAATCCACTATAGGCCAAATTGATTGAAACCTTTGATCCAAGTTCACTCATGACCTATGTTTGAACTTGACAAAGTCAACCTTTGAGCCTAACCTAGCCCATTTGGCCCCTTGACCCAAGTTGACCCATTTTGACCTAAAGGGCCAAAATGTGTCAAAACTTGATCTAGGACAAATTGATTGAAACCAATGGGTAAAGTCCATCTGAAATCACTTGTGGAACTTGACCAAAGCCTCAATTGGCCAACTAGACCCAAACCTAGCCCAATTAACCTTAGACCCAACATGACCTAAAGGGGTCATGTTGAGCCAAAATTGAACCTAACTCAAATTGATTGGAAACAAAGAAATTAATTGACTAGATATGACCAACCTAACCTAAACATACCCTTGACCTAACCCAAATAGGTTAAATGGGTCAAATAGGTCAACTTGACCCATTTGACCTAAATGAGTCATATGAGCCAAAACCTAACCTATACCAAATTGAACCAAACCAAAGGCACCAAAACATTTCAAATGGTCATATGAACTTGACCCAACCCTTGGTTTGACCCAATTTGACCTATTGTTCAACTTGACTAAGTTGACCCATTTTGACCTAAATGGGTCAACATGAGCCAAACCTTATCAAATGGATTCCAAATCCATTAAAACATTGGACCAACCTATTTTCCCAACATACCAAACATACTCAAACTTAAAAAATAGCAAAATGACCATTATACCCCTAGGCCATAGAACAAATTTTGGCCTAGCCCATGGGTATTTTGGTCATGCACTCATCACAAACACTTGAGGCTCTCCTAAAACATCAAGGGGACCTAGTGATGAGTGATGCACCCAACCCAATGGGTTTGGGTCAACCCATTTGGCCTATGGACCAAATCCAACCCATAGGCACCAAATTGAATTTTCAAACTCCCCCCAAAGCTCATTTGATTGCAGATGGGAGCTAGGCATCCCCTCCTCTGGCCAAACTGACCATGTGCACACTCCTAACCAATCAAACAACCCATTCCATTGTGATTATTGGATTAAAATGACATGAATAGGCTTGACCGTCCGATTGCCATAGGAGATATACTCCCCCTAATTCACTGAAATAAAAAAAATTCACAGTCGATTGAGACCTAAGAAGCTTTGAGAACACTCACAGAACTTTCCCAAGGCCTCTAAGGGAGATTTAGAATTCATCTTCTTCAATTTTCAAATAGTGAAAACAGGGGAGATGCATTGAAGAGTAAACTTCTTCCACACTCAATTTCATCCAAATTCCTCCTGCACCCATCATCAGAGGATCAATTCGAGCCTACCCAAGCTTCCAATTAAGTTCCCACAGCAAGGATGAAATCAATTCGATCAAAGCTGCAAGGGGGGCTAAGGGGAGTTGGTCCACCCACTCATCCAGTTAACCTCAAAAGCTAGGAACCTCAACAAGGCTTCATCTCCACTAGAAGAAGCTACCTCATCGATCCCAAGTGCTAGTGATCACCTCCGGTGAGGTTAGTGAATTTTTGACCAGTTAGGCTAAGGTGTGTTGGTCTTTTGTGAAGTGGATTTTCATTCCATAGGATCTTAGCCATTGGATTGGCTGCTCTGATCCTCTAGATGGTGTGTGCTGAATTTTGTTTGAATCCATGAGGGATCGGGCTTGAATCTTCCTTGGATTATGACCACTCATTCCTCCTCGGGAAGAACGAATCTCGCGTCCATCCACGCTTTAGATGGAAAGATTATTTCCACATTTTATAAATCATTTTCTTGCCATGGTTTATTCGCGTCCATCTTTGATCGGACAAAGTAAAGACGCATCTCACCCTCCGATGTGATAATTTAAGTATAGGCTCATGGTGCGATGCATGTAAAGCGTTGACCACCGTTGCCACGCATGGCGCCACGGGTGGGGGATTAAATGGGATTAGTTAATTAACTAATCCATTTCCTAATAAATCCTTATGGCTTCTAAAAATCATAACTCTTCATCAAAAATTCAAAAAAAAAATAAAAGAAACATTTCCTTGGATAGATAATTTCATGTAGAATATTTTAAAATTAATTTCAATACATTTTGATTTTCCTTTTTCTCTGAATTTGGGTTTCTTTGGGAATATTAATTAGCTAATTACTTTCTAATTAAGTCACCAATGGAACTCAAATTTCTAGGGTTCATTTTAGGGGATGACCTTTCCCCTAATTTTCTTGAGATTTATTGAGGCCTTGATTAGGGAAATTGTTAGCTCATTCCCTAATTACCCCCTTAATATAATTAAGGATAATTAAGATATAATTAGTGCATTTTCCCTATGTTTAAGTTGGATTAAGGTTAGATCCAGTGAATAGGGTTTTATGGAATATATTTTGGGGTTTCCCAAGCTATTCTCAAACCCCTTTTCTTTCCTTAATTCCTCTTAATTAAGGGTTAATCCATTAATTACCTTCTAAATAATTTTAAAATTCTAAAAAATCTCTAGAACTAATTAATCTACCTTGGGTAGATATTTAGGTGTTCAATAGCCTAAGTCTAATTAAGAAAATTAAACCCCTTTCATAAGTGTGAAGGGTGTTTTAAAAGTACTTAAGCTAAACCCTTAGCTTAATTAACTTTTAATTATGAGCCAAATTACATTAGGCCTTTTCATTAGTAGGTGCATTGCAAATTTCCTTACCTTATGGGTTTTATGTCATCTCCTTGGCTCATAATTACTAAGTTAATTCTTCTAAGGTGGTGTAGGTAAGGGTTAATTTAATCACTTAATGCATACCTTTAACCTAATCAACACTTAAAAATGGATCTAATTATCTGAAAATTAAACTAAAATACAAAATACATGTGGGAATGGGTTAGGAACATCAAACTAATCTCACACTTTTAAAGTTAAATCAAACTTCAATCAAACAAAAAATCATTTTTGAAATTCACTTTGATTTATTTTAAGTTTTCTTATTCTTTAAGAATGTCTTTAGGAATTAAGTAAAGTGAGTTTGTTCATGTGATTACATTGCTTTAGATCTTTCCCAACATGTTAAAATGTATGCCATATGACTTATGCATCCATGATTTCATGTTTTGAAAATTTTAAAGGAAATTTACTTTATGTCAAATGTGCATGTGTTGGCTAAAAAGTAAAATATGAGTGGCTATTATCACAATTAAATCCAAATATTTTCAAAATCTATAAATAAAATAATAAATCTAAAAGTGTGTTATTCTTATAATTTAATTATAAGTTTACATATGATGAAATTATAAAACATGTTTAGTGTAGCCTTTCCTTCCTTTCTTAAGTTAGCATAATTTTAAATATGGGTTAGTAAAGTGTAGGGTTCATTTGAAAAGAACCCAACACTTACTTGATTCCAAACCCTATTCATCCTTATGCTCTCACTTAAGAAGGAGTGCTTACACTTGCATGAATAAATTACATAAACTAGAATGAAACCATTAAGCAAACTATTGCATATTCTTCTCCACTTTATTTTTTTATATGCATGTTAGTACTTAAGGAAAGTGGTATATTAGTCTGGACAACCCTGAGATTGTGAGGCTTTAAGTAGCCCTAAGTAGGTATTGTACCTTACACCTCTGGTTAACAATAGTGTTGTACTCACTTATGCCTTTCGTACTTTCATGCATGTATGTAAAATTTTGGAGAAAGAAAACCCTTTTCTACTTAAGAAAATTCCTGCATCTAAAACTTATAAATTTTCTTAAATGAATTACTTAGCATGCATCATTAAGTGTGTTAATTATCTCATTTGCATGTATAGATATGCTTAGGGTCCATCCATATGCATGTTATATATGTTGGAAAAGAATTGAGGTAATGTATGTTACATGGATTTTTGATTCATTTTTCTTAATCTTAAAATGCCTTTCTTTTTGAATATGTTTGTTTATAATTGATCTAAACTTAGGATTAATTAAAAGATGTAATCAAAACATTCACCTAAATGAAATTAAAATGTGAACTTACTTAGAAATTACATAAGGATTAGGGAAGGAAAGAGAAGTTCTCTTCTCTTTCCCTCTCTTTATAATTTTAGTAATTAATTATAGGTTTCACTTAAACAAATTAAAACAAGAAATAAAAATAACCCAAAATACTTAAATAACTTAAATGAAGCTCTCTAAGCTGAACATGTCTTTCATACTTAGAAAATTCAAACCTAAAGCTATAAGCTAAGCATACCACACAAACCTTCAAAGCACAGACATTACTAAGTCACCACTTCTAGCATTAGGTTAGGAAGGTGCATGGCTTGATGTTATGTTTTATTTTGTGATGAATGTTTTAGACTTGATGGTAGGGTATATGCTTGTAGAATGAATGGTAGGACGTGCTTAGTCTAACTATTCTTTTAGGGATTGTTAAAGGGGCTATCATAAATAAAATATAAATGCTTCTTGCTTGTTGCTTTTATACCCTTAGCATAATCCATAGGTGGACTTAGTCACCTATGTGTGGGGTGATAAGTCTAATATACATGATTGGGATTTATGTGGTGTGATTTGACTAACCTTTATTTCGTAGGTGTTAGTTAGATTTATGCTTTTCCTTTTTCATGTAAAAATTTGTATATTTAGGATTTGGAATGATTTTTTATGGGGGATTAGGATGAACATTGGTCATAAGATCCCATTTTATGTATCATGTGAAGCCTTGGTGCATCCACATTCAACCATCTAAAGGAAGATCCAAAGAAGAAAGAAAGAAAGAAGAAAAGAAAGAAGAAGAAGAAGATAAGAACAAAATCTTGACCCCATAACAATGAATTCCTTTGCTTAAATGTAATTTAATTCATTTGTAATCTTGTATAAGGGTAGAGCTCGGCTACCCACATTTGATATTTTTTTAGATTTGTGCGGTGGTGCCCGACCACAAATGACCATTTATTCTTTTGGCACTAATTTTATAAATTGATTGATGTTTGTTTAATTTGTGCATTAAGTGGCATACTTTTCCTAATTTCTTCCTTGCTTTATGTATGGTCTAGATGTAGATTAGTCTCTTTAGGGAAAAATAAATCTTTTACCCAACTTAACAACTTGAAATAAAACTAAACAACTCATAACCTCACCTAAAGCTTAGAATTAAAAAAAATCATGATAAAAGAATTAGAAACCCCTTAGCTAGATGAGTTCTTTCTTTATAATATCATGCACAAAAACATCTTATTTCACTATTGATTGGAGGACTTCCATCATTGTGAAGAACCCGGCTTGGCCTATGAGGGCCGTGGTGGAAACTCACCTCCTAAACTTCTAGCTGATTTTGGCCAACAATCTATTTTCTTATGCATTAGTCATAAATATCCTATTAGCCTTAGTCAAATAATTGTCCAAAAATAAAATAAAATAAAATTTGAAATACATTAGATTTAGGTCATTTGAAGCATGTCCTTTTACATGATTTAGTCTCTTTAGGGAATGAGTTTAAGGACTTAGTCTCTTTCTAAATAAAAATAACCTAGCTATCTTGCATAAACATAAAGATTTGCCTACATATATTTAAAATCGTAGGAGGAGTTAGTTGGCAGCCACCCCTAGTTGGTTGTAAGTCCAAGTTGTTGGGTGGTTTGTCCTCTCTTAGTGGAGGTAAACCAATTACCCATTTTGCCTTAGATTTAGGTTGTGCTTCTGGCCTTCGCCAAATCTCCCTAGATTTAGGTTATGAGGTTGCTTTTCCCCTTTGTAGGCCATAAGCATAATTCCTCACCTCTTAGGCATTTCTTAATCTTGTGTTAAGGAATCTTAAGTCCTAAAATTCTAATGAAAAATGCAACTCAAACAAATTAAATCAATTTCTAAAATGTAAAGTCTAATTTTAGGATATTTTGAGATGCTCGCTAGGTTTCCTAGCATCATGAGCATCTCCTACTTATCCCCATTTTGTCTTCGATAATAACTCCCTCTTTTGATCAATCCCATTTGATCTTCAAAATACAAACCAATCGATTGATAGTCCTTCCTATTGAAATCTTCAGAGATAATGATCATTTATATTAATTGAGAGTTTTCCTAAAGGATCTATCCTATTGGATGTAATTAACTATGGGGGCTTTCCCCTGTAGGGAACTTAACAAACCCAATTTTGAAATAAACTATGCTTTACATTTCCATGTAAAGTAGGAAGAATCTTTGTACATATGCAAACCCATCATCCTTAGGATTCCTTATTGAGGTGATTAGTTTTATTAAAGGGTAGTGAGTTTTATCCTTCGAGATAGTACACTATACCTTAATGATGTATCCAATCACCTGAATAAGTACATCTGCGGATCTGCATGGCGGCTTACCAAGACAAATATTCCACATATATAGTTTTGCCTATCCTTTCACCAAAAGATTTGAAGGCAACTCCTAATATGTGTGCAAGAATTTTTCTCCGCAAGGCCGAAGATGAAATGTTTGTATGTGATGTCCAAATTGATGAGTCGGATAGCTTGGTGAATTTTTTTTTTGGGCTGATGGCATGTCAATGATAGACTATGATTATTTCAGGATATCATAACTTTTTATATAAGTTATCGACTCAATAAATATAATCTAGTCTGTGCACCTTTTGTTAGAGTCAACCATCATTGAAAAATATTTTATTTGGAGTAGTATTTCTATTTGAAGAGATAATTGAGTCATTCACATGGCTATTCAAAATATTTATCCGACTAATGAATGAGAGGTACCCTATAATAATATTCAATGATCAAGATCAAGCAATAGCGAGAGCTATTAAAATTGCATTACCTCATACTCGCCATAGGTTGTGCTAATGGCATATTTCTAAGAAATCTCCTTCAAAGGTACATTGCTTTAATAGTAATAAGTGCGTATAGGGTCTCTTCTATAAATGCATGAGTAAATGTGATTTAGAAGAAGAGTTTGATCACCATTGGTCTAAGATGCTAGATGAAGGGAATTTGCATGATCATGTTTGGCTAGCTGAGCTATACATAATTAAAAGTAAGTGGTCTATCACATTCAATAAAAATTCATTCTCCATGGGTATTTTATCAATGCAACGTAGTGAGTCCATGAATAATATATGTCATGGAATCTCTAAACCAATAAGCTCTAAACTAATTATTTCTTGGGATTGGAGAAGGTTATGGAGACATGATGAATGAATGAATATGATGAAAATTTCAAATGTAGCGAGTTAGCAATTATTCCAGTAGTTAGAACTAGTCCTATATTAAAGCAAGCTGCCAAGTTTTACACAAGAAAGCTTTACAATTTTTTGAAGAAGAATTTTTACATGGAGTTGGTGGATTAGCAGCAAATGTCTTGGATTATAATCCCATGGAATATTTCATAATAAACTTAAGAAAACCAACATTTCCAAGACATGGATTATTTATTTGGACAAGGCATATTTGAATATAACTTGTACTTGTAAAAAATTTGAAGTGATGGGATTACTCTGTGCCTATTGCATTAAAGTCTTGAGTCTAGAATATATTATGAGGATCTTGGAGAAGTATCTTCTCATGCGATGGTCTTCCAGAGTAAAGAAGGATATCTACTTTGATAGTGCTTACATCATTCAAGATTTAGAAGGTTATGATAGAAATCTAATAGGCATTCTTTTCCGGAACCACATCAGTAGATATTCATATCAAATAAGCACTAGAGCAAAGGTAATAATAAAGTTGAGCTGTACATGTTGGATTCTTTAAAAAAATTATCTGATAATGTTGATTCTATATTAAGTGAGAATTCACCTCCAATTGACAAAACAAAGAAGAAAAAGAAGTCTTCTATAAGAGATTCCACATGTACTCTAGACTTACTAAAGGACCCAACTAAGATGCATCTAAGTGTTTATTTTGATTCATTTGCATGGGGGACACTACAGACCAAGGCCTTATGAGATGCATGAGAAGGAATATTGTACTATCTCGAAAGATAAAAGTCACTACCCTACAATGGACCAATCACAATAAGGACTCCTAAGGCATGATGGGTCTTCAAATTTACTAGAGATTTTTCTCGTACTGTACATGGATGAATAAAGTAGGGTTTTTAAAACCGGGTTCTAAAGTTCCTTGAGAGGGCAAGCCCCCATAGTTAATTACATCTTAAGAAAAATGAATCCTTTAAGAATACTCTCGATTAAAGTTGACAATTATTGTCTCCAAAGAATTCATAAATAAGACTATCACTAAATTGGTTATATTTTAAAAATCAAGTGGGATGGATCAAAAGGAGAGAGTTATTATTGACACCAAAGAAGATAAGTAGGGAGTGCTCATGATACTAGAAGCCTAGTGAGCACTCCAATATATCCTATGGTTGGGCTTTATATATTTAAATTGAGGAGATTTATTTATTTGAGTTGAAATTTTATTAGAAATCTAGGACTTATAACTCCACCATACAAGAATGTGAAAATGCCTAAGAGGTGAGGATTTATGCTTGTAGCCCGCTAAGGGCAACATCAACCTCAAATCCTAAACTTAGGGAGCTTTGGTGAGGGACAAAGCATGACTTAAATCTATGGCCAAAGTGGGTATATGGTTTACCTCCACAAGAGAGAGTAAACCGCCATACTGCTGGACTTATTATCGTATGGAGTGGTAGCCAGCTAACTCCTCCTACAATTTAAAACCATGTATCAAGTATTATACTTTTGCAAATTGGTTATGTTGTTATTATTTAGAAAAGAAGCTAAGTCCTTAAACCCACTCCCAAAGAGACTAGAGCATCAGGGGTATGAATAATGACTTAAATCTAATGCAAACTTTTATTAAATTTCATTTAATTTGGGACTCTTTATTTTGACACAAGCTATGGATTTTGTATGCCTAAATGCATGAGAAATTGATTATGGGCCAAATCAAAAGGGAAAGAGGTATTCTTCCATCATAGGCTATTAAAGGTCAAGCCCATTCTATCTGGCAAAGATGGAAGCCCTCTCTTAATAAGAGTGAAACAAGATGGTTATGCATGATATTAAACATACAACATCCAGCTAAGGGGTTGTTAAATATTTTATTATCTTGATTTAATACTTAGCTTTCATGTGAGATTATGAGTTATTTTAAAAGTTTAGTTATGAGTTATTAATCGGATAGAAAATTTATTTTCATCCTAAGAGCCTAATCGCATCCAGGCCATACAACAATCACCAATCATAAATAAACTATGAAAAGGTATGCTTTTCTAATGCATAAGCTAAATAAATTATCAAATAATTTTATAAAGCTATCACAAATGAATAAAAGGCCAATGTGGTCGGGTGCCGCCACATAACCCGAAAAAAAATGTGGGTAGCTGAGCTCTATCCTTATATAACCATAATTATGAAAAATAATTATAATTAAGAATAATAAATGTTATGGGGGTTTCATTTCTTCATCTTCTATTTTTTATTTGATTTGCTCATTTTTTCTTCCTTTTGGCTTGATTTAGACATGCTTACTCCAAAGGCATCACATGGTACATAAGACTTAGTCTTATAACCAATGCTCATCCTAATCTCTCATAACATTCATCCTAATCTTAATGTAAAATTAAATTAAAAGAAGGAAAGTAAATCTAGTACACCTACAAATATTAGCTAAACACACCATACAATCTAAGCAGCTATATGAAAAATTTGGGCTTAACACCCCACACATAGCTAACTAAGCCCACCTATCCTAACTTGAGTTATGCTTAGCGACTAAGCAACCAGCACAGCAAAAGCATTTATATTTTTATTATGACAGCCCCTTAAGCACAACCCCCTACATAAAATATAATTAGGCTAATATCGGCCTAACATCCAGACTATGCACATACACCTTAACATCCATTCTAAAATAATACATCAAAAAATAAACATACATCAAACCATACACCGCCCTAACATAAAGGTAGGAATGGTGACTTAGTCTAATGTGTGTGAATTAAAGCTTGTGTGGTATGTCCTAACTAGGCTTTAGAGTTGTAATTTGCTAAGTGTGAGGGATTTAATTTATAAAAGATTGATTTCTCTTTAAGTGGTTTAATTGATTTGAAGATTTTATTTCATATGGCCTACACTTAGCAACTAAGTATTATAAAGAGATGAAAGAAGAGAACCTCTCTTTCATCTTTACCTTAAGTCACTTCTAAAGCAAGTTAATTAATCAATTTTCTTTAGTTAATGGATTATTATATATTTTAATTAATCCTAAGTTTATGTTCACTCTAAATGACCTTATTTAATAAGAAAGACATCTTAAGATTGATTAGAATGAATTACTATCACATAACACATTTTATTCATTTCTCTCCATCATGTATATCATGCATATGATTAAATCCTAAGCATACCTATACATACAATTTATATTTTTAGCATACTTGAATGATGAATGCAAAGAAGTGTGTTTGGAATTAAATATTTCATTTGATTAAATTATGAATGCAAGTCTTTTTAAATAGAAAAGAAGGATTTTTCATCCATTAGCTAGATACACATTCACATGTATAAAGTTTTAAGTGAGTACATCATCATTATTCTACACTAGTGTAAGAAGACCTACTTAAGTAAAGCTCCCAAAACCCCTGTGGTGTCCACTAAATACCACTTTTCTTAGATACATATTGATGTATAAGGAACTACAAAGATATGAAAAACCCATGCAAAAAAATTTGTATTTGATTCATTTGACTTATGATTCTTATTCATTGGCCACATCACACATACACATGTATAAGAGTTTTAAATGAGTACGACACCATTGTTCTGCACTAGGGGCATAAGGTACAAGACCTACTTAGGGCTACTTAAAGCCTCACAACCCCGAGGTGTCCAGACTAATATATCACTTTTCCATATATAGATGAATGTATAAAAAGAACCACAACAAGAAGAATAAGTCATACAAGAAATCATATTTGATTTGATCATGATTTATAAATGCGATATGAAATTCTTTCTAACTTAGCATGAAAATGTATAGAAATAGATTTAGACAAATGTTGTGTTCTTTTCAAATGAACTATACATTTGTAAATCCTATATAAATCCATGTAAGATAAGGAAAGAGAACTTCATATTGCATATCTTATATTATCAATACATGCAAACTTATAGCTATTTGTAATTAACATCACTCCATTTATTATAATTCATTTATAGGATTTTAAAAATAACTTTTGATTTAATAGTGATAATAGCCACACCTATTTTATTTAAACTAATACATGCAATTAGACATAAAAGAAACTATTTCATTTAGTTAATTTTAAAAGAAATGATTGCTTGATTACATATGGAAAGCAACATTTAACATTATTGGAATGAGATAAAGGAACATAAGCTCATAATCTCATTCATTCCAATTAATTTCTAAGGACAATCATACTAAATAAAGCCATTTAAAACAAACCAAAGTTCTTTAATGTTATTCATCTTTATGTTTGATTTGAGTTAAGAAAGTTAAAGAGGTTTTTTGGTCCTAATCCCATTCCCCATGTGTAAGTTAATTTTTGTTCAAGGAAGAAATAATTAGGTTGATTTTATGATTTAATTAGGTTATAGTATGAATTATGTGAATTAATTAACCCTTACCTACATCACCTTAAGTTAATTAACTTATTAATAATGAGCCAATATGATATGCTACCACATGGAAAAATAAATTTGCAATGCTCCTAAGAAATGAAAGGGGCCTAATGCAATTGGCTCATAATTAATAATTAATTAAGCTTAAGAGATCTCACTTAACTACTTTTATAGTTTTCTCACACATGTGAGCTAAACATAATTTCATTATCTCCCCCTTTAAATTCTTGAACACCCAAAGAGCTACCCAAGATTAAATTAGAGAAAAAGATTCAATTATATTAATTAAGTCCATTAATTAACTAATTAAACTTTATTAACCTTAACCAACCAAAATGAGATGGGCTTAGAGAAAGAGAGAAAGAAGAAAGCCTAAGTCTCAACCCCTAAATCCTATCAATTAGTTAATTAAGGTTTAGGTATGATTTGGATTTTGATTAATCTTGTTGATTAATTAATTAAGAGGTGTTAATTAATTAATTATTTAATAGGAATTAGAGAAGATTTAAAGAAAAAATTGGAAGAGAGAGTCCCAATCCATTTCCCTAGACTTCATCATCAACAAAGGCTAATAAGATTAATTAATTGATTAATTTACTATTCATTTGCTTAATTATCATTAATTATATTAAGAAAGTGATTAAGGCTTAATAGATTGGTTTTCCTAATTAAGTAACCAATAAAATCTTAAAAAATAGGGGAAGTAGAGGTCATACCCTTAAACATGCACAAAAAGTTTGAGATTAATTGGATTGTTAATTAGGGAGTAATTAGACTAATTATATTTCCAATTAAATCTTAATTAAGATAAATCCACTATTCAAAATCAATTAATAATAATTTTCTAAGATTCTACTCTAAAATATGTTTAAAATGACCTTAAGTTTGTAATTTTTAGATTTTTCTACAATTAGTTATGAATTTAGAACATTTAAGATTAAAAACTAATTAATTAGCCCTAATTAAAGCCTTAATCCCATCGGGCCACTTGGCGGCTAACGTGATGCGCTTTCCATGTCGCACAATGAGATTCGCTATTTAAGTTATAACATCTGAGTGATGACTCGGATGACGGTGCATGCGGTAACTTCATGGATCATCTGATCTAAGATCGACAGCCATGATTAATCCTATAGTTTTGAGGGATTAATCAGGGTTCTAAGTGTGATTAGATTAGGACCGTTCATCCTGATCACGCAGGATGGACGGTCCACGATCTATCTCCTCCCAAGTGTCGAACAATGGTTACTCCATAGATCACTGTTCGATTCAAGCTCACCCGAGCTTGGATGGAGTGATCCCACACCTTCGAGGAAGCACAATAAGAAGATCTAATGGAGAAAATCACATGACATGAAACTTTCTTTCACAAAAGACCAATCTATTTTCATTCAAGGATCAATTTCAATGGCATATCTCACCGGAGCTTATGACCATGGTTCCAACGATTGAAGAAGCTTTGTTTGGTAGAAATGAAGCTCTGTTAAGCTACAGGAGCCTAGATTTGGTGTAGTTTTCTCCGAAGACCAATCCACTAGGCGTAGATGATCGGGCTTGATCGAACTCTACCCTCCAGCCATCGGAAGCTTAGGAAAGGATTCATTTTTTCTTGATTGGCTCCAAGGAAAGGTGCATGCAAAGTTAATTGCACTTTGGTGGAGGTTTGAGCAAATAAGAATCGAAGGTGGCCTCCTCTATTTTTAGTTTGGGTAAAACAGAGAATGGGGATTTGACAGAGCTTGGGTAAGCTTGAAAATCACTTTAGGAACTCTCTCCTTGGGTGCTAGGGTTGAATCAAGTGTGAGTGTGTGGGTTTGAGTGAGAATGAGGGGGGTATACCCCCTCATTCTTTGGATTGGATGACCATGGTTGATTTAGATTTTCCTTGATCAATTGGCCACATCAGAGGGTAATGGAGGTCCTTGGGTTCATGATGTGGCTCGGTTTGGTTGGGTGAGGGTGTGGAGGTGGTTGCCAAGGGAGAAAGCACTTGTCCAGTGGTTTGGAAAGCTTCAATGGGGATGGGGAGGTGATTTCTCCTCCCCATGGATCATGGCCGACCAAACCACCTTTGGTCAAGTTAGCCATGGTCCTAGGTGCCCATGTGGACCTATGAAAGGGTGCCAAGTGGCTAGGGGGAGAAAATGACTCAATGAGCATGTTTCTTATCTCATGGGATACCCTAAACCTAAAGTCAAAATGGTCATTTGGCTATGGGTTTGGTTTGGGCAGATTTGGGATGAGTCAAAAGTGGGTTAGCCCAAATTTCAAGTGGTTTGGAGTTTGTTTGGTTTGATTTGGCTTGATTTGACCTATTTAGGAAAAATTAGATTAGGTTGGGTCAAGTTGACCAATTGGTTAAATTGGGTCAAACCAAGGGTTGGGTCAAGTTCACATGACCAATTGGAGTGTATTGGTGTCATTAGTTTGATTCAATTTGCTTTGGATTTGGTTATGGCTTATTTGGATTCATATAGGTCAAATGGGCCAAGTTGACCAATTTGACCAATTTGACCAAATTGGGTTAGGTGTTGAGTCAAATTCAATTGGCTAATTGAAAATGATTGCATTTTGATTTGGTTTAATTTAATTAATTCTAATTTTGACCCTTTAGGTCAATTTGGGATTGTCAAGTTGACAAATTGGTCAAAATTAATCTTTGGTCAAGTTCAATAAGTGATTTGGAATGATTTTACCAATTTCAATTTGAATCAAATCATGAACTTGAGCTATTGGTAACAATCAATTTGAATCAAATCATGACTTGACCCATTTTAGCTTTTTAGGCCAATTTGGGTAAACTTGGGTCAAATGGCCAAATAGGCTTGGTTTGGCTCAAGTTAAGGTTTGGTCATGTTCAATCATTGATTATGAGTGGGTTTGAATCAATGGTTTCAATCAATTTGGTATATGATGGATTTTGGCTAGTTTGGATTTCATTTAGGCTAAATGTTGACTTGGTCAAAGGCTAAGTTTTGCTTGGTTTGACCCAATTCAAGACAATTGATTAACCTAAGATGATTGTTGATCATGTTGTGAGGTTTAGATGGGCTTAGTTCATTCCAATTTGAGTTGGATTAGAATTTGGCTCAAAAAGGTCCTTTAGGCCACTTTGGGTCAAGTGAGCCTAAATGGGTTAATTGGCTTGATCATGACTTTATTCAAGTTTAGTTGAACTCACACATGAGCCTAGGATTGAAATATAAATCCAATTGCAAGTGGTTTGGAGCTAAATGGGTTTCGATTCATATGATAATTTCAAGTCAAAAGGGTTAACTTTAGTTTGATTTGGGTTAGCTTGGATTTGGTTTGATAATTGTAGTTCATGTTTATATTTGGGTTAATGATTGTAGGAATGATTGAATCATGAAGAAATCCATGAGTTTTGAATTGGTTTGAGTATCATTTAGCCAAGTTCAAGAATTTGGCTAAAAGGGTATAAGTTGGATTTTCATTTGATTTGGGTTTCAATCATTTGGAGTTTTGAATTGATTTATGATTTATAATTTGATTTGAGATTGAATTTGGTAATTGAGAAAATCAATTGAATTGGGGTTGATTTGAATTTGGTTAAGGCTAAGTCCATAAGATAAAATCAAAAGGCTTAGGAAGGGATTTGGAGTTTGAATTCGATCATGAGTTTCAATCATTTGATAGGAATTTGGATTTAGATTTGATTTTGAATTTGAGGTTTGGTTTGAAAGAAGAAAGCAAGGATTGGGTTTAGGCTATAAGGTAGGCAAGTCCTCCTAAATCCCTAAGGCACAACCTATTCCTATGGCTAACTCTTCTAAGTCTCTAGGGTTAGGTTAAGTATTCACCTAATCACTAGAAGTGTTTAAGACTAAGGAACTCTTTGTGTTTATAAGAGTCCTAGATCTATGATGAGAAAGTTGAGAGCTCACTCCAAAACTGAGGTCAACAACAGCCAAATGATGTTTCTAATGTAAGGTTGAAAGGATGGGAGAGAAATAAGAAAACCAAGAGTAATTTTCTACCAATTTTTACAATTTTAGTCTTCAAATATTATTGTTAGATTTCAACAAATTATGTTTTTTACGCTATAGAGAAGAATGAACAAGTAGCATCAACTTTAGGACATAAAGTGTCACCCATTAAACACCTTTTTTTGTAATGCTAGAGTATTTTTCAGGTAGGTATAATAATTTTAGCTATTAGATTTGTGGGAATGATGTTCTTAAATTTCAGGATTTTCACTCCAGCTCAACAATAAGTCAATTGATAGAAGGATACACCTAGCTGATGATGTATATCATTAGATGGAGATATTATAATGTGTGAAATAGAGGGACAAATATATTTTAATTACAACTATTTATGTTTAGTTGCAGCCCAATTTTAATGTGTACATATAAATGTTTGATTTTTTACACAATTTGAATGAATGTATTTTAATCCACTGTTACAATGTTGTACTTTGAAGCTCAACTCAACAAATTTTCAGCGCAGTAAATTAAATTTGCATATATATTCCAAATGTGTATTTTATGAACCTTTTATAGAATGTTGATAGAGTATAGAGATCCATGATTAGAAGTCCCCCCATTATTTAAATTTAAGAAATAAGGCTGTACACTTCAAGGTGTACAGAGTGTACACTTGGAAAAATGACAAAAATTCTCAATTCCTGTTTCAAACCACTCCAAATTGCATATAAAAATATTGAGATCCATAATTGGAAGTCCCCCCATTATTTAAATTTAAGAAATAAGGCTGCACACTCCAGAGTGTACAGAGTGTACACTATAGGGTGTACATCGTGTACACTCTAGGGTTTATAGAGTGTACACTCTAAGGTGTACAGAACGTACACTCTAGAGAAATGATCAAAAATTCTCAATTCCTGTTTAAAATCACTCAAACAACATATAAAAATATTGAAATCTATAATTGGATGTCCATTCATTATTTAAATTTAAGAAATAAAGTTGTACACACCAAGGTGTACAGAGTATACACTCGAGGGTGTACTAAGTGTACACTCTAGAGTGTACAGACTATACACTCTGGAGAAATGACTAAAAATTCTCAATTCCTGTTTAAAACCACTCCAAATAGCATATAAAATCATTGAGATCAATATTTGAGAGTCCAGCCCCATTATTTAAATTTAAAAAATAAGGATGTACACTCCATGGTGTACAAAGTGTACACCCTGGAGAAATGACCAAAAATTCTCAATTCTTGTTTAAAACCACTCCAAATAACATATAAAATCACTAAAATCCATATTTGAGAGTCCCCTCATTATTTAAATTTAAAAAATAAGATTGTACACTCCAGGGTGTACAGAGTATGCACTCTAGAAAATTGATCAAGAAAATTCTCAATTCCTGTTTAAAAACACTTCAAAGAGGATATAAAATCATTGAAATCCATATTTGGGAGTCCCCCCCATTATTTAAATTTAAAAATAAGGTTGTCCACTCCAAGGTGTATGTGAGTAATGCTAAAAATCATTGAAATCCATATTTGGGAGTTTCCACATGGTTTAAATTTAAAAAATAATGTTGTACACTCTAGGGTGTACAGAGTGTACACTCCAGGGTCTGTTTAAATACACTACAAATAGCATATAGAATCTTTGAGATTCATATTTGGGAGTCCCCCACCCCACCCATTATTTAAATTTAAAAATAAGGTTGTACACTCCAGGGTGTACAAAGTGTACATGCTAGAAAATTAACTAAATTTTTTTTTAATTCTTGTTTAAATACACTCCAAGAATCATTTAAAATCATTGAAATTCTTATTTGGGAGTCTCCCATTATTTAAATTTAAAAATAAGGTTGTACACTCTAGGGTGTATAAAGTATACACTCTGAAAAATTGACCAAAAAATTCTCAATTCCTATTTAAATACATTCCAAATAGCATATAAAATTATTAAGATCCATATTTGGAAGTCCCCCACTATAAAAATTTAAAATAAGGTTGTACACTCTAGGGTGTACAAAGTGTACACTCTAGAGTGTATAGTATATACTCTGGAAAATTGACCAAAAAATTCTCAATTTCTATTTAAAATCCTCCAAATAGCATATAAAATCATTGAAATCCATATTTAGGAGTCCCCCCATTATTTAAATTTAAAATAAGGTTGTATACTTTAAGGTGTACACTCTAGCATATACAGAGAGTACACTCTGGAAAATTGACCAAAAAATTCTCAATTCCTATTTAAATATACTCCAAACAACATATAAAATCATTGAAATTCATATTTGGGAGTCCCCCCATTATTTAAATTTTAAAATAAGGTTATACACTCTAGGGTGTATAGAGGGTACACTCTAGGGTGTATAGAGGGTACACTCTAGAGTGTATAGAGTGTACACTCCAAAGTGTAAAGAGTGTATAATCTGAACAATTGATCAAAAAATTTTCAATTCTTGTTAAAATACATTCCAGACAGCATATAAAATTATTGAGATCCATATTTGGGAGTCTCTTATTATTTAAATTTTACAAATAAGGTTGTACACTTCATGGTGTACAGAGTGTACACTCCATGGTGTATAGAGTGTACACTCTGAAAAATTGACCAAAAAATTCTCAATTTCTATGTAAATACACTCCAAACAATATAAAATAATTGAAATCCATATTTGAGAGTCCCCCCATTATTTAAATTTAAGAATAAGGTTGTACACTCCAAGGTATACAAAGTGTACACTCTTGAAAATTGAACAAAAAATTCTCAATTCCTATTTAAATGCATTCTAAATAGCATATAAAATTATTGAAGTTCATATTTTAGTCCCCGTATTATTTAAATTTTAAAATAAGACTGTACACTCCATGATGTACAGAGTATACACTCTAGGGTGTATAGAGTACACTCTGGTGTCTGAGTATACACCTGTGTAAAAAGTGTACACCTGTGGTGTACAGAGTGTACACTGAGTGTATAGATCACACTCGAGAAATGGAAAAAATTCTCAATTCTCAATTCTAGCAAATACATTCCAAACAACATATAAAAACCCATTATTTCAATTTAAGAAATAAGGCTGTGCACTCAGAAAAAATTGAGCCTATAATTACTCAATTGCTATTGGAAGACACTCCATACAACATATGAACCTGCATCAATATTGACCTACATGTATGCTCCATCAGCCAAGTCATGAGCCGAGGACCGGATGCAACGACGTGCAAACCAAAGTTGAAATACACTCGACGTCACTAAAATAAGTCAGAATGATTTTCAATCGATGAACGGACTTTGCCATCATGTTTAAAACATTGAAATTGATCAAAATATACATATTGCATAATTCGATGGTCAACCAATCAAGAAAGAAATCTGTCAATGCGCCTATGCTCATACCGAGATTGGGAAGCTACGATAATGCCTAAATGACATCCGTTCGTAAAATTGATCATGTTATTAGTGTCAAAATGTCTAAACCTATCAAATGAGACTATCCATGTGCTCAATTGGATGAGTCTACACGAATGTTGGGTGGTCGGAAGCGACAACACGCAACTTTGATCCAAAATGACTCTATTCGACGTCGACTTTAATCAAATGGCCTCCGATCATGAAACAGATTACACCGTTGAATTTGGAACATTAAATTTACCTTGAAATGATATCCATACTGAGCGAAATTAATTTCAATAAAATTTACTAAAGAAAAAGTAAATATTGATATTTATTTAAAAAAAGATTAAATGCAGTTTTAATAACAAATTCATTTGAAAAAATATTTTGAAATTTGTCCAAATATATTAAACAATTAATTATGTATAATTTATTTCCTAATTAGCTCTCAATTTCATTCAAAATTTCAAATCTATGTTAATTCCATATAGAAAGTAATTAAGTAGATAGTCATGGCATTTAATCTCTTGTCTGTTTTGGGCAGAAAGGAAATAAAAAAAAATTACCTCAACACCACAGGAAGAATTTTTTTCTCCTCTCATTTAAACCCTGCCTACACTCATCCCCCTTAAGTTGAAGTCTTCAAGACTCCACTCTTCCTCCCACTGCATAAGTAAAATCTCTCATCTTCTCTTTCTCTCTCTCTCTCTCTCACCTCTTTTCTGCCGCTCCTTCCTCCGCTCTTCCTCCCATGATACGATGATGAAGAAGAAAATCATAGTAGGTGTGAGGCGGTTGGCAAAGATGATGTGGAATTATGATGGTTTAGGAAAAGGCATATTTTAATGGCAAAACATGATTGCAGAAGCATCATGGGCGTTATGTTAGTGAGGTTGAACTACAATGGGATTCCTATAAGCTTATAGATGAACAACTGAAGCATATGTGGTTGGAGAGCATTAAGAATAGGAAATCAATGCCTAGGCCGAAAGGAAGCAAGAGGGCACCCAAATCTCTAGAGCAGTGGCAAAAGATCTAAGAGGCCATTTCTACAAAATGGGCTGATCCAGAATATCATAATCGAGTTCATGCTGCATTGGCCAAGTATCATGGTATGCTAATTGGATCAAATAGAAGGTCCAAGAGAAAACCAATTGGAGAAACTTCACCTGAAAAAAGGGGTTTTATCAAGAAGAAACCCGAACAGACTGCTCAATTGAACTTTAACCTGAAGAACTTCAAGCAAGTAACATACAGTAAAAGAAAGAACTCTTCCTTCTTTGTTCCTGGCCACATCCACGAGTAGCAACTCCCTTCCTCTCTTACAAAAAATGATAGTCAAGAGGAAATTCGTCATCAGAGTTCCACTCAATTTTCGGTGTTTCCCCCATCTAATTCCCTCTTCTCCAGCTTCCCTTCCACACGAACGATGACTGCCGAGAGGTAACTCCATCATTAGGCAGGTTGCTCTTAGTTTTCAGCATTTCCTCCATCTAATTCCCTCATTCTCAAGCTTCCC
This sequence comes from Cymbidium sinense, assembly GCA_021442155.1. Lineage (NCBI taxonomy): Eukaryota > Viridiplantae > Streptophyta > Magnoliopsida > Asparagales > Orchidaceae > Cymbidium > Cymbidium sinense. The sequence continues at coordinate 91,984,118 of CM038217.1, forward strand.
TTCCACACAAACGACGACTGCCGAGAGGCAACTCCATCATCGGGTGGGTTACACTCAATTTTCATCATTTTTCCACATATTCAATCCAAATAATGAACTCCAATATCTCTTATTCAATCCCTGCTAGTCAAACTCATGCAAAATCATTAGTGTTATTGATTGTGGATGTATGGAAATATGTGGAAAATCTATGCATATATATGTGTTTCTTTATGATGCAGGTTTGAAGGCTCGTTTCATCGCAGAATGAGATGGTATCGTCATCAAGACTTCATCATCACATAGGTAAGCCAAAATTGTTAGATGTTGCTCACCCTATGTCGAAAGCATGCCGAAATTTTGACTAAATTTTGTACTTAAAAAAGGAGGGAAGGGGAAGGAGAATTAAAAGTGTAGAAATTGCATATATTTGCTTTATGTAGGTGGTTGAGGGCCTCATTTTGCTCATCGGGAGTAACAAGATTGAAATTAGGCTGATATGCTTCAAAATACCAACTTTCACTCTCATCAGGGTGTGACGAGTAGGCCAAAATAGTTCTGATGTAGCCCCCCAATGCAAGGATGATGCCATAATACTGTCAAAATGCTGCTGAAATTTTATCCAAAATTAATACTTGCAAATAAAATTTAAGCTAAACAAATAACGCTGCCTAAGCTTGCTAAAATAAAATTGATATCAAATCAATTTTGAATTATAAGCGAGAATGAATTTGAAATAAATTTAAAGATTATATTTCAAATAAAAAAAGTGGATTGAACTCAATCAGATTTATAAACTTGAAGTGAGTTGAATATTTTGGAATAAATATAAATTTGGTATTTTAATATATGTTATTCCAAGGGATCTAATAATATATTAGAATAATTTAAAATGCCTTCCATGCCACTAGATTCGTAACTTATTGTACAAGTGAACAAAAGGCATTAATTAAGGCTTCAATTGAATCCTTGCATATATTATGAAGTAGGATTAAAATTCAAATTCAATGTTTTAAAATTATGCAAGCATTCTTAAATACACCCACATGGGCCCCGACACTTATACTAAATACCTAAACTTAGTGTCTTAGGATGCTACGCGGATTTACAAAAAGAAAGGAGGAAGAAAAATGATGAAATCAATTCAATCATTTATGATTATATGCATGCAAGCCAATGAATGTCATTAATGTTTATTCAAGTCAATGAAATATATAAGTATTCAACTCTATGGAATATGATCATAGTAGGCCTAATACTCTATGTTTGAAATAGAGTTGACACGGTCTACTAAATGATCAAATTCTAAATGAACTCAAATTACATTAGATTATAAATACTCTATATTCACAATAGAGATGATAAGGTTACATGATATCAATTTTTTAAAGAATTTAAATTACATAAGTCAAGACCGATCCTCCACTAGATAAGAATTGACAAGTGTTGATGATGCGTTGATTGGGAAAATCAACCGGAGGGGATATTATCATCGAAAGATGCTTGAGCTCTAAACAAATTCATCTTAAAACTAAATTTCAACTAAGAAAATATCTTAACTAAATGAAATTTATCATTTAAATACTTAAACCAAATATCTCATCTACCAATCCATGATCATTTGTTGGGGATGATAGATTAAGAAAACTCTAGCTCACAATGGAGCTAATGTCGAGTTAAATAAATCACTATATTCAAACTCAAATAATCTCATGCTAGAGACATGCGTGTCCTTTATCCATTTTGTCCAAGAGCTCCACATATGCGCTTATGACTGATTCCTTGATTGTTGCCACCAAATGACACCATTATATTATGGTCACGACTATAGCCCATATGTTCCCCAATGGCTCAGCCCTTTGAGTTATGAATCACCGGATATATTTTATAGGCACAAAGCCTTTTTGTTAGCTAAGGTAGACTTAAGCCTGTCTCCTTAGACAAACACCATCCCAAGTCTATAAGGATTTCTTGGACGACGTAACCCATGTGTTGCTGATAAGGATCCTTTGTCCAAGTTGGGTCGACTACCTCCTCTGACTTAGTAGACTAGGGACCACAATAGCCCAGGATGACGAAATCATGGGATCTAGATCGGGCACGTCATCATTCCCCCAACCATCCACTTTAAGTTAAACTAATGAATTTTATAATCTTAAATTTCAAAACACCATATGCTGCTACTATACGCTATGTATTTAGAGATCTAATGAATAGCCTTAATCGAAAGTTCTCTCTCAACATTGGGAGGGGTAATTAACTATAGTGCCTATAAGAAACCCGAACTGATCTAAAGTTCTCACCAAATGAGGAGAAATCTCAGTGTCTTATCTACTATTCCATCTATCTTTGAAAATTACACCAACACAAAAATTAAACTCTTAATTGAGAGGTGGTCAGACCTCACTTTGGAGTGAGCTTTCAACTTCTTCATCTGACATGACTCTAAACACAGAGTTCTTAGTCTTAAGACACTTCTAGATTTAGGTGAACACTTAACCTAACCCTGAGACTTAGAAGAGTTAGCCATAGAATAGGTTATGCCTTAGGGGTATTAGGAGGACTTTCCTACCCTATAGCTTGAACCCAATCCTTTCTTCCTTCTTTTAAACCAAACTTCAAATTCAAATATCAAATTAATTTAAACTTAATTGATTTTCTCAAATCATGAATGAATTCCAAATGATTGAAACCCATGATCAATTCCAAAAACAAAACCTTCCCTAAGCCATTTTGATTTCATCTTATGGACTTAGCTCAAGCCAAATCCAAATCACTCCAAACTCAAAAGATTTTCTCATAACCATTTATATTATTATTTATATTCACAAAAATAAATGAAATATAAATTCAAATAACTAAAACTAAATTCAAAACTCAAATCCAAATCCAACTTAAATCAAACTTATACTCTTTCAAGTCAAATCCTTGAACTTAGCCAAATCATTCTCAAATCAATCCAAACATTTGGATTTTCTCTTCAATCATTCCTTCAATGACATGCCCAAATATAAACATAAACTACAATCACCAAACCAAAATCAAACTAACCCAAATCAAACCCATGTTCATCCTTTAAACTTGAAATTATTAAATGAACCAAAACCCATTTGACTCCAAATCACTTGCAATTGGATTTATATTTCATCATAAGTACATATGTGAGTTCAACCAAACTTGAATCAAGCTTTGATCAAGCCAATTGACCCACTTAGGCTCACTTGACCAAAGTGACCTAAAGGATCTTTTTGAGCCAAAATCTAATCCAACCCAATTTGGATTGAACTAAGCCCATCTAAGCCTCACATTGTGATCAACAATCATCCTAGGATGATCAATCACTCAAATTAGGTCAAACTAAGTCAAACCTAGCCTTTGACCAAGTCAACACTTAGCCCAAATGAAACCTAAACTAGCCAAAACCCACCATATGCCAAATTGATTGAAACCATTGATCTAAAGCAATTCATAATCAATGATTGAACTTGACCAAGCCATCAATTGAGCCAAACCAAGCTATTGGCCACTTGACCTAAGTTGACCCAAGTTGACCTAAAAATTTAAAATGGTTAAATCTTGATCTAAGCCAAATTGATTGCAACGAATGAGTCAAATTGTTTCTAAATTGATTGAACTTGACCAAAGCTTCAATTGACCAATTGTACCCAACCTAGCCCAATTGACCATGAACCCAACTTGACCTAAAAGGTCAAATCAACTTGAAATCAAACCAAACCAAAATTGATTGAAACCAAAGCTTGTAATACATTTCAAATGATCAACCAAGTCTAAATCAACCCATGTCTTAACCCAATTGGGTCAAATGGGTCAAATTGGTCAACTTGACCCATTTGACCTAAATGAACCTAAATGAACCAAATATAAACCAAATTGAACCAAACCAATGATACCCATAGGCTCTAAATGATCATTTGAACTTGACCTAACCCATGGTTTGATTAAATTTGACCAATTGGTCAATTTAACCCAATTTGACCTAAATGGATCAAATTGAACCAATTCAAACCAAATGAACTCCAAATTACTTGAAATTTGGCCCAACCCATTTTTGAATCATTTCAAATATGCCCAAATCAAAATCATGGCCAAATGACCAATTTGCCTCTAGGTCAAAGGGTATCCTATGGCCAAATTCACTTGGAATTTGGCCAATTCTTTCTCAAGGCCACTTGACATCCTTCTAGTGGTCCACTTGGACACCAAGAGGGTGGTGAACATGACCCAATGACCTTGGGTCAGCCATGACCCAATCCAAGGCCAAACCGACCCTTATAATGGAAATTGAGCACTTGGATCACCAAATGCACTCACCTAGCACTTGGGCACTCACTCTCCTCCACTCCTCTGCCTAAAATGACTCACATGGGATGTTAAACAGCCCAAACCGTGAACCCAATCTCACCCATTGATCAAAAATGGCATTTCATCCTTCCACCATCCGATCCAAGGAGGGGGAGATATACTCCCCTTCATTCCCACTCAAACAAAAAGCACTCAATTTCATAGATCTAAGGAGAGTGAGTCAAAGCTCACCAAGCTTTTCCAAGCCCTTCCCAAGCTCCATTGATTTCTCCTTCTATTTTGCTCAAAATTGAAATAGGAGAGGCCAATCCAAATTCAACTCATCCAATTCTCCATCAAAACCAAATTAATCTTGCAAGCACCATCAGGGGACCTCGTCGAGCTCAACCAAATCATTTCCCAAGTATCCATGCCACGAGAAGCATCAACTTGATCAAGCCCAATCGCCATTGAAGGGGAGCTTGGTCAATCGAGCCATCCACTTCAAATCAAGATCCAATACCTTCAACAGGGCTTCTCTACTAAGCTACCTCCTCGCTAGCGGATAGCCTCCGTGAGGTATTGCTCAAAATTTAGCCATAGGAAAATTGCTTGGCCTTTTGAAGGAAAGTGTATCTTGAGAACTTGACCATTAGATGCATTGCTTATGCTTCCCTGGGGTGAGTTTGAACTCCATCGCTTGGTGAGCTAGGACCAGTGACATCAATGACCATCCGCCTCCATAAAGGAGACAAATTACACATTTATTTCACATGATTGAATGACGCTATGATTAGATCATGATAGATCCTTAAAAACTGGGGATTAATATCGCCATCCATTCTATTGGATGACCAGAGAAAGCGATCCATATGACTCAACAAATGGATGTGACAACTTCAATAACATATCCCATCGTGCCACATAGAAAGCATGTCGCGTCAGCAGCCACATGTTCCAATGGGAATAGATGTTTAATTAGCTCTAATTAATCTAATTTTAATGATGAAACTTCCTAAATTCATAACTAATTATAAAAAATTTCAAAAAATGCAAACTCGGGCTCATTTTAAAGATAATTTAAAGGAGAATAATATAAAATAAAAATCAATTGATTTTGAGGAGTAATTTTCACTCAATTTGAGTTTTATTGGAAATGTGATTAGGCTAATTACTCTTTAATTACTTCAATAATTAATTCCAAACTTCCTAAGGTTGATTAGTGGGATGACCTCACCTCTTTTTCTTTGGAATTTATTATTGGATTAATTAGGGAATTCTTATTTCATCCTTAATCCCTATCTTAACTAAATAAATGATTAATTAACCTATCAAACTATGATAAATTCATTAATCAAGCTTTCTAATCATCATGAAATAGTCAATGGACTTAGGGAATGAGATTAGGATTTCTTTTCCAATCTTTTTCCCTAAGTTCATTTCATTTGGATAAACACTTAATTAATTTTTAAATTGATTAATGACTTAATCACTTCATTAAATGGCTTAACTAACCAAACTCAAAACCAAATTATCCTTGAACTTAATCATCCAATTCTTGGGTAGATTCTTAGGTGTTCAATAACCTAAGAGACTTCAAAGGAAATTATAATCAAACAACATGTGTAGGATGGTTATGAAAGTACTTAATTAAACCCTTTATTAATTAATAATTGTATTGTAGGCCCTTTATTTCTTAGGTGCATTATGATTTAAATTCCATGTGGTTGCATATCATATGTTGGCTCATAATTGCTTGGTTAATTATGTTAAAGTGGTGTAGGTAAGGGGTAATTAATGAATTTAACTCATACCATAACCTAAACAAAACATAAAATCAACCTAATTATTCTAAAATTAAACTAAACTAATTCACACATGAGTAAATAGGTTAGGACCAGCAAACTCTTTTCACATTTACTAAGTCAAATCAAATTCAAAATAAAAATCTTCTAAAATAATTTTGATTCATTTTAAATAATCTTATTTTATATGATTGTCCTTAGGAATTAGGTGAGTGAAGTCATGTGCTTACATCCCTTTATTTCTTTCCAAGCATGCTAAATGTTATTTGCCATATGAAATCATGCATTCATTTCTTTTGAAAAATCAATTAAATAAAATGTTTACTTTTATGTCAAAATTGCATGTGTTGGCTAAAATTAAGAATATGAGTGGCTATTATCACTATCAAACCAAAAATTATTTTCAAAACCTATAAATTAAAGATTAAGAATGAAGTGATGATACTTATAAGTACTTATAAGCTTGCATGTGATTATAGCATAAGATGTATTTTATGTTGTTTTCTTCTCTTCTCTTAACATAATTGTATAGGATTTGTAAAGTGTATAGTTCATTTGAAAAGAACACAACACTTGCTTAAATCTATTCCTATGCATTTCTATGTTATGACTTAAGAAGGATCTTCACATTTTCACATATAAATTATTCAACCAAATCAAACATAATCTTTCGCATGATTCTTCATCCATTTGTTTCTTTTTATATATTTACATATATTTAAGAAAAGTGGTATATTAGTCTGGACATCCTGAGGCTATGAGGCTTTAAATAGCCCTAAGTAGGTCTTGTATCTTATGCCCCTAGTATGAAAAACAATGACATCATACTCACTTATGTCTTTTATACATGTGGATGTGCATTATGTTAATGGATGAAGAATCCCTCTTTTCTACATAATAAAGACATGCATTCATGGGATATCCAAAATTTCAAATCATATCTCTTAGCATTCATCATCAAAGTGTGCTAAAACTTGCATTGCATGTATATGTATGCTTAGATTATTCATATGCATGGTATACATGGTGGAAAAAAATAAATGTGTGTGTCATGTGGTAGTAATCCACCCTAACTAATCCTAAGATGCTTTTCTTATTAAATAAGGTTATTTAGAAAAATCTAAACTTAGGGTTAATTAAAACACATAATAAAATATTCACTAAAGAAAAATCATTAATTAAGCTACCTTAGAAATTACTTAAGGTAATGAAAAGAAGTTCTCTTTTCTTCTCTTCATAATATTTAGTAACTAAGTGTAGGTTCATTCAAACCAAATCAAATCACCAACTAAAATTGATAAATCAACTAAATCACTTAAAATGAAACCATCCTCTAAATTGAATCCTTTACACTTAGAAAATTACAACCTTAAAGCCTAGCTAAGACATGCCACACAAGCCTTAAATGGCACACACATTAAACTAAGTCACCATTTCTAGTCTATGTTATGTAATGGTTTGATGTTTGATTTATTTTTATGTTGTAATATTTTAGATGGATGTTAGGTGTATGTGCTAGTTATGATAGTGATCTTAAATAATCATGTTTTATGAAGGGTTGTTTTTGGGTGCTATAATAAAAAATATAAATGCTTTTGCATGTTTATACCCCTAAGCATACCAGATGTGGACTTGGAAAAAGTGAAGAAGAAGAAATTATTTATATAACTACTTGATTGTATATGTTTAAATTTTAATCTCATTTTACAAGTTTAGTTAAAATTTTCTTTTTTATTCTTTTATGCTAATTTTATAAATTGATTAATGTTTTTTTATGATTGCGCAAGTAGGATGACATGATTTTCCTAGTTTCTTAATTTCTTGATGGATGTTGAATGGCCTGGATGTGATTAGACTCTTAGGAAAAATAAATTTTTTATCCAATTAATCAACTCAAAATTAAATTAAACAACTCATAACCTCACCTAAAGCCTAGGACATAAATCAAATAATAAAAGATTTAGCAACCCCTTAGTTGGATGTTGTATGTCTCACATCATGCATAAATCATATTGCTTGACTCTTGCTAATAGAGGGCTTCCACCATTGCTAGAGAAAATGGCTTGACCTTTGAGAGCCATGGTGGAAATACACCTCCTTTTTTTTATTTTGGCCATAACCAATTTTCTCATGCATTAGGCATATGAAGTCCCATAGCCTGCATCAAATAAAAATGTCCAAAAAAATAGAACTTAATAAAATTTGCATTAGATTAAGTCATTTATTCATATCCTTCATGATCTAGTCTCTTAGAGAGTGTGATTAAGGACTTAGTCTCCTATATAAATAAATAATAGCCTAGTTATATTTAAAATTGTAAGAAGAGTTAGTTAGCATCCACCCCTGAGTAAGTCTAATAAGATTTATTCTCTCTTGTGGAGATAAACCATATACTCATTTTTTGCCTTAGATTTAGGTCGTGTCTTGGCCCTTGCCAAAACTTTCTAGATTTAGAATCCGAGGTTGTTGTTTCCCTTTGTGGCTACAAGCATAAATCTCACCTCTTAGGCATTTTCATGATCTTGCATTGTGGAATTGTAATCCCTAGATTTCTAATAAAAATTCAACTCAATCATATAATCCTCTTCAAATTTTTAAAATATAAAGTCCAACCATAAGATATTTGGGATGCTCACTAGGCTTCATAGTATCATGAATATCCTCTAACTCATCTCCTTTTGGTTTCAATAATAGCTCCCTTTTTTGATCAATCTCACTTGATTTTTTAAATATAACCAATTTGTTGATAGTCCTATCTTTGAAATCTTTGGAGACAATGATCATTTAGCTTAATCGAGAGTATTCTTAAGGAATCTCATTCCTTAATGTATAACTATGGGGCTTGCCTCATAGGAACTTAATGAACCGCTTTAAAATAAACCCTACTTTATTTTTCCATGTAAAGTAGGGAAAGATCTCCGATACATTCAAAGACACATTATCCTTAGGAGTTCTTATTAGGTGATTAGGTTCATTGTAGGATGGTGATTTCTGTCTCTCAAGATAGTACATCATTCCTCAATGTCACACTTGATCACCCTAATAAGTACATCTGTGAATCTACGTGGTGTCCCAATAATACATATTTTTCCATTCAATGAAAAATAAAACACCACAACGGTGAATTTTTGGAGCCCACAGATTTCTGGCAACTCCATGGGATGGTTTCTCTTCCATCTTTACTAGTCAAATTTGGAGTATAGTAGCGTGGAGTATAAGTAATCAAAATTAAAATTTAGTCATAAAATAAAATCTTTAATGAACATTATAGTTTTTGAGTATGATTTTATTTTCTTGAAAGTGTCTTTTGAATATGTTATTTTATTTTTGTTCAGGTGTATCTTTATATTTTGAAAGTATGGAGTAGAATATTTATTTTGATTATTGATCCCCATCTTTCATCCACACAGATGGATCTCTAAAACACTCCGTTCATTGCAAAGCTGAGCCGCAGGTCTAAAATCCGTCTGGCTAATGCTATCATCAACACTAGAGATGCTGGAGCTACCATTCAATTTAGTAGTGTGGACTTTCAAGCAATCATAGTTAAAGCCAATGTCACATCAATTCAGGATACATCTGCACATCATGCACATTAGATCGTGCAATAGAGAAGATTTATTGAAGTAGTTACAGTTGAAGCTTCTCAAAAGAGAGCTTCTGTGTTTTAAAGATTGGGATATTCTGACACTTAGACTATGAAGAGAACTATTGTCGCATAGAAAGTCCTAGTCATGCCTATAAACACCACTCTGCCAATGGAACCTTTGGTACCAGGAAAGCATGATCATGAAGCTTCCTCATCTGGAGGAAAACTAACAAGAAGGCTGAGAAGAAGGGTGAATAATGAACTATGAGCTCAACAACTGTTGTCTGAACAACAAGCTATGGAGTTAGCATCAGAACCAAAAGTGAGTATTCCCACCCAGAATAAATTTGAGAACTTGAAATGGGTAAAAAGGAAAAGCTCTAGGTGAGGTGAAACAATCTTTTTGGGATCCACCACTGCGTCAAGCTCCGACGCCCAAAAAGAAAAATCAAAAACTTATCCCCTAGAGTGAATCAAGTGCTAAAGTTGCTAAGGAAATATGTCTAATGAAAAGAAAAGACCAAAGGCCTATGATGATTGAAGCTGATAATGTTTCATCTGGTAGGCTACCACTTATTTTGAGAGCTTATGATCGATTCGAGCAAATCCCGTACGATGAGCATCAAAACATGACACTCATACCATATGTCAAGGAATCCGCTTTCGAAAGGTCCCAATGGAAGGGCAAGCAAACTTGGAGGCCAAAGCCCCGAAGAGAAATTATTGAAAAATAAAGAAAAAGGTGTGACATCTGGTTCACACTCCCAAAAATCCACCAATGATAAGAACTGATAAAAATGGGTTCATAAGAAGAAATCTTATGATGATGAATTACAAGATGGTCGACACCAAGGTGAACATTCTAGCAAATCCCATCATCGGTCAACTGAATCTCCACAAAAGAAGGTTGACTTTGATCATAGCCCTTCAGTTGAAGAGAGATTTGTCTCAAATCTAGAGCCAAAAATTCACTGGAGGAGATGTTCTGAAGTCAAATTATAAGAAGAAGAAGAATATGATGAGGATATTATGGAAGTGGAAGAAGTGTGTGGTACAGCACATTAGAGAACCATCTAGTGCATGATAACACTAACATAGTCGGTGTGGAGCCACACCTCCTATTCATATAAAGAACCATCTCTTGAGCAAATAGAAGGAGGAGTTTCAAGCACGTCCTTAGGTGATGAAGAGGAGGAAGAACTGGAAAGAGAAGAAGATAACTCTCTCTTTGCCGACACTACCATATTAGCCCAAATGCAGAAACAAATGCAATGACAAATGAAGACAAAGGATAGGGAGATCATCCAATTAAATGCAAAGATAAACCAAATGATGGCACAAATGAATGTGAGGCTATAGATGATGTAGAGCAATGCGGCAGCAGTGCCAGCATCTACTCCACCTATCAACCATCCGACAACTAATGCTACATTAACTAGTGATTCAGCCTCAAGCTTCCATAACAAATGCACGGGGAGAAATGAAGTCAATCAGCTTTCAACCCATCCCAAAAATGTGCCTAACATATCCGACAGATAATCAATTGAAAATAATTATAAATGAAAAGATCAAATCTATCATTGTCACGACCGTAAAAAATTGGTAAGAAAGGTTGTCCATACCCTAGTAACATCAAGACCAAACCCAACAGACCAGACCGAGCACTCAACATGAAACAAGAGGCAATGATGCACTACTATGCTAAGTTTAACCTTAACTGCTTTTGCATGGTATGTTGAATTACCTAATGACTCGGTCAAGACTTTAGCTAAATTAGGGATGATGTTAATCAAGAGATTCATTAGTGTAACTAAAAAGATTACAATTGTTGACCTCGCCTTAGAACGAAGAAGAAAAGATGAGTTAGTGACTAAATATATTTCACGTTAGTGAAATATGAGCATGAAATGTGATCAACAACTAGAACAAGAATATGCAATCCAATTATTGATGGGTAACATCAATGATAAGATGGCACCATATTTATGTATGGCCTCTATCTCAACATTTCAGGAGTTATTGGACCGAGTGGCAAAGCTTGAAAAGTTGAATTGCTCAAAATCTGAAGATCACTCAGAAAAGTTAACGAAGAATAAATTCTCAGACTCAAAGAGGAATGAGTCTCATACAACCTCCTACAGTTCGAGCAATGGAAACCAAGCAACTTATAATGTTGATAAAGGAAAATAGCCCTTTATATGGATGGGGAAGCCGTTAACCCTCAATCAGTAATCAATGTGAGAGATGATGCCCTCATCTATAAAAGATAAGATGAATAAGGAATACTCTTTCAAGAGGGAAAGTGTGGCTAAGTTATTCCACCAAGTGCTTAAAGCAGGATTAGAATTACCAGAATCCAAAAGACCCAAAAAATTAGGTCAAACTTATAATCCAAAATATTATCCATATTATCGGATGATTAACCACTCGATTGAAGATTTTTTTATGTCTTTAAGGATTGACTGAGAGAAAATATAGAAAGGGTGAATTCATACTATCTGATAGTATCCTCGTTCATCCTAAAAGAGAATCTTCTAGAGTGGTTATGCCCACTTTAGTACCATTGATGATAGAGAAAGCAAAAGGAAAAGTAATACAAGAAGAGCAATGGGAGACAGTCATTTCTAAGAAGACCGTAAAATGTTGAAGCAACTAAAAGATGTCCTTATTAAGTGGAAATCACCACTTGAACCTATATTGGGCTTAAAAGAAATGCCTAAACCAAGCATTTTAGCTTCTTAGTGGTATTTTGATAAGGTTATTTCATCAAAGCATGAGGAGCAATCAATTAAACGTAGACCTCATAAATCAAAGAAGTAAACTAAGAAAAAGAAGATCAAGAAGAGAACTATAACTCAAAAGATCATCAATAATCTAGAGGAGTATCATCAACTGATGAGACAGACTATCAGACTTACCGATTACATGTCAAGACTTTGGATCATTGAGTCAAATGAAGAAGGAGATAGTAATGAAGACTTGCTTCCTAGAAAAATGTGTCGAGTTATTTTTGTGGTGTCGAACAGCCCCCAATGTGATCCATGCCTAGATAATTGGAATCAAGAGCTTTAAAAAATGCAATATATAAAAATGAATTCAAGAAGTTTGCCCTACCAAGCAGGAGAACTCCTAAGCCCATAACATCAAATTTTGTGCTTGATGGTGCGACAAATAGAAGATACTTTAGAAGAAGACTTATGTTTTCTAACGAGGATGAGTCTGCCTTCAAAGACATCCCAAATGGGCTGCTTGAAGCTTGGCCATGACTTTGAAGCATCCACACAGTCTCAAATGGTGACTCAAAGGCTACCATCAAGAAGAGTCCGAGCCAAATAAAGCAAATGCAACTAAGGAGTGGTAAGATACTGCTTCCTCCATTAAGGAAAGGGTCATCCAATAAGCACAAAATCATAAATGTAAACAAAAATATTAAAGTTAACGAAGATATCATCCCTAAAGACCCTAAGAAGAAAGCAAGTGGAGGAATCAATTATAATATCCTATCACTTTAAGAAAGATCCTGATAACTAAGTGAAGGCTCTCTGATGTCAAGGACCTTCGAAACAATTCAAGCTCTTAAAGATCCAGAGTGATATGAAGCTTATTTTGTTAAATGATGCATGACTGAAGTTTTGCAAGCTCAGGACCTCCCGATGATTACTTTCTCTGAAGAAGATCTTATGCTTAGGATAATGAAACACAATCACCCATTATATGTATAGAAAGTGATGGAATTATGATCAATCAAATTCTAATTGACCTAGGTTCATCAGTAAATCTTATGAGTCTATGAGCACTTAGTGGGTTGTCCCTAGACATTCAGCACCTTGGATGAGATAAATTGATGGTCCATGGCTTCAATGAAATAAGGTAGAGGACTCTTGGGTCTTTCATTCTATCTCTTAGGTTTGGAGAACTCTATACCCAAGCTAAATTTCATGTGATAGATGTCAACACCTCATTAAAAGCTCTATTAGGCCATCCTTGGCTCCATGAATATGGTATGGTTTCGTCTACTCTACATTAGTATATGAAGTACATAAGAAATGGAGAAGAACATAAGATTATTGGCACTATTCAACCATTCATAGTTCATGAGGCAAAAATTTATGAGATGCAAAGTATTTTCTTTTGAAAGAAGGTAAGCCTCAACAATCTACAACTAACTTCAAAATCTATGAAGCAACCCAAAGAAGAGAAGAGAGAAAAGGAAGAAAGAAGGCTGCATTAAATCTCTCTAAAACTTATGACATATCACTAAAGCTGAAGAGACATGTTCCTCATTTGGATAGTGATACCGAAGGATAAGAAGATATTCCAATTAAACTCAAGGAAAAATGTGAGCCTTCAACAAAAGCAAATTAGATAGATTACTCCAATTTCAATTATGATTTTGAGTCCATCTATGCAAGGGAAGTTCAATATGTCTCTTTTAGAAGAGCACCTAATCTATTAGTATCAAACGATTCATTCTTATTTACACCAGTTCCTGCCTGACATTTCAAAAAAGTCACATCATGAGATGTTCATAATATTGAGGAACTAAAAATCTTTTATGTACCTCCACTACCTATGAGCAACAGATTGGGAACTTAATTCTATAGATCTAAAGAATGCCAACACTATGATTCTAAATGGCTTATTCAATACTCAAAGCCTGAAGAGATGGTACTCACCAGAATGCCGAGATACTATCCTCCAAAAATCTAAAGGATGATGCACAAACTTGGAATCAATGTTGAAACTGATAGATGGTGAGCTCTCTTCTTTGATAACTTATGGAGTTCAAAGAGTCCATAAACCTCTTGAAGAAGCAATAATTATACCACTAAGGGTCTTGGATACATCCAATAAAAGCATCAACAAAGGAACACTTGCTATACAGTAATCTAAAGTGAGATTGAAACTAAATTGGAAATGAAGATAACTTTTATGAAGTCATTCTGATAATTGATGGGGAAGTAGAACCGACCAAGAACTTGAAGATGGTGACGCCTACCATGGATGAGTTGAAAAAAATTAATTTGGGGACTGAAGAAGAACCCCATCCAACCTTCGTTAGTGCCCTTCTACCTGACGATAAGGTTGAAGGAATAAAAGTGTTGCTTTGTGAATTTAGGGATTATTTTGCTTAAATATATTCTGAGATGCCTAGCTTATTTCCCAATGTGACAGTTCACAAGCTTGCTATCAATTCTGATTCAATACCAATCAAACAAGCTCTTAGAAGAATGAGGCTGGATGTTGAAGAACAAGTGGTAGCAGAAACAAAAAAGCTAATTGAAGTAGGTTTCATTCATGAGGAGAAGTATGCAGGTTGGATAACCAATATTCTCATGTAAAGAAGAAGAATGGTCAAATTTGAGTTTGCATCGACCTTTGAGATTTAAATAAGGCATGCCCAAAAGATGATTTCCTGGTCCCAATCTCAATTGCTAGTGGATAACACCTCCAACTATGATATGTTCTCATTTATGGATGGATTATCGGGCTATAATCAAATCAAGATGGCTCCTAAAGATGAGAAACATACATCATTCAGAATACCAATTGGTATTTATTATTACACAGTCATCCCATTCAGATTGAAGAATGTTAGAGCTACATATTAGAGGGCCATGACACACATCTTCAACGAGTTAATTCACTAGAAGGTAGAATGTTATGTTAATGACCTCATCATTAAAAGCATTGATCGAAAAGATCACCTTGAAGATCTAAGGATTTTCTTTGAAAGGATCAGAAAGTACCATCTCAAGATGAATCCTCTCAAGTGTGCTTTTGGGGTTTCCTCAGAAAAATTTCTTAGATATGTTGTAAAACATAGAGGAATTGAGATTGACCCCAACAAAATCAAGGCAATCGTGGAGATGCCTCCACTGAAGAACCTTGCCAGCTTCACTCATTATAAGGACAACTCGCATTCATTTAGTGTTTCATATTAAACCTGTCAAGAAGATGCCAACCTTTTGTGAAGCTAATGAAGAACAATCCACTCAAATGGGATGAGGGATGTCAAGAAGCATTTGAGATAATTAAAAAGTATATACTCAATCCAATTCTAGCAGCTCCAATCATAGGGAGACCTCTTATCTTGTACACTGCAGCCTTAGAGGAGTCCCTCTAGGCTTTAATTACACAACATAATGAGAAAAATAAAGAAAATGTGTTATACTACATTATTCGAAGATTAGTAGGAGTTGAAGTATGCTACTCTCCAATAGAGAGGCATTATATGGCATTGATATTTACAGTTCAGAAGCTTCGCCATTACATGTTTTCTCATAGAATCACACTAATCATGAAGGTTAATCCACTGAAGTTCTTGATGATGAAAGCAATATTGACAGGTCAGTTAGCTTGATGGGCAATACTCTTATTACAATTTGATATTATGTATGTACCCCAGAAAGTAGTGAAGGGACAGATCTTGGCAGACTTCCTTGCTTTGCATCCTATCCCAGTTGACTTATTGCTTAATGATGACTTGCCTGATGAGCAGATTCTATCTATTAATGAAAGAAAAAAGTTGCTGATTTGGGAGATGTAATTCGATGGAGCGTCATCGATCAAGCTAGCAACTCCTAACCTACCCAAGGTGCAGCGATGCCTTATTCATAACACCAAAAGAGGAATCATAAGACATTCATATGGCTTGACTGAACCTTGAACTAATAATGAAGCCGAGTATGAGGCTTTGATAGTAGGTCTTGAAAAAGCTATTATCATAGTTATCCAAAATTTGTAAGTTTTTGGAGACTCTCAGCTGATCATCAATCAAGTTTTGGGAATCTATAAGATCACTAAGCTTGAGTTAGCTTATTATCATAAGTGAGTTCTCGAGCTAATAAAACAAATTTTAAATGTTACATTGACTCAAGTCTCTCGATCCAAAAATAGCAAAGCATACTGCTTAGCTAAACTAGCCAAATAAATGGCAAGAATGAACTATGAGCGCGTATTGATAAAAGTCTTCACCCATTGAGTTCTACAGCCAGTAAATTCATACTCCCCGTAGGTAGAGGGGACATCAAACTCAAGCAAGTGGGAAGTAATTCAAATTGCTCCTCATTCTCCCAAAGAATAAGTACAAGAGATAGAAAAGCTCAAAAGTACAACAAAAAAATCATGTGAAGCTTTCTATAGTGGAAGAGCCCGATGATTAGCAATACGTAACGAACGAAGTATTCAAGGAAAGCAAATTTCGAGCAATAAATCACTAGCCATGCAAATTATGAAAAGGATCCTACGATATTCCTATGTTAATGATACATTGTACCGTATATCCTTTGAACAAATATGATTGCGATGCTTAGGAACGGATGAAGCCAACAAAGTTAGGTATGAAATTCATGAAGGACTTTGTGGGGCACATCAATCAGGTCTTAAAATGGCAACAAAAATTAAGAGAATAAGATATTATTGTCCATCGATGGTGAAAGATTGTATTGATCATGCCAAAAGGTGCCATGAATGCCAAGTCTACGAATCTCATTCATCAACTTCCGAATCGAGAGCATCCAATAGTCGCATCTTGGCCATTTGAGTGTTGGGTAATAGATATAATCAGACCTATTGATCCACCATAATCGGTCATCGATTTATCTTAGCGACTACTTTTTCCAAGTGGTAGCTCGTTTAAAAGGTTCGCTAATCAGTCATTGACTTCTTTACTCATAATATTTTCTATTAATTCAATATACCATGAAAAGTTATCTCAGATAATGGCCCAACATTCAAGAGTACAAAGATTTATAAATTCATTGATCGATACAAAATTGATTGGCAATATTCATCAATTTATGATCCAAGTAGATAATGATTTGACAGAAACTTTTAATAGAACACTTATCAAGCTACTCAAAAAAATCCTCACTAAGAATAAAAGAGAGTGGCACATCAAAATGCTTGAGGCATTATGGCCATATTGAACTACTTACAAGACACTAACTAAAGCCACTCCTTATGCTCTAACTTTTGGAGTCAAAGCAGTTTGCCACTAGAAGTCGAACAACCATCACTTCAAGTAGCCATCCAGTATAATCTCACTCAAAAAGAGAACACACATTTATGGGTGGAAAAGCTTGACACGCTCGATGAAATTAGACTTCAAGCCCAACAAAGCTTAGAAATCTATCAAGCAAGAATGCCTAAAGCCTTCGATGGAACAGTGCATCCTCAAACTTTTCAAAGAGGAGAGTTGGTCTTAGTGCTGAGAAGACCGATAATCCCTCACAAAAGAATTAATGGTAACTTTTAAGCTAATTGGGAAGGCCCTTACATCATAGAGAAGGTATACGAAGGAGGAGCCTACCAACTTATTGATTCGAGTGGTTGACAGCCTATGCCACCCATCAATGGTTGTTATCTCAAGAAATGTCATGTCTGAGTGCACATGATTGCATGATTGGATAAACAATATATTCATGACTCCTCATATTATATATATATATATATATATATATATATATATGAAATTGCACTCAAAAATTCTCTTGCATTGTGAGAACGCATTTTTGAGTTGCGATGAAATTCCCCCTGCAAGATAGGGGCATTTTTTTATATTTATTTAGGTTGATATTATGCCTTCTGCCAATATCCCAAGATGAAAGTATACATACGTGGTGATTGACAATAAGTCTCATATACTCTTATAATTGATATAAAAAAGAGATATAAGTACCTCTTCATCTTAGCTCAAAAATCCCCCTGTCAGATAGGGGGCTTTTTATTTTAAATATTTATATTAGAAAAACACTTATGTCTATTTTGGGTTAACATCATCACTCATGCTGAAATCCCCAAATAACATTTACAATTTTATTTGTTTAGGTCACAGGTGGCTATGCGAATAATAGGAAAGATCATGTTCACTCAGAGCATGTAGAAGACAACTTCGAAGGCTAGAGCTATCTATCCTCCAAAGCGATCCAACTCAATGAATTGCGATCTAGATCTAGAGAATTTTCCAATTGATCAATGAATCAAAGAGAGGAGATGCGAGAGGTCTCAAAGCCACAAGGTATAGACCTATATAACTTCTTCAACAAGTCTGACAAAGTAGCAAGCATAGGGCTGAAGAAGCTATCTTGGAGTTCATAAAAGCTCACAATTGAACTAAAAGAATTTTATAGTTAACAGTCCACTAAAACACCAAGTGTTGGACTGATGACTTCTTTCCATACACTTAACGCTCATCTTGAAGACTAGGTCGCCAGCTCGCATTCTTTAATAAGTCCGCCAAAAGCAACAAACAAAAGACCGAAGGTATGTACATCCTCGTGACAAGTCAATCTAGACAAATCAAGTTAATCTTCAACAATAAGTCCGCTAAAGTGACAAGCAAAGGACCGAAGGTATGTACATTCTCCTGACAAGTCAATTTGGACAAATCAAGTTAATCCTTCAACAAGTCCACCAAAGTAATAAGCAAATGATCGAAAGTATGCACATCCTCCTAACAAGTTAATCTAAAAAAAATCAAGTTAATCCTTTAAGAAGTCCACTAAAGTAATAGGATTGAAGGTATGCACATCCTCCTGATAAGTCAAGTTAGATAAATTAGGTCAATTCTTCATCAAGTCCGTCAAGCTTGAAGCTAGGGCAAAAGGAACCTAAATCACAAAATAAATAAAATTCTTCCTTCACCAAGCCTACTAAGCATGAAGCTAAGGCAAAAGGAGGATTACAGACATAAACCACTAAGATGAGACCTTCTTCAAGCCTACCAAAGCATTAAGCATATGGTCGAAGGCATCTCTCTTCCTACCTGATGAGTTAATAAAGATAAATCAGGTCAAATCTTGTATGGTTAACTAGTTTGCAACAAACATGGCCTGCTTCATACTCACACCATATTTGTTGGGGGCATTTGTTGATCTACGTGTATGCTCCATCAGTCAAATCAAGTTCACGAGCTGAATTCAAGGGACTTTGGATGCAACGATGAGCAAATCGATGCTAAAATACACTCAACATCGCCAAAATAGTTAGAATGATCTCTGATCGATGAACAAACTTGGCCATCACATTTAGAATATCAAAATTGATCAAAATATATATTTTTCATAATTCGATGATCGACTGATCAAGAAGGATATTCGTTGATGCACCTATGCGCATACCGAGGTCAAAAAGCTGCGATAATGCCCAAACAACCTCCATTCACCAAATTGATCATGCTATTAGCATCAAAACATCGAAACCAATCAAATGAGGCTATCCACGCTCAATTCAGACAAGTCTACGTGAATGTCAGGTGATCGAAAGTGATGATGCGCAACTTTGAACAAAAATTGACTCGATTTGACGCCGACTTCAATCAAACAACCTCCGATCGTGAAACAGATTATGCCATTGAATTTGAAATGTCAAATTTACCTAGAAATAATACCCATCAAAATAATTTTAACAAAATTTGCTCTAATTTCAATGCAACCATTCTAGAATAAAGAAAAAATAAATATTGATATTTATTTTAAAAAAAGATTAAATGCAATTTTAATAATTGATTCATTTGAAAAAATATTTTGAAATTCATCCAGATATATTAAGCAATTAATTATGTTTAATTTATTTCCTAATTAGCTCTCAATTTCATTCAGAATTTCAAATCTATGTTAATTCCATATAGAAAGTAATTAAGTAGATAATCATGGCATTTAATCTCTCGTCCATTTTGGGTAGAAAAAAAATAAAAAAACTGCCTCAACACCGTAGGGAAGATTTTTTTTCTCCTCTCATTTGAATCTTGCCCGCACTCATCCCCTTAAGTCGAACTCCTTCAAGCATCTGCTCTTCCTCCCGCTGCACAGGTAAAATCTCTCTCTCTCTCTCTCTCTCTCTCTCTCTTTCCTCTCTCTCTCTCGCTCACTCCTTCAAGCCTCTGCTCTTCCTCCCGGTGCACAACGATGAGACGAAGAAGAAAATCACAACATGTGAGAGGTAGGGTTGGCAAAGATGATGTGGAATTATGATGGTTCAGGGCAAATGCATATTTGAATGGCAAAACATGATTGCAGAAGCATCAAGGAAGGGTTATGCTGGTGAGGTTGAACTGCAATGGGATTCCTATAAGGTTATAGATGAACAACTAGCAGATGTGGTTGGAGAGCATTGAGAAGAGGAAATCAATGCCTAGGCCGAAAGGCAGTAAGAGGGCACCCAAATCTCTGGAGCAGCGGTGAAAGATCTCAGAGGCCATTTCTGTGAAATGGGCTGATCCTGAATATCATAATCGAGTTCATGTTGCATTGGCCTAGTATCATGGTACGCTAATTGGATCAAATAGAAGGTCCAAGAGAAAACCAATTGGAGAAACTTCACTAAAAGGTTTCTGTCAAGAAGAAACCCAAACAGACTGCTCAATTAAACTTTGACCTGAAGAACTTCAAGCAAGTAACATATAATAAAAGAAAGAACTCTTCCTTCTCTATTCTTGGCCACATCCACGAGTAGCAGCTCCCTTCCTCCCTTACAAACAACAGCAGCCAAGAGGGAACTCCATCATCACGCGGGTTCTTCTCGGTTTCCAGCATTTCCCCCATCTAATTCCCTCCTTCTCCGGCTTCCCTTCCACACAAATGATGGCTGCCGTGAGGCAACTCCATCATCAAGCGGGTTACTCTTGGTTTTCGGCATTTCCCCCATCTAATTCCCTCATTCTCCAGCTTCCCTTCCACAAATGATGGTTGTCGAGAGGTAACTTCATCATCAGGCGGGTTACTCTCAGTTTCTATCATTTTTCTACCTATTTAATCCAAATAATCAACACTCCAATATCTCCTATTCAATTCCTACTAGTCGAACTCATACAAAGTTATTAGTATTGTTGATTGTGGATGTATGAAAATATGTGAAAAATATATGCATATATATATATATATATATATATATATATATATATATATATATATATATATATATATATATATATATATATATATATATATATATGTGTGTGTGTGTGTGTGTGTGTGTGTGTGTGTGTGTGTATGTGTATTTCTTTATGCAAGTTTGAATCTTGTCATGCATCAGTATGAAGATGAAATTCATGTCAGAACCCTATGCTTATCATCCAGTAAGCCAAAACTATTATATGTTGCTCCCCCTATGCTGAAATACTACCAAAATTTTGACTAAATTTTGGACTTAAAAAAAAGTGGGAAGGAGATTTGAATGTGTAAAAATTGCATATATTTACTTTTATGCAGGTGATTGAAGGTCTCGTTATGCCCATCACATTGGAATTGAAATTAGTGCTTCAAAAACACAACCGTCATGCTCATCAGGGTGTGATGGGTACGCCAAAATAGTTCCGATGTAGCTCCCCTACGCAGGGATGATGCCGGAATACTGTCGAAATGCTATCAAAATTTTGTCCAAAATTCATACTTGCAAATAAAATTCAAGCTAAACAAATAACACTGCCTAAGCTTGCTAAAATAAAATTAATATAAAATCAAATTTTGAATTATAAGTGAGAATGAATTTTAAATGAATTTAAAGAATATATTTTAAATAAAAATATGGATTGAACTCAAATAGATTTATAAACTTGAAGTGAAATTAATATTTTGGCAACAAATATAAATTTGGCATTTCAATATATGTTATTCCAAGAGATCTAATAAGATATTAAAAAAAATTAAAATGCCTTCCACGCCACCGAATTCACAACATATCATACAAAACAAGCAGAATTAATTAAGGCTTCAATTAAACCCTTGCATATATTATGAAGTAGGAATAAAACTCGAATTCAATGTTTTATAATTATGCAAGCATTCTTAAATACACCTGCATGGGCCCCAACATTTATACTAAATACCTAAACTTAATGTCTGAGGATGTTGCGCAGGTTTAAAAAAAGAAAGTCTGGGGAGAAAAATGATGAAATCAATTCAATCATTTATGATTATATGCATGCAAGCCAATGAATATCGTCAATGTTAATTCAAGTCAATGAAAGATGTAAGTATTCAACTCCATAGAATATCATCATAGTAGGCTTAATCCTCTATATTTAAAATAGAGTTGACACGGTCTGCTAAATGATCAACTTGTAAATGAACTCAAATTACATTTGATTATAAGACCCAATCCTCTATATTCTTAATAGAGTTGATAAGGTCTGTTATGATATTAATTTCCTAAAGAAATTAAATTACACATAAGTCATAAACCCGATCCTCTACTAGCAAATAAGTAGAGTTGACAAGGCCTACCCCGATGATGGTCGCGTTGATTGGGAATCTCAACCGAAGGGAATATTATCATCAAAAGATGCTTGAGCTCTAAACAAATTCATCTTAAAACTAAATTTCAACTAAGAAAATATTTCAACTAAATAAAAATTATCATTTAAATTCTTAAAGCAAATAACTCATCCACCAATCCACCCATCCACCATCGTTTATTGGGGATGACAGATTAAGAAAACTCTAGCTCACAAAGAGCTAATGTCAAGTCAACTAAATCACTATATTCAAACTAAAATAATCTCATGCCGATAAGGACATGGCCCGTGTCTCCTGTCCATGTGGTTTGGCCAGTACGCTCCACATATGATGCGATTACGACCAGAGTCCTCTGATTGGGTGGTTTCCCAAATGACACCATTATATTATAGTCATGACTGTAGCACATATGTTTCCCGATGGCTAAGCCCTTTGAGTGATGAATCATAGGGTATATTTGATAGTACAAAGCCTTTTTATCAGCTAAGGTAGACTTAAGCCTATCTCCTTAGACAAACACCACTCCAGGTCTATAAAAATTTGTTGGACGATGTAACCCATGTGTTGCTGATATGGATCATTCGGTCAGGTTGGGTCGATTACCTCCTCTAACTAAGTAGACTAGGGACCACGACCACCTGGGATGATGAAACCATGGGATCTAGATCAGGCACGTCACCATTCTCCCAACCATCCGCTTTAAGTTAAAATGATAAATTTCATAATCTTAAATTTCAAAACTCCATATGTTGCTACAATACGCTATGTATTTAGCGATCTAACGAGTATACTTAATCGAAAGTTATCTCTCAGCATTAGGAGGGGTAATTAACTATAGGTGGTTGCGCCTATAAGAAACCTGGAACCAAATCTAAAGTCCTCACCAAATGAGAGTGAAATCTCTGGATAGTGTCTTATCTACTATTCCATCTGTCTTCTGAAAATTACACCGACACTTAAAATCAAACTCTCTTAATTGAGAGGTCAGTGGTGAATTTTTGGAGCCCACAATGAAGACATGTACAAGATAGATAATTAAAGAGATTATCTACATACATAATTGTGGTCAAACAATTCATATATATACAAACTCTCAGATTTTAAATGTATAATGCAGTTATTTCATATTTAAGCAAAAAATAGTGTAAACAAACTCCTCTAAATAAATTCATCTTCTTTGGCCAGTCTTTGTGTTGTGCCCAGTCAAGTTGAGATTTACTAACCATTTCCTCCATATATTTACATACAAACATACCACAGTCGATGCAATTCTCCTGGACTGGTATGCATGTGATCACCTCGATTGGCCATTCTTCAGAGTTGGTCTAGAAAGCCTCCCCAGCATCCTTGACTAGTAATTTGATTTGAACATGCACCAAGACAAGACAAATAAGGTAGTTACAAATTATGTATTTAGAAGAAACTGAGAAAGCCAAGGTTTCTTACAATATTAGGAATTACAACCTTGTGATTGGGTTTGGTAGTGAGTCGTAGAAGAATCATGTCTTTTCTTTGATATGCCCAACTAGTAGTGTCCAATGCTGATTATTGATAATTTGAAGTAAGATTAAATTAGCATTTGAAATATTGTCTGCATTAACATGTTGTATGAACATTTTACTTTCCATTGGAAAGCCATATTGGGCATAATTCTACAAGAATTCAAAGAGAAGATAGATTAATAAGTTTATAATAAACAAGAAATTAGAAGCATCTTATAACCCAAATCCTCCTTGCATGAAATCACCAGTGTAGACATGAGATATACATATATGGGTCATATAACCCAGGACAAATCTTATTCTTCTTGGCGAGCAAATAGGCGAAGGTATCAATATGTGTATCGGACAAATATTGATCTATCAGTAATTCATCAATTTTTCCTCTAGCAATAATGATATTTTCAACCAAGAAAATACTATCACTCATGTATGTGAGCAGCATGAGCATGTTAGCAATCTAAATTAAAGGGAGATTTTATGGATACTAGATTGAATATATTAAAAAATGATTCACTTGTCCTTTAATCGCAAGATACATCAATGAACTCCAATATTGGCTTGGGCTGAATATCTTTTGATGAGAATTCAATGGTCTTCGGTGCCTTAGCTGGCTATAAAGAATGCTATCTCTTAGGAGTTGTATTCAATATGAAATAAAGGGGAAGCTTATAAAATTAAGATTACCATATCATTTAGTTCCTCAACCATTATTATAGATGTTGTATTTTGTTCTCTATTGTAGGAACTTCTTCTATAGTCATCAACAGTAAAAATTATTAAAATTAACTTTATTAGATTAAAGTGGCATAATAGATAACAAATACTTCCTCTACTCTCTCTGCATCCGGTGTGGCAACAACAACAAGCTTTGCTGCATTCTGTGTCTTCCTGTACACCCCTGTGAATGGGGACGAGACTGCTTTCCTCTTTCTAAGCTGTCTCTTCTTCACACCGTGTGCTATGCTTCCTATTGAAAGTTGAGCAGTGTCTTTTTCTGATGTGGGGCTTTCATATACAATCAACTACTCATCCTTTGTTGAGGTGGTTTCCAAAGGCTCCTCTAGATGGGTGGCCTCTATGGTTGCCTCTGTGGCTGCCCCTGTGCCAGCCTCCTTAGGAGCTTTCCCAATCTTGGACTCTCTTGTCCACCAACCCTCGCCTCAAGGATAGCAAGCCACACAATAATATCATCTACTATCCTAGTTATTATAGCTTCAAAAAATGTTAGTCTATCCACTAGGGCCATGATGATGAAAGTATATTCTCCTTCTCAACACTCTCTGTAGAGGTAATAGCAGATGGCAAGCTAGAAGTTATTGAATGAGGAGAATATCAATGAGAGATGTAAAGAGATCCGCTTGGGGCATCACTCCTTGGACTTTGAATGGGAGACCTCTAGTGATCATTGTGTGATGGCTGTTAGACAGAGGGCAATGTTTTGAGTGCTAGGTCTCCTCTTCTCATATGTCTTGAAATGATTGGAAGACCTGTGTTACACCAAAAAGAAAGATTGGTAATTTGGAATAGGAATAAATCATTTACGAGTAAAATGAAATAAGTTTAAGTAGAATTACTTGGTGTCTTTGTAGACCACTAATGCATTCCTCTACAAACTTTATTTATGGCCACCATAACATACGGGGTATTCCAGAGGGAACTGGGGGAGTTAAGACTCTCGTGTGCTCGATAGCCCAAATCTATGGGAAAGAGTTATATAAGTTAGCTTCAATGTATATGACAATATAAATCAAAAAATGTAACACATACCATCAAAAGAGTGACAAAGCCACTCATGTACACGGGAGCCTTCTACATTAAGATTTTTGATGTAATCACAACAAATTGGAAAACCAGGAAGCTCCATATAGCTTCTGGCCAATTATAATCAGCAAATTTAGCTATATTATCAGCATAGGAGATCAACCCTGACACCACTCTGTAATTATGATATATAAGAAATAGATTTGAAATAAAAAACTGTATGTATAACTTTACAAATGTTGAGCTCAGTCGACAATCAAACTTCTCAATTTTATTCTTAAAATTTATTAATTTGACTTTGACAGTGGGGATTTTTGCCATGTGACATTCTCCTCTCTATTTGGCATATCTATGATTAAAGCAACCTTGTCGGGTGTGAAGTAAAGGTAGTGGCCACCAATATAGAAATCCTGCTTTTCTATATTTTAGCATGACATAAGGGAACTCTTAACAGCTGAATCTTGTTGAATAATAAGACTTTTAATGAATTGATGTATGTGTAGCCTCCTTAGGATCAAAGTACATCCTTAATAAAGTGTTCTGAAATAGAATCGAGAAATACTCTGATGGAGGATGGCCTGCATCTGAAAGTTATCTATTTCTCAAACATTTTAAGCTTCAAATGAAAAGTGAACTAATGAGAACATTACAACTAGATTAGATGTCCCCCAGTGCATTACATAAAAGTGTACACTCTAGATAATTGATAAAAAAAAACTCAATTCCTACTGAAAGGGACTCCAAATAGCATATAAAATCATATCCATATTTGGAAGTCCCCTAACTATTTAAACTTAAAAAAAAGAGTGTACACTCTAGAGTGTACAGAGTATACACATGGAAAACTGTTCCAAAATCACCCAGATCCTCCTGGAAAGTACCTAAAGCAGCTTATAATAATATTTAGAAGAGATATAAGAAGTCTCATAATGGTTTAAAATAAAAAATGGGTGTACACTCCAGAGTGTACACAGTGTACCCTCTAGAGTGTACACATGAAAATTAACTCCAAAATCACCCAAATCCTCTTGGAAAGTACCTAAAATAGCTTATAATAGCATTTAGAAGAGATATATGAAGTCCCAAAGTGGTTTAAAAAAAAATGGGTGTACACTCCAAAGAAATGCTTTAAGATCACCCAAATCCTCCTAGAAAGAACTCAAAGCAACTTTTAATAGCATCTAGAAAGGACATAGGAAGTCCGCTAGTGGTTTAAAATAAAAAAAGATATACACTCTAGAGTGTACAGAGTGTACACATGGAAAACTATACCAAAATCACCCAAATCCTCTTGGAAAGTTCCTAAAGCAGCTTGTAATATCATTTAGAAGAGATATAGGAAGTCCCATAATGGTTTGAAATAAAAAATGGGTGTACACTCTATAGTGTACAGAGTGTACATTCCAGAGTATATAGAGTGTGCACTCTGAAAAATTGATAAAAAAATACTCAAATCATGTTGAAAGGCATTCCATACAGCATATTACACCATTGAGATCTATAATTCCAAGTCCCCAGTGGTTTAAAATAAAAAAAGAGCGTACACTCTAGAGTGTACAAAAAAAAACTACTTCAAAATCACCCAAATCCTCCTAGAAAGTACTCAAAGCAGCTTATATTAACATTTAGAAGAAATATAGGCAATATCTAGTGGTTTAAAATAAAAAAGGGTGTACACTTCAAAGAAATGCTCCAATATCACCCAAATCCTCCCGGAAAAAACTCAAAGTAGCTTCTAATAGCATCTAGAAAGGATATAGGAAGTCCCCCAGTGATTTAAAATAAAAAATGGTGTACACTTCAAAGTATACAGAGTGTACACATGAAAAACTGCTTAAAAAATCACCCAAATTCTCCTGGAAAGTATCTAAATCAGCTTATAATGATATTTAGAAAAGATCCCACAATGGTTTAAAATAAAAAATGGGTGTATACTCCAAAGTGCACACTCTAGAGAAATGCTCCAAGATCACCCAAATCCTCTTGGAAAGAATTCAAAGCAGCTTATAATAGCATCTATAAAGGATATAGGAAGTCCCTTAGTGGTTTAAAATAAAAAAGGGTGTACACTCTAGACTATATAGGGTGTACACTCTGGAAAGTACTTGAAGTAGCTTTTAATAGAATTGAGAAGATATATAGGAAGTCTCACAGTGATTTAAAATAAAAAATGGGTGTACACTCCAGAGTGTACATAGTGTACACTCCAGAGTGTACATAGTGTACACTCTAAAAAACTAATAAAAAGTACTCAAATCATATTGAAAGGCATTCCATACAACATACTACACCATTGAGATCCATAGTAGGTAGTCCCTCAGTTATTTAAATTTTAAAACTAGGGTGTACACTCTAAAGTGTACAAAGTGTACATCTCAAAACATGAAAAGAGTCAATAATAATACCTTTTGTAGTCATATTCGATGGAGGAGATGAGGTGATAATAGTCACAACAAATGTGAAAACCTTAAAAGCTCTATAGTTCAAGAATGCATGAAATAATACCTCACCGAGTCATTTTAATGGAGAAGATGAGATGGTACCTCAAATTTTAATGTCCGAGAAATAGCCCTAAATTGGAAGAAGGTCGGATGCTCACACTGATGCACGCCGAAGAGGGAGCTGAATACAATCTATGAGTGAATGAACACAGTAAAAAAAACCTAAATTTAGCCGCCAACATGTGCAAAAATGTCCTTCAGCAAGTGCAATCCCGTCATGGTAACGACATTTGGTCCCACCGTTTCCACATGGTAAAGTCAAAAAGCAGTAAAATAAGAGTGGAAACGTGTCCAATTCTGATTGGAGTCTAGATGCAGAGCTGCATCCGGACTCCACACATACTATTTTCTCCTCATTTGGATAGGCAGTGAACATCTTCGATTATCCTTTTTTAGATGAATGAGCAGAACGGCTGTTAGGGCTCTGACTCGCTTTCTAATTGGCCCAAATAAGTGGCTGCATGTACATGACCCCTCTTTTTTTGGTGGGTGGAATGAAATTAAGTAAAAGAATATATATTTTTTAAATCAAGTGAAGGAGTATGGATGGGCATAGATGGCAGCTTGATATTGGCTACATTGAGAGGTGAAAGCATAGGGATGGTGGTTTCAAGTTTCGAAGCACTGACGGGAAGTAATTAATGGATAACTAGGTAAACTTATCTCGAAACGCATGCTAATTTTGACTAGATTTTAAGTGTGATAATTTTAGTTAAATTGGATATATATTCTAAGTAATTTTTCAGACATAATGACACAGTCTGTTTCGCGATCGGAGATCGTTTGGTTCGAATCGGGTTAATTTTAACTCCGATTTGTGCATAGTCATTTTTGACCGCTTGACATTCATGTAGACTCATCTAAATTGAGCGTGAACAATCTCATTTGATAGGTTTTAATATTTCAACGCTAACAATGTGATCAATTTTGTGAATGGAGATCATTTGAGCATCATTGTGGCTTCCCGACCTTGATATGCGCGTAGGCGCGTCGACAGATCTTCTTCTTGATCGATCGACCATCGAATTGTGCAATATATATATTCTGATCAATTTTGACGTTCTAAATATGATGGCAAAGTTTGTTTGTTGATAGGAGATTGTTTCAATAAATTTTGGTGATGTTTAGTGCATTTCAGCTTTGATTTGTAATCTGAAGCTCGTCAAATTCATTATGTGAGCTCAACTTGACTTATGGCCCATGCATGGAGATCAACAGTACTTACTTCAAAGAAATGATTATTCAATTCTTAAAGTTGCATATCAACTACAATATAGAACAACTCAATATAATAATAATGTAAATTATTATTTTCATCTCTTCATATAGACCGTTCACAAGTTTTGAAGATATAATTCATATTTGGAACACGAGTATCAAAATCATTGCTAAAAAGAGATATTAATTTAATAAAAAAACTCATATATTATTTCTCATCATTTGTAACCTTTGCATATTTGCACTAATTTCATTGCATTATCAATATCAAAATCTTTTTTTTTAGAGATTGTCAAAATATATTTGTAATCCCTAAAATATTAGTTATCAAATATATTATAAAACAAAATCATGAGATTTTATTGCACTGATTAAAATATCAACTTTAACTGATTGTTAATCATGTACTCATCCTTTTTTACTATCTCAAGTTCTTCAAGCACATATGCATATATTTTCATAAGATTAATTAAAATAAATATATATGAGTTCCAACGAGTGTCACACTTGTTTTAAAGTAGTTCCTTGATTCAAACCACATCTATTAATTAAATATTATATTTTAAATGTGAAAGAATCTTTTCACATTGAATTATTTTTAGAATATTACTCTTCTTATAAGAAGCTTTAATGATTTTTACAATTCTTTAAGTGAACTCAAGAAGATGTTTCACTTACTAATAATTTTTTGCTACATACACTAAGCATGGTGCAAGTTGATGAGAAAAGCAATGAATGTAAAATATTTGAAGATTATCGTTAAGGATGAGTGTCTTCAAATCATTAAACTCCACTCGCATATTAGATGTCCTATCATAGCCTTAATCTCTTATCCTATGTACGGTTAATGAATGTTTGACAATTATAAATGCAAGAGTTGTCTTGAGTGTAGCTGCATTTATTAAAAACATATTTAATATTATTAAATATTTTAATAATTTGTTATTTCTTATAAACATATCTTACTACGATAGCTGATCATTTTTTTGTTTCCACATCATGAGACTCATCTACTATAATAAAAAAATTAAAATCATTCATATTTTTCATGAAGGAAACAAAAGTCTCTAATGTTGTAGCATGACAAAGTTCTTTTTTGTGCTTTTGGTGAAGTCAATTGTAATTTTGTACATCAAATTTAACTTTTTTATCACTTCATTATGATTTGCAAGAAAAATAAAATTTCAAATTTTTTTTGGTTAACTAATTCTTAAGATTTGACATGATTGCAAGTAAACAAAAAATTTGTTTATGACTTGAATGCATAAGGAATGAAATTTTTATGTACAATATACAAAATATTTACTAGCTAAATGTTTTTAGGAGGCACATTATGGTCTTGTAGATAGTGCCTATTGAATCCAAATATGTTTGTGGATGGTGAAAGAACTTTCTAGATATCTAAGAAATAGGATTAGGCAAAAAGACTACAAGCAGGAGGCCAGAGAAGTAGAATAGTGTAGAAAAAAAAAATCTTTATTGTTTAAAATCTAGGTATAGAGCAAGGGTGAGAGCTAAAAGGTCATCTTATAAGAGAGAAGCCCCACTTTAATAATATCTAACTATATAAGAAAAATACATATAAGTAAGTCTAACACAAATGAATTCTCACCCAAGCTGATGGTAGTGTACATGTGAGCGAGTGTAGATCTATTGATTCATGGAGGCGAATAATCATCATCGGATGAATATACAAATGAAGATGAGACAGAGAGTAGTTACCTCATTCCTCTGACAATGCCTACTATTGACAAGTCGAGTCATGCCTTGTCCTTTGAATTATTATCTTCGAAGAGCTTGACTCATGGAATTGAGTCGACATTCCCTTATCGGACACATCTTCTAACGAGTATTCTTATTCTCGATTGTTGAGTACCTATAGTGTGAGTATCCTTGTCTTAATAACTAAATTCGCTTGGGCATACCCGCTACTTTAGGTATATAGTGCCCGTAAAATATTTATGATGAAATTGTTACTAATTAAATATTGAAAAATTTTCATTTATTTGAGTTCAACTCATTAAAGTTTATTAATTTCCAAGTCATTATTTGTGTAATAGTTTTTATTTTTGGGTGTTCAATGTTAAATATATAATTGCACATCACCACATTGAGTTAAATGATAATGAGAAGCTTGAACAAAAAAATATCAACATATCATAATTAGTTTTAAATGGAATGTCATTTTCATGGGGTAATTATCTATGGGCCTTACTTTTGTTGGTTGGTTCAACTGAATATTTTTTTAAAATACACATACAATATATATATATATATATATATATATATATATATATATATATATATATATATATATATATATATATATATATATATATATAATATCATATTCTTTTCTTAATAATGTTAAAATGTTTAAATTTAAGTCAAACATCACTTCATCTTCTAATTAATAAAATTAAGTGATCATTATTAATTCAAATCTCTTAATATCAAGAAGAAGAAAAGTTCATTCTACAAGATTTTTTCTTGAACAAAAACCAGTATTTGATTGACAAAATTAATGAGAAGGCAAATCTTTTTAGTATAGAAAGATCAATTAGAAAATATTTTAAAGAGAAATAAGAGGCTGCTCAAAAGACTAGATTGGTGCTGTGAAAAAAATAAATAAATAAGTAAATCCATGGAACTCTAGAGGTTGAATTCTAAGCACATGAACAAGCTTATGAGATGGTGAAACCGTGAAAGAGTTACAATACCTTCGAAAATAAGCACATGAACAAGCTTATGGGATGGTGAAACCGTGAAAGAGTTTCAATACCTTCGAAAATAATAGTTTAATTATTTAGCAATGGAAATATTACTTTTGCTTTAAAGAAAGTGAAAATGACATCTCATAAATTATAGTATGAGACAGTAGGAGTGGAGTAGATCACAATGAAATGATAGAGCATCCATGGAAATTAAAGTATTTGAAATTATTTTGTTAGTAAAAAATAGGATAAATTTTTATATTATGGCTAATTAAAATATTAATTAGCTAAATAAGCACAAAGAAAATTAAAAATAGGCCTAGTCATTTGTTTAACGCATAACGATGGATTCCATGTTAGCGCCTTGAATGGATGACGGCCTCTTCTTCAAAACCCCTCTCCTCGATTGGACAATCAATCCCGATCTCCGGTCCCCACTACTGAACCCCCCATTTGAGTCACACACCTTCCTGGCCAAGGATGCTACCTCCGCCGCTATCGCCGATGTTGTCGCCTGCCACCAACGCCATCGCCCGCCAACATCGCGTTATTAGTTTCCTACGAGGTCGGTGAACCTTTTCCTATGGATTTAAGGTTGATCTACTTGGGTTTTGAGGTATGTTTGCAACCCTAAATTTTTTAAAACATTCTTGTTTGTGTTTGGTAAGTGCTTAAGTGTAGATGGTCTTTTTAAATGCATGATTAGTTAGTTTAAATGTTAGATCTATAAGGTTGAATGCTATATTTGAGCTTTTTGGGAAAAAATAAATATTTTAAAGAAATTGTGATTATGGATGTTTAAATTCGCGTGGATGTTTTAGATAAATTATGTGTATTTCTATGTGTTTTATGTGTTTGTTAAATTAATTTTGTGTGTTTTAAATAAAATAACCCTAACTTTTATTGTTGTTGCTTTAGATTGTGTGTTTAAAATCTTGATTATTCAGTTTAGGCTATTTTAATTTTTTTTATAATTGTAACATTAGTTTGTGAATTGTAGCTGAAGGTATGCTAAAATGAAATTGTCTATGTTTTAGTTTGTGTACTTCATTTTTTAGGGTTAGGTGATGTTATACATAATATTTAGGGCTAATTTTATTGTATGTTTATAGCTAACTTTAAACTAATTTTTTTTAGTATAAAGTAATTTTTTGATGTGTCACATAGAGGCAACTCAAACCATGTAGTTCTCAATACTGCGTCAAATTTGAACAGGTGTGATATTCAGGTAGCGTGTGTCCAATATACTTATTAAGATTCAAAAATGAGTTTGAATATAGTTTGCTTAGTTTTATATTATGGTAGTGAACTCAGTGTTTGTCAGGACTTCTTTCCTATGTACACGGGTGGGAAAAATCATCCTATACAAGTTTGATGTCAGACCGATCTTGAAAGCCTAGAGAATTGAATCATGAGATCATTAAAAATTGATCCAATGCATTTTAGTATTAATCTCACATGTCAATTTCTTGTTGGTGACGGGTTCATTGCTTCTTCGATAATTAACGATGAAGTATGTGAGTCTGTTATTAATGCTGCAACCATACAACCTTTGATTATATATGTTAAGTTGAGTTGATACAAACAGAGAAAAGAGAAGTTCATAATTTCACTGGAGGTTAATGTGGGCTCCAAAAATTCTCCACTGACCTCTCAATTAAGAGAGTAGATTATGTGTTAGTGAAATTTTTAGAAGCCAGATGGAATAGTAGATAAGACACTACCCAGAGATTTTGCTCTCATTTTGTGAGGTCTTTACATCTGGTTCTAGGTTTTTTCTAAGCACAAGAACCTATAGTTAATTACCCCTCTCAATGATGAGAGAGAACTTTCGATTCGGGCTAGTCGTTAGATCACTAAATGCATAGCATATAGTAGCAGCATGCAGAGTTTTGAATTTATGCTTATGAAATTTATCATATTAACTTAAAGTGGATGGTTAGGAGAATGATGACATGCCCAATCAAAATTCCATGGTTCTATCATCCAGGGCTATCGTGGTCCCTAGTTTACTTAGTCAAAGGAGGTAGTCGACCCAACCTGACCGAAGGATCCTTATCAGTAGCCATGGGTTGCATCGTTCAACAAAACTTTGTAGACTTGGGGTGGTGTCTGTCTAAGGAGACAAGTTTAAGTACAAAGCTAACAGAGAGCTTTTTCTTGATTCACATCTCAAAGAGTAGAGCCATAGGAAAACATATGGGATACAGCCAGACCATAATATAATGATTCCATTTTACAAGAACCATATCATATGTGGAGCCAAATCATGTGGTCGGACCCGGCATGATTGATTGAGAGTGAACATAGTTATGTACTTGACTTAACATTGGCTTCTTTGTGAGCAAGAGTTTTCTTAATTTATCACCTTCAAGAAATAATTTGGAAGGTGGATGCATTGGATTTTGCTTTAAATCATTTATATTTATGATTTTGTTTAGACATTTATAGCTTAATGACATATCATATTTTGCATTTGAATTGATACTTAATTTAAGTTAATTTGATCTAAAATTATAATCATACACTTTAATGAAATTATCCCCTCCGGTTGAAATCTTCATTCAACATAGCCATCATCAGGGTTTATAAGTTTGCTTGATCCTTTGACTTATTATTCTATATCTGTCGACTATATTAATTCAATAATAGAGGATCAGATCTAGATTTTATTTTAAGTATTTTGACTTTAAAAATATTGAATATAAATATCTTAGATATTTTGATAATAATGACCCCTTTAGTTGATATCTTCAATCAACTCAGCCATCATTGGAGAGTTGATCATTCATTTTATTATTCAAGATCCTGCCAACTCTATTAATTCAATAATAGAGGATCAGATCTACTATCATATAACAGAATTAGCTTTCAGATATTTAACTAAGTTTAAATTCTTATAATATTATTATTAGATTTTTAGGTTTTATTAACCTAGACCCGGTCCTAAGGCCCAACCGGGAATCAACCCGCGCAGCATCCTCAAATACTAAGTTTAAGTATTTAGTGTAGTGTCGAGGCCCATATGGGTGATAGATTGATTTTAAATAATTACATATATTTGTTTATACATTATGTTAGATATTTGCACATGCTTTGAGGCATTTAATTTAGATTTAAGATATCCCTTGAAATATATGTGAGTATCTCATTTTAAGAAACATATATGAATTTCAAGGCACTGCGTATAAGCACTCTTGTTTTATAATGAATACACTACTTCACCATTCACATAGTTTATATGCATCTCGATGCAATGAGTTCAAATATGGGATCACCTTGTAATGCATGTGTATGCTCAATTCATTCATTTGAAAGTTTATGCAAGCTTTGAATGAGAATAGATTCATTCTAGATATGTGTAATGAATTTATTTTCATTCAAGCATTTGCATGTATTTTGGAATATTTAAACCAAAGGAGTGACTATTATAAGATATGTGTAAGGACATACTTCATGCAGTTGTATTCATACAAGTTTACATGTATGAAATTCACCCAAAGGAAAACTTTAAACCTCTATAATTTTATCATTCAAAGAGTCTTCACATTTTCTACAACTTGTCATTCAATCTTCATTTCATTTCTCATCAATAATATTAAAGGAAATGAATATCACAAAAATAGCCTCATAATACTCTTTAAATTTTCATGAGATTTTTACATATAGCGATCTTTGAATCACTTTCCTCACTATCAACTTTTTTCTTAAGAGTAAGCACATATTGATTGCATTAGTAGATTCATATTAAAGATCTTTTATTCCAATTTTTCAATATTCATAAAAATTCATTATTTTTCTTCCTTTATGCAATCAATTTGGAATGAGCGTTTCACATTTTTCTTTGTGATAAGAAGATCAATAATAACCTCCATTTGAACAACTGCCCATATTCAAGGACAATCCATGCCTTTGAATTAGGAGACCTCACTTGGAACTTTGTTTTCATTCTAGAGAAATATGTTAATTCATTTATCCCAAGGTTTGGCATTTGAGAGAAGATATTTCTCTTTCTTAAAACTCATCATTTAATGTAATCTCTTAATTCATGGCTTTATATTAATTAATCATTCTCTTATTTCATGGCTTGCAATTGAGTATGGTAAGGTTTATAAGGAGGTTACTTTCAGGCTATAGATATATGTAGAATCTCCCTCATTTATAATTCACTTCATCCTTATCTTGAATCCCCTTTGCACAAGTTTTCTTACAAGTTCAAGTTCAAATCCTTCAGGAAAGTTCATATTCATGTCTCAAGTTAAGGCTTTGACCCCTTCCTCGCTCCTCGTAAGTTTGCTTTAATTTCTTATGAATTTAGTTCTAACTTCATTTTGCAATTTTATGTTTTAACACTTTTGATTCACAATATTTCATTCTCTTTTTTTTAAGTCCCATAAGTGTGAAATTCTAGCAAAGTTTTAACATAATTTCTGACTCCCTCAGATCGTCAGGCGTAAGATCGAGGACTCTCTGTACTACAAAGAGTGTGTATGAGTGATATAAATTATGGCCTAAGTATCTTCTTCCCTATCATGTTACAAAGAGCATGTATAGGTTACCTGCACAAAAGAAATCATATAATTTTTCCTATCACGCCGCAAGTGTCGCTATGAGTTTTTCCCCACCATGCTACAAAGAGTACGTACGGGTCCTACTCATCGCATCGAATGCACCAATTGGGATTTAATCTTTGTAGATGTTGCAGCGCTCATTTACTGGGTTGATCCTCTCTTTTTTTATATTTCTTACAAGCAGCAAGGAGTTTAGAACAATCAATAGCACTCTCAACCGCAATACATCACATACAGGGCACACATCTATTTAATAGTTGAACTTAAGTAGAATTCAACCTAGTCAATCAGGAAATCTCAAATGAATAACAAAGATAGCAACTTTAATTTCTATAGAGTTGCATCCCTCTCTTCACCGCTCTTTTTTTTACTTGAATATCGGATTAGAGGTAGAAGTTGGGGTCAAGATTTGAATGAAAATGAGAGGAAGAATTGGTTGATGTGTGAGGCTAAAGGTAAATTCAGCTGAGTTGTACAGACAGAGAAGCGAGACTAGAGGTCATGTTGCTATGATGGAATACAGACAGAACAACCAATAGAATGAAGAGATATCTTGGTGCAGAAATGCAGGAGATCTGGTTAGGGAAGGAGTCGATCTTGCTGTGCTTGAGAGAACAGGAAGGAGAAGAGAAGTCTGATTGTAGTAGTGTGTTGATTCACTTTTGGAGTGAGCTCTCAACTTTCTCATCATAGATCTAGGACTTATAAACACTAAGAGTTCCTTAGTCTTAAGACACTTCTAGTGATTAGGTGAACACTTAACCTAACCCTAAAGACTTAGAAGAGTTAGCCTGGGAATAGGTTGTGCCTTAGAGATTTAGGAGGACTTACCTACCCTATCCGTGCTTCCTTCTTCCAAACCAATTTGATCCCTTTTTCTCAATTACAAAATTCAACCTCAAATTCAAAACCAAGATCATAAATCAATTCCACAGTCAATTGATTTTCTAAATGACCAAATTCATGTTCCAAAAACCTTCCCTAAGCCTTTTGATATCATCATATGGAGTTAGCCTTAACCAAATCCACAGCAATCCCAATCCAATTGATTTTTCCAAATTATAAAACTCAATCTCAAATCAAATCCCAACTCAAATATCAAATTCAATTCTAAATGATTGAAACCCATGATTAAATCCAAATTCCAAAATCGCTTCCTAAACCATATGAACCACCTTCATATGTTTAGTCAAGACTCCCTCAAACCAACTCAAACTTGGTTGATTGCTTTATAAATCAATCATTCCTTCATTTATATTCACAAATATAAATGAAATCTAGGTTCAAACCCTTCAAACTAAATAAAAATAAATCAAACTAATTCAAAACACAAGTTAGCCTTCTTAACCTACATCCCTCACTTGGCCAAATTTGCTTCCAAATCACTCCAAACTCAAGTGATTTTCTCACAAATTATTTATATATTCATTTATATTCACAAATATAAAATATAAATTAAATATAAATTAAAATGGTCCAAACCAAATCCAAATTAAATCAAATTTCCAATTACAGCCCTTTTAGCCAAACTTTTGAACTTGGCTAAATGACACCTAAATCAAACCAAAACTTATGGATTTCTTCATGATTCAATCATTCCTTCAATCATTGATACAAATATAAACATAAACCACCATTATCAAACTAAACCCAAGTCAACCCAAGTTAAGCCCATGTTGATCCTTTTGACTTGAAAATTGTCATATGAACTAAAACCCATAAGGCTCCAAACTTGAATCAAGTCATGATCAAGCCAATTGACCCATTTGGGTCCACTTGACCCAAAGTGACCTAAAAGGCCTTCTTAAACCAAATTCTAATCCAACCCAAATTGGATTGAACCAAGCTCATCTAAACCTTCAATCATGATTAACAATCATTATAGGGTGATCAATTACATTGAATTGGGTCAAACTAAGTCAACATTTAGCCCAAATGAAACCCAAACTAGCCAAAATCTACCATATGCCAAATTGATTAAAACCATTGATCTAAACCCATTCATAATTGATGATTGAACAGGATCAAACCCTCACTTGAGCTAAACCAAGTCCAATTGGTTATTTGACCTAAGTTAACCCAAATTGGCCTAAAGAGCTAAAATAGGTCAAATCATGATTTGATCCAAATTGATTGCAACCAGTGGCTCAAGTTCATTCAAAATCACTTATTGAACTTGACCAAATCCATAATTGAGCCAAAGTTGACCAATTGGTCAACTTGACCCAGCCTAGCCCAAATTGACCTAAAGGGTCAAATTGGCCAAAATTTAAATTAAATCAAAATTAAATCAAACCAAAGCCTACAATCATTTTTAATTAACCAATTGGGCTTGACTCAACACCTAACCCAATCAAATTTGGTCAAATTGATCAAATTTGTCAACTTAACCACTTTGATCCTTTTGAACCCAAATGAGTCAAATCCAAATCTAGGCCAAACCAAAACATCCCAAATCATCATTTGAGCCTAACTCAAGCCTTGGTTTGACCAAATTTGGCCAATTGGTCAACCCAAACCAACCTAGCCCAAATGAACACATTTTGATTAGATGAACCCAAATCATCCAAAACCACTTTAAGGAACCTTGGTGGCTAACCTAACCTGACCCAATTGGACTCTAAGTTAGCTCCAAACCAACCCAAGTCCATGTAGGACCCAACCCAAGTGGATTAACTAATGGACACCTTCTTATTTGCATTAGATCCTTTCCTTAAGTGGTAAAGTCCACTTTGTCTCCCCATGCCAGCCATCAAATGGCCAAATGAAGCACTCTATGACTTCCTAGCCCAACCTAACTCACCCTACCATCTACCATGGACTAAGAGAACAAAGCCAAGCCATTCCCTCCTCATGGTCGAACCCATTGGATGCAAGGGAGCTTAATCCAACACAATCCCTCCATATCAAGCCTCCTTGAGACTCACACCACCGACCACTCGACATGGCTCACGGCAACCCCAATGATCGACCCAATTGGTGGAAAATATGGGATGCATCTCATCCGTCCATCATGAGCAATTGAGGGGTATACCCCCTTAATTCGAGCAGCAAACCAGAGGATTATTGTGTGAGACTTCCTAAGGCATTTTTGAAATCCCATAGAGCTTCCCAAGTGATGCCAAGCCCTCCTCAATCAGCATTCCTCTTTTTGAGCAAAGTCGAGGACACTTTCTCAATACTCCTTCATCCAATCAAATCTCATTTCACCATCACCATACTTAGTGAGCATAAATGAATCCCCAAGCTTCCAAGATGCGAGAGGAGTGAGTTCGATCAATACTCCTTTTTGATCAATACTCCCCTTCATCCAATCAAATATCAATTCCTCTTGCCTCACCATCACCATACTTAGTCGAGCACAAATGAATCAATTCCCAAGCTTCCAAGCTGCGGGAGGAGTGAGTTTGATCAATACTCTCTTTCGATCAATACTCCCCTTCATCCAATCAAATCTCAATTCCTCTTAGCCTCACCATCACCATACTTAGATGAGCACAAATGAATCAATTCCCAAGCTTCCAAGCTGCGGGAGGAGTGAGTTCGATCAAGACTGAATGCCAAAGGAGGGGAGCATGGTCCACAGAGCACTCTGCCCCAAATCAAGGTCAAAGCTTCTCAATAGGTCCTCACCTCAACTAGGTGAAGCTACCTCCGATGGCCCACCACCGGACATTAGCTCCGGTGAGGTAATTTCTCAAAACCAAAGTTATAGGGAAATCATACTTGGTCTTTTATGAAGAATTTAAATCCCATGTGAATTTGACCATTGGATGTGCATCTCCCCTCCTTCCGAAGGAGTGGGATCGGTTTGATCCCAATCTGAGCTCATGTGAGCTCGAATTGAATGGGGAAAGATGGATGGTGCTCGCCATTCACCTCTAGTGAAGGAGGAAGATCATATGCCATCCATTTCGCATGATTGGAATGGATGGTTGTGATTAGATCATAGTTGATCCCCGCTATTTTCTCTTTTAACCTGTAGCTCGAATCGTGGTCGTCCGATCGTAGATCGAACAGTCCATAGAGAAACCAAGATAGCTATCGACTGAATTAGTGCGTGGATGTGACAACTTAAATAATGAATCCTGTCGTGCCACATTGAAAGTGTGTCACATTAGTGGCCACTTGGCCTGATGGGATTAGCGATGAAATTAAGGCTAATTAATTTATTTTTAATCCTAAAACTTTCTAAAATCATAATTAATTGTACAAAAATCCAAAAAATATGAACTTTAGCTCATTTTAAAGGTATTTCAGAGTAGAATCTAAGAAAATTATTATTAATTGATTTTAAATAGTGACTTTGGCTTAATTAAGATTTAATAAAACTCTAATTAGCTTAAATACACCTTAATTAAGCACTCAATTAATCTCACATTTTTACGGATGTTTAGGGGGATGACCTCTACCTCCCTTATTTTTTTTTTTGAGATTTTATTGATTGCTTAATTAGAGAAATCACTTAATTAAGCCCTAATCACTCTCTTAATTTAATTAATCATAATTAATAAATGAACAGTAACTTGATTAATTATCTAAACCTAATTACCTCTGTTGAACAATAAGATAGCTTAGGGGATGTGATTGGGATACTTTTCCTAATTCATTTCGTAAGTTTTCTTCACTTTTAAAAATCAAAGTAATTAATGATTAATGAAATAATTAATTGATTAATTGAGTAATTAATCTTCAAGATAAGAAAATCAAAACCTAATTGAATATTTAAAATGACTTAGGGGTTAAGATGTGGGCATGGCTCTTGATCCTTTCTCCTAAGTTAATTTCATCATTCAAATTAAAACATAACCAAAATGCTTAATCAATTAATTAAAGGCTTAATGAAATTAAAGTTTAAAATCAATTCATCCACACCTAAGCTACCTTTAATTGATCTTGGGTAGCTCTTTGGGTGTTCAATAACCTAAAGTGAGAGATGATAAATTATGATTAACTCACATGTGTAAGAAAATCATAAAAGTAGTTAAGTGAGATCCCTTAAGCCTAATTAACTATTAATCATAAGCTAATTGCATTAGACCCTTTTCATTTCTTAGGAGCATTGCAAATTTACTTTTCATGTGGTTGCATATCATATTGGCTTATTATTAATTAGTTAATTAGCTTAAGGTGATATAGGCAAGGGTTAATTAATTCACTTAATTCATACCTTAACTTAACCAAAACATAAAATCAACCTAAATATTTTTCATTAAACCAAATTAACTCACATATGGAAAATGGGATTATGATTAACAAACCTCCTTCATGTTTTCTTAAATTAAATCAAACATGAAAATGAAATGTCTTTAAAGAACTTTGGTTTATTTTAAATAGCCTTATTTAGTTTGACTGCCCTTAGGGCTTAGCTGAATTTAAATGAGATCATGCGCTTATATTCCTTTAATTCCTTCCAATCTTATTAAAGCTTGCTTGTCATATGAGATCATGCATTCATTTCTTTTAAAAATTAATTAAATGAAATGATTTCTTTTATAGCAAAGTTGCATGTGTTGATTTAAATTAAAAAGCCTATAAGCCAATTATTATAAATGAAGTGATGTTAATTACAAATAATTGTAAGTTTGAATGTGATGATAATATAAGATATGCAATATGAAGTTCTCTTTCCTTACCTTATATGGATTCATATAGGATTTACAAATGTATGGTTCATTTGAAAAGAACACAATATTTGCCTAAATCTACTCCTATGTATCTCCATGTTAAGACTTAGGAAGAATTTCATATCACATATGTAAATCATACAAGCGAATCAAATATAACTTCTTGCATGATTTCTTATTTGGTGGTCCTTTTTATACAATCGTATGTATCTGAGAAA
This sequence comes from Cymbidium sinense, assembly GCA_021442155.1. Lineage (NCBI taxonomy): Eukaryota > Viridiplantae > Streptophyta > Magnoliopsida > Asparagales > Orchidaceae > Cymbidium > Cymbidium sinense. The sequence continues at coordinate 92,027,143 of CM038217.1, forward strand.
AGTGGTATATTCCGACACCCGGAGGCTTTAAGTAGCCTAAGTAGGTCTTGTATACCCATGCCCTTGGTGTAGAAAATAATGGCATCATACTCACTTAAAACTCTTATACATATGTATGTATGATGTGGCCAATGAATAAAAATCACAAGTCAAATAAATCAAAAATATAATTTTTGCATGGATTTTTCTGTCCTTATAATTGCTTATACATTTACATATTTCTAAGAAAAATGGTATATCAGTCTATACACCCTAGGGCTATGAGGCTTTAAGTACCCCTGAGTAGGTCTTGTACCTTACAGCCCTAGTGTAAAAAATAATGGTGATGTACTCACTTAAAACTTTTATACATTTGAATATGCATTTAACTAATGGAAGAAAAATCCCTCTTTTTCTATTAAAAAAAGTCATGCTTTCATAATTCAATCAAATGAAATATTTAAATTCCAAACACATTTCTCTGCATTCATCATTCAAGTATGCTAAAAATATAAATTGTACACATAAGTATGCTTAGGATTTAATCATATGCATGATGTACATGATGGAAAGAAATGAATGAATATGTGTTATATGATAGTAATTCATTCTAATTAATCTTAAGATTTCTTTCTTATTAGATAAGATCATTTAGAGTAAACCTAAATGTAGGTTTAATCAAAACATGTAATAAGCCATTCACTAAAGGAAATTGATTAATTAATTTTCTTTAGAAGTGACTTAGGGTAGGGAGGAAAGAAGGGTCCCCTCTTTTTCTTCTCTTTATAACACTTTGTTATTCTGTGTAGGTCAAATGAGACAAAATAAAATATTAAGTAAAATCTTCAAATCAATTAAATCACTTAATGAGAAATCAACCCTTTATAAATTAAATCTTTCACACTTAGAAAATTACAACCCTAAAGCCTAGTTAGGACATACCGCACAAGCTTAACACACACACATTAGGTTAAGTCATCACTTCTAGCTTTATGTTAAGGCGTGTATAATTTGATGTATGCTTATTTTGTGATATAATGTTGTAGATTGGATGTTAGGGTGTATGCGTTCTAGTTGGATGTTAGGCTGAAATTAGCCTAATCATGTTTTCTTCAGGGGGTTGTCCTTAAGGGGCCATTATAATAAAAATATAAATGATTTTATTGTGCAGGTTGCTTATACCCTTAAGGATAGCCCAAGTCAAGACAAGTGGGCTTGGTTACCCATGTGTGGGGCGCTAAGTCCAAATTATTCATATAACTTATTGGGTTGTATTGTGTGTTTAGCTAACATTTGTCTTGCAGGTGTAGTTAGATTTACTTTCTTTATTTTAATATAATTTTGCATTAGGATTAGGATGAATGTTATGGGGATTGGGATGAGCATTGGTCATAAGACCAAGTCATATGTACCATGTGATGCCTTTGGAGCAAGCCCAACCAAAATCAAATCAAACCAAAGAAAGAAATGAAGAAATCAAGTGAAGAATGAAGAAATGAAGAAAGGAAGAAATGAAGAATGAAGAGTGAAGACTCCCATAACATTCATCTTTTTTAATTGTAATTATTCTTTTATAATCTAGGTTGTATAAGGGTAGAGCTCGACTTCCATATTTCTTTTTGAGTTGTGCGATGACACCCAACCGCATTGGCCTTTTATTCTTTTATGATAGCTTTATAAAATTGGTTGATGTTTTGTTTAAGCTTGTGCATTAGAAATAGCATGCCTTTCATAGTTTATTTATGATTGGTGATTGTTGTATGGCCTAAATGTGATTAGGCTCTAGACAAAAAAAATTAATTTATCTTCCCAAACTAATAAACTCAACTAAATCTCTAAAATAACTCATAACCTCATGTAAAAGCCTAGGCATTAAATCATGATAATAAAATATTTAAAAATATCTTAGCTTGATGTTGTATGTGTAAACATCATGCATAATCATCTTATTTCACTTATTAAGAGAGGGCTTTCATCTTTGCCAGATAGAAATAAAATTAACCTTTAAGAACCTATGATGGAAGAACACCTCTTTCTCTTTCTATTTAGCCCATAATCAATTTCTCATGCATTTAGGCATACAAAATCCTATAGCCTGTGTCAAAATAAAGAGTCCCAAATTAAATAAAATTTGATAAGAATTTACAATATATTAAGTCATTATTCATGTCCTTCATGCTCTAGTCTCTTAGGGAGTTAGTTTAAGGACTTAGTTTCTTTCCTAAATAAATAACAGTATAACAATCTTGTAAAGCATAAGACTTGCCTACATGGATTTAAAGCATAGGAGGAGTTAGTTGGCTACCACTTTAGATGATAATAAGTCCAGTAGTCAGGTGGTTTACTCTCTCATGTGGAGGTAAACAATATACCCATATTTGCTATAGAGTTAGGTCATGCTTTAGCCCTCGCCAAAGCTCCCTAGATTTAGGATCTAAGATTGTTGTTTCCTAATAGGGCTACTAGCATAAATCCTCATCTCTTAGGAATTTTCATAATATTGTATTATGGAATCATAAGTCCTAAATTTCTAATAAAATGTCAACTCAAAAATATAAACTCTCTTCAATTTCAAAAATACAAAGCCCAGCCTAAGATAGTTTGGGATGCTCACTAGGCCTCCTAGTATCATGAGCATCACCTAATTATCACTTTTTTGGCTTCAATAATAAATCTCTCCTTTCGATCTATCCCATTTGATTTTTTAAACATAACCAATTTATTGATTAGTCTATCTTTGAATTCTTTAGAGATAATAATCACCAACTTTAATCGAGAGTATTCTTAAGGGATTCACTTCCCTTAAGATGTAATTAACTATAGGGGCTTGCCCCCATAGGGAACTTTATGACCTAGTTTAAATAAACCTACTTTGTTTATCCATGTAAAGTACGAGAAAAATCTCTGCTACATTCAAAGACCCATCATGACTTATGAGTCCTTATTAGGTGATTAGGTCCATTGTAGGGTAGTGTCTCTATCTCTCGAGATAGTACACTATTCCTCAATATCATACCTGATTATCTCAATAAGTACACTCTCAGATTTGTATGGTGTTCCCCCCTAAATGAACCTAAAAATAAATAAATAAATAAGCACCAAAAATAAACACCATAGATTTTTCTGGCGACTCCGCTGGGGATGGTTCCTCTCTCCATCTCTAGTAGATGATTGTTGTATCCAAACATCAATAGTGGACTTGCATTTCATGTGAGTCCAAGATTATCTTTTTTCCTTGGCACTTAGTTTATTTCATCCTTAAGTAAAGCTAGCCAATATCCTTAGGTTTTAGGACCTCACTCCGTGCAGGTCTTGAAACTTCTATTCCCCTCATGACGTAAAAACAAACAAAATTAACTAATAAAAGGAGATGAATAAACATTTAGAACCTCCTTACCACTAGCTTGGTGAGGCAAGGTTCATCCTATATTTATTGAAATAAACTCCTTTGCAAAGTGCCACTTTCCAAAACCTTTCACAAAACTCACAAAATCAAACCCTCCATTTAACAATTCCTATGAATGCTACATGGAGGTTCTTTTCAAAAGCACATTCTTGAAATATGACCATGCCCATTCAACATACTCAAAATTATTGAATGAGGAATCTATTTTTCAAATATAAATTATAACATAAATTGAAACTTCATCTAACAAATTTCACATATAAAAGTTTCTTTTCAAGACCAAATCATGCCATATTTGATTCGCACTTAACATATCCAATTGTTAAGTGAGAACCTATTTTTAAATCAAACATAAATTTGATCTTCACTTAACATATTTAATTTGTTAAGTGACGGTCTCATTTTCAAAAAATAAATTTGACCTCCATTAACATATTCAATTTGTTAAGTGAGGGTCTTATTTTCAAAGCATACATTTTGACCTCCACTTAAACATACACAATTTGTTAAGAAAGGGGTCTAATTTTAAAATATAAATTTGACTTTCACTTAACAAGTTCAATTTGTTATGTGGGGGTCTCATTTTCAAAACATAAATTTGACTTTCACTTAACATATTCAATTTGTTAAGTGGGGATCTCATTTTTAAAATATGAATTTGTCTCTCACTTAACAATTTCAATTTGTTAAGTGGGGGTCTCATTTTCAGAACATAAATTTGACTTTCACTTAACATATTTAATTTGTTAAGTGGGGGTCTCATTTTCAAAACATAAATTTGACTTCACTTAACATAGTCAATTTGTTAAGTGAGGGTCTCATTTCAAACATACATTTAGGCTTTCACTTAGCATATCCAATTTGCTAAGTGAGAGTCTCATCTTCAAAGCATACATTTGGTTCTACTTAACACACCAAATTTGTTAAGTAGAATCACATAATCATGCCATATTGGATTCCCACTTAACATACTAAATTTGTTAAGTGAGAATCCCATTCTCAAGTCATATCATACTTTGATTTCCACTTAACATACCAAATTGCTAAGTGAGAGTCTCATTTTCAAATATATATCAAACACATTTAGACTTTCACTTAACATACCAAATTTGTTAAGTGAGGGTCTCTTTTTAACACACATTTGATCCCTACTTAACATACCAAATTTGTTAAGTGAGGATCCAATTTTTTATATCAAACACATTTGAGCTTTCACTTAATATACTAAATTTGTTAAGTGAGAGTCTCATTTTGAAAGAAAAATAAAAATATCTCAATCACATTTGGGCTTTCACTTAACATACCAAATTTGTTAAGTGAAAATCTCATCTTAAAACCCAAATCAAATATATGTGGCCTCTACTTAATATACCAAATTTGTTAAGTACGAAGCCCCATTTCCAAATTAACATTTGCACAATCAAATCATCATAAGCAAAAATATTTCAGACACACAATCACAACCTCTTCTTAACATACCCAAATTTGCTAAGTAGAGGTTCTTCCAAATTATCAATATTCTCAAATAAGAAACACAAAATGCATACATCTCCAAAAAAAAAAAATTCTCCTTAAATTCTCATACCCCACCCAACCTACCTAAATTGGTTGAGTATGGGTTTTAAAATAAAAAGAAATCAAATGGCAAAAGCCTCTCCTCATCACATCAAAATCTCTCCATTGAACCCCACTTAACATATTTGAATTGTTAAGTGTGGGTTCAGGACTCCAAATTCTTATGATTCTCTTAGGATGAATATTAAAGTAGAAACCTGACTAAAGTTACATTTCAACACATGCAGACATATAGCTTAGATCAATTAGTGTAGTCTTTATAGTCAGTACACATGGCTTCACAGAAGTTCATCTTTACTTTCCCCTTTGGGATGGATTTGGCCTTGGATCGGCCAGCTTCCCCAAGGTTGAATCTACCCACCTGGTTTCTTTAGTCAAGGATTCGAGGGAACACGTGTTACTTGTGAGGGGGCAACCCTCACCATTAGCTGAGATGAGGTCGTTGGGTAGAAGCCAGACATCTGCATAGACATGCCCTCTGATTCTGAGAATCCTCCGTTGAAGAGGAAGGCTGCAGTGGTTTTCGCACCTCGTTCTGAGATAGTTTTAGCACCTATCTGTCCAATTGTCCCCACCATTGCTCCAGCGAGAGCTACTACCTCCTCATTGGTCTCCCCTAAGGGGAAAGCTATCTTTGCTTCTTAGATAGTCTCCTCCACTTTTGAGGTAGGTACTAGCTCCACTCTCCTTGTTCACTTGTACTCAATGCCACAATAAAAATTGAAAGATTAAGTGGAGCACAAAAGCGTGAGAACTTGATGTCATCTCCATGGCCAAGGAGGGTTCTCCCAGAGGTCTCTCTCCACTTGACCAGCAAAATGCCCCCTCTCCTCTTAGATAAAGAGGAAGATTATTGGAGGATTATTGCTTCTCCCCCACCATTGGCATACTATGAGACACTGGAAATTGAGCAGAGGAGGCCCTATGCCAGACTTAGGACTATCCTACGCAAGGTTGTTAGAGCATATGGATGACCGGAGTCTAGTACCTTACTTGATTTATGATCGATGATCCCTATGAGTGTCAGGGGTCAGATCCATAAGGAGAGAGCCATGGAGGCTCAGACATCTACTCAGGCAGGCAGGAGAGAGTGACGAAGGTATGACAAGTAGTCGGCAGACTCCACTTTGATGGATTTTCCTGATCATCACCTAGTCAGGGTTAATCATTCATATAGGATTGTTCTTACCAATGCAACCCATCGTAGGCAGAGATCTCCCATTGAGGGGCAGTCAGTGTTACCCTCACACCGCTCCCCTCATCGTCCTCCATCACCAGTGCACCCAACATCCACCACTCCCACCAAGATCCAAAAGCCCCCATCCAGAGAAAGACCTTCTCCTCTAGTGATCCAGCTACGGCCTAGGGATCCCGCTCCCTCCACCCCACCTGTTGAGGTGAGATTGAGCTCCTCTGCTTGATTTTCAACCTCAACTGTGGTTTGGCAGGAGTGGCGACCCCGCATCATCATGGTCGCACCACCACCACCACAACTTGTAGAGCCAATGACAGCGGCTACTGTAGAGTGGGAAGGAGACAGTTTTATAGTTCTCATGGTAGAGGATCTCCCCAGGGATACCACTCCACTGATGAGCAATCATGAGCATATCTCTTTTAGTGAGCATGACCCTCCCAAAGAGACTCTGGCGGCAGTTAGGTGTTTCTCGTGGACCACAGTCCCTCCACCGGTCATCCCTGAGTGTTTGTGCCTGAACATTTAGGTCATTCCTTGGATTAGATCATAGTTGCTTACTTTGCTGAGAAGAGGGAACTCTTAGGCAGCAATCACATAAATTTTGAGGATGAGCGAGTAGCATTTGATTCTGATGAGGATGACCTCCTTGAGGATTCGGCCGAAGTTCACATGGTCGATACTAGGGGGTCCCTCCATATAGACCAACATAGTCGGGAAGGTATTGTAATTAAATAAAATGATGCCATACATTCAACTTAGCACCTCCTCCAGTAGCTTAGATAAAAGGATGATCATATTGATAGAATGGGGAAGAAGATTAAAGAGTTAATGGCAACAGTGTCAGCATTGTAGAATTTAGCTTCGATTTCACAGCCTTCTTCTATAGTAGCCGATAGAGTAGAGTTGGCACACACTTCAGATCATCATAGATGCATTCCTTCCTAGGAAGATAGTTGTAGCTTGCATAGGAAGGTGGTGGATAGCACCTTCATGCATAAAAAAGACATTAAACACATGGTGGAACAGCAAGTGAGGGATGCGTTGGCACAAGCCTGAGGTGGCTCATCTATTTCAAAGGGTAGACCCTACCCAAAGGAATTTGATGTTGTCCAATATCCTATGGGTTTTGTACCTCAATCATTCAAAATTTTGATGACATTGGGAACCCCCGACAGCTCATAGCACATATCAGGGTCAAATGTTGCAATGTCGGTGGTAGCGATGCACTCTTATTTTGCCTCTTCATCAGTAGCTTGATAGGCATTGCATTTGATTGGTATGTTGAACTAACCACTGGTTTAGTGAAGACATTTGTTGAGTTAGAGCGGCTCTTTATTAAGAGATTTGCTGGAGCTCAGCAAAGGATAACTATGGGCGATCTCGTTGTAGCACAAGAACACCCTAGTGAGTCCCTTATTGATTACATTCTTAGATGTCATAATTTAAGTATGAAATGTGAACCATAATTGTCTGAACAACATGCCATTAAAATTCTACTCAAGAATATTCATGGCCGTCACCTTCATGCTTAAAGGGTTTACCCTTAAGACATTTGAGAAATTAATCAACAAGGTAGCTAGTTTACAATGGGAGGTCAAACAGTTACCTTTCCAAGATTAGTCAGCCAAGCCCAAATCACAGAAGGCATTTGAGAAAAATCCAAGGGTAGTCATGGCAATTGACAAGGGGAAGCAGCCAACTAGGGTGCATTCAGATAGGCCTCGAACTCAGCAGTCTCCTCTACCACCTCCTCTGCCATCACCTCATACCGCTACCTCGGCCACAATGACCACCATCCGCCACCTCATCCATCAATAGCGATTCTACCCACCACTGGGCTATCATTTACCTACTCTTGTTGATAAATTGAATAAACCTTATTCATTCAAGAGGGAGGTAGTCAAGAAGATCTTTAAGAATCTCTTAAAGAAGCTTGATTTTCAGTTACCAGGACCTAGGAGACTAGAGGAAGTGGGCAAGAGTCATGATCCAAACTATTGCCCTAACCACCACATGCTAGGTCATGTCTTAGAAGATTGCTTTACCTTTAAGGACTAGCTTGAGCATAGCTTCAAGTTGGGGGCCATTGTCATCCCTAAAGAATACCTACTAGAACAACTTTCCAGTTCTGTTAGGGTAATTTTGGGGATACACGTGATCTTCTCAAGACAGAGGAAGGTTGGGATATCTCCCTATCCCAAACCTCCAAGAAAATTATTTTTAAGATCAAAAACTATCCTTGCAGTTACTTGAAGCAGCTCAAACCTCTAACTCCAAAGAAGGTTTGCAAGTTACTAAGGACAACTTGAGGGAGGTAGAAGCCCAGCAGCAGTAGTGACAACCTCCACTTGTCCGGGATAGCATATTAGTGCAACCACCGATCGAGTCCAGCACTCCTTCCACTATTGCAACCATAGTTCCTTCAGCCAGCTCTACTTCTAGCAGTCGTATTGTATCAGCTGAGGGGGGGTACCAAATCCCTCACTATGTTTTCATTACTTGATTTCTATTTTGTACCTTCATCCAAATCTAAAAAATCAATGAAGAAGAAGACTGATTCCACTTACATCTTCTCTACTTTTGATGATGTTGATGATTTTATTCCCATAGAAAGCTCTCCAAGTACTAATAGTTATAACAATTCTGATCCACTCCTTTCTGATTTAGAAATGGATTATCCATTCCTAAATCATCTAGGTTCGCCCATTGAGATTAATTTGGAATCATCCGACTTTGATGATCCTATAGAAGAACGTGTAGGTGATCCTGATGAGCAAGTAGAACTTTCCATTAAACCATCTCATGAAGTCATTGAAATTAATCATCGTAGTGGCAAAGTTATACCTCCTAGGGTTGCACCTCAAGATAAATGTAGATAATTCATTGGTTCTTGTGGTCAAGAATCCCCTCCACAGGATGCTCCACCTATGGATATACTTGTGGAGGACTAGCCTAGAGTTGACTACAATGTCCTCACTCACCAGAGGAAGTTGCCACCTAAACTAAGCATATATGATGCCCTTGTCTTATCCAAAGAGATGAGGGAGTCATTGATCAAAGTTCTACTTGATATGAAAATATGCTTAGATCAGCTGACCGCTATTAGAGAGGAGGCATGTTATTCAAGAGAAGCCCATGGAATAACATTCACCGATGAAGACCTTCTTTTAGGGACAACGGAGCATAATCGTCCCCTCTACATCAGGACATGTAGATTCGACTCTCCAGGGTATTAGTTGATCCAGGTGCATCAGTGAATATTATGAATCTAAAGATCCTTGCTTACTTGAGGATTGACATCTCCAAACTCTGAGGAGATCGAATGATGTTGAGAGGATTCAATGAGCAAGGTGAGAGGGCTTTAGGCTCCGTAGTGTTGCCATTGGAGATAGATCATTGGAAAATAGAAGCCAAGTTCTACATAATCGATTTAGATATTTCTTTCACCACTTTGCTTACTAGGCTTTGGAAACATGGAAATAACACATCCCATCCTCTTTACATCAGTGCATTAAATTCATAAGAGGTGCAATCGAGTATTGTGTCAAAAGAGACTTGAAGCCATTTTCAGTTAAAGAGGTTGAGATATATGAAGATGCAACCTACTGTCTTCCTCTAAATCAAAAAGTATATTCTCTTGAACTTGGTGAAAGTTCAAAATCAAAAGAAAAAGAAATAAAAGAAGAAGAAGAAAAATAAAAAAAGAAAAAGGAAAAGAAAAAGAAAATAAAAGTATAAGTGTGTGAGAATCAGACACCGAGGAAGAAGTAGAGCTAGATATTGGATTCCACTCACAGTTCGTTCCTCCATACGAACACATGGGTAGGGTGACTCAACCCCCACTAGGTAGAGAAAGAGGCAAGTCCAGTTGCAGTTCCAGAGGTGGAAGACCTCCTTGCTAGTGGCCAGCCGGTAGAAGGTATGTTCCAGGTCACAGGAGTACCCCCGCTATCCATATAGACTTAGAGTCCAGTTTGGAGGATGAGTCTCATGTGGTTAGAACGCCAACCAACCCCTCTTAGCGGACCCCTTTGGAGGTGACGATCGAGCCAGATGGTGATGAAGACCAGGCCTCCAAGCAAAGCATGAATGTATCTGAATTGTCATTATGTAGAATAGCAGGCAGCAATTGGGAACTTTAGCTCTAACCTCACTCACTTTCCAAAAAGTTGAAGGTTTAGTAGTTAAGGAGGCCCCCGGGTCATCTATAGACATTAAACCAAAGAGAGTTTTGTTGGGAGCTTCATCCTCATGTCAGGAAGCCGATGTAGAAATTGAGGATTATTCTTATAAAGATTAAATACAACTACTTTTTGATTGGTATTCACCTTGTGTTATTAACTTAGCTAAGAAGGGATTAATCCCACATACTTAGTCTAAACACGTCGACATTACTTGAAAGGTTATGGGACAACCAAAGCGATATTCTTAATCAAGACCAAGATAGATTTGGCACAAGGTCAATGGATGATGACAACCATTGCCTAATCATCAACAATCATTTGGAGTCTGATAGGTTCTTTTCAAATCATGTTAACTCTTATGAGGTGGTGTGTTTAGAAACTTTAGATGACCCAAATGATCTTGAAGTTAAGGATGCACCTCAAGAGTTTGAATAAGAAATTAGATCAATCATCGATGAACTCAAAGAAATCAACTTGGGAACAAAAGAAGATCCACTCCCAACATACATCAATTCTTTGTTGAATGAAGAAGAAACCAATGACTTAGTTAGGCTATTAGCTGAGTTTAAAGATTTTTTGCATGGAGCTATGAAGAAATGCCCGGTTTATCTCCTGACACAGTAGTCCACAAACTAGCAATAGATCCTAATGCTAACCCTATCAAGTAGCTCCTAAACACATGCGATTAAAATTGAGTAGCATGTCATTCTTTAAATCAAGAAATTGATCGATGTTTCCTTTATCAGGGAAGAAAAATATCCTACCTGGTTGGCCAGTGTCACCCAGTTAAAAAAAAGAATGGCCAAATTCACATATGCATTGATTTTAGGGATCTAAATAAGGCATTTCTTAAGGATGAATTTTCACTTTCTATACTAGAATTAATGGTGGACATTGCCTCATCTCATGCAACATTCTCCTTTATGGATGGGTCATCTAGCTGCAACCAAATTAAGATGGCCCCCGAGGATGAAAGAAACACTACTTTTTGAACCTCGATTAGAATCTATTGTTATAAGGTCATGCCTTTCGGCCTTAAAAATGTCAATGCTACATACTAGTGCCCATGACTCAGAACTTCAATAAACTCATTTATCATCAAGTTGAATGCTATGTTGATGATCTAGTAGTCAAAAGAAAAAAAGGAAGACCACCTCTTTGACTTGAGAGTAGTTTTTGAATGATTGAGATAAGTTAACCTCAAAATGAATCCCTTGAAGTGTGCATTTGAAGTAGCTTTAGGGAAATTCCTTAAGTTTGTTGTCCGACATTGGCGAATAGAAATCATCCTAGAGAAGATCAAGGCAATCTTAGAAATGCCACCCCCTAAAAGTCTAACTCAACTCAGATCATTCCAAGAGGTTGGTATCTAAGATGCTTCATTTCCAACTATCGAAGATGCACCATTCTCGACTTGTCAAAAGGATGCCAAGTTCAAGTGGGATGACAAGTATCAGCATGCATTTGAGACATCAATACGATGACGCCACCAATTCTAGCAACCCCTATCCTAGGCAAGCCATTGATCCTCTACACCACTACATTAGATGACTCCCTTGGCACTTTGTTGGCTCAAACCAATGATGAAGGGAAATAAAATGCACTCTACTACCTCAGTCATCATCTAATCCCTGCTAAGGTAAACTACCCACCTATTGAAAAGTTCTGCCTAGCTTTAATCTTTGCATCCTAAAAGCTACAACATTACATGCTTTCTCAAAGGTGAATCTGATCTCTAGGATCAACCCACTACAATATCTCATGACACGTGACGTTATCTAGACGGTTGAATGATGGTCCATGATTTTGTCATAGTTTGATATCATATTTGTACCCATCTGTGCAGTGAAAGGATAGGCACTAGAAGATTTCTTAGTAGCAAACCCACTTCATATTGATTCTTCACTTAGTGATGACCTACCCGATGAACAAATCATGAACTTAGGGGACACTAGCATTCACCATTGGGAGATGTATTTTGATGGTGCGGCTTCCTTTCAAAGAGGAGAAAGACCATGATCTACTCTTTCGGGGATGGTAGGGGTAGGAATAGTTCTTCTGACTCCATACTGCGATGTGATGAGATTCTCATATCATCTGTCCAACCCATGCACCAACAATGAAGCTGAATATAAGGCTCTGATTATCGGTCTGAAGTTAGTCATTACACTATGCATCAAGAGAATCAACATCTATGAGAATTCTCAACTAGTTATCAACCAAATTGCTGGTCCTACAAGATTCTTAAGCCTATGCTCCATCATTATCACAAGTATACTATGGAGTTGTTGGCTCAAATCCTAGAGATCACTATCTACAAGATCCCCCGAGGAGAAAACATATGCATTGCCAAGCTTTCCAAGAGTTATATGTCCAAGATGAGTCCATTCCAATAAGGGTCCAAAATAGACAAGTCTTATCCCTTCTTGATGCTGAACTCATTGAAAGACTCTCTCTTGAAGGGAGGTTGTTGTTGCTAGAAAGGATGACGAGTCAGATTGGAGGCAACCATTCATGGATTATCTACATATAGGCAAACTACTCAAGAGAAGTCATTGGCCCATCAGGTGAAATAGAGAGCTCTCTCTTATGCTCTCGTGGATGGCACCTTGTATCTGTGGTCCTTCAATCATATATAGTTACGTTGTTTAGCTAAACACAAAGCCCATAAGATTGTGATCGAGGTATATTCAGGATTGTGTAGAGCTCATCAATCCGGTCTGAAAATGAAAGCCAAGATCAAGAGACTATGATATTATTGGCCTTCGATGATCATAAACTACATGGATGTAGCTAGGAGGTGCCACCAATGTCAGGTGCACGGTGTGGTCCTACACCAACCACCCAACATTCTACATCCTATTTTGGCCTCATGGCCATTTGAGTGTTGGGGTACTAACATAGTGGTTCCAATCGATCCTCCTTCTTCCAAGGGTCATCGGTTCATCCTAGCTGCCTCCGATTACTTTTCCAAGTGGGTGGAGGCAGTCCTGCTTAGAGAGGTCACAGCTTAGCATGTGTTCTAGGTTTTTAGGAACCATATCGTATATAAATTTGGGGTGTCTTGATTAATTATATACGATAATGGCACTGCATTCAAGAGCACTAAATCAATAGCTTTGCCCAGAGTCACAACATAGATTGGAGATACTCCACCATCTACTACCCGAAGGAAAATGGTCTAGCATAAAGCATTCAATAAAACTCTCATCCAAATACTAAAGAAAACACTCGATGATAACAAATGATGGCATGAGCAGTTAGTTTAAGCCTTGTGGGCCTACCACACCACATGCAGAACTCTAACTCAATCTACCCCATTCTCCTTAGTGTATGGGTCCGAAGTCATTCTACCATTAAAAGTCCAACTTCCATCACTAAGGATAGCTATGGGTAACAAGATTACTACAGAGTAGAATGTCATGTTGTGGTTAGAAGAGCTAAAAGGTTTGGATGAGAGATGCCTCTAGGCATGCCATAACCTCGAGTTGTACAAAGCCAAAATGATTCAAGCTCACAACAAGTTAGTCCATCCTAGAGCTTTTCAAGTAGAAGAGCTTATTTTAGTTCTAAGAAGACCAATTGTTGTCGTCAAAAGATCGGAGGTAAGTTTAAACCCCCTTAGGGAGGCCCTTTCGCTATAGAAAAGGCCTACCAAGGAGGATCTTATCAGCTTATAAACTGTAAGGGAGAGCTATGCTTCCAATCAATGGGCTCTATCTAAAAAAATATTACCCATAAAATCTAGTTAGAAGATAATCATCAATAAAATTTCTTTTCATATCAAATCTCATCTCTTGTGTGTTAGAAATTCTTTTGTTTGTGAATCTGCCATGATGTGTTTAGGATAGGTGTAAGAGAACCCCACCGGCTTCCTATTCCTCCATAACATAAACGCAAACTACACACAACTCTCCAAGCGCTATTAGGATAGGTGTAAGAGAACTTAAGAAGCATCATATTTCGACTAGCACAACTAAGTTAGGTGTAAGAGAACTTGAGCGGCATCCTTTCTTGGTGGAGTCACATTACCCCTGTGGCACCATTTCACCCACTCTTCTATGAGTTTAAGATAGGTGAACCCAAGTGGAATCCTATTCCTTCTTTCACAACATAAACAAATATATATCTTTCGTCTGGAGCTTTTTTGATGTGGGAGCAAGCCTCCCGTGGCACTCACTCACTCGGTCGGTGATATGCTACTCTATTAGTGTGTCACCTGGTCACTTGTCGTGATGTGAGTCCACACTTTCTTCGACTTGACCATTGCAAACTAATAGCACCTTATTTAGTTTGGTAGTCTTATTACGCAGCTACCCCATGTTGACTTCGCTTGAGAGGATGTAAGCCTACACCTTTCTTCTTGAATTAGACATCATGCACTAACTAGGTCGAGTATATTTGAGGGTTAGAGTAAGTCCCCTAGTGGCTCCTTTCCTCTTGAATACTTCTAGTCTAGGTTTAGTCCTTACATAGGACTCGCTTAGTAGTTGCCCTAGGTCGGATAGCCCTTGTCGAGCCAAAGATAGACTATCTCAGCAATTAGTTCCACCTTAGAGAGATGTAACTCTACATGCCTTCTTTCTATACTAATTATCGTAAACTGACAAACACCTTAGGTTGGTTGGTTATCACCATTGTGATGGTGACCCACCCCGTGGATACACCACTCTTGGCAAATGTAAGTCCTCATGCTTTCTTCTTGATTTGGCCACCGAATACTTAAAGGCTTTCTTTTATAGTGTTTGATAATGCCCCAAGAGGCACCTCCCCTGTCGACACTCTATTTGGATCACATCCTTAACGATCCCATTTAGACACTACCCTGCATTACTTTTGGATTGGATAGTCCCCCCTTTCTAGTCACCACTCCTATAGTTGGAGAATTTGTTCAGCAGATGCACAGATTCTCCCTTGGTCCTGTAAGTTTGAGATAGGACTAGGCTGATATAAGCTCCTTCTCAATGTGGTCCATCACACACCAATAGGGTTCAAGCAAACATAAAATAAACAAAATGTATCTTCACTTGTGGATTAGGAATTCAAGCCCCCAGCGGCCCCTTTCCCAAGCAAGCATTCTATCTTTAGGGCAGTGTCAACAAAACTCCATATAGGAATAGCTTGACTACTTTGAGTTGAGAGAAGTCCCCGGGTCGGCACTCTCTCAATAGTCCCCCTTAGGCCAAGTTCAACTTGTTTTTCCACCAACAAGTCATCCCGATGGTCGTCTTTGCTTTGAAAGATATAAGTATATTACGCATTTTTTTCAGCACGATCATTGCAAACTAACAAGCAACCTTAGGTCGGATTTGATTTATTGTGCAAGTGACTAATCGCCCTAGTGGTTCCTTGTGTAGGAAGATGTGAGTCCCCATGCTTTCTTCCTAACTTGACCATTGCACACTGAAAGGCACCCCTAGGTTGGTTAGTTCTACCTAACGGTGATAGACTATCCCTTTGGATTTGTAAATCTAAGACAGGTCTAGGCTGATATTAGCCCCTTCTTAGTGGATCCATCGCACATTGATGGGATTAATCAAATTAAAAAAATGAAATTAAAATAAATGCAATTCAATCAAATGACATTATCTTGACTACTTTTGATTTGACATAAGTCCCCAAGAGGCATTCATTCAGTAGTCGCCCTAGGTCTGGTTTGATTTGTTGTGTCCAACAGATCACCCAAACGGTTGTCCCTTACTTTTGGAGATGTAAGTCTGCTACACTTTCTCTTTAGCACAACTGTTGCACACCGAAAGGCAACTCCTTAGGTTGAATAGTTCTACCATGTGACTAGTGGACTACCCCTTCGGATAAGTAAATCTGAGATAGGTCAAGGCTGACATGGCCCCCTTCTAGTGTGATCCATCGTAAATAAACAAGATTCGTCTCAAAATTTGAACTTAAACAAACAATCAACCAACTTCTCCCTAGTGAGACCTAAATCATCTCACCCTCCCTAGTGGAGTCAATCAAATCAATTGAACCTACACTCACCTGAGTGCATCCTTGAGAGAAATATTATCAAACCCTTATCCCTAGTGGATAACTTGAACCTACTTCCCTAGTGGAAGGTTCATACATTTTAATCCCAGCAGATATTCTATCCAAATCATGTTTTGCATTCAATTTAAACCTCTTATCCCTAGTGGATAACCTGAACCTACTTCCCTAGTGGAAGGTTCACTAGCCTGATCCCTCAATTGATCCCTTCTTCCTCCCTTATGCCCTTGGCATTGGTGGAGTTGCATTGCACTAAGATCTTGATTCCTTCTCCATCTCAGATTTATGAATAAATCATTTTGGTTAGCATTTTTGATCCTTCGAACATCGTTGATCATCTTGATCAACACTAATACATACGGTGTGCCTCATCAATCACACCACACCTATTAGGCGCCCTTTGTTGACCCTTACTTTGGAGTGAGCTCTCAACTTCGTCATCATAGATCTAGGAATTTTATAGACACTAAGAGTTCTTTAGTTTTAAGACACTTCTAGTGATTAGTGAACACTTAACCTAACAGAGACTTAGAAGAGTTAGCCATGGAATAGGTTATGCCTTAGATTTAGGAGGACTTGCCTACCCTATAGCCTAAACCCATCCTTGCTTCCATCCAAACCAATTGATTTTCTCAATTACCAAATAAAACCAAGATCATAAATCAATCCACGCCAATTGATTTTCTCAATGACCAAATTCCAAAACCTTCCCTAAGCCCTTTGATTTCATCTTATGGACTTAGACTTAACCAAATCCAAATCAATCCCTATCTAATTAATTTTTCTCAAATTATCAAATTCAATCTCAAATCAAATCCCAACTTAAATATCAAATCCAATTCTAAATGATTGAAACCCATGATTAAATCCAAATTCTAAAATCTCTTCTTAAGCCATATGAACCACCTTTATATGCTTAGTCAAGACTCCCTCAAACCAACTCAAACTTGGTTGATTTCCTTATAAATCAATCATTCCTTCATTTATATTCACAATATAAATAAAATTTAGGTTTAAACCCTTTAAACCAAACCAAAATAAATCAAACCAATTCAAAACCAAAGTTAGCCTTTTTAACCTACATCCCTCTACTCGGCCAAATTTGCATCCAAATCACTCCAAACTCAAGTGATTTTCTCACAACTTATTTATATCTTCATTTATATTCACAAATATAAATGAAATATAAATTTAAATGGTCCAACCCAAATCCAAATCAAATCAAATTCTCAATTACAACCATTTTAGCCAAACTTTTGAACTTGGCTAAATGACACCCAAATCAAACCAAACTCATGGATTTCTTTATGATTCAATCATTCCTTCAATCATTGATACAAATATAAACATAAACCAGCATTATCAAACCAAACCCAAGTCAAGCCCATGTTAACCCTTTTGACTTGAAAATTATCATGTGAACCAAAACCCATATAGCTTCAAACCACTTGTAATTGGATTTATATTTCCATCTTAAATCCATAAATTAACTCAACTAAACTTGAATCAAGCCATGATCAAGCCAATTGACCCATTTTGGTCCACTTGATCCAAAGTGACCTAAAAGGACTTCTTGAGCCAAATTCTAATCCAACTCAGATTGGATTGAACCAAGCCCATCTAAACCTTCAATCATAATTAACAATCATTATAGGGTGATCAATTGCATTATTTTGGGTCAAACCTAATCAACATTTAGCCTAAATGAAACCCAAACTAGCCAAAATCCACCATATGCCAAATTGATTGAAACCATTGGCTCAAACCCATTCATGATCAATGATTGAACATCACCAAACCCTCACTTGAGCCAAACCAAGTCTAATTAGCCATTTGGCCTAAGTTGACCTAAATTGGCCTAAAGAGCTAAAATAGGTCAAATCATGATTTGATATAAATTGATTGCAACCAGTGGCTCAAGTTCATTCCAAATCACTTATTGAACTTGACCAAAGCCATAATTGAGCCCAAGTTGACTAATGAGTCAACCTGACCAAACCTAGCCCAAATTGACCTAAAGGGCCAAATTGGCCAAAATTCAAATTAAATCCAAATTAAACCAAATCAAAAGCCTACAATCATTTTTAATTGACCAATTGAGCTTGACTCAACACCTAACCCAACCCAATTTGGTCAAATTGGTCAACTTGACCAATTTGAACCTTTTGAACCCAAATGAGAAAATTCAAACCTAGGCCAAACCAACCCAAATCAATTGAACCAATACATTCCAAATCATCATTTGAGCCTAACCCAAGCCATAGTTTGACCCAATTTGGCCAATTGGTCAACCCAACCCAACCTATCCCAAATGAACACATTTTGATCATATGAACCCAAATCACCCAAAACCACTTTAAGGAACCTTGGTGCTAACCTAACCCAACCCAATTGGACCCTAGGTCAGCTCCAAACCAAATCAAGTCTATGTGGGGCCAACCAATGGACACCTTCTCATTTGCATTGGATCCTTTTCTTAAGTGGTAAAGTCCACTTTGTCTCCCCATAGCAGCCATCAAATGGCCAAATTAAGCACTCCTAAGACTTCCTAGCCAAACCTAACTCACCCAGCATCTGCCATGGACCATGAGAATAAAGCCAAGCCATTCCCTCCTCATGGTGGAACCCATTGGATGCATGGGAGCTCAATCCCACACAATCCCTCCATATAAAGCCTAGAGACTCCTGCCACTGCCTCGATCACTCTTAGCGAGCCACATGGAACTAAAGGTGGACCCTCCGATGACCTAATGGCAGCCAATCAATGGAAATTGAAGGGTATATTCAATTAAACTTGAATCAAGCCATGATCAAGCCAATTGCATCCCGTCCATCCATCATGAGCAATTGAGGGGTATACCCCCTCAATTCCAATGACAAACCAGAGGATTATTATGTGAGACTTCGTAAGGCATTTTCAAAATCCCACAAAGCTTCCCAAGAGATCCCAAGCCCTCCTCAATCCTTCAGCAAAGGAAATAGACACCTCCTTTTGATCAATACTTCCTTCATCCAATCAAATCTCAATCTTGCACCATCACCATACCTAATTGAGCATAAATGAATCAATTCCCAAGCTTCCAAGCTACGGGAGGAGTGAGTTCAATCAAGACTGAATGCCAAAGGAGGGGATCTTGGTCCACAGAGCACTCTACCCCAAATCAAGCTCAAAGCTTCTTAATAGGGCCTCACCTCAACTAGGAGAAGCTCATCATTCGCTACTCATGACCCACCACCGGACATGAGCTCCGGTGAGGTAATTCCTCAGATCCGTAGCTATAGGGAAATCATGTTTTATCTTTTTCGAAGAGAATTTGAATCCCAAGTGAATTTGACCATTGGATGTGCATCTCCCCTCCTTTTGAAGGTGTGGGATCAGTTTGATCCCAATTTGAGCTCGGGTGAGCTCGAATTGAACAGGGAAAGATGGATGAAGCTCATCATTTGCTGCTCGGGAAGGAGGAAGATCATACGTCGTCTGTTCTACATGATTTGGTTGGATGACTATGATTAGATCACAGTAGATTCCCCTATTTTCTCACTTAACTCGTGGCTCGAATTGGGGCCATTCAATATTAGATTGGATGGTCCATGGAGAAAGCATCCCGTCGGGTTAGTCATTACAATGTGACAACTTAAATCCAATCATGAATGGAAAGCATTGCATCGCCACCATGTAGATGGGATTAAGGGATGTAATTATACTTAATTGTTTTAAGCTAAACTTAAAAAAAATCATAACTAATTATAAAAAAAATCCAATAAAAAAATAAACTTTGGCTCATTTTAAATGTACTTCAGAGTAGAATCTAGGAAAATTATTATTAATTGATTTTGAACAATCATTTTGGCTTAATTAAAGTTTAATAAAAAATCTAATTAGCTTAATTACAACTTAATTAATAACTCAATTATTCTTAAATTTTCTTCAGATGTTTAGGTGATGACCTCTACTTCCCCTATTTTTTGGATTTTATTGATTACTTAATTAGGAAAATCACTTGATTAAGCCCTAAGCACTCTCTTAATTTAATTAATCATAATTAATGAATGAACACTAACTTGATTAATATCTAAACCTAATTACCTCTGTTGAATAGTAAGATAGCTTACGGAATGTGATTGGGATAATTTTCATAATTCATTTCCTAAGTTTTCTTCACTTTTAAAAATCAAAGTAATTAATGTTTAGTGAAATAATGAATTAATTAATCTTCAAGATAAGAGAATCAGAATCTAATTGAATGTTTAAAATGACTTAGGGGTTAAGATGGGGGCATTGCTCTTGATCCTTTCTCTTAAGTTAATTTTATCAATCAAATTAAAACATAACCAAAATGCTTAATCAATTAATTAAAGGCTTAAGGAAATTAAAGTTTAAAATCAATTCATCCACACCTAAGTATCCTTTAATCAATTTGGATAGCTCTTTGGGTGTTCAATAACCTAAAGTGAGAGATGATGAAATTATGGTTAGCTCACATGTGTGAGAAAATCATAAAAGTAGTTAAGTGAGATCCCTTAAGCCTAATTAACTATTAATCATAAGCTAATTGCAGACCCTTTCATTTCTGTGAGCATTGTAAATTTTCTTTTCATGTGGTTGCATATCATATTGGCTTGTTATTAATTAGTTAATTAACTTAAGGTGATATAGGTAAGCATTAATTAATTCACTTAATTCATACCTTAACTTAATCAAAATATAAAATCAACCTAAATATTCTTCATTCAACCAAATTAACTCACATATAAGAAATGAGATTAGGATTAGTAAATCGCCTTCATGTTTTCTTAAATCATGTCAAACATGAAAATGAAATGTCTTTAAAAAACTTTAGTTTATTTTAAATAGTTTCATTTAGTTTGATTGTCCTTAGGGCTTAGTTGGATTTGAATGAGATCATGTGCTTATATTTTTTTACTTCTTTCCAATCATGTTAAATGTTGCTTGCCATATGAGATCATGCATTCATTTCTTTTAAAAATTATTTAAATGAAATGATTTCTTTTATTTCAAATTGCATGTGTTGATTTAAATTAAAAAATAGGTGAGGCTTTTATTACTATTCAATCAACAGTTATTTTTAAAAGCCTATAAGTCAATTATTATAAATAAAATTATGTTAATTACAAATATCTGTAAGTTTGTATATGATGATAATATAAGATATGGAATATGAAGTTCTCTTTCCTTACCTTACATGGATTCATATAGGATTTACAAATGTATTGTTCATATGAAAAGAACACAACATTTACCTAAATCCACTCCTATGCATCTCCATGTTAAGACTTAGAAAGAATTTCATATCACATATGTAAATCATACAACTGAATCAAATATGACATTTTGCATGATTTCTTATTCCTTCGGTTCTTTTTGACATTCGTATGTATCTAAAAAAAGTGGTATATTAGTCTGGACACATCGGGGCTACGAGAATTTAGGTTGCCCTAAGTAAGTCTTGTACCTTACGCCCCTGGTGCATAAAATAATGGCATCGTACTCACTTAAAATTCTTATACATATGTATGTATGATGTGGCCAATGAATAAGAATCATAAGTCAAATAAATCAAAAATATAATTTGTTCATGGATTTTCCTATTCTTATAGTTACTTATGCATATACATGTATCTAAGAAAAGTGGTATATATTAGACATCAGGACAGGCTTTAAGTAGCCCTAAGTAGATTTTGTGCCTTACGCCCTTAGTGCAGAAAATAATGGCGACGTACTCACTTAAAACGTTTATACATGTGAATGTGTATCTAACTAATGGATGAAAATCACTCTTTTTCTATTAAAAAAAGACATGCATTCATAATTCAACCAAATGAAATATTTAAATTCCAAAACATTTCTTTACATTCATCATTCAAGTAAGCTAAAAATATAAATTGCATGTATAAGTATGCTTAGGATTTAATCATATACATGATGTACATGATGGAAAGAAATGAATGAATATGTGTTATATGATAGTATTTCATTCTAATTAATCTTAAGATGCCTTTCTTATTGGATAAGGTCATTTAGAGTAAACCTAAATGTAGGGTTAATTAAAACATGTAATAATTCATTCATTAAAGGAAATTGATTAATTAATTTGCTTTAGAAGTGACTTAGGGTAGGGATGAAAGAGGGGTCCCCTCTCTTTCTTCTCTTTAAAACACTTAGTTATTTTGTGTAGGTCAAATGAAACAAAAGAAAATATTAAGTAAAATCTTCAAATCAATTAAATCACTTAAAGAGAAATCAACCATTTATAAATTAAATCCTTCACACTTAGCAAATTACAACCCTAAAGGCTAGTTAGGACATACCACACAAGCCTTAAATAAACACACATTAGATTAAGTTATCACTTCTAGTTCTATGTTAGGGCGGTGTATGTTTTGATGTATGCTTATTTTGTGATGTAATGTTGTAGACTAGATGTTAGGGAGTTTGTGCCAAGTCTAGATGTTGGACCGATATTAGCCTAATCATATTTTTATAGGGGTTGTGCATAAGGGGTTGTTGTAATAAAAATATAAATGCTTTTATTGAGCAGGTTGCTTATACCCCTAAGCATAGCCCAAGTCAAGATTGGTGGGCTTGGTTACCCATGTGTGGGGTGCAAAGTCCAAATTATTCATATAACTATTTTGGTTGTATCGTGTGTTTAGTTAACATTTATCTTGCAGGTGTAGCTACATTTACTTTCCTTCTTTTAATGTAACTTTTTTATTAGGATTAGATGTTATGGGGATTGGGATAAGAATACCATGCGATTCCTTTGGAGCAAGCCCAACCAAAATCAAATCAAGCCAAAGAAAGAAAGAAATAAAGAAATCAAGTGAAGAATGAAGAAATGAAGAATGAAGAGTGAAGACTCCCATAACATTCATCATTTTTAATTATAATTATTCTTTTATAATTCGGGTTCTATAAGGGTAGAGCTCGGCTACCCATATTTCTTTTCAGGTTGTACAGCAACACCCGACAGCATTAGCTTTTTATTCTTTTGTGTAGCTTTATAAAATTATTTGATATTTTGTTTAAGCTTGTGCATTAGAAATAACATGCCTCTTCATAGTTTATTTATGATTGATGATTGTTGTATGGCCTGGATGCGATTAGGCTCCTAGGAAAAAAATTAATTTTTCTTCCCAAGCTAACAACTCATAACTAAATCTCTAAAATAACTCATAACCTCATGTAAAAGCCTAAGCATTAAATCAAGATAATAAAATATTTAGCAATCCCTTAGCTGGATGTTGTATGTGTAAACATCATGCATAATCATCTTATTTCACTCTTGTTAAGAGAGGGCATCCATCTTTGTCATATAGAAATGGGCTTAACCTTTAAGAGCCTATGATGGAAGAACACCTCTTTCTCTTTCGATTTGGCACATAATCAATTTCTCATGTATTTAGGCATATAAAATTCTACTGTGTCAAAATAAAGAGTCCCAATTAAACAAAATTTGATATGAATTTGCATTAGATTAAGTCATTATTCATGCCCTTCATGCTCTAGTCTCTTAGGCAGTGAGCTTAAGAAATTAGTTTCTTTCTTAAATAAATAACAGCTAACTATCTTGCAAAGCATAAGACTTGCCTACATGGATTTAAAGTGTATGAGAAGTTAGTGACTGCCACTCCATGAGGTAATAAGTCTAGCAGTTGGGTAGTTTACTCTCTCTTATGAAGATAAACAATATACCCATGTTCATCTTAGATTTAGGTCGTGCCTTGGCCCTCGCCAAGGCTCCCTAGATTTAGGATCTGAGATTGTTGTTTTCCTATGGGGCTACTTGCATAAATTCTCATCTCTTAGTCATTTTCATAATCTTGTATTGTGGAATCATAAGTCCTAGATTTCTAATAAAATGTCAACTCAAACATATAAACTCTCTTCAATTTCAAAAATATAAAGCCAAACTATAAGATAGTTTGGGATGCTCACTAGGCCTCCTAGTATCATGAGCATCTCCTAATTATAACTTTTTTTGCTTTGATAATAAATCTCTCCTTTCGATATATCTCATTTGATTTTTCAAACATAACCAATTTATTAATAGTCCTATCTTTGAATTCTTTGGAAACAACAATCGCCTACTTTAATCGAGAGTATTCTTAAAGGATTCACTTCCCTTAAGATGAAATTAACTATGGGGGTTTGCCCCCATAGGGAACTTCATGACCCAATTTAAAAAAACCCTACTTTATCCATCCATATAAAGTAGGGGAAAATTTTCTAGTACATTCAAAGATCCATCATGCCATAGGATTCCTTATTAGGTGATTAGGTCCATTGTAGGGTAGTGTCTCTAACCCTTGAGATAGTACACTATTCCCCAATTCCATACTCGATCACCTCAATAAGTACACCCTCAGATCTGTGTGGTGTCCCCCCTTAAACAAACCTAAAAATAAAAAAATGAACACCAAAAATAAACACCACGTAGAGATGGGAGGGAGACATGCATCTGTTTGGCTCTACTGGGTTTGGGTTCATCCAACAGGAGGTGGCGAAGAGATGGAAAAGATAGCTTCAAAGTTTGATAGGAGAGCCTTTGTTCTCTTGACCTTATGCAAACCAAGAGAGAATCGAGAGATGGACAGGCACGGGAGTTCATTCAGCTTCATCGAGGATTTGGCTGATTTGACATGTAGCCAAGATCGAACAAATGGAAAAGGCATTTGGGAGTTCGGTCATGTGGAGAGGAGGTCAGGAACGGTGGCTACGTCTAGCTTGACTTCCCCTCCTAGAGAAAATGAGAGTAGGATGGAGAAGAGAAGAAGAGCTGGGAGTTCTAATCGAGGGATCGAGTTATTCAACCAGCCGGGAAATCGGGATGCTCGTTGAATATTCCCTCTCCTCCCACGTGTGGAATGAAGTTAGGGCTTACTAAAATGGGGTTGTATGAGAGGGATGATGTGGCAGCTTATTATTGGTTGAATGGGATGTGGAGGCATGGAGATGGCTGACTGAAAGTTTTGAAGCATTGATTGGGTATAATTAGGAGTTAATTGACTTGATTTATCTCAAAATGCATGCTATTTTTGATGAAATTTTAAGTGCAACCTCTTTAGTCAAATTGGATGTCTATTCTAGGTAATTTCAACATTCCAAACACATTAGTGTAGTCCATTTAACGATCGGAGATTGTTTGATTCAATTTGGTGATGGATTGGAAATTTAAAATTATGGATCATTGCTTCCGCTCGCTCGATACTCACCTAGACTCATCCGAATTGAGCATGTATAGTCTCATTTGATAGGTTTCAATGCTAATTATGTGATCAATTTCACTAATAGAGATCATTTGGGAATCGTCATAGCCTCCTGACTTCGATATGCGTGTAGTCACTTTAATGACTTGACCTTTTGATTAGTCAATCATCGAATTGTGAAATATTTATATTCTAATCAATTTTGATGTTTTGAATGTGATGACAAAGTTTGTTCATCGATTGGAGGTCATTTCTACTAGTTTTAGCGACAAGTGTATTTCAGCTTTGATTTGCATGATATTACATCTAAAGTCCATCAAATTTGTCTTGTAGGTTCGACTCGACTTATTAACATCTATGGGGGTAAATAAATACCCCCCAATAAATATAATTTGCGCATGTAGCGAGTCATATTTTTTGAAAATTGGTTGATCCTTTGGGCTGGACATGTATCTTGGATCACTTCAATTTTAATTTAAATAGACTATGGAGCTTTGATGGGATTTGAAATTAGTATGATTCCTTATTTTGAACAAGCTAAATGACAGGATTGATCAATTTATTAGGATCGACTTGATGGATGGATAAGAGTTTTTTCAATAATTTACTCTTTGCTTTAATGGGTTTGTTGAAGATCTCTTTCTTTGTATTATTGTGGATTTGAATTTCCTCAAACCCTAGCTTCATGCATGATCATGTTTCATGGAAGAATTAGTTTGTTTGATTTGAGTTTTGAAGTTTTTCTGTCCTAGCTTTATGTTTGACAAACTTGATAAAGGATTGACCTGATTTTTCCATATTGACTTGTCAAGAAGTGTATGTATGCCTTAAATCCTGTGCTTACTAATTTGAGGACTCATTGAAGGGTGCATACAAATGACCCAGCCTTCTGGCTTATATTAGGTCTAACATCTTGAGTTATCAATCAAGCAATGAGTGTTTTTACAAACTAGATAACCATAAAATCCCTTTAGTTTAGCCATTGGCTTTATATGAACTTTGGAATTTCTCCCTCTATCTAGTGCTTTATGCTTTGATGAACTTGATAAGAAAATTAGCTTTGATCCGTGCTTTGTGCTTGACCAAACTATTTAAAAAAATGAAATATCACCTTGTAGGAAATATAGAGATTGATTTAAGGTTGCTCTGAATTGAGAGTTATTTCTTTAGATTATCTTGGTTTATCGATCAAGTAGAAAGATCCTCTTGGATTCTAGCTACTTGAAATCACTAAGCTGAATTTGATTTAAGATTGAGCAGCTATCATCATTGGACTGATGACTAGGGGATCTTCCATTGCGGCCTTTTCTTATGGCTTGTTAAGTAAGGAGAGCGTCAGTGACTTAGCTATTTATGGGCTTGTTGAGTCCGACCTTTAGAACTTACTCGAGTCTTCGACTTAAGCTATGATGGCTTGGTGTTTTATCACAAGACTAATGAACGGGGGCTCTTTCACAATGGCCTTTTCTTGTGGCTTATTGAGTGAGAAGAGTGTCAGCAACTTGACCATTTATGGGCTTGTTGAGTCTGATCTTTAGAACCTGTCTGTCATAGACTTGAATATATAGAGGTTGGTGCTTTTCCAACTTAGTTGATTAAAGTTTTTGGAATTGAGAGTTCTTCTAACTTGATCTTCAAAATGTGATGAATCTTAGAGATAACCTTTTGGTATTTAGGGCTATCTTTTCATGCTTGCAGTTAATTCTTTTTGTTCTTGCAAGACCTCTAACTTTAATAATAATAGTTATAGATATATTCAGATCTCGACATAAAGCTCAATATCAACTTGAATGTATATACAAGAAGATCTCTTGTTTCACAGGAGAGGATTGAACAACTTTGATCATAAAAAAAAGACTCATGTATAACAGGGAGAATGCATATTAATTCAAATATATTACAAGGTTTGATTTCTTTTACTACAAAATAGACATGATATACTTTTCAATCATAATATGTATTTATTTAAGGATCTCAGCTTAAAGCATGATACTGACTTAGATAAATATATAAAAATGCTCGGAGCTTTTGTAGTAATTATTGAGAGAATTTGGAATGTCTTTGGTCATATACTTGGTGCTTTCGTACTTGTTGAAGACTTCCTCTTGAGAGTTTGGAATTTGTATATTTTTCATGTTATGGCTTTGTGCTTTGGTGGACTTAATGGAGTTCATGATTTATTGCTGAGATGAGAATGTCTTATGTCCTATGCTTTGTTCCAGACTTGTTGAAGATTAAATCTCAAATTTTGAAATTTGTATTTTCCTCCTATCCTGGCTTCGTGCATTAGTTAACTTGATGGAGTTGATGACTTATTGGCGAGATGGGAACATCTTCGATCCTATGATTGGTGCTTTAACGGACAAAAGATTCAATCTCAAAATTTAAAATTTGTATTTTCCTCTTGTCCTGGCTTCGTGCCTTAGTGATAGAGTTGATGACTTATTGTTGAGATGAGAATGTCTTCGATCATATGCTTGGTGCTTTGACAAACTTGTTGAAGATTCAATCTCAAGGTTTTATGGTTCGTATTTCCTTCTATCCTAGCTTTTTTCCTTGATAGATTTGGCTAAACAATTCCTATATTATCTTGAAGACTTGTCAGGTGATACGAAATTACTTTTTGCCTCAACTTTTTTTGCTTGTGGGCTATGAAGTCGATGACCTAGCCCTCAAAACTTGTGTTGGGTTAATGGAGATGAGTCATCAGTCATATGCTTTACGCGTAATGGACATGTTGATGATATAACTCCCATAGTTCAGCCTTTAGCTTTGTATGAATGTTGGGGTGACTTCTTCGGTCCCTTTCTTTCTGCTTGATTGGATTTACTGAAGAAGAGTTTCCTTCGATCTTTACTTTCTGCTTTAATAGACTTGTTGAATGAGTTGAAATTTTTCTTTGATATTAATACCAAACTTGGCTTAATGCCTTCTCGAGTGAGTGATCTTTTTTTTTAATATTTTGAAAAATGACCTTATGACTATTATGGATGATCTCCCAATCTAGGCCACTTGAAATCACCAAGTTGGAAGGATTTGGGGGTTTTGGATGCTCTTATCTTTGAACTAATGAAGCAGGAGGATTCCTTAATGTGGCCTTTATGGCATGTTGAGTAAGCAGACCTGTCAGCAGCTCGACCATATTTGGGCCAGTTGAGTCCAACCTTATACACTCACTTGAGTCTTGGACTTGAGCAATTGATAGAGGATTTTATCATCAGGCTAACAAGATGGGAGATCACTTGCTACAACCTTTGTGGTGTGTTGAGTAAGTAGACCTTTCAACGACTTAGCCATATTTAGGCATGTTGGGTTCAACCTTATGCACCCACTCGAGCCCTAGATTTGATATATGGATAGAAGACGTGTTTCCAACTTAATTTTTTGAAGTTTGCAAACTTTAAAAAAAAATTTTGATTGGTAAGACTTTAAGACTTATGAACTTTGAATACATAATTTGAATACATATATAGGGATCTTAGCTTTAAGCATGATGTCAACCCAAATACAATAGAAAGGCCCCCTATTTCATAGGGAGAGCCTAACATTTTGCTATAAAATTTAAAAATGTCCCCTATATGATAAGAGAATTTTTGCTTCATTTTAGAAATGAATTCTTGTATTATAAAAGAATTTCCAAGCAAAACTTACACATGTAATAACAATGAGGAATAATTAGTCTTCTTAACACCAAGTCCAATTCTCCTTCTTGAATAACTCGAGGACATACTATATGATTGAATGCTTTGGACATCCTTGCCCAGTAGATTTATAAATTTTGTTGAGCTTAGAATAAACTTCATCAAGCGCATCAATCTCTTCCATTCGTAGATGAGAATTCTCATCTTGAGTAAAGTTATGTTGAATGGCTACTCGGAGTGAGGGTGGTACAACTTCAAGCGGCAGAACTACTTCAGCTCCAAACACTAGTGCATAGGGAGTGGATTTTGTAGGTGTTTTGTAAGTGGTACGGTAGGCCCATAACACTTCCACAAGCTTGGTATGCCACTCCCTTTTATTTTTAGTGAGGATCTTTCTAAGCAACTTGACTAGTATTTTGTTAAAAGCCTCGGCCAAGACATTTTCTCTCGGATTATAAATCGATGAGTCGCTAGTCAATCTTATGTCGATCAATAAATCTATAGATTTTAGTGCTTTTGAAGGTGAACCATTATCTAAGATAATTTGGTGTGACACACCGAACCTATAGACAATAATGTGGGTGAAGAAGTTGGTCACATGCTCCGATGTGACTTCCTTGAATGGAGCATCTTCAACCCACTTAGAGAAATAATCAGTGGCCGCTATGATGAAGAAATGACCAGCTAATGATGGCAGGTCAATTATTCCAATTATATCTATTCCCCAGCATTTGAATGGCCAATATGCTATCATTGGGTGCAACAGTTTGGAGGTTGATGAATGATGTTGTCGTGAACCTGACACTCATGACATCTCTTAGCATGGTCGATATAATCCTATACCATGGATGGCCAGTAGTATCCCATTCTTTTGATTTTGAAAGATATTTTAGGACTTAATTGGTGAACGCCACAGAGTCCTTTGTGGATCTCAGCAATCCCTTTATTGGCTTCTTCTCACATTTGTTTGAAGGACCTGCGATATAGGGTATTGTCAACATAAGCATATAGTTGAAGCCTTTTCTCAAGTTGTGCAGCCATTGACTTATTGCTTGGTAGTTTTCTTTTCTTAAGTAGTCAACAAAGGGTTGTCTCCAATCTTTCTTCTCTTCCATCATGAGAATTTCACTTTATGGTGTTGGAGTTTCTTTAGATTGAGGTCTTGCCTCCTGAATAGTTTGAGCCTCATCTTGTTGATTTCGATGAGCAATTTATAAGGGAGTGTGAGGATCAATGTGCACTACATCCTATTGACTTGCATTTGATGACCCCTATTCCAATAGGGATTTTAGAATTATTGGCTCTAGGACTCGACGAGGGCAAACACTAATTAGTATAAAATCATCATCGTCCATGCTCTTCATCTTTTTAGCTAACTTAGCTAGGCAATCGACTTTGCTATTCTTGCCTCGAGAAACCTGAGTTATAATGATGTTTGGAATTTATTTCATAAGCTCAAGAACTTGTTTATGCTAATGAGCCAATTCAAGCTTGTTGATTTTGTAAATACCTAGCACTTGATTAATGACAACTTAGAATCGACATAAACTTGCATATTTTGGACTCCCAAGAAAATGGCTTCCTCCAGCCCTTCCACCAACACTTCATATTCTGCTTCATTGTTGGTTCATGGCTCAGTCAACTTGTAGGAGTGCCTCATTATACCACCTTCTGTTATGATCAAAATGAGATCAATGCCAGCTTGAGCTTTTGGTGGATTTGAGGGCTGAGTGTATTTGATGGATGAAGCTCTATAAAATATAATTCTCACATTTACTGCTTTTCCTTTTCATATATGCATGATCTACTCATCTAGAAGATCATCATTAAGCAATGAATCTGCTGAGATAGGGTGTTCAGCAAGGAAGTCTGCTAGAATTTGCCCCTTCATCGCTTAAGGAAAATGATCCGTGTAATAAGAATAATATTATGCTGCTGGTCTATGAGGAGAGTAATTTTTATGCGTAAGCGCTGATTGGAATATTATATTACATTTCCTATTAAAGTATAGGGTGTTCTTCTTTCCTTCTTCATTATGATGTGCAAACAATGCACCTAGAGATTCTTTAGTGCTACTGTGTATAAGATGATGGGCTTTCCTAGGATTAGACCGAAAATGGGTGGATTCAACAAATACTTCTTAATACTATCAAAAGCCTCGACATTCTTTGTCATATTTGAAAGAAGTATCCTTTTACTCAACTTCTTCCTCTTGGATGCAGATCTTTAATCAATGCCTCCAATTAATTTTTAGCTTAGAGGACTGTGATATAAGCTGACCTCCTCTCAAAGATATGGAGTTGGTTGGTGACCAGATCTCTTGGATGACTCTCCAAGATGTTGACCATCAAAAATCTCATGACATATGACATTTTTCTTAGGTACACATTCTTGACGAGTTTTATTTATGGCAGATCTCTAGAGTACAATCTAGATGTCACTCCACTATCTTTCTTTAAGGCAGTTTTACTTCGAGGCTTTAGCCTCCAAATTTGCTTACCTTTTTGTTGGGACCGTTTGACGGTGGATTCTTGGACCTGTGGAGGCTTAATTGGATTGGTGCCTTATTTGAATTATACGAGGAGGTCTCCTTGGAGGAGCAGCTTTAACCTCTTTAATGATAGGACCTTAATGTTTTCTTTTCATCTGTCATTTCTTAGAAACTAAGGACCTGATGCACTCATATAGATATTATTTTGGGTTTACTCACTAGTGTGGTGTTTATTTTTAGGATGGTGGGACACCATGCAAATCTTAAAGGGTACTTATTAAAGTGACTGGGTATGACATTAAGGAATGATGCACTATTTTAAAAGATAGAAATCATCTCTATAATGGACCTAATCACCTAATAAGGACTCTTAATGCATGATGGGTCTTCGAATATACCAAAGATTTTTCCCATACTTTACATGGAAAAGTAAAGCATGGTTTATTTTAAATTTGGTCCATTAAGTTTCCTAAGGAGGCAAACCCCCATTGTTAATTACATCCAAAGGAATGGGATCCCTTAAGAATACTCTTGATTAAAGTAGACAATTAGGGTCTCCAAAGATTTCAAGGCTAGATCAATAAATTAGTTATGTTTGGAAAATCAAATGGGATTATTCAAAGAGAAGACTTATTTTAGAAGCCAAAGGGAATAAGTAGAAAATGCTCATGATACTAGGAAGCCTAGTGAACATTCCATTCTATCCTATGGTTGGGCTTTATATGTTTGAAATTGAAAAAATTGATTTTATTAAAGTTGACATTTTATTAGAAAGCTAGGACTTATAAACACAAGGTTGTGAAAATGCCTACAAGGTGAGCATTTATGCTTGTAGCCTGAAGAAAATAGCTACCTTAGATCCCATATCTAGGGAGTTTTGGCATAAGCCAAAGCATGACCTAAGTCTTAGCAAAGATGGATATATAGTTTACCTCCATAAGAGATGGTAAACTACTGACTGCACATACCGCTTGGAGTGGCCTAACTCTCCAACACTTTAAAACCATGTAGGCAAGTCATATGATTTTGCAAGATAGTTAGGTTGTTATTATTTAGAAAGATACTAAAGTTCTTAAACCTACTCCATAAAGAGACTAGAACATGAGTGGTATGAGTAATGAGTCTAATGCAAATTTTTTCAAATTTATTTATTTTTGGACACTTCATTTTGACAAAGTTCGTAGGATTTTTGTATGCCTAAATGCATGTTGAAATGAGTTATGGGCCAAATCAAGAGAGAAGGAAGCTCCATCAATAGGAGTTGCTCTCATAGGTCAAGCAGTTCCCATGTGTGCAAGAGCAGAGGCCCTCATTTTTGCAAGAGTGGTAGAAGATGCATGCATGATATTGGACATACAATCATACAACTAAAGAGTTGCTAAATCTTTTAATTATCTTGATTTAATTCCTAGGATTTATGTGAGAATATGAGTTATTTATAAATTTTATTATGAGTTGTAGTTGGGTAAAAGATTTATTTTTTCCTAAGAGCCAAATCACATCCAGGCCATACAACAAACACCAATCATAAAGAAACTATGAAGAGGCATGTAATTTCTAATGCACAAGCTAAACATAATATCAAATATTTTATAGCTAACGCAAAAGAATAAAAGGCCGGTGTAGTCAGGTACTGACATACAACCCGAAAGAAGAAAATTGCTAGCTGAGCTCTACCCTTATACAACCTGAAATCAAAATAATAATTACAACTTATGAAATACTATGGGGGGTCTTCAAGTCCTCAAGTCTTCATGTCTTCATGTATCTTTTATTTCTTCATATCTTTTCTCCTTTTAGGTAGGCTTCATGGCATCATATGGCACCCCAAGACTAAGCCTTCTGGCCAATGCTCAACCTTATTCTCCCATAAAACTAATCCTAATTCCTAATGAAAAATTACATTAAAAATAGAAAAAATAAATCTAACTGCACCTACAAAATAGAGGTTAGCTAAACATACATACAAGCAATTATATTTATAATTTGGACTTAGCACTCGAATAACCAAGCACCTATCCTAACATGGATTATGCTTAGGGGCTTATGCAACCTACAAAGAGAGAGCATTTATATTTATTTTTAAGCAGCCCCTTAAGCATAATCTCTTATAGAAAATATGATTAGGATAATCACGGCCTACCATCCAGTATATAAAACATACACCATAACATCCAGTATAAAATAATACACACAAAATAAAACATACATCAAATCATGCATCATCCTAACATAATGCTAAAAGTGGTGACTTAATCTAATGTGTGTGTATGAAGGCTTGTGTGGTATGTCCTAACTAGGCTTTAGAGTTAAGATTTTCTAAGTGTAGAAAGATTCAATTTAAAGGGTGGTTTCATATCAAGTGCTTTAATTGATTGTCAAGTTTTAATTTATGTTTTATTTGGTTTTATGTGACCTACACTTAGAAACTAAGTGTTATAAAGAGAAGAAAGAGAATTGCTCCCTTTCATCCTTACCCTAAGACACTTTCTAAAGCATGTTAATTTGATTTCATTCTCTTAAGTGAATGGCTTGTTACACATTTTAGATTAATCCTAAGTTTAGGATCACCTTAAATGATTACAGTCAACATGAAAGGCTTCTTAAGAATAATTTAAGTGAACTACTAACACATAACATACATCAATTTATTTTTTTTCCATCACATATAGCATGCGTATGACTTAACTCTAAGTATGACTATACATACAACATGTTTTAGCACACTCAAATGATGAATGTAGATGTGCATATTTGAAGTTTATATTTCTTATTTGATTGAATTATTTAATGATGTTAATTTAGGGCTTTATCCAAATTCTTATAGAAAAAGACAAAAAATAAAAATTAAATAGGTATGTGTCATTGTTAAACCAAGGAAGTGAGGTTCCTTAGGGCTAGCTAAAGCCTCATATTCCCAGGATGTCCAAAATATATACCCATTTGCATTCAAACACATGTAAATTTGCATGTAAGAATATAAGAAAAGAGACCCCAAATCATATGGCTAATTACTTCAATCATTTATTTTATTATGAATGCATGTATTCTTAGTAGAAAAGAGATTTTATCCTTTAGCCATACATACATACACATGTAACAAGAAATAAGCGAATACGTGCCTTTGTTAAACCAGGGAAGTGAGGTAATTAAATAACCTCCTTGGGGCTAGTTAAAGCCTCGTATTCCTGGGATGTCTAGACTATACTTTGCTATCTCACTACACATGAATGCATAGGTAAGTAAGAGAAAGAAAATCATGCAAAAATTATATTTTTCTTTGATTAGAACATTTATGTATGTGAAACAGAATTTCATCCCAATTATAATGTAGGAACACATGTAAATGAAATCAAATGAGTACGTGTCATTGTTAAAGTAGGGAAGGGACATAATCAAATGACCTCCTTGGGGCTAACTAAAGCCTCATATTCTCAGGAAGTCCAGGCTATATACTTATTAACATTCAAATATATGTGAAACTATATATAGATTAAACAAAATAAAGCTTTATTTCGCATACTTAAGCTATAAGCACATGCAAAACTATATGTAATCATAATTATTATCACTTCATATGTTATTACTCATTTATAATCTTTTTGAAATTACATTTGGATTTAATAGTGATAATAGTCACACATATATTACATTAAATCAACACACGCAAGCTTGACGTAAAGGAAATTCATTTAAGTTTAAATAATTTGAAAACATGAATGCATGGAACCACATGACACTCATCATTTAATATGATTGGAAAGGAATAATAAGACATAAAACACATATTTCATTCAATCAAACTAATCCCTAAGGATAATCATATCAAATACAATCATTTAAAGTAAACCAAAGCTTCTTATTAAGTTATTTTTGGATATTTGATTTGATTTAGAGAAAGAGGATATTCGATCATTTGCTACTCCTAACCCATTTCCATATTGGTTAATCAATTTGATTCAATGAAAAAGATTAAGTTGATTTTATAGATTATTTTGGTTGCAATATGAGTTAAGTCCATTAATTACCCCTTTCTTATATTACCTTAACATATTTACCCAAGTAATTGTGAGCCAACATGATATGCATATGCATTAGAAATTAAATCAATAATGATTCTAAGAAATGAAAGGGACCTAATGCAATTGGCTCACAATTAATGGTTAATTAAGCTAAGAGACTTAATTAAATACTCTTATAATTCTCTCATGCATATGGGCTAATTATAATTTTCTTAGGATTCTCTTAGGTTGTTGAACACCTGAGAGCCTACCCAAGAAACCTAATTAGATGAGATCTAGAATGATTATGAATTCAATCTAATTAATTAATCCATTTAATTAATGAATTAAAATAATAATTAGTCCCAAATTAATTAGTTTCAAGTCAAGTGAAATGAACTTAGGGAAAAAATGGGAAAGAGGTCACAATCTCATTCTCCATGCCCATTCACGGATCCATAATGATTAGCAAGCTTAATTAATGGTTTTCTTGCTATTTAGAATGTTAATTAATCATCTATTTAATCAACATTCTAAATAGGGCTAAGATAAGCAATTTTCCTAATTAACCAAGCAATAAATCCCAAAAAATTATAAGAGGCAAAGGTCATCCCATTAATCAACCTCAGAAAGTTTGGGATTAATTACTTGAGTAATTGGGGAGTAATTAAGCTAATTAAGTTTTTAATTAAACCCAAAAGTAAGCTTTAATTAATTCAAAATTAATTAGAATTAATTTTAAATTAATCTCCTCTGAAATGCCTTTAAAATGAGTATTTATTTATATTTTTTGAACCTTTTTATGATTTGTTATAATTTTTCAAAGTTTCAGCTGATTTAAATGATTTTCCATGATTTTTATAAAGTCCATTAACTTATTTTTATTATTTAAACTTCAGAATATAATATATTCCAATCCAAAAATTCTTTTGACTTGAAATTTTTATGGTGGGTGCATTTTAACTTCATTTTTGATCCCTAAAAATTTTAAATCAATCTGATGTGTATTTTTATTTAATTAATGAAATTTGATTTTCTCTAATATATAAATTGAGCCAAAAATATTCAGTGAAATTTGAGGATTTTAGGTTTGTTGGATTCCTCTCAAAAAGATGAATCCAACGAGCACTTGTTTGTAATTTTAGTTAAGTATTTTATTTTCTATAAATTTTTGAAGTTTCCACATGATTTAAATAATTTTTAAAAAGCAGAAAATCCTTAATTTCTTACTTAACCTAGTAACGCTACCGACTAGACCACGATGCCATGTGGCAATTAATGCCGGCACGATCGCCAGATGAGTGGAATGTGGTTAGGAACACGCAGATTGGATCTGACCATCCAATCATCGATGGGACGGTCCAGATCGATACGTACAATCCACGTGAACTGAATCGCATGATCCACCGATTAGAGCTATATAATCTGCATGATCTGAGCCATCCGTCTCCCTGAACATAAGATTGGATGGCTGGTGGGCGATCCAACGGAAGAGGCGGATGAAACACTATTTTGGGTGGGATTTTTGAAATTTTTACGAAAAACTTCATTTTATGCTCAATTTTTTCAGCGATCTTCGACAAAAATCACTCCAAATGCATGGGGATGATGTACAATAAAAAATGCAAGGATAATCTGAAGAAAATTCCTAAAAGTGAGAAAAATCCATCATAAATAAGATAACTTAAGGCCGACTGCAATTTTCTTGAAAATTACCTCACTAGGGATGACTTTTGGCAACGATGATGATTCGAGCATTCTCCTGAATGTAAGAAGAGGCTTTGGAATGGGTTCAGACTCTTGCTTCACCTTGGAATGATGTGTTCTTCAATTTTTGTCGCTTACTCATTGGAATCCACTTAGTTTTGTTTTTTATTGCTCAAAAACTAAGTGGGAATGGTTGTTGGTTGCTTTGGAAGCTCTAGGAGAATGAAATGAGTGTGGAAGGAAGAGTTTTTTGCTTATCTATTTTTCTGTGTTTTTGGAATGGCCAAAACTCACCTCATTCTTTGTGATTTTGGCTTCTAGTGGGTGTCCTTGGTTTGGGGTGGTTGGGATTCTCCTTAGGTGGCTTGATTTGAGTGGCCAAGGCATGGGAGGTGGCTGACATGAAGGACTAATGGGTGTCCTAGCAAGGGGAGGTGGAAGTCTTTCATGCCAAGTGTTCCAATGTGAAAGGTGAGGCAAATTCACCTACTCATGAGTCATGGCTGCCCCAACCACCTCTTAGGTCAAGTTGGTAAATGTCCTTGGTGCCTATGTGGACCAATGGATGAGTGTCCAAGTGGCGAAGTAAGAGAAATGAAAATTTGGGCAAGTGTCTTTTCTTATGGGATGCCCTTGACCCAAGGGAAAAGTGATCATTTGGCATTAAATTTGATTAAGATAGATTTGAAATGAGTCAAAAGTGAGTTAGACCAAAATTTCATGACATCTGGACTTCATTTGGTTTAATTTGGATCAATTTGACACATTTGGGCCAAATTGGGTCAAATTAGGTTAGGTTGATCAATTGGTCAAATTGGATCAAATCAAAGGTTGGATCAAGTTCAAATGATCATTTGAAGTGTATTGGTGTCATTCATTTGGTTTAATTTAGTTTAAATTTGATTTTGATTTATTTGAGTTCATTTGAGTCAATGGGTCAAGTTGACCAATTTGACCAAATTAACCAAATTTGCTTAAATCATGGCTTAGTTTGAGTTTTGTTGATCATTTAATATATATTGTAAGCTTTGGTTAAGTTCAATTTATATTTGATTAGATTTTAAGTTGATTTGACCCTTATGATCATGTTGGGTTCAATGGGCTTTTGGGTCTAGTGAGTCAATTAGGCTCAATTGAGGCTTTGGTCAAGTTCAATAGTCAATTTGAAATGAACTTGAGCCTTTGGTTGCAATCAATTTGGTTTACATTGTAATTTATCTAGTTTGGGTTCATATGGGTTAAAGGGTTGACTTAGTTTGACCCAATTCATGATAATTGATTAACCTATGATGATCAACAATCATTACATGAAGTTTGGATTGCTTAATTCACTTTGATTTGGATTGAATTAGATTTTGATTCAAATAGGCCAAATTGCCCGCTTTGGGTCAAGTGAGCTAATTGGGTTTAGTTGGCTTGATTTTGAGTTGAATTTGATTTAGTTGAGTTTATGTATGGATTTGGGATTGATATATAAATACAATTGCAATTAGTTTGGATTCCTATGGGTTTTGGTTCATTGGAACATTTCAAGTCAATGGGCTAAGTTGGGTTTGATTCAAGTTGATTTTGATTTGGCATGATGATTGTGGATTTCATTTATACTTGGATAGATAATTGAAAGAATGATTGATTCATGAGAAAATCAATTGATTTTGCAGAGGATTTGAGTGGGATTTTATTGAGTCCAAGGAATTGGCTCAAAGAGTTCAAATTTAAGTTTGGACTTGATTTAAATTTGATTTTGGCTATTTGATTGTATATTTGATTTATATTTGGGAAGATGATTGAATATATGATTGACTCATGAGAAAATCAATTAAATTTGAATTGATTTGGAGGCAAATTTAGTCAAGCTCATGGAGATAGGCCAAAATGACTTAAGAAGGATTTTGATTTAGTTTGATTTAGTTTTGATGATTTGAGCGTAGATTTCATTTATATTTATGAAGATGATTTAAGATATGATTGATTCATGAAGAAATCAATCAAGTTTGAAGTAGATTGGATGGAAATTTGGCTATTTCCATGGGATCCAATCATTAGGCTTAAGGAGGATTTGATCAAGGGCTTCAATCATTTGATTTGGGACTTGGGATTTGGATTTTAGATTTGGTATTTGGATTTGAATTTGAATTGAATTTGAGGTTATGTTTGATATTTGGATTTAGATTGAATTTAAGAAGGTGTACATGATTGGGTTTAGGT
This sequence comes from Cymbidium sinense, assembly GCA_021442155.1. Taxonomy (NCBI): domain Eukaryota; kingdom Viridiplantae; phylum Streptophyta; class Magnoliopsida; order Asparagales; family Orchidaceae; genus Cymbidium; species Cymbidium sinense. Next base: position 92,066,764 of record CM038217.1, read on the forward strand.
TATGTAGTGATTTCCTAATCCCAAAGGCTCATTCTATGGTTGAACCCTTCTAAGTCACTAGGCTTAGGCTAGGTGTTCACCTAATTACTAGATATGTCTTATGACTAAGAAAATCTTAGTGTCAAAAGATTCCTATGTATAAGATAAGGAGATTGAGAACTCACTCCAAAAGTGAGGTCAACAAAAAGACCCCTAATATGTGTGGTGTAACTGACAAGGCACACCGCACGTATTGGCATTGATCGAGACGATCAATAATATCCAAAAGATTGTAAGCACTAACAGAAATGATCTAAACCTAAACCCTAAAAGTAGATAGAATCATGAACCTAGCGTATGCAACTCAACTTATGCTAGGGCATAAGAGAGCAAGGAAGATATGGTTGGAATTTCATGTCAAGGACATGAAGAAAGATCTACTAAGGGATCACACATGCATTGGACATGACATGTGAGAGGTCAATGCCAAGTGCATGAAAGAAGGAAACTATTGGGATTGGAAATGTGAACCTTCCACTAGAAAAGCAACTTCAAGCTACAGGGGAAATGGATTTTAGTTTGATTGTGAATATGATTTATTTGGGTATATATCCGTTGAAGACAAGAATCTATAATCCGCTGGGGATTGGGAATGTGAACCCTCCACTAGAGAAGCAAGTTCGACCTATCCTTTGGGGATAAGAGTTTGATGGTATTTCTTATGGCTCCACTGGGGAGATTAATTTGATTTGTACCTCACTGGGGAGAATTTTGGTGTGTCTGATATGTTTAATTTGACTCCACTATGGAGATTGGTTTTGAATTTAGTTTGTTATGGACCATGTCAGTGTATGATGGACCCACTAAGAATGGGCTAGGTCAGTCTGGAGCTATCTCAGATTTATAAATCCAAAGGGATAGTCTACCAGCCACAAGGTAGGACTATCCACCTAAAAGGTTTCCTTTCAGTGTGCAACGGCTGTACTAGAAAGAAAGCATAGCAAACTTACATCTTCCAAAGCAGGGGTCAACCACTGGGGTGATCTGTTGGATCTACAACAAATTGAACCCGACCTAGGAGCAACTACTGAGTGAATGCCACTGGGGGACTTATGTCAACTCAAAAGTAGTCAAGATTAATTTCATTAATTTTATTAATTTATTTTAATTTGATTTGGTTTGTTTTCATTTGTTTTAATTTCATTTGATGAATCTCATCAGTGTGCGATGGACTGAACTAAGAAGGGGCTATGTCGGCCTTGGCCTATCTCAGATTTATCGATCCGAAGGGGCAATCTATCGGCCGAAGGGTAGGACTATCCAACCTAAGAGGTGCCTTTCGGTGTGCAATAGTTGTGCTATAGAAAGTGTAGCAAACTTACATCTCCAAACCAAGGAACAATCGCTGGGGTGACCCATTGGATGCACAGTAAATCGAACCCATCTTAGGGCTGCTCGTCGGTGTGCACCAATCATGTTAAAAAGAATGTGTAGCAGACTAACATCTTATTGATCTCATTTTTAGAATGAGCTCTCAACTCCTTCATCTTAGACATAGGACATCTCTTAGACTTTAAGAGTTTCTTAGTCTTAAGACACATATAGTGATTAGGTGGACAGTCAACCTAGCCCTAGAGACTTAGAAGAGTTAGCCATGGGAATAGGTCATGTCTTAGGGGTGTTAGGAAAATTTACCTACCCTATAGCTTGAACCAAAATCCTCACTTCCTTCCTTCAAGTCAAACTGAAATCAATTCCAACTTAATTTTTTTCTCCACACTCAAATCAATCCCAAATGATTGAAATAAATGATTGAAGCTTATGATTGAAATTCCAAGTTCAAAATATTTCCTAAGTCCTTTGATTCCCTCTCATGGACTTAGCCTAAATTAAGTCTAAATCAATTCAAATTCAAAAAAATTTTCTTACAACCTATTTGTATTCTTATTTATATTCACATATATAAATGAAATATTAATTCAAATCAATCAAACTAAATCCAAAATTCAATTCCAAGTTCAAAATATTTCCTAAGTCCTTAGATTCCCTCTCATGGACTTAGCCTAAATCAAATCTAAATCAATTCAAATTCAAGAGATTTTCTCACAATCCATTTATATTCTCATTTATATTCACAAATATAAATGAAATATAAATTCAAATCAATAAAACTAAATCCAAAATTCAAATCCAAATTAATAATCTTTCTTAAGTCACTTTGATTCCCTCTTAAGGACTTAGCCTAAATCAAGTTCAAATCACTTCAAATTCATGAAATTTTCTCATAACCCATTTATATTTCCATTTAGATTCACATATATAAATTAAATATAAATTGAAACAACCAAAACCAACTCCAAAAAACAAACTCAAATTCAATCAAAATCCAACCTAAGCCTTTCAAGTCAAAATCTTGAACTTAATCAAATCCAATTCAAATCAAGCCAAACCCTTGATTTTTCTTCATGATTCAATCAACCCTACAATAATGAATCTAAATATAAACACAAACTTCAATCATCAAACCAATACTTAATTAAAAAAAAATCAAACCCAAGTCAAACTCATGTTCACCCTTTTGAACTTGAAATTGTCAAGTGAATCAAAATCCATTTGACTTCAAACCACTTACAAATGGATTTATATTTCAACCATAAGTCCATATGTGAGTTCAATCAAACTCAAATCAAGCTATGACCAAGCCATTTGACCTACTTAGGCTCACTTGACCCAAAGTGAGCTAAAGTATCCTTATGAGCCAAATTCTAATCCTAACCAAATTGGATTGAACTAAGCCCACCTAAACCTCTCATCATGATCAATCATCATAAGATGATCAATCACTCAAATTGGGTCAAACCAAGTCAAACCTAAGGGTCAAGTGAGCTCAATTTTTGAACTTGACCATGTCAACATTTGAGCCTAACCTAGCCCAATTGGCCACTTGACCCAACTTTACCTAAAAAGTCAAATTGTGTAAAAATTTAATCTAAGCCAAATTGATTGAAACCAATGGGTAAAGTTCATTCCAAAATGATTGTTGAACTTGAACAAAGCTTCAATTGGCCAACTAGACCTAACCTAGCCCAATTGACCATGAACCCAACTTGACCTAAAATGTCATATTAAGCCAAAATCAAATTAAACCAAAATTTATTGAAAATAAAGATACCAATCCATTTCATATGACCAATGAAACCTAAGCCAACCCATGACCTAACCCAAATAGGTCAAATGGATCAAATTGGTCAACTTGACCCATTTGACCTAAATGAACTCAATTGAACCAAAACCAAATATAAATCAAATTGAACCAAACTAAAATAACCAAAACATTTCAAATGGCCATATGAACTTGACCCAACCCTTAGTTTGACCCAAATTGGCCCATTTTGACCCAAATGGGTCAACATGAGCCAAATCATATCAAACTAACTCCAAATTCTTTGAAACTTGGCCCAACCCATTTTTCAATCATACCAAACATATTCAAATTGAAACCCAAGCCAAATGATCATTTTACTTCTAGGCCATAGGATAAATTTTGGCCAAATTCACTTAGAATTTGGTCAAATCCTCTTCATGACCACTTGGCACCCTCTTAATGGACCAAGTGGAAACTAGTGAGTGTGGTGCACCTAACCCAATGGGTTTGGATCAGCCCAACCCAACCTAAGGCTAAAATTGACCACTTGCATGAAATCAAACACATGGAATCCCTCCTCCACTTGAATTAAGCACATAGGAGCTCCACTACTCCACCCCTCTGGCCAAACCGAATGCAAGGACACTCCTAAGAGCCTAACAAACCCATGGAATGAGGTCAATTGGATCAAAATGGCAAGATCCTTCTTGGTCGTCTAATTGCTCTAAGGGGAGATATACTCCCCATAATTCCAATTCATTTGACCAGTCTCCAATTTGATTGAGCAAAGGGAAGCCAGAGGAGCCATTTTCAAGTGATCCCAAGCTTCTTAGAGTGAAATCCATTTTTTATTTTCTTTGTTTTCACAGACTCAAAATAGGGGAGTTCCACTTGAAATCCATCTCACTCAATACTCAACACCAAGCCAATTCCTCCTTCAAGCACCCTTAAAGGATCAAATCGAACTCACCCCAACCATCTTCCAAGCTCCAAAGGCAAGGGAGGTGCTACTTCAACCAAGACCGAGCTCAAGTGAAGGTGAAGTTGGCCTCTGGGAAGATCCATCCAATTTCAAGGCCTCAAAACTTCAACAAAGCTTCATCTCCATTAGACAAAGCTTCTCCAAGGGAATCGAGCACCGGTGATAGCCTCCAACAAGGTAAGCCATGAAATCGAGCTTAATTTAGCCATAGTGTGGTCATTTGTGAAGTAAAAATTTATCCCATGAGAAACTAGCTGGATGATATTCCTTATGATGATGGGTAATTTTTGCTTCAACCGAAGCTCAATCGAAGCTTGGATCTACCAATGGTGGCAGCCCCTTCCACAAAAGAACTTTGGGATGAATCATGGGCCATCCATCCGCATGTTTTGGATGGACGCCATGATTAATCCATGTAGATCCATCATTTTAATCCTTTAATACCTCAGATCTAATCTCACCATCCAATCCTTGATCGGACAGACAGAGAGAAAGCGAGTAGCGCCATCACTGATGCGGTGCTATGATGTGACTACTTAAATAGCCACTCCCATCGTATCACATGGAAAGCGTGCACCACGTCAGCCTCCACATGGCGCTGATGGGATTACCAATATAATTTGGGGATTAAATTATTTAATTAATTAAGAGAACTTTAAATATTCATATCTAAGTGTAAAAAAATCAAAAAAATATGAACTAAATTGCATATGAAAGATAATTGAATGTAGAATATTATAAAATTTATTTTGATGGATTTTGAATAGTGTTATTTTTTGAATTTGGGTTTTATTAAAAATGTAATTAGACTAATTATTCTCTAATTATTCTATTAATTAATCTCAAACTTTCATGGGTATTTAGTGGGATGACTTCTGCATCCCCTAATTTTCTTAGGATTTATTATATTTTAATTAGAGTAATTACTGGATTCATTCCTAATCACTCTCGTAATGTAATTAAGCCTAATTAAGTGTGTAATCAATGGTTTAAATCCTTGATTGAGTTAATTAAGGTTTGTTAAAATGAATAGGAGGTTTAAGACAAATTTTTGGATATTTTTCTTAAGCTATTCTTAAACCCCTCTTTCAACCTTAATCCAAATTTAATTAAGGAATAATCCACAAATTACTTATTTAATTAATTTAATAAAATTCTAAAACCTTCTAGAACTTAACTAATTCACTTTGGGTAGATACTTAGGTGTTTAACAACCTAAGTACATTAAGAAAATCAAAATCCAACTTACATGTGTGAGAAGGATTATAAAATTACTTAACTTAAACCCTTTAGCATAATTAAACATTAATCATGAGCCAAATACATTAGGCCCTTTTTTTCTTAGGTGCATTGTTGATTTAAATTTCTTGTGTGGTTTTATGTCAAATCATTGGCTCATAATTATTTGGTTAAATATGCTAAGGTGTATAGGTAAGAGGTAATTAACACACTTAATTCATACCTTAACCTAGCCAAAATATAAAAATCATCTAATCATCTAAAGATTAAACTAAAATACCATACACATGGGGGAAATGGGTTAGGACCAACAAACATCCTTTCACATTTCCTAAATCAAACATAAAGCAAATTCAAAATAAAAATCACATTAAACAAACTTTGATTCACTTTAAACTTTCTTATTTCATAAGATTGCCTTTAGGAATTAATTAGGGTGAATGAGTTTACATGCTTTCATCACTTTATTTCTTTCCTAGCATGCAAAATATGTATGTCATATGAAATTCATGCATTCATAACTTTTAAAAATCAAAATTGAAATGAAATATTTTTCTTTATGTCAAATTGCAATCGGCTAAAGTAGAAATATGAATGGCTATTATAACTATTAAATTCAAAATTATTTTCAAAACTTATAAATCAAATATCAAAACTAAAATCTATGCTACTTATACTTTATTTATAAGCTTGCATGTGAATATAAAATGTGTCTTATGTTTGCTTCTTTTTTTCCCCTTAACATGGATTTGGATAAAGATTTACAAAGTGCATAGTTCTTTTAAAATAACATAACGATTGTTTAAAATCTACTCTTATCCTCTTCCATGATATAACTTAAGAAGGATCTTTACATCTACACATATAAATTGCATAAACAAATCAAAAATTAAATAAACATAAACTTTGCATCTTTCTTTCTCCATTTATTTCTTTTGTACATGATATGTATTTAAAGAAAGTGGTATATTAGTCTGGACAACCCCGGATTATGAGGCTTTAAGTAGCCCTAATTAGGTCTTGTACCTTACACCCTGGTGCTAATAATGACGATGTACTCACTTATGCCTTTTATACATACACATGTGCATATGAATAAAAGAATATTCCTTTTTTTACTTAATGAAAATTCATGCATCATAAAGCATCCAAAATTTCTCAAGTAATGTTTCTTAGCATTCATCATAAAGTGTGCTAAATATTTCCATTTCGTATGTATAGATATGTTTAGGATTCAACCATATGCATGTTATACATGTTGGGAAAGAAATGAAGTGATGTGTGTTTTTTGATATTAGTTCACTTTACTTAATCTTAAAATGCCTTTCCTTTGAATAAATTTGGTTTAGGGAAGATCTAAACTTAGTATTAATTATAAATACATAATAAAACATTCACTAAACAAAATCAAATGTGAATCGACTTTAGAAATTACTTAAGGTAGGAAGGAAAGGGAATGTCTCTTTTCTTTTCCCTCTCTTTACAACTTAGTAATTAATTATAAGATTCAAACCTAATCAAAATACAAAACAAAATTAACCCCAAAGCAACTAAACAATTTAAATTGAAACCATCCTCTAAGTTGAACATTTTCATACTTAGGAAATCTAAACCTTAAAGCCATAGCTAAGCATATCACACAAACCTTTTAAAGCACACACATTAGGCTAAGTCACCATTTCTAGTTTTAGGTTAGGACGGTGCAGTGGTGTGATGTTTGCTTTTATTTTGTGATGTATTATTTCTAGTCTGGATGTTAGGATGAATATGCGTAGAATGAATGGTATGATGATTTAGTCTAAATGTTGTCTTCTACAGGGGATTGTGCTTAAGGGCATTTTAATAAAAATATAAATGCTTTTGCTATTCAGGTGCTTATACCCTTAAGCATAATTCAATAGGCCAGGTGGACTTGGTTACTCATGTGTGGGGTGCTAAGTCCAATATACATGCTTGGGAAATGTATGGTTTATTTAGTTAATCTCTATTTTGTAGGTGTTAATTAGATTTACTTTTCCTTTTCATGTATTTTTATAATTAGAATTTTGGAATGATTGTTATGGGGATTAGGATAAACATTGGTGATAAGATCTCATCTTATGTACCATGTGAAGCCTTTGGAGCAATCACATTGCAACCATCCAAAAGGAACCAAAAGAAGAAAGAAGAAAGAAGAATGAAGAATGAAGAAGAGAAGAAAGAAGAAAAGAAAAAATAAAGACCCCCATAACATGAATTCCTTGCTTAATTGTAATTAATTCATTTATAATCTGGGTTGTATAAGGATAGAGCTCGGCTCTCTAATTTGTTTTCAGATTTGTGCGGTGGTTCCCGATAACAAATGGCATTTTTTTCTTTTGTGTTAGCTTTATAAAATGTTTGATATTTTGTTTAGCTTGTGCATTTGAAGCGGCATATTTTCCTAGTTTCTTCCTTGCTTTATGTATGACCTGGATGATGATTAGGCTCTTAGGAAAAAATAAATATTCTACCAAATTAATCAACTCAAAATTAAAAATAAATAACTCATAACCTCACTTAAAGCCTAAATTAAAATCAAGATAAAAGAATTAGCAACCCCTTAGTTGGATGTGTACTTTCATTTCTAACATCATGCATAATAGCATATTATTTCACTCTTGATTGGAGGGCTTCCACCTTTGCCAGAAAACTTGGCTTGACTTGTGAGAGCCATGGTGAAAATACAGCTCCTTATCTTGCTGATTTTGGCCCATAATCTAATTTCTAATGCATAAGCATAAAAAATCCTATAGCCTGAGTCAAATGATTGTCCAAAATAAAAATAAAATATATGAAAATTTGCATTAGATTTAAGTCATGAATTCATGCCCTACATGATCTAGTCTCTTTAGAGAGTGTGTTTAAGGACTTAGTCTCATTCTAAATAAATAGCAACCTTGCTATCTTGCATAAATATATGACTTGCCTACACATTTTAAAATTGTAGGAGGAGTTAGTTGGCGACCACCCCCAGGTGGTTGTAAGTCCAACAGTCATGTGGTTTATCCTCTCTTGTGGAGGTAAACCAAATACCCATTTATGCCTTAGATTTAGGTCATGCCATTAGCCCTTGCCAAAGCTCCCTAGATTTAGGTTCAGAGGTTACTACTTCCCTTTGCAGGCTATGAGCATAAATCCTCAGCTCCTAAGCAATTCTATGATCTTGTGTCATGGAATCATAAGCCCTAGAATTCTAATAAAAATTCAACTCAAACTCATTAATTCAATTTTTAAAATGTAAAGCCCAACCATAGTAGTTAGTGCTTACTAGGCTTCTTAGTATCTTAAGTATCCTCTACTTATTTTTTTTCATTTGGCCTAGATAAGAACTCCCTCTTCTTGATCGATCTCACTTGGCTTTCTAAAAATAAACCAATCAATTGATAGTCCTACCTTTTCAAAATCTTTGGAGATAATGATCATTTACCTCAATCAAGAGTATTCCTTAGGAATCATGTTCCTTATAATGTAATTAACTATGGGAGCTTGCCCCTGTAGGGAACTTAATGAACTCAGTATTAAAATAAACCCTATTTTACTTTTCCATATAAAGTAGGAGAAGAATCTCTGGTATATTCTGAAGACCCATAGCCCTTAGGAGTCTTATTGAGGTAATTAAGTCCATTCTAGGGTGGTGACTTATGTCTTTTGAGATAGTACACTTCTCCTCAATATCATACCCGATCACCCTAATAAGAATATCTATGAATCTGCGTGGCATCCTGACAAGATGTATTTTATATATTTTTGTTTTCATTTATCCTTCTTTTTGAAAGGGAAGGGGATAGATGAAGGCAGGAAGATATAAAATATTTCACCATAAATTTTTCTGGTGACTCTGCTGGGGATGGTTCCTCTCTCCATCTTTGGTAAATGATGTTCTCCAAGTATCGATAGTGGGTTTATACTTTTGTGTGAATCCAAGACTATCTTTCTTTCTATTAGAACTTAGCTTATTTCATCCTTAAGTTAAGCTAGCCAATATCTTTAGGTTTTAGGACCTCACCACGTGTTGGTCTTAAAACCCCTATTGGGTTCCCCAATGGGTAAAAATAAAAAAATTTAATAAAAAGAAAAGATTAAAGACTTCATTCTTACCATTTTTTTATGGTAAGGAAAGGTTCATTCTAAAAATAAAGATAAATAAATTTCCCATAAAATTTGTTTTTCAAAAGCACCTTTTTCAAAGACACTTAATAAAATACTTGCACTACATCTAACAATTTTCTCAATTATTACATGTAGAAACATTTCAAAATGAAAACCAACACTCATATTTTCTAAAAACACAAATGAACTTCTTCACCCAATTCATTTTGATGGAGACTTTATTTTCAAAAATAAAATTCCAACAATCATGTTTCAAAGGCACAAAATTTGAAGATGGGCCTTTCCATTCAATCACATCCACATGTGTTGGATGGACATTACATCTTCAAGCAAAATCACAAATTTGAAATTCCACCCAACACATACCACATGTTTTAGGTTGGAATTTTTCACATCTTTAAAAAAGTACATATGAACCTCTCTATTCAATATACTCACATTTATTGAATGGAGGTTTCATTTCCAATCCAAATCAAAAATAAATTTTTAAAAGTACATATGAATATCTCCATTCAATATACTTAAATTTATTGAATGGGAATTTCATTTCCAAATAAAATAACATTATTTTGAAATGCCATTTAACATATTCCATATATGATTATGTTGAAATTTCCTCTTTCAAAATAATAATTACACATGAAAATACATCTTTGAAAATAAAACATAATCATTTCCATCTTACATGACCAAATTTATTAAGTGGAAATCTCTCTTTTTAAAATCAACAAAAACAAATTTCTTTTTAAAATATATTTGAAACTTCATTCTAGCATATCCCACTTTCTAAAGTGAAGTCTCCATTTTTCAAAACAAAATCCAAAACAAAATGAAAAACTTTTGGAACTTCATTTTTTAGCATACCATATTTGCTAAAGTGAAGTTTCCATTTTTCAAAAGCAAAATCAAAAATACAAAAATTTAAAACACATTTTTGGAATTTCATTTAGCATACTCAAATTTGCTAAGTGAAGTGTCCATTTCACAAAATTCAAAAACACATTGGAACTTCATTTTAGCATACCACATTTGTTGAAGTGAAGTCTCCATTTTTCAACAAAAATCCAAAACAAGAAGGAACACTTTTGGGATTTCATTCTTTAGCTTACCATATTTGCTAAATTGAAGTCTCCATTTTCAAAATAAAATCAAAACACAAAAAATTTAAACACATTTTTGAAATTTCATTTAGCATACTCAAATTTGCTAAGTGAAATTTCCATTTCACAAAATTAAAGAAATACATTGAAACTCCATTTTAGCACACCATATTCGCTAAAGTGAGGTCTCCATTTTCAATCAAAATCCAAAACAAAAGAAACACATTAGGACTCCTTTAGCATACTTAAATTTGCTAAGGATCCTATTTTTCAAAATCAAATTAAAATCAAAAGAAACACATTAGGATTTTCTTAGCATACTCAAATTTGCTAAGAGCTTATTTTCAAAAAAGAAATTTCCAAAAAAATAAAACACACTTGGATTTTCTCATTTAGCATACCCAATTTTGCTAAATGAGAATTCCATTTTTTTTTAAAATCACAAATGATTCACAAAACAAAGCAAACAAAAAAAATACGAAGAAGAAATTGTTTTCAAACATCTCCTTAGCATACCCAAATTTGTTAAGTGAGTAAATTCCAAAAATCACAAATCCAAAAACAAAATCAAATTCCCTTTTACTTTGACATACCCAAATTTGTTAAATAAAGGGTCCTCAAAATCCAAATTAAAATTCAGATATGAACCTATATAAGCATCTCTTCAAAAATATTTGAACCCATTTTCAACATATCCAAATTTGTTGAATGTGGATTCTACATCTGAAAATTCCTCTTTCCAATCAAATTTCAAAATCTATTCTAAATCATTTGAGCCCGACTTAACACTTTCAAGTTATTGTGTATGGGTGCAAATTCCGATCAAATTCAAAATCAAAAGAAAAATCGATCCAAGTTTATTTTCAATATTTGACTTTTGTTCAGCCGGCCGCCAATTATAGTTCGCCGCTTGATGGCAATGGTTGTACAGAGAAATGTGTTTACCTTTCCCCACGGGATGGATCTACCCCTGGATTAGGCCAACCTTCCCCGCTCTGACTACGCCCACCTCATTCACTTTGGATGAGGTTTCGAGGGGGCCCATATTACATGTGAGGGCACTCCCCTCATGAGAGCGTGAGCATGGGTCAAGGTGAGCCGGTCATCTGATATGCCATCGACTGATATTCCCTCACCAAGAGGAAGGCTAAATTCCTACTATGAGTGTTAGTGCTAGTGCCTACATGCCCCGTGGTTCCCCATGCTACCCTAATTAGGGCTAGCACCCACTCATTAGCACCTTCCAAAGGGGGAAGGCTCCCCTGATCCCAGGGATTGTCACCCCTGCTTTTGAGGTCGGGTCTAGTTCTTACTATTCTCGCCCCGCCAAGACCCAAAGGAGGAACAAGAATCGCATGACAAAGTAGTACCATACTTGCATTGCTAGGGAGATGGAGGCAGCTACACGGTCTATTATTGAGGAGTTGCCCACTTTGGTTTCCCCGCTGGTTACAATGAACCCATTCCATCTCTCTCTGGGTCTGATAGAGAGGATGCTAGGAAGATCTTTGCTTCACCTCCACTGGTTCACCTCAGCCACCGCCGAGTAGGAGGTCATATGCCTCCGCTTAGTTCTATGCCGAGGAGCCTATGGATGATCTGAGTTCGGGGCTCAATTTGATTTGAGATCCTGCTATCCCTCAAAGATGGGGAGCATCTTCGGTCAGAGATAGGAGGCCCATACCTAGTTCATATCACCGGAGAGAGGTTTGGTCAGAAGTCAATGGCCTCTCTACTCATTGATTTCTTTGATCAGCATGCTGCTCACATCGATCATACTGATAGTATTCTGCTTACGGGGACTACCCATCACAAGAGGAGAGCTATTCTAAGAGTGTTGATGGTGTCTCCACCACACCATACCTCGTCCATCTCTCTCCATGTTTGACATCTCTAGCTTCCAAAGGCCATGAAGGCCGCATCTAGGGAGAAGAGGACCCCATTGCTGATCCGGCTATGGTCAAGAGATCCCATCCTATCTACACCACCTACTATGGCGAGGCCGAGCTCTCTGCTTGACCTTTTGCCTCAGTAGTGGTAAAGATAGAATGGCAGCTTCAAAGCATAATGGTCATCCCTTCACCACCACCACCACCGCAGTGGGACATAGAGATGATTGTAGTAGTTATCGAGGGAGATGGTGATAGCTTAGTTGCGCATATGATGATGGAGCCTCCTAGGAGTGTCACCCCATGCAGATACAGTGATAGTCAAGAGCACATTTCTTCCAGCGAGTATAGCCCTCAAGGTTGATTCTCCAGTAATAGGGTAGGTCTGGTGCCTCCCAGTACATGACAGTGATCCCACCATCAGTCAGCCAAAGTCATTTGTGCCATTTCTGATAGATCATTCTCTAGATGATATAGTGGCTCATTATTTCATGGAGAAGAAAGAGATCCTAGGATATGACTAGTCTGATGAAGAGAAGGTCAGCTTTGATCCCAATGAAGATCATTTGTTGGGAGACTCAGCAGGGGTTTTCATGGTAGATACGAGGGGATCCCTCCTAAGAGTGCAGCAGACTATGGAAGGTGTTGAGCCCGAGCAAGAAGACACAACCCACTTAACCCAACACCTCCTTCAGATAAAGAAAGATGAAAAGATAGATAGTACAGAAAAGAGGCTCAAAGATATGGTAGCAGCTATCTTAGCATTGCAAAACCAAGCCCCAGCAGTTCATCCTACCAAAACTAAGACCAATCAGCCAGAGTTGGTGCATGTCTTAGACCCAGCCAAAACTTTACCTCCGGTAGAGCAAGGTAGCACCAGCATGTATAGGAAGGTAGTGGATAGTACCTCCATACAAGAAAAAGATATCAAGAGCATGGTTGAGCAGTAGGTGAAGGAAGCATTGGCTCAAGCCCAAGGAGGATCATCAATTCCAAAGGGTAGACCCTACCAGAGAATTTGATCCAATATCCTAGGGTTTTGCCACCTTCCTTCAAGAGTTTTGATGGCTAGAACTAGACATACATGCATTTGAGCTAGTTGTTGCAATTGGTGGCAATAATGCTTTACTCTTTCATCTCTTCGTCAGTATCTTAGCGAGTATAGCATTTGATTGGTATGCTGAACTTCCCAATAGTTCAATGAAGGCTTTTGCTGAGTTAGAGCAACTCTTTATCAAAAGGTTTGATGAAGCTCAGCAAAGGGTCACTATTGGCGATCTCATTATGGCTCAACAAAACCATGGTGAGTCCCTTGTTGATTACATTCTCAGATGGCATAATTTGAGTATGAAATATGAATCACATTTGTCTAAACAGCATGCCATTGAGATTCTGCTTAAAAATATCTATGGCTCAGTCGCCTTCATGCTCAAAGGTTTCACCATCAAACCCTTTGAGAAATTAATCAACAAAGCGGCTAGCTTGCAAGGAGAAGCCAAATAATTACCTTCTCCAGATCTACCAACAAAGCCAAATCATAGAAGGTATATGAGAAGAAGCCTAGGACAGTGATAGTAGTGGATAAAGGGAAATAACCATCTAGGGAGCAATTTGAGAGACCTCATCCACCATCGCTCCCACCTCCTCTACCACCACCGAGGCAGCCCTACCGGCCACCACAGTATCCTCCATGGCCTACACCGCCTCCTCCTCACATCATCGTGGTACACATACAGTAGCTGGTCTTCTCTTTTGATAAACTTAACAAGCCTTATTCATTTAAGAGGGAGGTAATCGGAAGATCTTTAAGAATCTCTTAAAGAAGCCTGATTTTCAGCTACTCGAACCTAGGAGACTGGAGGAAGTGGGCAAAAGCCATGATCCCAACTTTTGCCCCTACCACCATATGCTAGGTCATGTTTTGGAAGATTGCTTCACATTTAAGGACTGGCTTGAACATAGCTTCAAGATCGGTGCTATAGTCATCCCGAAGGAATACCTTATGGAACAACCATTTAGTTCCATTAGGGTGATCCTTGGGGATACTTGCAATCCCTCCAAAACTAAAGAAGCTTGGGATATCTCTTTATCCAAAACCTCTAAGAAAATTATATCGAAGATCAAGAAACTTTCCTTACAGGTGCATGAGATAGCTCAAATCTCCAACATCAAGAAAGGTTTGCAAGTTTTCAAAGCCAACTCAAAGAAAGGGGGAGCTCAATTAGCAGCATGTGCTAGCCAGATAGCCGGTAGTGCACCACCAGAGTCCAGCCTCAGTCCACCATTGCCTACCACATTGGCTATCTACTTCATCTAGTTCTTCTTCTTCTAAAACATGTATCGTGGATGAGGGCATCAAATCCTCACCCTCTTACTTGATTTTAATTATTTACCTCCAAATCCAAGAAATTGAAGAATAAAGCTAGTTTCATATACATTATGTCTCTGATGGGTTGTCATTCTAATGATAACTCTTCAAGTCAAACAATATATAATAATTTTTGATCTTCCTCTCGATTGAGTTGGATTTTCCTACCACGATACTACGGGTTCACCTCTTGAGATAGACTTGGAATCATCCGATTGAGGTCCCATAGGAGAAGATGTAGGTGAGCAACATGCGTAGAACTTCCATTACCTTCTACAAGAGATCATCAGTCAACCTCCTGTGAGGTTACCTCCTAGGGCAGCACCTCAAGATAGAGAAACAAGTCATTGGTTCAAGGATCAGAAGCCTCCAGATGCTCCACCCTTGGATATGCTTGTGGAGGATCCCAAGGTGGACTACAATGTCTCTCTCACAGAAAATTTCCATCTAAAAAGCATATACGATGCCTTTATCTTATCCAAAGAGATGAGGGAATCATTAATCAAGGCTCTCCTTGATCCTAAGATATGCTCAGCATACTATTGGTGAGGAGCACATTATTCTAGAAGCTGGGGATCACTTTCCAGATGAAGACCTTCTTCTAGGGGACATGGAGCATAACCGTCCCCTTTACATTACAGTTGACATGGGCAGATTCAGACTTTCCAGAGTTCTCATCGATTCAGATGCATTGGTGAATATTATGAGTCTAAAGACCCTTGCCTATTTAACGATCGACATCTCCACTCTCAAGATATGATATTGAGAGGATTCAATGAACAAAAAGGGGTTTTAGGTTCCATAGTGTTACCTTTGGAGATAGGTGAATGGAAGACTAAATCAAGTTTTACATATTGATTGAATACTTCATTCATCGCTTTGCTCGATGAGCCTTGTAGAACAAGATGATTCCATCCTCCCTCCATCAATGCATCAAGTTCAATAAGGATGGGATTGAGTACTGTGTCAAAGGAGATGAAAAGCCATTTTCAGTTAGAGAGGTTGAGATATATGAGGATGCAACCTACTATCTTCCTCAAAATACCCTTTCTCATGAACTTTGACAAAATTCAAATTCAAAATAAAATGAAGAAAAAGAAAAAGAAATAAATAAAAATCCAAGTGAACAAGAAAGAAAAATTGAAGAAGAAATAGAGCCGCACATCACATTCCACCTACAGTTCATTCCTTCATATGGACATGTGGATAAGATGACTCAACCTCTACCATGCAGAGGTAGAGAACAGGCGTTCTAGAGGTTCAGACCCCACTTGGCCATCTAGTTATGTTCAGTTCATAGAACTATTCACATAGACTTGGAATCCAGTCAGGATAAGTCTAATGTGATTAGCATACCAGCCAACCCCTCTTAGTGGGTTTCATTGGAGGCGACACTTGAGCTGGACAGCGATGAAGATCAAGCCTCTAGACAAAGTAAATTAATTGAATCAGATGTATGTAAAACTACCAAGCAGTAGTTGGGAACCTTAGCTCTAACCTCACTTTCATCCCAAAAAGTTGAAGGTTTAGTAGTTAAGGAAACCCCTAAGTCTTCTAGTGACATGAAGCGAAGAGATTCTTTTTTGGGATCATCATCCTCAAGTCCAGTTGATGTAGAACTTGAGGAAAATTCATATGAGTTAATAAATTATCATTTGACTTTTACTCACCTTGTATTTATAATCTTATACAGAAAGGTTTAGTTCCTCATACATGGTCCAAGCATAGGTTAGAATATTTTGAGAAGCTGTGGAACAATACAGGTAGAGAAGCACAATCAAGATCAAGACTAGGATTTGATACCGCAGGTCCAGTCAATGATGATTCTTGCTTGTTACCAATCATTTGGAGTCGATAGGTTCACACCACACCAACTCTTATGAGGATGTCTAGAAACCTTAGATGATCAGATGATCTCAAATCAAAGATGCACTATCAAAATTTGAAGAGGAGATTCATTCAATAATTGACAAGCTTAAGGAAATCAACCTCGAGATAGAAGCTAATGTAGAACTTCAGGAAAATTCATATAAAGAGTTAATTGAATTATCGTTTGACTTTTACTCGCCTTGTGTTGATTATCTTATACATAAAGGTTTAGTTCCTCATACATGGTCCAAGCATAGTAAATATTTTAAGAACTGGATAATGTAGAAAGCACAATCAAGATGACTAGATTTAATACAGTCATCAATGACACATTACTTCTTAGTTTACCAATCATTTAGTCGATGATTCTTTCATATAACACCAATTTATGAGAATGTGTGTCTAGAAACCTTGATGATCTAGATGATTTTCCAAATGATATCAAAATTTGAAGGAGATTCATTCAATAATTGACTAGCTTAAGAAATCAACCTCAGATGAAGAAAATCCGCTTGACATGTCAATTGTTATTGAATGAAGAAGAAACCAATGACTTCATCCATCAGTTTAAGGACTTTTTGTTGCATGGAGTTATGAAGAAATGCATAGATTATCTCCTGTAGAATCCACAAATAGCAATAAATCCTTAATATCATGCAAGCTCCTAGATGCATGCGATTAGAAAGCGAACAATAGGTCATTTATGAAGTCAAGAAATGACACTATATATCTCATGACCAATACTTTCTCATTTGTTTCATGATGTTATATTCTCTCATAGTTTGATATCACATTCGCCCAAAGCGAAAGCATTCTCTTGATTTCTTAGACACACCCACTTCCTCATTCTCACTTAATGATAATCTCCATGAACAAATCATGAAAGGGATGATTACAAGAGATGTATTTTGATGGTGTATTCTTCAGAAGCACCATGATCTACTCTTCCAAGAAAGGCAAGAGTGAATAGTTCTCAACTCTATCGCAATGTGATGAGATTCTCTACTATCTTTCCATGACTATTGGTGTTTCTGAATAGAGAAAAGAAATGCATAACATAGAGTTTAGATATTTTATTTAGATGACCAAATATGGCATTGGAATAAACATATTATCTTGAAAGATAAACATGCTCTCACAATGGATTCATTATTTCAATAAAGACTCTAAGGCTAATGGGTCTTTTGTGTAACAGAGTATTTTCCCCTGAACTACATGAAAATGTAAAACAAAGTTTATTTTATTCTGGGATCATGGTTCCCTATAAAGGCAAGCCTCTATAGTTAATTACATCTTAGGATGGTCTCTCCTAAGTACTTTGATTAAAGAAATAAATGGTTATTCCTAAAGACTTAATGTAGCTTTCAAGGATTGATTTTAGAAATTCAATGAGGTCCAATTTGGAGAGTTATTTTTAAGAGTCAAATGGAAAAGAGTAGGAAATGCATCTTAGGATACCCTAGACATTTCAACTATATAATTGGACTTATTTGATTTAATTTTAGATTTTGTTATCATTTTCAAAATTTAGGGCAGATTCTAGCAGACAAGACTCAGAAATGCCTTTGAAGGCATATTCCTAAAAAGGATGCTTAGAACTTAGTCTGGTGCTTATGTGTGCTTGACCAGTTATATCTCAGAATCATTGGCCATTCTCCTCACTTGGGGAACTAACCTTCCTTCGGACTTACAATCAGAGAAGCCAACTAATACCACCTAGCATTTTAAAACCATGAGGCTAAGTCATATGAATACAAGCTGGTTGGGTTGTTGCAATTTTAGGAAAGAAATCTATGAACCTAGACTTACTCCCTAATCCCTAAGATTGTGTATGGTATGAAGATGCATCTAACTAATGCATATTTTTTATATTTTTATAATTTTTGACTCAAGATTCATTTTAGGACATAGTACATAATTTATGCCAATGCATGCAATTAGAAAGATTATGGGCCAAATCAAATAAGAAATGTACTTCTATCATAAGCTCTCAAAGGTCAAGAAGTAAGGATAGTCCATCATTAATCAGAGAAAACAATATGATTTATGCATGATATTAAAACATCCAACTAAGTCTACATATTTTATCTTGCTTTCATGGCCTAGGCTTTATATGAAGATTATGGTTGTATTTATTTTTTATGTTTCATTCATTTAGTTGGGTAGAAATTTAATTTATCCTACAGCCTGTAGCATTCATCATAGCATAACCATAACAGAAAAACCTAAGAAAATATGTTTCTATTATACACTCAAAATAAATCAAGCCAAATTAAATTATATAAGAAAAGGCCAATGGAGTAAAATCAAGAAAGAAAATGGGCAAGTTTGCTATACAACCCGCCTAGAACTATAAGTTTAGATCTATGGGTCTTCTTTAGAAATGTCTCCTTCTTTGAGACATCCATCGACTCCATAGGGACCATCACACCATCTCTAGTTTTTCCTATCATGATATCCTAACCCAATTCTAAGCTCAAATTTATATTTAAAATTCAAAAAAAAAAAAATCCTAAGTGAATAAATGTTAATCACACAACACATAAAAGCTTTATATTTCACAAATATAGCTTAGCATTAGTTGCTTGCCAAGCCCACCTATCTTATGACTATGTTAAGATTTTCAGCACTTGAAGCAAACAATAACAATAATTTATTTATTATAGCGTCCTTTAACACAATCCCTGCAGAAAATAATATCAAATCTAGAAAGAGAACTACCATCATCTAATGAACAAACAAAACTCATCTAGTCCAGCAATACACAGACATGTGAAGCACAACACAACATATCACGAGATTAAAGAAAATCACAGAAAGATCTAACCTAGATCTGTCTCATGACCTAAGTAATCTAGTGTGTATAGAGGTTGGGCTTGTGTGGTAAATCTTTGCTAAGCTTTTAAGTTCAAGTTTAATTTTTGAAGTTTGATTCTATTTAATTTTTACCTATGGTGGGATTTAATTCAAATGATTTAGTGATTTAATTTCCCTTTTTATGTTCATTTTATTTGGTTAAAGTAATATTTAAATTTTCAAGAATGAGAAATATAATGAATTTCATTTTTTTTAGGTGAAAACTCACTTTATTCCACATCCTAAATCCTAATGAAGTTTTCAAAAGCCTAACAAAAATCCTTAAGTATTTTAATTAATCCTTTTGATTTTTTTTATGTTTGAATTTGATTTATGTTATTTCATTTATTTGAATTGCTTTGTTTGATTTAATTTGCTTGATTTATTTCATTTTGAATTAAGTTGTATGGATTTCATTTTATTTGTCTTATGTTAATTTAAAGAGTTTGATTTTACTAATTTGTGTTAAGTTATTAAATTATGAATTTAAGCTTAAAGTTTAAGTTCATTAATATGAATTAGTACAGGTTTGTTCATGGATTATGCTTAACCTATCAGTTGGTTAATTATTTCATCTAATTTAATTAACCTGGGTTTTAGATTCATTCTTTAAATTTATTAGAGATGAATGATTTTATTAAATACATTGATTCAAAGGTTAAGATTTAAGTCAATTAATAATTTTATTAACATAGATTTTATTTCATAACCTAGATTGAATTTGATCTTTAATTGACTTAGGATATTTAGTTAAGTTTTTGAAAAGTTTTCTCATGTTTTATGGAGATTAGTTTGAATTACCACTTTACTTAATAGGTTACTTAATTTCCTTAACCCAATATTTGATTAACATTGAGCTAGGGATTTAGAAATTCTAAAACTCCTAATCTAAAGATCATTTGGACTTGACATATTCTTGGTACATAGGGTTTCATGCCTATTTTATATTCTTAAAGTTTCAGCTTGATTAGAGATGTAATTAAGGTGTAATTAATATTTTAATTATTTCATTAAAACCTAAATTAAGCCTAATTTATTATGATTCATTAAGGGATTTTATTTTTCACTTATTCTTCACTGAAATACCTTTCCAATGAGTGTTTATTCATAATTTTTGTTAACTAGTTGATTTATTGTGATTTAATTAAGTTCAAGTCATTTAATTGAATTACTTAATTTTTTTTAATTACCTAATTGAGTTAATTAATGACTTATTAGGTTTAGATAAGTTTAATTAAGTTTAATTAGTGTTCAAATATGCTTTAATATTTATTATGTTGATTTAGGTTGTTAGATCAATATTTATTATTTTTAAAGGTTAATTAAATTAATTAAAAGGTTAAGCATATGAAATTTCAATTTCCATTCAAAAAATTAAATCCCAAAAGTTCACCATTGTATTTTATGCTTAATTTCATTCCCCAAAGTTTCAAATTAATTATTATTAATTTGAGAGTAATTTAATTTTTATAATTAACCAAATTAAGAAAAAATTACCAAATAAAAATTGGGGATTTTAATTTTTATGGATTTCTCTCATCAAGACGAAACCATAGAGCTTTTATTTGTAATTTTCTGATTTATATTTGATTTTATATGATTCTTAGAGGTTTTCTATATTTTTTTAAATTAATTAAATTATTTAAGCATTTTTTAGGGGTCCCATGGTACCCATGTGCACGCACATGGTGCATTGTCTAGGCATCATTGGTCCGTGGCATCAGGTCTAGGTTTAATCCATGTGGTATCGATCGTCCAATCCAAGGATGATGGTGATTAAATCGCTCATATGAAAACAGTGATTTCTTCCAATAGCGTCTGGATCAAATATTTTGATCCCAAAATGATCAACTAGAGAACCCATCCATGGATGGATCAAATTGAGAATCAATTTCTTTCACAAAGCTCCAATCTTAGCGGGAGGAGAAAATGCATACCCATTGATGCTCGTGACCAATCTCGTTAAGCATTAGAATAAATGTGTGCATAAAGTTTGGTTGCTTGGCTCCCCATGGATTGTTCATGACCAACGCATCTTTGAGGTGGCGTTGGTCACCACTTCTTTGATCAAGTTATTTGAGCTTCTTTCGATTGCGATGTTGATGCTTCAATTGGAGATGAAATCCTCATTTTTCACCATTAGAAATTCGGCCTTGTCCATCCTTCCCTGGCTGATAGGGTTGGAAACTTCATCTTTCCTTGATGCTTTGGAATGAAAATGATCTCTCCTACCCCATTTTCTATGTTTCAAAGCTCTATAGAATTTTATGTCGAATGCCACCAAGATGGTCAGGTGTGAGATCAACTCCCCTTGGCCTTATATCATGGAATGTTTCAAGTAGAGCTTCCTTGATTGATTTACACTTCAAGAGCTTTTTCTCCTCCTCCCCTTCTTATCTTTTTCTTCTTCCCTTTGTTGGCTAAGATTAAGGCAAACTCTTAGAGGTTTGTCTTTGCCTTAATTGCCTTCTCTATCATTGAAGGTAGCCATCCTCTTAAGAGATGGCTTTTGTCTTGGAGTGGATGAGGTGGGAAGAAAGGAGTTTGCATGGGAAGATGGAAACGAAATTCATTTCTCTTCTTTTTTTATTTCCATTTCTAATTCCTCTTTTCTTTATTTTGCTTTATTATTTTCATGCAATATGGCATTATCATCTTAGTTTGGATTAAAGTATATAATATGCCCAAATTAATATCAAAATGGATTTGATATTAGGGTTAATTCCATTTGAATTGGCTTAGGGAATTTAAATCCAACCAATTGCTTTGATGCAAAGTATTTGGTTAACATAACCCTTTGAATTTGTTTAGTTTATTAAACCATATATTGATGATCAATTGCATTATGATCTGATTAAACCATCTAATTTGAATTGATTTTAAATTTAATTTCATTTTAAATCATTTAGCATAAATGGGTTATGTATGATTTCAAATGAGTTCAAATGATTAATTTGATTCAAATGGAATGGGTTTGGATCCTTTCATTCATTTTAATTTAGTTTTAATTTGATTTATTTGAGTTAATCCAAATTGAAAATTTGGATTGATTCTACCTATATCAAATAGGATAGAATAAACTCATAAAGATTTCCTAGGAAACTAGGTGAGGTGTCCTAAGCATTGAATTAAGAAAATTCTATTTGAAATTAGGATCTCTTAATTGCCAAATTAACCTCATCCAAAAATGAGGTCAACATGCACCAACAAAGAAGCCTAGTATGAGGCTTTGATTGCCGATCTAGAG
Source organism: Cymbidium sinense (assembly GCA_021442155.1). Lineage (NCBI taxonomy): Eukaryota > Viridiplantae > Streptophyta > Magnoliopsida > Asparagales > Orchidaceae > Cymbidium > Cymbidium sinense. Next base: position 92,089,569 of record CM038217.1, read on the forward strand.
TTATCCATCACAGTTAGTGTCAAGAGCATCAACATCTTTAGGGATTCTTAGTTGGTCATCAACTAGATTTCTAGGTCCTACAAGGTTCTCAAACCCAAGCTTCGTTATTACTATGAGTATACCATGAAGCTATTGGCCAAAATCCCTGAAGTTACCATCTACAAGGATCCTCAAGCAAAGAACTCAGTAATAGATGCTTTGGCCAAACTTGCCAAAGAATTGGCATGTCCGGAAGATGAGTCCATTCCAATAAAGATCCAAAATATATAAGTCATATCCCTTATTGATATTGAACTCATTGAGAGACTTTTTCTTGAAGGGGAGGTTGTCATTGCCTATAAGGACAAAGAGTTGGATTGGAGGCAATCGTTCATAAACTATTTGAACACCAGCAAATTATCTCAAGAAAAGTCACAAGCCCATCAGGTGAAACAGAGAACTCTCTCATATGCTCTCATTGATAGCACCCTATACCGACAGTCCTTTGACCAGATGTGGTTACATTGTTTAGATAAATATGAAGCTTATGGCATTGTAATCGAGGTACATTCAGGTCTATGCAGAGCACATCTATCTGGTCCAAAGATGAAGATGAAGATCAAGAGACTAGGATATTACTAGCCTTCGATGATTACAAACTGCATGGATATAGATAGGAGATGCCATCAGTGGCAGGTACACAGTGTGGTCCAACATTGACCACCCAACATTCTACACCATACACTGGCCTCATAGCCATTTGAGTGTTGGGTTACTGGCATTATGGGTCTGATCGATCCTCCTTCTTTCAAGGGTCATCGGTTCATCTTAGCTGCCACCGACTACTTTTCCAAGTGGGCGGAGGCAATCTCACTCAGATAGGTCATGGCTAAACATGTGCTTCAATTTTTCAAGAATTATATCATATATAGGTTCGGAGTGCCTCGATGAATTATATCTGATAATAGTACTGCATTCAAAAGCACCAAGATCAATAGCTTCACCAGAAGACATGGTATAGATTGGAGATACTCCACCATCTACTATCCTAGAGCAAATGGCTTAGCAGAAGCATTCAACAAAACTCTCATCCAAATGCTAAAGAAAACTCTTGATGACAACAAGTAGTAGTGGAATGAGCAATTGGTTGAAGCCTTGTGGGCTTACCATCACATCGAACTCCAATCTACCCATTTTCTTAGTGTATGTATGGGTCAGCCATTCTACCTTTAGAAGTTCAACTCATCACTAAGGATAGCATTGGGTAGTAAGATCACTCTGAGCAGAATGCAAAGTTTTTGGTTAGAAGAGCTCAAGGTTTGGAGGAGAGTCACTCTGGTGCAGAACCTCGAGTTGTACAAAGCCAAAATGATTCAAGCTCACAACAAGATGGTTTGCCCTAGGTCTTTCCAAGTAGGATAACTTGTGTTAGTCCTAAGGAGACCAATTGTTGCCCATCAAAAGATGGGAGGCAAGTTTGAACCCACTTGGGAAGGCCTCTATATCATAGAGAAGGCCTACCAAGGAGGATCTTATCAGCTTATTGATTATAAATGGGAACACCCGATGCTTCCAATTAATGGGCTCTATTTGAAGAAATATTATCCATAAAAATCATATTTGAAAAAAATTATCAACAAAAGAACAAAATCAGATTCCATTTCATCAAAATCTTCGATTCTTTTGAAGCGTTGTTTGCTTGTCTTGTGAATCTTCCATAGCGTGTTAGGGTAGGTGTAAGAGTCCCCCAGCAGCATCCTATCCTTCTTTCACGACACAAACAAATCAAACACAATATCCCGGCCCTATTAGAATAGGTGTGAGAAAACCCAAGAGGTATCCTACTTCGATTAGCACAACCAAGTTAGGTGTGAGAGAACCCGAGTGGCATCCTTTCTTAGTGCGAAATCTCATTTTCCATCCGTGACACCATTTCATCAAAATCCCCAATGTGTTTTAAGGTAGGTGTAAGTAGCATCCTATTCCATTTAACACAAGCACAAAAAAAACATATATCTTTTATCTCGAGCTACTTTGATGTGGGAGCAAGCCCCTTATGACATTCACTCAATAGTTGCTCTAGGTTGGGTCTACATGCTATCTCGCTAATATGTCACCCCGGTGGTCACTTGTTTGGAAGATGTGAGTCCCTGTGCTTTATTCCTAACTTGACCTGTGCAAACCAATGAGCACTTTGTTAGTATGGTAGACTTCATTGCCCAGCCAATAAGCTACCTCGTGTTGATTTTGTTTAAGAAGATGTGAGTCCCCACGCTTTTAAGAATCATGATCTAACTAGGTCGAGTATATTTGAGATCTAGGATAAGTCTCTGACTACATTTGAGTTGATGTAAGTCCTTCAGCGGCATTTTCTTAGTAATCGCCCTAGGTCGGATGGCACACTGAAGACATACTATCCAATCGGTTATAAGAAAATGTGAGTCCAAAGCTTTCTTCCTAGATTGATTGCAAATCGGCACACCTTAGGTTGGTTGATGTTTGCTATGCGATAGTGACTCACGTGGATACACCACTCTTGGCGATGTGAGTCCCAGCTTTCTCGAGTTGGCCACCGAATACCTATTTGATATATGACTAACCATGTCATATTCTCGAGGGTTTCGGATTAAGCCCTTAACAGCCCCTATCCCTGCGGGCATTCTATTTGGATCATGTCCTTTGCAACCCCATTTAGACTACCCAAGTTACTCTTAGATTGGATAGTCCCCCTTTCCTAGTAGCCACCCCTATGGTTGGAAGAATTTGTTCAGTGGATGCACAGATTCTCCCTTAGTTCAGAAAATCTAAGATAGGTCTAGGCTGATATAAGCTCCTTCTTAGTTTGATCCCTCACAAACTAATAGGGTCCATGATAAACAAACTAAACAAATGAATTAATTTGCTTATGGATTAAGAATTCAAGCCCCCAAAGGGCTCCTTTTCCTATCAGCATCCTATCTTTAGATGCTGAGAACTCCCTATAGAATTTTCAACTACGAGTTGAGATAAATCCCAGTACTCTCCATAGTCGCTCTTAGGTTGGGTTCAATCTATTTTCCAGCAGGTTACCCCAACAGTCATTTCACTTTGGAAGATGTAAGACTATGATGCATTCTATCTAGCATGATTGTCAAACGATGGGCAGCCCTAGGTCGGGTTTGATTTATTGCCCAAAGCAACCGATCACCCTGTGGGGTCTTTTAGTAGTGGAAGATGTGAGTCCCCGAGCTTTCTTCCTTTGAATTGATCATTGCAAATCGAAAAACACTACTTTGGTCTAATAGTTCTCCCATCGGCTGGGAAGCTACTCCCTTTGGCTCAATAAATCTGAGATAGGTCTAGGCTAATATAAGCTCCTTCTTAGTGCGATCCATCGCAAACCAATAGAATCCATCAAAATAAATCTAAAAATGAAATTAATCTTGACTATCTTTGAGTCGATCTAAGTCCCTCAGCAGCATTCACTCAATAGTCAGTCCTAGGTTGGGTTCGATCCATTGCCTTGCCAATGGGTCACCCTAGTTCCCTTTGGGATGTAACTACTATGCTTTCTTCTTAATTGCACCCAAAAGGCATCTCTTTGGTGGTTAATCCTACTATGTGTTAGTAGACTACCCCTTTGGAGATAAAATCTAGTTAGGTCAAATAGGTCCATTTATCCAAAATTAAAAATCTGAAATAAATTCAACCTTCCTCCCTCAGTGGAGTAAAATAAACAAAACAAAAACAATCAATCAATCCAAATCCAAATCTTTTAGTTCTCCTGAGTGAGATGCAAATATCTCTAGTTCCCCAGCAGACTCGGAATTATAATTCCTCGGCGGATTTCACAACCTTTCCTCCTTTGTGGATGACTTCAACTTGTCTCCCCAATGGAGAGTTCACCTTTTTATCCTTAGTGGAGTCAAAACAAACACAATTAAACAAACAATAAATTAAATCTAATCAATTTTTCTCCCTAATGAGAATCAAATCAAACTTCTCATCCCTTTGTGGATGACTTGAACTTATTTCCCTTGTGGAAGGTTCAAACACTCTATCCTTAGTGGATTCCTCCTTCCCTCTCTTATGCCCTTCGCATAAGTAGAGCCACATTGCACTAAGCTCTGGATTCTTTCTACACCTTGGGTTAGGAGTAGACAGTTTCTGTTGTGCTTGTGATGTTTTGTTGTTGATCATTTGGTTACACCAAATCATGTGTTCCTTGTTAGTCACACCACGCCTATTGGGTGCCCTTTGTTGACCTCATTTTTAGAATGAGCTATCAACCCCTCCATCTTAGACATAGGACTTCTCTTAGACTTTAAGAGTTCCTTAGTCTTAAGACACATCTAATGATTAGGTGAACACTCAACCTAGCCCTAGAGACTTAGAAGAGTTAGCCATAGTTATAGGTCATGCCTTACGGGTGTTAGGAAAATTTGTCTATCCTATAGCTTGAACCAAATTCCAACATAATTGATTTTCTCCAAACTCAAATCAATCTTAAATGATTGAAATTCATGATTGAAATAAATGATTGAAGCTTATGATTGAAATTCCATGTTCAAAATATTTCCTAAGTCCTTTGATTCCTTCTCATGGACTTAGCCTAAATCAAGTCTAAATCAATTCAAATTCAAGAAATTTTCTAACAACCCATTTATATTCTCATTTATATTCACATATATAAATGAAATATAAATTCAAATCAACAAACTAAATCCAAAATTCAATTCCAAGTTCAAAATATTTCCTTAGTCCTTAAATTCCCCTTCATGGACTTAGCCTAAATCAAATCTAAATCAATTCAAATTCAAGATATTTTCTCACAATCCATATATATTCTCATTTATATTCACATATATAAATGAAATATAAATTCAAATCAATCAAACTAAATCCAAAATTCAAATCCAAATCAAAACTCTTTCTTAAGTCACTTTGATTCTCTCTTAAGGACTTAGCCTAAATCAAGATCAAATCACTTAAATTCATGAAGTTTTCTTATAAACCATTTATATTTCCATTTATATTCATATATATAAATGAAATATAAATTCAAACAACCAAAACCAACTCCAAAAATCAAACTCAAATTCAATCAAAATCCAACATAAGCCTTTCAAGTCAAAATCTTGAACTTAGCCAAATCCAATTCAAATCAAACCAAACCCTTGATTTTTTTTTTTTTCATGATTCAATCAACCCAACAATCATGAATCCAAATATAAACACAAACTTTAATCATCAAACCAATCAATTCAAAAAATTCAAACCCAAGTCAAACTCATGTTCACCCTTTTGAACTTGAAATTGTCAAGTGAATCAAAACTCATTTGACTTCAAACCACTTGCAAATGGATTTATATTTCAATCATAAGTCCATATGTGAGTTCAATCAAACTCAAATCAAGCTTTGACCAAGCCATTTGACCTACTTAGGCTCACTTGACCCAAAGTGACCTAAAGTACCCATGACAAATTCTAATCTAGCCAAATTGGATTGAACTAAGCCCACCTAAACCTCTCATCATGATCAACAATCATGAGATGATCAATCACTCAAATTGGTCAAACCAAGTCAAACCTAAGGGTTGACCAAGTCAACATTTAGCCAAAATGAAACCCAACATAGCTAAAATCCACCATAGGCCAAATTGATTTAAACTATTGATCAAAACTCATTCATGAACTATGTTTGAACTTGACCAAGTCAACATTTAAGCCTAACCTAACCCAATTGGCCACTTGACCCAAGTTGACTCAACTTGACCTAAAAAGTCAAAATGTGTCAAAACATGATCTAAGCCAAATCGATTGAAACCAATGGATCAAGTTCATTTTAAAATGATTGTTGAACTTGACCAAAGCCTCAATTGGCCAACTAGACCTAACCTAGCCCAATTGACCATGAACCCAACTTGACCTAAAAGGTCATATTGAGCAAAAATTAAATTAAATCAAAATTGATTGAAAATAAAGATACCAATCCATTTCATATGACCAATGAAACCTAAGCCAAGCCATGACCTAACCCAAATAGGTCAAATGGGTCAAATTGGTCAACTTGACCCATTTGACCTAAATGAACTCAATTGAACCAAAACTAAATATAAATCAAATTGAACCAAACCAAAATCACCAACATATTTCAAATGGTCATATGAACTTAACCCAACCCTTGGTTTGACCCAATTTGACCAATTGGTCAACTTGACCTAAGTTGATCCATTTTGACCTAAATGGGTCAACATGAGCCAAATCATATCAAACCAACTCCAAATTCTTTGAAACTTGGCCCAACCCATTTTTCAATCATACCAAACATATTCAAATTGAAACCCAAGTCAAATGACCATTTTACCCTTAGGTCATAGGGTCTCTTCATGACCACTTCACACTCTATTAGTAGACCAAGTGGACACTAGTGAGTGTGGTGCACCTAACCAATGGGTTTGGGTCAAACCCAACCTAAACGACCACATGCATGAAATTAAACATGGAATCCTCCTCCACTTGAATTAAGCACATGGGAGCTCCACTACTCCACTCGTCTAGCCAAACTGAATGCAAGGACACTCCTAACAGCCTAACAAACCCATCGAATGAGGTCAATTGGATCAAAATAGCAAGATCCTTAATGGCATTGCTTTAAGGGATATACTCCCCTAATTCAATTCATTTTGACTCTCCCTTCAATTGAGCAGGGAAGCTAGAGGAGCCATTTCAAGTGATCCCAAGCTTCCTAGAGTGAAATCCATTTTTTCATTTTCTTGGTTTCATAGACAAAATAGGGAGCTCCACTTGAAATCCTCTCACTCAATAAAACACCTAGCCAATTCCTCCTTGAGCACCCTCGAGGATCAAATTGAACTCACCCTCTTCCAAGCTCTAAAGGCAAGGGAGGTGCTACTTCAACCAAGACCAAGCTCAAGTGAAGGTAAAGTTGGCCTCTAGGAAAATCCATCCAATTTCAAGGCCTCAAAACTTCAACAAAGCTTCGTCTCCACTGGACAAAGCTTCTCCAAGGAAATCGAGCACCGGTGATAGCCTCCGGTGAGGTATGCCACAAAACTGAGCTTAACTTATCCATAGTGTGATCTTTTGTGAAGTAAATTTTCATCCCATGAGAAACTAGTCGTTCGATGTGATCTTCCTTGCATGATGATGGTGTGGGTAAGTTTCGGGCTCAATCCAAGCTCAATCGAGCTTGGATCTTGCCATGGAAGGTGGATGGCTCCCCCTTCCCACAGGAGAACTCAGGGATGAATCATGGGTCGTCCATCCATGTGTTTTGGATGGACGGACATGATTAATCCACATAGATCTGTCATTTTAATCCTTTATCGTGGGTTTAATCCTCGTCGATCTTTGATTGACGGAGAAAGTGCATAGTACGCCATGCGACATGAATGATGTGACTTAAATAGCCACTCCATTGTGCCATGTGAAAAGCTCGCGCATTAGCCTCCACGTGGCACCGACGGGATTAGCTATATAATTAAGGGATTAAATTATCTAATTAATTAAGAAAACTTCAAATATTCATATCTAAATGTAGAAAAATTAGAAAAATATGAAATAAATTATATATGAAAGATAATTGAATGTAGAATATAATAAAATTGATTTTGTTGGATTTTGATCAGTGTTATTTTCTAAATTTGGGTTTTATTGGGAATGTAATTAGGCTAATTACTCTTATTCCATTAATTAATCTCAAACTTTTTCATGTGTATTTGGTGGATGACTTACGCCTCCCTAATTTTCTTGGGATTTATTGTTAAATAGTAATTTTGGATTCATTCCTAATCACTCTCTAATGTAATTAAGCAATTAAGTGTGTAATCAGTGGTTTAAATCCTTGATTTAGTTAATTAAGGTTTATTTAAGTGAATAGGAGGTTTAGGGAATAATTTTGGGATATTTTTCTTAAGATATTCCTTAAACCCCCCTCTTTCTTCCTTAATCCAAATTTAATTAAAGAATAATCCACTAATTACTTACCTAATTAATTTGATAAAATTCTAAAACCTTATGGAACTTAACTAATTCACTTTGGGTAGATACTTAGGTATTCAATAACCTAAGTATATTGAAATCAAAATCCAACTCACATGTGTGAGAAGGTTATGAAATTACTTAAACCCCTTAAATCATTAATCATGAGCCAAATGCATTAGGCCCTTTTCTTTTTAGGTGCATTGCTAATTTAAATTCCTTGTGTGGTTTTATGTCATATCATTGGCTCATAATTATTTGGTTAAGTATGCTAAGGTGGTATAGGTAAGGGGTAATTAACACACTTAATTCATACCTTAACATAATCAAAATATAAAAATCATCTAATCATCTAAAGATTAAACTAAAATGCCATACACATGAGGGAAATGGGTTAGGACCAGCAAATATCCTTTCACATTTCCTAAATTAAACATAAAGCAAATTCAAAACAAAAATCACATTAAATAAACTTTGATTCACTTTAAACTTTCTTACTTCATAGGATTTCCTTTATAAATTAATTAAGGTAAATGAGTTTGCATTGCTCTCTTCACTTTATTTCTTTCCTACCATGCTAAATGTGTATGTCATATGAAAGTCATGCATTCATATCTTTTAAAAATCAAAATTAAAATGATATATTTTTATGTCAAATTGCATGTTTTGGCTAAAGTAGAAATATGAATGGCTATTATCACTATTAAATTCAAAATTAATTTTAAAACTTATAAATCAAATATCTACTTATACTTTATTTATAAGCTTGCATATGAATATAAAAATGTGTCTTATGTTTGCTTCCTTTCTTTCCCCTTAACATGGATTTGGATAAAGATTTGCAAAGTACATAGTTCTTCTAAAAGAACATAACACTTGTATAAAATCTACTCTTATCCTCTTCCATGTTATAACTTAAGAAGGATCTTTACATCTATACATATAAATTTCATAAACAAATCTTAAATTAAAGAAACATAAACTTTGCATCTTTCTTTCTCCATTTATTTCTTTTGTACATGCATATGCATTTAAAAAAAATGGTATATTAGTCTGGACAACCTAGGGGTTGGGAGGCTTTAAGTAGCCCTAAGTATGTCTTGTACCTTACACCCCTGATGCTAAAAATAGCATCGTACTCACTTACGCCTTTTATACATACACATGTGCATATGAATAAAGGATAAAATAATATCCTTTTTTTTACTTAAAGAAAATCATGCATCATAAAGCATCCAAAATTTCTTAAGTAACAATTCTTAGCATTCATCATAAAGTGTGCTAAATGTTTCCATTTTATATGTATAGATATGCTTAGGATTCATCCATATGCATGTTATACATGTTGGAAAAGAAATGAAGTGATGTGTGTTTTATGATATTAGTTCACTTTACTTAATCTTAAAATGCCTTGCTTTTGAATAGGTTTGGTTTAGGAAAGGTCTAAACTTAGGATTAAAAATACATAATAAAATATTCACTAAATAAATTCAAATGTGAATCCACTTTAGAAATTACTTAAAGTAGGGAAGGAAAGATAAGATCTCTTCTCTTTTCCCTCTCTTTACAACTTAGTAATTAATTGTAGGATTCATTCAAACCTAATCAAAATACAAAATAAAATAAACCCAAGCAACTAAACAACTTAAATTGAAACCATCCTCTAAGTTGAACATTTTCATACTTAGGAAATCTAAACCTTAAATCCATAGCTAAGCATATCACACAAATATTTTAAAGCGCACACATTAGGCTAAGTCACCATTTCTAGCTTTAGATTAGGACGATGCATGGTGTGATGTTTGCTTTTATTTTGTGATGCATTAGTTTCTAGTCTGGATGTTAGGATGAATGTGTAGAATGAATAGTAGGATGATTTAGTCTAAAAGTTATCTTTTGCAAGGGATTGTGCTTAAGGGGTGTTGTAATAAAAATATAAATACTTTTACTATGCAGGTACTTATACCCCTAAGCATAATTCAATAGGCCAGGTGGACTTGGTTACCCATGTATGGGGTGCTAAGTCCAATATACATTCTTGAGAATTGTATGATTTGTTTAGCTAATCTCTATTTTTCAGGTGTTAGTTAGATTTACTTTTCCTTTCATGTACTTTTGTAATTAGGATTTTGGAATAATTATTATTGGGATTAGGATGAACATTGGTCATAAGATCTCATCTTATGTACCATGTGAAGCATTTGGAGCAACCACATTCTAACCATCCAAAAGAAAGAATCAAAAGAAGATAGGAGAAAGAACAAAGAAGAAGAGAAGAAAGAAATAAAGAAGAAGAAATAAAGAAGAAATAAAGACCCCCATAACATGAATTCCTTGCTTAATAATAATTAATTCATTTGTAATCCGGGTTGTATAAGGGTAGAGCTCGGTTATCCAATTTATTTTTGGGTTTATGCGGGGTGACCACAAATGACATTTTATTCTTTAATGTTAGCTTTATAAAATGTTTGATATTTTGTTTAGCTTGTGCATTAGAAATGACATATTTTCTAATTTCTTCCTTGATTGATGTATGGCCTGGATGACGATTGGGCTCTTAGGAAAAAATAAATCTTCTACCAAATTAATCAACTCAAAATTAAAAATAAACAACTCATAACATCACTTAAAGCCTAAGTTAAAATCAAGATAAAAGAATTAGCAACCCTTAGCTGGATGTGTACTTTCATTTCTAACATCATGCATACATATTATTTCACTCTTGATTGGAGGGCTTCCACCATTACGAGAGAACTTGGCTTGACCTGTGAGAGCCATGGTGGAAACACACTTCCTTATCTTGCTGATTTTGGCCCATAATCTAATTTCTCATGCATTAGGCATAAAGAATCTTATAGCCTGAGTCAAATGATTATCCAAAATGAAAATAAAATATATGAAAATTTGTGTTAGATTTTAGTCATGAATTTATGCCCTACATGATCTAGTCTCTTTAGGGAGTGTGTTTAAGGACTTAGTCTCATTCTAAATAAATAACAACCTTGCTATCTTACATAAATATATTACTTGCCTACATATTTTAAAATCATAGGAGGAGTTAGTTGGCAGCCACCCCTAGGCGGTTGTAAGTCCAACAATCGGGTGATTTATCCTACCTTGTGGAGGTAAACCAAATTCTCATTTTTTTATTAGAATTAGGTCGTGCTTTTGGCCCTCGCCAAAGCTCCTTAGATTTAGGTTTAGAGGTTGCTACTTCCCTTTGCGGGCTATGAGCATAAATCCTCACCTCTTAAGCATTTGTGATCTTGTGTCATGGAATCATAAGCCCTAGAATTCTAATAAAAATTCAACTCAAACACATTAATTCAATTTCAAAAATGTAAAGCCCAACCATAGGGTAGTCTAGGGTGCTTACTAGGCTTCCTAGTATCTTAAACATCCCCTACTTATTTTCATTTGGTTTCGATAAGAACTCCCTCTTCTTAATCGATCCCACTTGGCTTTCTAAAAATAAACCAATCAATTGATAGTCCTACCTTTTCAAAATCTTTAGATACAACGATCATTTACCTTAATCGAGAGTATTCCTAAGGAATCATGTAGGATATAATTAACTATGGGGCTTTCCTCAGGAACTTAACGAACCCGGATTAAAATAAACCCCTTTACTTTTCATGTAAAGTAGGGAAAATCTCTAGTACATTCTGTAGACCCATAGTCCTTAGGAGTCCTTATTGAGGTGATTAGGTCCATTGTAGGGTGGTGACTTCTATCTTTTGAGATAGTACACCTCTCCTCAATGTCATACCCGATCACCCTAATAAGAATATCAGAAGATCTGCATGGCGTCCTGATAAGACGTATTTTATATATTTATGTTTTTATTTGTCCTTCTTTTTCAAAGGTAAGGGGATAGATGAAGGCAGGAAGATATAAAATATTTCACCACACATCTTCCAAAGCCAGGATGACCGTCAGGGTAACTTGTTGGTGGCAGAATAGATTGAACCCAACCAAAGGCGACTACTAAGAGAGTGTCGCGGGGGACTTATCTCAACTCAAGAGTAGTCAAGCGATTTTTATAGAGAGTTTTACTGACACTACCATAAAGATCGGATGCCTGCTTGGGAAAGGTGCCACAAGGAGCATTAATTCCTAATCCATAAGCAAAAATATATTTTGTTTGTTTATTATCATGGACTATGTTAGTGTGTGAGGGGACCTGAGAAGGGCTATATAGGCCTTGACTTCTCAAATTTACTGGACCAAGGGAGGATCTATGCATCTGCTAAACAGAATCTCTAACCACAGGGGTGGTTACTAGGAAAGGGGGGCTATCTAATCCAAAAGTAACCTGGGTAGTGTCTAGATGGGGTCGTAAAGGACATGACCCAAATAGAGTGTCCACAAGGGAGGTGCCACTAGGTGCGTTATCTTGGACCCTATAAATGAGAAAGCTTGTAGGTGTACGATGGCCAACTCAAGGAGAAAGCATAGCAGACTTACATCTACCATGAGTGGTGTATCCACCGGTGGGTCGTCGACATAGCAAACCAATAAGGTGCCCATCAGTGTGTGAAAATCAGTCTAAGAATAAGGCGTGTAGACTTATATCTCCCTAAAGCAAAATTAAATACTAGGATAGTCTGTCATCAGCTCAACAACTATTACCCGACCTAGGGCTGCCCGTCGATTATTACTTGATTGTGAGGGCAATTGTCTCCTTAGAACTAAAATAAGCTCTCCTACTTGAAAAGCTATAGGCCGGACCAACTTGTTGTAAACTTAAATCATTTTAGCTTTATACAACTCAAGGTTCTGGCATGCCCATAGGCATCTCTCCTCCAAACTTTTGAGCTCTTCTAACTGCAACTGGGCATTCTGCTCTGTGGTGATCTTGCTACCCATAGCTATCCTTAGTAATGAGAGTTGGACTTCTAATGGTTGAATGACTTCAGACCCATACACTAAGGAAAAAGTGAGTATACTGAGTTGGAGTTCTGTATGTGGTGCAGTACACCCACAAGGCTTCAACTGACTGCTCATGCTATTATCATTTATTATCGTTGAGTGTTTTCATCAATATTTAGATGAGAGTTTTGTTGAAGGCTTCTTCCAAGCCAATTTCCCTTGGGTAGTAGATGGTAGAGTACCTTCAATCTATGTTGTGTCTCCAAGCAAAGTTAATGATATTTGTGCTCTTAAATGCAGTACCATTATCAAATATAATTTGGTGAGATACCTCAAATCTATATATGATATGGCTCCTGAAAAACAAGAGCACATGCTGAGATGGTACCTTTCTAAGTAGAATCGCTTTTATTTAGAAAAAAAATAATCTAGGATGAACCATGACCCTTAGAAGAAGGAGGATCAATCAACTATGTGTACCTCTTTCGAATGGCCATGAGGCCAATGTTGGATGTAGAATGTTGCGTGGTTGATGTAGGACCACACTGTGCACCTGACATTGGTGGCATCATCTAGCTATGTCCAAGCAATCTATGATTATCATAGGCCAATAGTATTCTAGTCTCTTGATTTTGGCTTTCATCTTGAACTCATTGATGAGCTCCACATGACTGAGTGTACCCATGCATCTTATGATCATGTTTTCTAAATAACATAACTACATATGATGAAAAAGATACAGGTGCATGGAGCATATGAAAAGTGCTCTCTATTTCATCGGATGGGCTTGAGACTTCTCTTGAGGTAGTTTACCTTTGTTTAAGTAATCAATAAATGGTTGCCTCTAATCCAACTCCTCATCCTTTTTGGCAATGGAAACCTCCCCTTTAAGAGAGTACTTATCGATGAGTTCAGTTTCAATAAGAGATAGGACTTGTCTATTTTGGACTCTTATTGATATGAACTCATCTACTGGACATGACAATTCCATGGTGAGTTTAGCTAAGGTATACGCTATTGCGTTCTCTCCTCGAGGAATTTTGCAAATGGTAACCTTTGGGATTTGAGCTAATAACTCCATGGTGTACTTATGGTAGTGATGGAGCTTAGGCTTGAAGACTTTGTGGGACCTAATGATCTAATTAATGACTAACTGAGAATTTCCAAAGATGTTAATACTCTGGATACATAGCATAACAGCTAACTCCAGACCAAAAATCAGAAACTCATATTCAGCTCTATTGTTGGTGCATGGATTGGACAGATGGTACGAGAATCTCATCACATCGTGGTATGGAGTTGGGAGAACTATTCCTACCCCTGCCTTTCATAAGATAGTAGATTGCGGTTCTTCTCTTCTTTGAGAGGAATCTCACCATCAAAGTACATCTCCCAGTGGTGAATGCTAGTATCCCCTAAGTTTGTGATTTGTTCATCGGGGAGGTCATTCCTAAGCAGCGAATCAACAAGAAGTGGGTGTGCAGCTAAAAAATTTGTAAGTGCTTATCCTTTCATCACAGAGAGGGGTACGAATGTAATGTTAAACCGCAAGAGAATCATGGACCAATGTGCCAATCATCCGGATAACATCGATTGTGTCATCATTTACTACAGTGGATTGATTATGGAGATCAAGTTCACTATATGAGAAAGTATGTAGTGTCGTAGCTTTTGGGATGCAAAGATTAAAGTTAGGCAATGCTTCTCAATAAGCGGATAATTGGCTTCAGTAGGGATTAGATGATGGCTGATATAGTAGAGGCATTCTTCTTCCCTTCATCATTGGTTTGAGCCAACAAAGCATCAAGAGAGTCATCTAATATAGCAGTGTAGAGGATGAGTGGCTTGCTTGGGATATGGGCTACTAGAACTAGTGGTGTCATCAGGTATTGCTTGATGTCTTCAAAAGCATGTTGCCACTTGTCATCGCACTTGAACCAAATGCTGAGAATGGCTAGCATTTTCTTGATAGGTTAGATATAAAAGCATATTAGATACACCAACCACCCTTTGAATGATCAGAGTTGTGTTAAACTTTTAGGGGGTAGAATTTCTAATATCACTTTGATCTTCTCCGGATCGATTTCATTTCCCTAGTGTCGGACAACTAACCCAAGAAATTTTTTTGAAGCTACTCTGAATGCACACTTAAAGGGATTTATTTTGAGGTTGTATTATCTTAAACGTTCAAAAACTACTCTCAAGTTAAAGAGGTGGTCTTCTTTTTTTTTATTTTTGATAACAAGATCGCCGACGTGACATTTGACTTGGTGATGAATGAGTTCATCAAATATTTGAGTCATGGACCACTAGTATGTGGCACCAAAATTTTTAAGACCAAAAGGCATAACATTATAGCAATATATTCTGATCAGGGTTCGAAAGGTGGTATTTCTTTCTTCTTTAGGGGTCATCTTAATTTAGTTGCCAGATGAACCATCCATGAATGAGAAGACTACATGAGATGAGGCAATATCCACCATCAATTCTAGGATTGGCAGTGGATACTCGCCTTTTGGACATGCCTTATTTAAGTCCATAAAATCAGCGCATATGCAAATTTAGTCTTTCTTCTTCTTAACTGGGATGACACTAGCCAACTAGGTAGGGTATTTTTCTTCCCTGATAAAGCCAGCATCGATCAATTTTTTGACTTTTGAAATGACCTATTGTTCAATGTCTAATCACATGTGTTTAGGAGCTTGCTTGAAAGGATTATCACTATGCTCTATTTGGCATTGCAATGCCGAGAGATAAACCATCTATTCATAACTCATGCAAGCGGTCCTTAAACTTATCAAACAACTAACTAAGTCATTAGTTTTAGTTTCATTCAACAAAGAACTGATGTATGTAGGACGTGGATTCTCTTCTGTTCTTAGGTTGATTTCTTTAAGCTCATTGATGGTCGACTTGATCTCCTCTTCAAACTCTAGTGGTGCATCATTAACTTCAAAATCACTTGGAACATCTAAAATTTCTAAACACACCTCTCATATGAGTTAATGTGATTTGAAAAGAACCTATCAGATTCCAAATGATTGGTGATGACTAAACAATAATTATCATCATCAATTGTACCCACTGTACCGAATCCTAGTCCTGCTCTTGATTGAGAGTGTTTGCATTTGTTGTTCCATAACCTCTTGAAGTAATCTGACCTATGTTTAGACCAAGAATGTGGAATCAATCCTTTCTTTGCTAAATTAAGAACACAAGGCAAGTACCAATTAAAAGGTAATTCTATTAAATCTTTATATGAATCATCCTCAAGTTCTACATCAACTTCTTGACTTGAGGATGATGCTCCAAGAAAGAACCTCTTCACTTTTACATCTGTGGAAGACTTAGACTTCCTACCAAACCCATAACTTTTTGTGAGGAAAGTGAGATTAGAGCTAAGATTCTCATCTGATGCATGAATG
Source organism: Cymbidium sinense (assembly GCA_021442155.1). Taxonomy (NCBI): domain Eukaryota; kingdom Viridiplantae; phylum Streptophyta; class Magnoliopsida; order Asparagales; family Orchidaceae; genus Cymbidium; species Cymbidium sinense. Next base: position 92,105,828 of record CM038217.1, read on the forward strand.
TTTCACATATAGACTTAGATACACTCATTCTTCGCTTTAGAGCTCAGACTTCATCTCTGTCTGGCTCAAATGTCTCCTGCATGGGGATCTGCTGTCTAGAAGTGCTAACTGGTGTACTAACCATATAGGACTCATCCTCTGAACTAGATTCTAAGTCTATGGATAGTAGGTGTACTCCTGGTAGTAGAGACATATCTCCTATTGGGTTGCCAATAGGGAGGTCTTCCGTCCCTAGGAACGCCTCCAGATCTTTCTCTTTCTCTATCTAGTGGAGGTCGAGTCATCCTACCCATATATTCAAATGGAGTAACGAACTGTGGGTGGAATCCAATGCCAGGTTCTACTTTCTGCTCTAACTCTATTTTTCACTCCCTTTTATTTTCTTTTTCACTTTCTTTTTTCTTTTATTTTTCTTTTTCTCTTTCTTTTTCTTCTTCTTTTTCTTTTTCTTTTTCTTTTTCTTTTATTTTTAAACTTTGGCCAGATTCATGAGAATAAACCTGTTGATTTTGAGGGAGATAGTAGGTCGCATCTTCATATATTCTGACCTCATGAACTATGAATGGCTTGAGATCTCCTTTGACACAATATGAAATCTCACCTCTCATGAACTTGATGCACTGATATAGAGAGGATGGAACCAAATTGTTTTCATGCATCCACGATCTCCCTAGCAAAGCATTGAAAGATATATCCGAGTCTATAATATGAAACTTGACTGCAGTCTTCCAATCATCTATCTCCAAAGGTAACTCTATAGAATTTAAGGCCCTCTCACCTTATTCATTGAATTCTGACATCATCCTTTCTTTTGAAAGTTTAGAGATGTTGATCTTCAAGTAGGCAAGGGTTCTTAGACTCATAATATTCACCAATGCACCTAGATCAATCAATACTCTAGATAATCTGAATCTTCCTATGTCAATCGTGATGTTGAGGGGATGATTATGCTTGATTGTCCCTAAAAGAAGGTCTTAATCTGTGAATGTGATTCCTAGGACTTCCTTAGAGTAATGTGCCTCCTCTCCTATAACGATCAACTAAGCCAAACATATTTTAGGATCAAGTAAAGCTTTGATCAATGACTCTCTCATTTCTTTGGATAAGACAAGGGCATCGTATATGCTTATCTTAGCTGGCAACTTTCTAAGATGAGCGAGGACATTGTAATTGACTCTAGGTTGTTCATCCATCAAAGTATCTGCAAGTGGAATCTCTGGTGGAGGGAATGTCTGATCGGTAGAACCAATGACTTGCTTACCCTTATCTTGAGGTGCGACCCTAAGAGGTAAAACCGTGCCACTATGAAGGTTAACTTTGGCAACTTCTTGAGATGATATGGTGGAAGGTTCTAGCTCCTCGTTGGATAAACCTACAGCTTCTCCTATGAGACCCTCAGAGTCAAATGAATCCAAGTCAATCTTAAGGGGTGAACCTGTATATTTAGGAATGGATAATCCATTTCTAAATCGGATGAAGAATGATAGAAATTATTAGAGATATTATCATTTTCTAGACTTGGAGAGTTTTCTAGAGGAATAAAATCAAGAGCATCATAAGTAGAGAAGATGTTAGTGGAATCAGATTTCTTCATTGATTTTTTTTTAAGTGGAGGTACATGATAAAAATCAAATAAAATAAGCGGGGTAAGGGTTTTGGTTCCCGTATCCGTTGATACAACACTCCTATTAGAAGAAGCACCAGATGAAGAGGTAGCTGCAATGGTGGATGGAATGCTTGACTCGAACGGTGGTTGTGCTACTGGAGTATCATGGGCAAGTGAGGGTTGCAATGGTGGTGATGGAACCACTGTGACTTTGGGTTGCCACTCCTTCTTCACCACAACTGAAGTGGGAGGTCAAATGGGAGAGCTTGACCTCACCCCAGCAGGTGGAGTGGGATCCTTAAGCCATAGCTGGATCATCAATGGGGACTTCCTCTCCTCGGATGCAAATCTCTAAACCTTGGTAGGAATAGTGGAAGGAGGGACCAAGACAGGTGACAGTGGATGGGGAATGGAGTACTGTAATGGGGGTAACACCGACTACCCTTCTGCTGGAGCTCTTCTCCGATGGCTAGTGGCGATGGTGAGTATTATACTATCTATGTGATTGGCCCTGGTGGCCCATCGATCGGTAAAATCAACAAGTGCGGAGGTTGTCGATTGCCTAGCATACCTCCATCTCTCCCTACTGCCTGCCTGGGTTGTAACCTTGGCCCCGGTGGCCCTCTCTCTATGAATATGGGAACTGATGCTCCTGGGAATCACAGACCTCAAATTGAATAATGCATCGACTCTGAGTGTCTGTAGGCTCTGCCAACCTAGTGAAGAATTGTCCTAAGGCCAGCATTGGGTTTCCTCCTTTGCCTAGCTGGTACCTCATAATAAGCTGGTGGTGGAGGAGATGCAACAATCCTCCTAGCATCCTCCTCTCAATCTGAACCGGAGAGGGGGTTGAATCTACTACCACCCAAGAAAGAGGAGACATCTCAAGGAGAACCCTCCTCATCAATATGTGATGCGGTGTCTACCTCCTTGGCCGCTCTCTGGTGGTGTCGCTTGATCTTCCTATTTTTTGTGACGCTGTGGGAGGTATGTCGAGATGGAACCCACTCTAGGGAGACTATCTCAAATACTAAGATAGCCTTCCCCTTTGAGGGGATCAAGGAGGAGGTAATAGCTCGCACCAGAGCTATAATAGGAACAACAAAAGTAGACTGACCTAGCACTAGAACTATGGCAGGGACCTCCACAGCCTTCTCCTTCAGAGAGGGAAACTCGGGGTCAGACTCTACATCAAAGCAGAGGAGTGGCTTCTGCCCTACCACCTCCTCCCTACTGACAGTTGTGAGGCTTCACCCTCACAAGTAATCCTAACCCCCTCGAAGCCATGACCAAAGTAAATCAAGTGGGTGGCCTCGATCATGGTGAGATTGGTCTGATCCAAGGTCAAGTCTACACTAAAGGGGAAAAGAGAAAACAAACTTAGAGCTATAGCTGCATCGACTTGACATCAATCGAATGATTGCTCGATATCTCGCATGTGAAAATATAACTAAATCAGACTTTAACCTTCATACTTGCCTTCAATCACTGATCTCTAATTTGAATTTAGAATTTGAACCCACACTCAACAAATTTAAGTATGCTAAGTGGGGCTCATTGATTCGGAGAGATTTAGAATTTTGAAGAGAGACTTTATCATAAGAATTGGTTTGTTGATTTTGGAACCTTCATCCAATAAATTAGATATGTTGAATGAGTTTCCTCCATTTCGAGAGATTTTTGGAGATGATTTTGTTTTGATAATCCTTTATTTTGAGATTTTATTTTGGAGCTTTCACTTAGCAAATTTGGGTATGCTAAGAGAGATCCAAGTGCATATTTAAAAATAATTTTAAAAATATCTTCGTTGTTTGATATGATTGCTTCTCATGTATTTAATTTGTTTTGATTTGATAATGGGATCTTTATTTAGTAAATTTAGGTATGCTAAGTGAAGCACCGTGTTTGATGTATTGATTTAATTTTGAAAATGAGACCCTTACTTAACAAATTTGGTATGTTAAGTAGGGCTCAAGTGTGTTTAATATTTTTGAAAGTGAGATTCTTACCTAACAAATGTGGTATATTAAGTAAGATCCAAAATATTTGATGTTTTGTTTTGATTTGAAAGTTGAAACTCTTACTTAACAAATTTGTTATGTTAAGCAAGGCTCAAGTGTATTTGTTTCTTTGATTTGAAGATAAGGCTCTTACTTAATAAATGTGGTATGTTGAGTAAGGTCCAAAAATGTGTTTGATTTTAATTCGAAAGTGGGATTCTTACCTAACAAATGTGGTATGTTAAGTAAGTGTGACTTGTATTTGTTTCATTTTGAAAGAGTGAACTCTCATTTAACAAATGTGGTACGTTAAATGGAGTTCAATTTGACTTTCATAATGATGTTTAATTTTATAAAAAGGAAATTCTCATTTGACAAATTTGGGTATGTCAAATGGAATTCAATTGTATTTAATTGTTTGTGATTTGAAAAAGAGAACTCTACTTAGCAAATGTGGGTATGTTAAGCAGAGTCCAATTTATTTTGATTTTTTAAAAGAGGAGAATTCTCATTTGACAAGTTTGGGTGTGTCAAATGGAATTCAAATGTGCGTTGATTTTTCATAATTTTGAAAGAAGGCACTCTACTTAGCAAATGTGGGTATGCTAAGTAGGATCCAATTTATTTTGGTTTTAAAAAAGGGGAACTTCACTTAGCAATTTTAGGTAAACTACATGGAGTTCAATTATTTGTGTGTGGTTGCTTTTGAAAATAGAACTCTCATTTGAAAATTTTGAGTATGTCAAATGAGATTCAAAATATATATCTTGACTTTGTGTGAATATTGCTTTTGAAAAGAGGGGAACTCTTACTTAACAAATTTGGGTATGTTAAATAGAATTGGTTAATTGATTTTATTTTAAGAAATGTGCTTTTTCAAAATCTTTGAAAGGGTTTTGATGATTGTAAATTTGATTTTTATTTTTGAAAGAAGACCCTCATTTAAAAAATTTAGGTATGTTAAATGAGGTTTGATTGTCTTTTATTTTAAAGAGATTTGAAAATTTTTATGTTTTACGAACTTCATGTAAAGTGAATTTAAAAATGATTTTGTTGAGGAAAAGTGCTTTTGAAAATATTTTGCAAAATACTTTACTTGTTTTGAGTTTTCTTAAATGTGGGATAAACTTACCTCACCAAGCTAGTGGTAAAGAGGTTCAAAATTTGTATTTTATCATCTCCTTTATTTAGTTAGTTTATTTTTACCTATTGGGGTAACCATAGGGATTTTAAGACCCACACAGAGTGAGGTCCTAAAACCTAAAGGATGTTGGCTAGCTTTGCTTAAAGATGAAATAAGCTAAGTGCCAATGGAAAGAAAGATAGTCTTTGGGCTCATATAAAATATAAGTCGACTATCGATGCTTGGAGACAATAATTATCTACTAAAGATGGAGAGAGGAATTATCCCCAGCAAAGTCGCTAGAAAAATCTGCGGTGTTTATTTTTGGGATGGTGGGACACCATGCAGATCTTAGGGGGTACTTATTGAAGTGATCGAATACGACATTAAGGAATGATGCACCATGTCGAAAGATAGAAATCATCATCCTATAATAAACCTGATCACCTAATAATGACCCCTAAGGCATGATGGGTCTTTGAATGTACCAGAGATTTTTCCCCTACTTTACATGGAAAAGTAAAGCATGGTTTATTTTCAACTAAATCCGTTAAGTTCCTTATGGAGGCAAGCCCCTATAGTTAATTACATCCTAAGGAATAGGATCCCTTAAGAATACTCTTGATTAAAGTAGACAATTAGGGTCTCCAAAGATTTCAAGGCTAGACTATAAATAAATTAATTATGTTTGGAAAATCAAATGAGATTGTTCAAGGAGAAGACTTATTTTAGAAGCCAAAGGGAATAAGTAGGAAATACTCATGATACTAGGAAGCCTAGTGAGCATTCCAATCTATCCTATCTTTGGGCTTTATATGTTTGAAATTAAAGAGATTGATTTTATTAAAGTTGACATTTTATTAGAAAGCTAGACTTATAATCCCACAACACAAGGTTATGGAAATGCCCTAAGAGGGTGAGATTTATGCTTGTAGCCAAGGAAACAACTACCTGATCCTAGATCTATGGAGCTTTGGCATAAGCCAAAAGCACTAAATGAGTATATAGTTTACTTCCACAAGAGAGAATAAATCACCCGACTGCTGGGCTTACAACCACTTGGAGTGGCAGCCAGCTAACTCCTCTTACGCTTTAAAATCATATAGGCAAGTCATATGATTTTGCAAGATAGTTAGGTTGTTATTATTTAGAAAGAGACTAAAGTCCTTAAACCCACTTCCTAAAGAGACTAGAGCATGAGTAGTATGAGTAATGACTTAGTCTAATACCAATCTTTTCAAATTTTATTTATTTTTTGACACTTCATTTTGACAAAGGCCATAGGATTTTTGTATGCCTAAATGCATGTTAAAATGAGTTATGGGCCAAATTAATGGAGAAGAGCATGAAGCTCCGTCAGTAGGAGTTGCTCTCATAAGTTAAGCGATTCTCTTGCATGCAAGAACGAGGCCCTCATTTTTGCAAGAGTGGTAGAAGATGCATGCATGATATTAAACATATAATCATACAGCTAAGGGACTGCTAAATATTTAAATTATCTTGATTTAATACATAGATTTTATGTGAGGTTATGAGTTATTTAGAAATTTAATTATGAGTTATAGTTGGGTAAAAGATTTATTTTTTCTAAGAGCCTAATTGCATCCAGGCCATACAACAAACACCAATCATAAAAAAACTATGAAGAGGTATGTAATTTATAATGCACAAGCTAAATATAACATCAAACATTTTATAGCTAATGCAAAAGAATAAAAGGTCAGTGTAGTCAGGTACCATCGTACAACCCAAAAGAAAAAATAAGTAGATGAGCTCTACCCTTATACAACCATAAATCAAAATAATAATTACAACTTATGAAATGCGATGTGGGTTCTTCAAGTCTTCAAGTCTTCATGTATCTTTCATTTCTTCATATCTTTTCTCCTTTGATTTGGTAGGCTTCAAGGCATCACATAGCACCAGAGGACTAAGCTTCTAGCTAATTCTCATCCTTATTCTCCTATAACACTGATCCTAATTTCTAATGAAAATTATATTAAAAATAGAAAAAGTAAATCTAACTACACCTGTAAAATAAAGGTGAGCTAAACATATATACAACCCAAGCAGATATATTTATAATTTGGACTTAGCACCCTACACATGGGCGACCAAGCTCACCTGTCCTAACTTGGATTATGCTTAGCTTATGCAACTTGCAAAGAGAGAGCATTTATATTTATTTTTAAGCAACCCTTTAGCCATAATCCCCTATAGAAAATATGATTAGACTAATTACGGCCTACCATCCAGTGTATAAAATATACACCCTAACATCCAGTCTAAAATAATACATCACAAAATAAAACATACATCAAACCATGCACCATCCTAACATAAGGCTAAAAGTGATGACTTAAAATAATGTGTGTGTATTAAGGCTTATGTGGTATGTCCTAGCTAGGCTTTAGAGTTAAGATTTTTTAAGTGTTGAAAGATTCAATTTAAATGGTGGTTTCACTTCAAGTGCTTTAATTGATTGGCAAGTTTTAATTTTTGTTTTCTTTGGTTTTATGTGACCTACACTTAGCAACTAAGTGTTATAAAGAGAAGAAAGAGAATTGCCCCTTTCATCCCTATCCTAAGCCACTTTCTAAAGCATGTTAATTTGATTTAATTCTCTTTAGTGAATGGATTATTACACATTTTAGGGTAATCCTATGTTTAGGTTCACCTTAAGTGATTGCATTCAACATGAAAGACTTTTTAAGATTAATTTAAGTGAACTACTAACACATGAGATACATCAATTTATTCCTTTCCATCACATGTAGCATGCATATGACTTAACTCTAAGTATGACTATACAAACAACATATTTTAGCACACTCAAATGATGAATGTAGATGTGCATAATTTAAGTTTATATTACTTATTTGATTGAATTATTTAATCATGTTAATTTAGAGCTTTGTCCAAATTCTTATACAAAAAGACATAAGAATGTAATTAAATAGTATGTGACGTTGTTAAACCAGGGAAGTGAGGTAATCAAATGACATCTTTGGGGCTAGCTAAAGCCATGTATTCCTGGGATGTCCAAACTATATACCCATTTGTATTCAAACACATGTAAATTTGTATGTAAGAACATAAGGAAAGAGACCCCAAATCATATGGGTAATTACGTCAATCATTTAGTCTTTTATGAATGCATGTATTCTTAGTAGAAAAGAGGGGTTTTCATCATTTAGACACACATACATACACATTTAAAGAGAAATAAGCGAGTACATGCCTTTGTTAAACTAGAAAAGTGAGATAATCAAATGACCTCCTTGGGGCTAGTTAAAGCCTCGTATTCCTGGGATGTCCAGACTATATACTTTGCTATCTCACTACACATGAATATATATGTACGTAAGAGAAATGAAATCATGCAAAAATTACATTTTTATTTGATTATAATATTTATGTATGTGAAATAGAATTTCATCCCAGTTCTAATGTAGGAACACATGTAAATGAAATCAAATAAGTACGTGTCATTGTTAAATCAGAGAGGTGAGGTAATCAATGACCTCCTTGGGGCTAACTAAAGTTCGTATTCTCAGGATGTCTAGACTATATACTTATTAACATTCAAATACATATGAAACTACATATAGATTAAAGAAAAGAAAGCTCTATTTCACATACTTAAGCTATAAGCACATGCAAACCTATATGTAATCATAACTACTATCACTTCATATGTTATTACTCATTTATAAGCTTTTTGAAAATATATTTGGAATTAATAGTGATAATAGCCACATATATATTAAATTAAATCAACACATGCAAGCTTGAAATAAAGAAAATTCATTTAAGTTTAAACATTTTGAAAATATGAATGCATGGGACCACATGACACACATCATTTAATATGATTAGAAAAGAATAATAAGACATAAAATACATGTTTCATTCAATCAAACTAATTCTTAAGAGCAATCATATCAAATACAATCATTTAAAGTAAACCAAAGCTTCTTATTAAGTTATTTTTGAATGTTTGATTTGATTTAGAGAAAATAGGAGATTCAATCATTTGCTACTCCTAACCCATTTCCATATTGGTTAATAAATTTGGTTCAATGAAAAGAAATTAAGTTGATTTTATAGATTAATTAGGTTGCAATATGAGTTAAGTCTATTAATTACCCATTTCCTATATCACCTTAACATATTTACCCAAGAAATGGTGAGCCAACATGATATGCATATGCATTATAAATTAAATCAATAATGATCCTAAAAAATGAAAGGGGCCTAATGCAATTGGCTCACATATAATGGTTAATTAAGCTAAGAGATTTAATTAAGTACTCTTATAATTATCCCACACATATGAGCTAATTATAATTTCCTTAGGATTCTCTTAGGTTATTGAACCTCTAATAGTCTACCCAAGAAACATAATTAGATGAGATCTAGAATGATTATGATTTCAATTTAATTAATTAAGCCATTTAATTAATGAATTAAACTACTAATTAGTCCCAAATTAATAGTTTCAAGTCAAGTGAAATGAACTTAGAGAAAAGAAAGAGAAAGAGGTCTCAATCTCTTTCCCCATGCCCATTCACTGTTCCACAATGATTAGCAAGCTTAATTAAGAATTTTCTTGCTATTTAGAATGTTAATTAATCATCTAAGTAATTAAGAAAGTAATTAGGACTAAGATAAGAAATTTCCCTAATTAAAGCAATAAATCCAAGAAAATTATAGGAGGCATCATAATCAATCTCAAAAAAAATTATTACTTGTAGATAATCGAGTAATTAAGCTAATTAAGTTTTCAATTAAACCTAAATTAAGCCTTAATTATTATTCAAAATTAATTATAATTAATTTTAAATTAACTCCTCTAAAATACCTTTAAAATGAATGCGACAAGGACGGTCCAGATCGATATGTGCGATCAGCATGATTTGAGCTGCATGACCAACCGATCAGTCATCGATCACAATGAGCCGTCCTCTCAACCGGAGATCGAATGGCTGGTGAGCGATCCGGCAGAAGAGGCGGATGGAACACTATTCCGGGTGGGATTTTTGCAATTTTTGTAAAAAAATTGAACAAAAACTTCATTTTAAGCTCCATTTTCTGACGATCTTCATCGTAAATCACTCCAAATGCATGGGGATGATGTACAATAAACAAAATGCAAGGGTAATCTAAAGGAAATTCCTAAAATAGAGCAAAACCATCATAAATAAGAGAACTTAAAGCGCTATGATTTTCTTGGAAATTACCTCATCGGGGATGATTTTCGGCGGTGATGATGATCCGAGCGTGCTCCTGAATGCAAGAAGAGGTTTTGGAATGGGTTTAGGCTCTTGCTTCACTTCAAAATGATGTGTTCTCAAATTGTCACCACTTCCTCATAATTCACTTGATTTTGTTTTCTTTTGCTCAAAAATAAGTGGGAATGAATGTTGGTTGTTTTGGGAGCTCTAGAAGAATGAAATGAGTGTGGATGGAAGAGTTTTTGCCTCTCTATTTTTTGCATTTTTAAAATGGCTGAAAATCTCCTTATTCCTCATGATTTTGGCTCCTAGTGGGTGTCCTTGGCTTAGGGTGGTTGGGATTCTCCTTAGGTGGCTTGATTTAAGTGGCCAAGGCATGAGAGGTGGCTACCATGAAGGACTAATGAGGGTCCTAGCAAGGGGAGGTGGAAGTCCTTCATGCCAAGTGTTTTAATCAGAGAGGTGAGATGAATTCACCTTCCCATGAGTCATGGCTACCCCAACCACCTCTCTGGCCAGGTTGGTCAGTGTCCTTGGTGCCTATGTGGACCAATGGATGAGTGCCAAGTGGCCAATGAAGAGAAATGATCATTTGGGCAAGTGTCTTTCCTCATGGGATGCCCTTGACCTAAGGTCAAAGTGGTCATTTGGCATTGGATTTGATTTGGGCAGATTTAAAATGAGTCAAAAGTGAGTTGGATCAAATTTCATGTCATTTGGAGTTCATTTGGTTTAATTTGGGTCAGTTTGACCCATTTGGGCCAAATTGGGTCAAATCATGTTAGGTTGACCAATTAGTCAATTTAGGCCAGACCAAGAGTTAGATCAAGTTCAAATAATCATTTGGAGTGTATTGGTGTCATTGATTTGGTTTAATTTAGTTTAAATTTGATTTTGGTTCATTTGACTTCATTTGGGTCAAATGGGTCAAGTTGACCAATTTGACCCAATTGACCGAATTGGCTTGAATCATGGCTTGGTTTGGGTTTAGTTGATCCTTTGGAATATATTATAAGCTTTGGTTAAGTTTAATTTAGATTTGATTAGATTTTAGGTTGATTTGACCCTTAAGGTCAAGTTGGGTTCAATGGGTTTTGGGTCTACTGAGTCAATTAGACTCAATTGAGATTTTGGACAAGTTCAATAGTCAATTTGAAATGAACTTGAGTCATTGGTTGCATTCAATTTAGTTTAAGTTATAATTTGGCTAGTTTGGGTTCATATGGGTTAAAGGGTTGACTTGGTCAACAGGTTAGGTTGACTTAATTTGACCTAATTCATGATAATTGATTAACTTAGAATGATCAACAATTATGACATGAAGTTTGGATTGGCTTAATTCAATTTTATTTGGATTGAATTGGATTTTGGTTCAAATATGTCAAATTGGCCACTTTGGGTCAAGTGAGCCAATCGGGTTTAGCTGGCTTGATTTTGAGTTGAATTTGATTTAGTTGAGTTTATATATGGATTTGGGATTGATATATAAATCCAATTACAATTGATTTGGATTCTAATGGGTTTTGGTTCATTGGAATATTTCAAGTCAAATGGGCTAGGTTGTGTTTGATTTGAGTTGATTTTGATTTGGCTTGATGATTGTGGATTTCATTTCTATTTGGATAGATAATTGAAGGAATGATTGATTCATAAGAAAATTAATTGATTTTGGAGAGGATTTGAGTAGGATTTGATTGAGTCCAAGGAATTGGCTCAAAGAGTTCAAATTTGGGTCTTGACTTGATTTGAATTTGATTTTGGCTATTTGATTGTATATTTGATTTATATTTGGAAAGATGATTGAATATATGATTGAATCATGAGAAAATCAATTGAATTTGAATTGATTTAGAGGCAAATTTGGCCAAGTTCATGGAGATAGGCCAAAATGGCTTAAGAAAGATTTTGATTTAGTTTGCTTTAGTTTTGATGATTTGAGTGTAGATTTTATTTATATTTATGAATATGATTGAATATATGATTGATTCATGAAGAAATCAATCAAGTTTGAAGTGGATTGGATGAAAATTTGGCTAAGTCCATGGGATCCAATCATAAGGCTTAAGGAGGATTTGATCAAGGGCTTCAATCATTTAATTTGGGATTTGGTATTTGGATTTGAGTTCAAATTGAATTTGAGGCTATGTTTGAAATTTTGATTTAGATTTTATTTAAGAAGGTGTACATGGATTGGGTTTAGGCCATAGGGTAGGTGATTTCCCTAATCCCTAAGGTATGGCCTAATCCTGTGGTTGAACCCTTCTAAGTCTCTAGGCTTAGGCTAGGTATTCACCTAATTACTAGATGTACCTTATGACTAAGGAAATCTTAGTGTCTAAAGATTCATATGTCTAAAATAAGAAGATTGAGAGCTCACTCCAAAAGTGAGGTCAGCAACTGAGAAGCTGCAACCTAACATTATCGGGTTCAAAAAGATTATTTGATTTGACCAGTAGAGCTGTTCCGTTTTACCCATCTTAGGTTGTCAAATATGTTATGGGTTGGAACACTCGCTTCTGATTCAACTTCTGCTTGAATAATGGTTGTTGAGCAAGCAGTTCAGCATTTTTCTTTCTCAGTTGCATCTAGGTTAGCTTGCTTCCAGATGAAGAAGCTTCTACGTCGCCACTTCTTTCGAGGCTTCGGCCTCCATATTTATTTTCATTTTTTTCAGGACCTTTCGGTGACAGATTCCTCGACATGCAGTCTAGGTGTCATGCTCCGATGCTCACCATACAGGAATTACTTAGGATGATCTTGAGCATCACTACCACTAATGGTAATTTCTGTAGTGGAGCATTTTTTTGGCTTCTCTGATAATTGGCTTTTGATACCTCATCTTCATAAGTCCTTTTTCCTTGACAACATTCAGGACTCTATGTATAGAGTTTCAGTATGTCTCCTTTGCGGAATTGGAGATTAATATCGATGCTCCCAGAATAATTGTTTGATATTACTAGTAGAGCTATTACTTTTCACCCCACTTGACATTTTCAAATTTATTGTGAGTGGGAACACTCGCTTCTGGCATCAAGTTTGGTCGTATAGCTAATGATTCAGGCAGCAATTGTTGAGCTCATAGTTTAGCATTTCTTCTTCGTCTTTGCCCTCTACTCAATTTTCCACTAGAAGAGGAGGCTTCAACATCATGCATTGCTAATGCGAAAGGTTCAACTGGAAGAGTGGTCACATTCACAAGTATGATTGAAACTTTCTGCCCAGTTTCTTTTCATGACTGGCACCTCAGAATGACCCAATCTTTCAAATACAGAAGCTCTCTTTCGATGAACCTTAATGGCAGTAGCGACCATTCTAGTTGTTCTCCTCCCCTGCATAGGTTCGTGTGTACAATATGAATGTATTTCAGGTAGAGGATTATTTGCAGTAGCATTAACTGAGAAGTTTACACTATCAAATTGGATGGTAGCTCCAGTATCTCCAATATTGATTACAGCATTAACTAGACAGATGTTGGCTCTTGGTTCTCTTTTTTTCAATTTTTTTATTGTACGCCACTACTACTATAGTTCATATTCAACTAGCCAAAGATGAAAAGAGAAACCTATCCTGAGTCGCCAATTATAAATCTTGGCTCAAAATTCTTACAACCTCGATGAAGAGAGTATGATTTAATGCTGGTGAAATTTTCATAAGGCAGATGGAATAGTAAATAAGACACTACCCAGAGATTTTGCCCTTATTTTGTGGGGACTTTAGATATGGTTCCAAGTTTCTTATAGGCACAAGCACCTATAGTTAATAACCCCTCCCAATGCTAAGAGAGAACTTTTGATTAAGGCTAGTCATTAGATTACTAAACACGTAACGTATAGTAGCAGCATGTAAAGCTTTGAAATTTAGATTTATGAAATTTATCATCTTTTAAACTTAAAGATGATGGTTGGAAGAATGATGACGCGCCTGATCAAGATCCCACAGTTCCATCATCCCGGGCTATCGTGGTCCCTAGTCTACTTAGTAAGAAGAGGTAGTCAACCCAACATGACTGAATGATCTTTGTCAGTAGTCATGGGTTGCGTCATCCAAGTAATCCTTATAGACCTGGGGTGGTGTTTGTCTAAGGAGACAAATACAAGTCAACCTTAGCTAACATAGGATTTTTTGCCCAATCAAAATATATTATATAGTTCACAGCTCAAGAGTAAAGCCATTGAGGAACATAGGGGTTGCGACTGTGACCGTAATTTAATGGTGTCATTTTATGACAAGCCACTCAATCAGAGAGCTCTGGTCATAACCGTCATTTATGTGATATCATTTTGTGATAAAACCACACGGACAGAGGATACGGGCCAAGTCTTTACGGGCTTAAAATTATTTGAACGTGAAAATAGTTATGTATTTGATTTGACATTGGCTCTTTGTGAGCAAAAGTTTTTTTTTTTATTTGTCACTCTCAACAAACGATTGCAGATGGGTGAATAGATTTTACTTTAAATTTAAATAATTAACTTCATTTAATTTATATTTTTAAAATTTTGAATATTTTATCATTTTATAATTGATTAGAATTTAAATATATAAAAATTGATCATTTAAACCTTAATAGTAATAGCCTTTTGATTACATGACTATTATTGGCTAATAGATCATGTCAACTTTGTCTCTTTCTATAGAGGATCGGGTCTAAATTCCTAAAATTTATAATTCTTAAACATTATCAACTCTTGCTTGAGCGTAGAGGATCAGGTTTGAGACTTTTCACTTGGGAGCTTGAACTTAAGAAGCCATGTCAATAAGTTTATCTTTTATAATTGTTATGAATTAGCTTCTCAGATTTTATTAAATTAAATTTCTTATAATATCATAATTGAATTTTTAGATTTTCTTAACCTGCACTCCCCAAGACCAAACCGGAATCAACCAGTGAGATCCTCAAATTAAGTTCATGCATTCAAGATAAGGTGTATGCTATTGATTGATTTTGAATAGTTACATATATTTGTTTATTCATTACGTAAGATATTTGCACATGCTTTGAGGCTTTTAAATGGGATTTAAGATATCCCTCAAAATACCCATGAGTATCTCATTTTAAGAAAGAATATATAAATTTCAAGGCGCTACATATAAGCACTTTTGTTTTATAATGAATGTGCAACTTCACCATTCATATAGTTTACACGTATCTTGATGTAATGAGTTCAAATATGGGATCACCTCATAATGCATGTGCATGTTCAATTCATTCATTTGAAAGTTTGTACAAGTTTTGAAGCATTTGAATGAGAATAAGTTCATTCTAGATATGTGTAATGGATTTATTTTCATTCAAGCATTTGCATGTATTTTGGAACATTTGAACTAGAGGAGTGATTTCTATAAGGTATGTGCAAATGCATACTTCATGTAGTTGTATTCATACAAGTTTACATGTATGAAACTCACCCAAAAAAAACCTCAAGACTCTATAATTTTATCATTCAAAGAGTCTTCATATTTTCTACAACTTTCCATTCAATCTTCATTTCATTTCTCATCAATTATATTAAAGAAATGAATCTCACAAAAAAGCCTCATGATACTCTTTAGATTTTTATGAGATGTTTACATACATCGATCTCTGAATCGCTATGCTCACTATCAACTTTTTGCTTAAAAGTAAGCATCTATTGATTGCATTAGTAGATTCAGATTAAAGATCTTTTATTTCAAATTTTCAATATTCATAAGAATTCATTATTCATTCTTCCTTTATGCAGTCAATTTGGAATAAGCATTTCGCATTTTGCTTTGTGATAAGAAGATCAATAATAATCTCCATTTTAACAACTGCCCATATTCAAGGACAAGCCACTCCTTTGAATTAGGAGAGACCTCACTTGGAACTTTGATCTCATTATGGAGAAATATGTTAACTCATTTATCCCAAGGTTTGGCATTTGAGAGAAGATATTTCTATTTCTTAAAACTCATCATTTAATGTAATCCCTTAATTCATGGCTTTATATTAATGAATCATTCCCTTATTTCATGGCTTACAATTGAGCATGGTAAGGTTTATGAGGAGGTTGCTTTCAGGCTATAGATAGATATAGAATCTCCCTCCTTAATAATTCACTTCATCCTTATCTTGAATCCCCTTTGCACGAGTTTTTTTTCAAGTTCAAGTTCAAATCCTTCAGAAAAGTTCATATTCATGTCTCAAGTTAGGCTTTGATCCCTTCATTGCTCCTCGTAAGTTTTCTTTAATCTCTTATGAATTTAGATCTAACTTCATTTTGCAATTTTATATTTTAACACTTGATTCACAATATTTCATTCTCTTTTTTTTAAGTCCCCTATAAGTGTGAAATTTTAGCAAAGTTTTAACAAAATTTTGTGACAACCTCGGCATCAGGAGGCATCGAGCAGCCTACTCATCGCTACAAAGAATGTAATAAATGGCCTAAGTATCTTTTTCCCTACCATGCTGCAAATAATATGTATAGGTTACCTGCACAAAAGAAATCAGATAATTTCCCCGTTGCATTGCGAGTGTTGCCTATCAGTTTTCCCCGCCGTGCTACAAAAGCGTGTATGAGTTCTGCTTGTCGCGCCAAACACGTCGCATACAAGATTTTAGAAGCATTAAAGTTTGAAATTTGTATACTTATTAAGCATGAGATTCAGCTCTCCATCATCAGGCTCATGCTTAACTTCATGTGCATCAAAAGTTCAATATGCTTATTTTCAAGATTTCCTCATACTGCTTCTTTAGTGCAACAAATGGATTTAATTCTTTGATCATTGCTTGCTTTCTATCATTCAACATTTTGTTGATAGAAGCCATATTTTCACTTTCCTCTACCTTCAATTCTCTATCGAACTCTTTGATGAGCCTCTTACATTCTCTCATTTTTTTTCAGTGAGTTCTTCCAATTGCCTGCTCTACCTATTTGATCTTTGATCTTATCTAGTTTCTGAAACCCATTTGATAGTGCTCGAAGTATATCATTGATTTGTACATCGATGTTGGCAAGATCCTCATTGATCCCTGATACATCCATCTCGCAAACCATAAGCCAAAAAAAATAAAGTCTTCGCACTACGAGTTTAAAAAGCAGATCCAAATTGAATAACAAAACGCAAAGTAATCTAGGGGCTATTTGGTAGTAGGATTTAAGCACGATTAAGCAGGGATTTACACAAACTGAAGCACACAAAGGGGGCTACAAAAAAAGACTAGGTTTGCATTCACGACGTTGAAGCGGAAGAGGGAGAAAGACGATGATTTCGGATGCTGAAATCCTGTTGAAGCCTTGGCCAGCGAGAGATGAAGAGGAGACCGGTCATGAGATCTGCTCAGTTTGGAAGAGATGAAGCAGGTTCGGTCTTGAGCTGGGGCTGTTGCCGACTTTCAAAGCAAGAAAATGAGAGACGTGATTTTACGTGAAAGGAGAGAAGGAAGGCTTATCGCGTGACCAGCTGGGGGTGGAGGAGGGTTGATGAATTCGGAGCCTGATAGGGAGGCTCGGTGGCTGGTCGCCTTCGTGGAATCGATGAGGTTCGGTGTACTCAGTGCATCCTGCTGCGAGAACGGGAGGAAGTCGCTCGCTTGCGGCTGGGAAGGGAAGTCGAGCGAATGGGAGCAACGTCCCGCTTCGGCTTGCGAGGGACGAACAAATGGGAGAAAGAGGGAGAGAGGGACGGCCAGTTAAGCCGAGAGGGAACGAGGTGGAGAGTTCTTTTCCTTGTTCGGCCTGTAGTAGAGACGAAGAGAGGCCTTATTTTTCTGTAGGGTGTCTTCGGCTGGTTAAGTAAAACAAAAAAAGCATTATATATTTTTTTCTTATTACTCATGTGGTTTGGTATGGGCAGGATGATGTGGTAGCTTATTATTGGCTAAATGAGAGGTGGAAATATGGGAATGCGCGGCTGCGGTTGAAGCGCGAAGCGTTAATGGATATCATTAAGAGATAATTAGGTGGATTTATCTCGAAATCCATGATAATTTTGATGGAATTTTAAGTGCAACAATCTTAATTAAATTAGATATCTATTCTAAATATTTTTGATATTCCGGACGGAATGATGCAGTCCGTTTCATGATCGGAGGTCGTTTGGTTCAAGTCGGCGTTAAATCGTATCAATTTTGGTTCAAAAATCCACATTATGGCTTCTGACCGCTCAATGTTTGCGTAGACTCATCCGAATCGAGCTTGGATAGACTTATTTGATAGATTTAGATATTTTGATGTTAACGGTGTGATCAATTTCATGAACGGAGACCATTTAGGCATTATCCCAGCCTTCCAACTCCGATATGCACATTGGCGCATTAACGACTCTATCTCTTGATCGGTTAACCGTTAGATTATGCAGTATCTATATTTTTAATCAATTTTAATGTTCTGAATGCAATTGTGAAAGTTTGTTCATCGATTGTAAGTCATTTTGACTAGTTTCGGCGATATTCAGTGTATTTCAGCTTCAATTTGTCTGATATCGCATCCGAAGCCTGTCGAACTTGCTCCATAAATTCAATCCGACTCGTGGATCATATGTGGAGGTCAATAGTCAGGTTCCTCCAATTGAAACTGAACACATGACTATATTTTCACAGAAAACTTATTAGACTGAACTCAATTAACAATTTCATAGGTAGGTACAACGAAGTCACAAAATCAATTATTTTTATGGTTTTAATATTTAGTTATATCTTATATACTACATCGTAATTAACAGAACTGTTGAGAGAGATGTTACTGTTCCATCTACTCATGTTCAACATATTGCCTTAACTTCTACTGGTAGAGGTGAATATCATGATGAACCTGTAACACCATTATCTACTGAAGATGAGGGCTACCAATAATAAGTGCAATCTTAATTGACTGAATGTGACATTGGAGAAGATCAATGTCCAGACTTTAGGAACAATCATTTGCTAAGAGATTATTCTTGCAGAATAAATATGACTGAAGAGCACATGTTTAGTAGCAATGATTATATTCAGGTCTGCCAGACAGTACAAGAATGGGATGAACAAATGAATTTTGATGGCTTCTCAAATGATTCTGGCTTTGTGGAAAAGAATTTTATTCAGTGACTTAATTGAGGGGATGTGTTTTCATTATAAAAAAAATAACTTAAATTCACTACTCAAGATTGGTCCATCACAAATTATGTTGAGTATGTTACATGTGCCTCTAACAAGATGAAGTTTACTGTATTAGGCATACATCACAATCATCCTAGTAGACCTTGCATGTGGCGTCTACATGCATGTTCAAGCAAGAGGCTAAGTGGTGCTTGGAGGATATCCAGTATAGCTGCCCCACACACATGTACTCATTCGATATTGAGTAGTGGACACAGGCAATGCAACTCAAAGTTTATCAGCTATTTCATCCAACCTATGATTAGATATAGATTTGAAGCCTAGAAAAATTATTGGTCATATGAATTCAAAGTTAAATATTATGATTTCTTATATGAAAGCTTGGGATGCATGTAGAAAGGAGATAAAGGGTATTTTTGGTAGTTGGGAAGAGTCTTATCGATCACTGGATCACTTCATGGCTATTGTATGTTCGCTTATGCAGCCGATGTAAAATCATCAAATGAATCGTCATTTTCATATTCGGTCATTTGGGATATCCATTGTAGGTTAGTTGTACTACAGACAGTCTTAAATCTTAATGGCACATTTTTATTGGATAAGTATAGAGGAATTTTTCTTACTGTAGTTGGGATTGATGTAAATAAAGGTCTGTATCCGCTTGCATTTGCAATAGTTGAAGCAAAATGCAATAAGCCTTGGGCTTGGTTTATTCGGACAATGCAGGACTTGATTCCACTTGTATCCACAAGAAATGACTTATGCATTATATTTGACCGACATTCTGGCTTAGTACGTGGCTGTAGGAAAATTTTTCTTAGGCTGCGCATTGGCACTGCTTACACCATCTCAGAGAGAATTTCAAAAAGACATGCAGAACTATGGGTATTTCTGATGCTAAGTTCATGTGTCAAAAGATGTATGCTGCAGATAATACAGATGACATTCACATGTTCATACTTTACATGTTAGACATCAGGAACATCAAACCAGAGGCTGCCAATTGGTTCCTTACTAGGAAAGTAGCTAAGTGGATGCTGACTCATGATGGTGGATATCGCTATGGTACCATGACCACTAATGCGTCAGAGTGTTTCAATGGTGTACTGAAGTGGACTCGTGGATTGCCAATACAAGCTCTAATTACATCCATATATTATAATCTTGTATCACTCTTCACTAAATGCCTGACGATCGGATCTCATTAGGCAGAATGACTCAATAGAACAACTTCTCCTCAGAATCGCTTACATAGGAATTAGTATATTGACAGACAAGTAGTTTATGTCTCAACTGAGTTGTATTTGTTTGTGTACTTCTGTTGTGTTTCTTCTCTACTGTAGTGAGTTATGCTTCTTTTTTTTAGTAAATGTAGTGTATATACGAATATAATCATTTTTTTAGTGAACATGTTATCCCTAATTTTATTTGTATGGATGTGACTCTAAATGGCTGCTAAATTATTTCCATAACTATTTAGGATTGTGTTGTTGATTGGTAAATATTTACTTGACTCTATATTTTCTACTTCTTTTTATCCATATGGTTGTGACTCTTTTAGTATTGCTTTCTTACTTTTGTTTTTTATGTCATTTTGGATGTTGATAGTTGATTGGCTTTTATTTTTTTATTAGCACTTGTTTATGTCCTTTTGGCATTGGGACTCCTATTTTAATGTTATTAGTATTGTCCACATTAATGCATCACATAAGTTGAATGGCTACTGTGGAAACATGAGCAAGCAGGCGTAGTAGCGGCGAGGATCCAATAGACTACACCGCTTGAGGTTCACCCCAAAGATTGCCTCCTGCGTGGCGCAACGGCCGCACCCATTTGGTATGATTTACTATTTTTAAAAGCTTGCTCAATGCATATATTATAATCCTAACAATTTCTCAATTCATTTCTTGCAGGACAGTTCTTAAGGCAGCATCTCATCTTCTGATGTTTAGTGAGTGGCCGGAAATACCCGTGTTCATAATGAAGCGATGCTAAGCTGGGTGTTTCATGCTCCAAAGATATTGACGACCACCACCACTTACTTTGGTTGCAGCCACCGCATGAACACATTCCATTTTGTTGTTGGTGACATGATAGTTACTTGGCAGGATGTGGTCATGATTCTAGGTGTACAAATTGATAGCCCTCCTATTATCGAACTTATCGTGATAGAAGAGGGTAGGCGATGGGTCTCATGGCCTGATTGTTGCGATGAACTCATAGGCAGGCATCTAGAGCATGATTTTATATATCATGATCCAGTATAGCCACATGTTACTTCTACATTTCGCATGTGGCAGGCTCATGTGTAGACTTGTTTACCTTTACGGTGGCTGTATTGGACATTTTATAGAGACTCATACATAGATCTACCGATGCTGAGTTTCTCATACACCTCATAGCGTACATTCTATTTACTATTGGTTGTTTTCTTCTACCAGATACATCTGGGTCCTGAGGTTCATCTGCAGTACTTACCACTATTGGAGGATATTGGTTCATTCAGCAGGTACTCGTTGGGAGGGGTTGTATTAGAACATTTGTATAGAGAGTTGCATCAATCCACAAGGCGGAAGTGGACCAACATGGCAGGGTGTTTGTACTTACTACAGGTTTGGTCCTATGAGCATATACATGTTGGACGACCTACATTACAGGTACCTTTTCCAGCAGAGTTAGATGGGCTAAGTGTTAGATGTAGGTGGAACGAATGTTAATTATGAGATATGACACTAGCTCATGTTAGAGTATACAGAGATGAGCTTGATGGGCTGTTATAGAGCCAGTTATGATTATGTGTAAAATTTGTTCATAATATTACCTCTACATTTAATACATATTATTAATGTGTTCTTAATATTTTAGGTGATATGGGAGCCCTACGGACAGTAGATATGCTTGAAAGTTACTGATATTTGTTTAGCTAGACATGAGATTTGGCTGGCTAGGGTACCTTTAATCAGTTGGAAAAGAGTTGAGTAGTACTTCCCGAATCGTGTATTAAGATAGCTTGGTCTGTCTCCCAGATTTGATGTGGCGCCTATTGATCCTTCATTCTAGCGAGTGGATGATCGAGGGAAGGTGGATGTGGATTGCTTGACTATCATTAGGTTTATATCTCACAGTGAGAGGCTAAACATGATCTGATTGTCGCAATGGATGATGTTACACCTCCCATTGACCCGGCTATCAGTTGATACATAAGGTGGTATCGGTCCTAGGCTTCACTGTACATGCCAAAGGCTCCGACCATTCCCCCAACCAACTATTACCTCTGAGCACCCGAAGATAGAGTACAATAAAAAATTAGCTTAATTATATGTTTATACTGAATGATTATTTAAAAAAAGATTCTATTTCTCTGCAGTGTGAGCATATCTTAGACACACAAGATATTTTAGCCTTATTTTGGGAGAGATCAAGACACGGAGTTTCAACATTCAATAAACATATCTGATGAGTTATGTAGGGAGCTACAAAAGAATATACATATTTTAGATAGCATATACAGGGGTACAAATGATGACAATAATTCTTCTACAGCACCTTCAGCTACTCAGCCAGACATCATAAGATTAGATGCAGGTCCATCATCCGTCCTAGATATCAGTCCATACAATTACATCTCGGTCAAAATTTACTCATATCGAGAAGCCATGTTGAGTCTTTTGATCCTCAAGTAGGCCCTCCCATATATGCTCATCCATCGATCTATATGCCGCACATGCATGGAGTGTATCCCATTATCTCCTTCCACCACGAGCATCACTAGAGATACCCAAGGTTACACCCCTCGGTGATCCATCGCAGACCACTGACCATGATGAAGATGAAGCGCGACAACGATAACACCATTTACGAGACCGTCCTCGACGATCACCTATTTAGTATAGTCCAGGGAGTGAAGCACTTCCAATACGCAGACATCGTCATCGTTAGATGTTGTTACTTGTCTATTTTGTACATAGTTGTTGTATTTTCTATCATTAGATGTTGTATAATATTTGGTTTATTTATTGAGTGCCTATGTGTGTGTGTGTTATGTGTGTTTGTGCTTGAGAGTGATACCTAATTGGTTATGTGAGCTTATTGTGATAGACTTCTGAATGCATGATTGTCTAAATCTCAAGTATCATGATGCAAATTTGGTCATTTTTTAGGCACTGTTATATGTTTTACTATTTTTATAAAGTTGAACTTGCTATACATTAGCTTATATAGTTCATTTATCACTTATGAATGACTATGAAGCTCTCTTATTGGTCTTTATAATCTTTGTAACATGTAATTAATAAAATTGATTGTACTCTGGTGAAACGGGTGGAAAATAAGTGAATTGGTGAACAATTCAAAGTAAACAGTCAACATAAAAAATATAGTTTTAGTGTTTGTTGGCATAGCTTTTTCAACAATCCTTATTGATTCCTTTTATTTTTCTACTTTTCATCAAGGTTTAAAACATTTTTTTTTTTACGCTTTTATCATGAAACTTTGAGTTACTTTTTTTCAAACAATTTTAGTGTTTATGATGAGCCATCAAACCTGTTTGCTGAAAATAATTTGATCATTTGTGACTTCCACAAGGGGTAGTTGCCAGTAGAGAGAAGGGTGTTAATGATAGATTTCATGTGTCGTTAGAGCTTGAGAGGTGGTGGGATAAGAAGACTTGGAGTATTTACTGTTGAGGACCTTTTCTTGTTGAAAGAGGTGGTTGAACTTTCCATGGGAACTTGTCTTTGATATCAAAGTTATGTAAAGCTTACAAAATATGACTACAACTGCCAACCGGGCCACAATCTGAACTTTGTCAACGTGAAAGTAATGAGAAATTTCATTAAGATTCCAACCATACTAGGTTCGCTCGATTCACAAGAATGAGTCGGTTAAAATTGTAGGTCAAATATTTTGTCGTAGTTTTGCGAGTTTATAAAAGCTGCATCGGACCACAATCTCATATTTTTTCCAACGTGAAAGTCATGGGTAATTATATTATGATTCCAATGATATCAAGTTTGCTCGATTCCACACCGATAAGTCCGATACGATCAAAATACTATAGTTGGTCTAATATTTCAAGTCAGTGCCGCAGTTTTTGCGAGCATTTGCAAAAACTGCTGCGAACCGAGCTACAATCGCAGATTTTTGTCAACATGAAAGTCATGAGAAATTTTGTTATGATTCCAACGATACCAAGCTCACATTCCGCCGATGAGTTTGAGCGTTCAAAATCGGTCGGTCCAATATTTCAAGTCGACGGATTTTGCTAGCATTTGCAAAACTTCGCAACTGGCCACAGCTTTTTGTCAACATAAAAGTCGTGAGAAATTTCATTACGATTCTAAGTTCACTCGATTCCGACATCGGATAAGTCATATGCGGCCAAAATACTATGGCTGGTCCAATATTTCAAGGCGGCGTCTCAGATTTTGCAATCATTGTAAAAACTGATGTGTACCGGGCCACAAACATAATTTTTTGTCAACATAAAAATCGTGGAAAATTTCATTATGATTCCAACGATAACAAGTTCGCTCGATTCCGATACCGGATGAGTCCGATACGAGCAAAATAATACAATTATCTCAAATTTTATTAAAAAAATAAGTTGATGCTAGTTGCCTTGGCCTATTTAAATTTTTTTTATTTAGTTAATTAAATTTTTAATTAGTCCTAATATAAAATTTTAATTAAAAAAAATGTTACCTGATTTTTAGTGAGAGGGAACCGATCAAGGAGAGGGAGAGGGCTGTCAGCAGGGCAAGCCGGCAACTGGCAAAACGAAGGATAAACCAGGCTAGTCGATTTAAGGCAAAATGAAGGAGAAACCAGGGATCTTCAAATTACCTTGGGGATTAGTGCGGCAAGCCAGCAACCGCCGCTATTCCTCCGAGTTCTGACCAGGGTTACAAATGCGGTTGGCTCGGTGACGTCGTCGCGGCGGCGCGTGGACTGTCGAGTGTCGAGAATGGGAGATACCGGCGAAGAGCGGAGATGAGGGAGAATATGCGAGGCGTGGCAGCGAGGGGCTTAGGGGAAAATGGCAAAGGGGAAAACTTGTTTAAGGCAACACGAAGAGGAAAAAAAAATGGTCAGAGAGTGAATGCTAGATATCTCTATTAATTCTCTCTTAAATATTCATAGAAGTTATTATTAATAACTCACTTTCATTGTTGTCAATCATATAATAAATTTACAAATGTCACTAAAAATAAGATAGAGTTAATCTAGAGATCAAATTATAACAACTAATATGGTGATAATAATTCGCTTTAAATAAATGTCATCTGCTGTCGTTTCTTTAATGTCATCACTAACCTTTTATATTTATCTATATTTCTCAACGATCACAAGAGATTGAACTAATATTTTATAATGTGTAATTCTATCTTAACAGGCTGAGAGAAATGACAAGCCATTGCAATCTCTATTATATAACATAATATTTTATTTGTATTAGATCTCTTGATTTCATCTTTTTAAATTCTTTATGTAAAAAGTTTAGTATTTTTATATTTAGTTCTATATCTATGTGTATGAGATATTTATGTAAATTTAGGTTGTAAAATAATTCTCTATATTAACACTGTTTTTTTAGTGTGTAATATATATATATATATATATATATATATATATATATATATATATATATATATATATATATATATATATATATATATATATATATATATATATATGTGTGTGTGTGTGTGTGTGTGCTATGATATGTGTGTGTGAGTTTTAACATAATATTGACATTGTGTGGAATGGGCTAACATGACAATTGGAAGGCTCAAGAAGAAGCTAAATAGATATTTGCATTTTATACATGGAAGAAATATTTTTTGGCATATCTTATCGTCCTTTATGGAGTGATTATGATCATCTGACCTCTATTGATTGGCCATAGTGACTTAACCACCATTGCCCACTTATGCTCTTTCAAATATTATCATCCGATTGCTTTGCCAGATCATCATTGTTTAACTCTATTCTTATTATCAGCCAATTACATCAACTCCCATTAACTCCACATTTCACAATCATCAATAAAATTGATGCATGTAATTGTTGACCTATAAATAGTTTTCATGTGCTTATTTAAGCAAATATATTAAAATTATCAAGAATTAGATGATGCATCATGAAAATAAGAGTTGAAAAAGTCTTAATCGTGACTGAAATTGATCGAGATGTCCTCCGATCGTGAAATCAACAGCACCAATGTGTTCAGAATATCAAAATCAATTAAAATTCATACTTTGCATTGATCAATTATCATCTAATGAAGAAAAATAAATAGAGTAGGCGATTTCGTGCATATTAAAGTCGAGAACTTCGATATCGAATTTTCACAAAACAATGTCATTGTTGTTTTCATTAAAACTAAACAAACTCTCGATTGGGTCAGTGGGAGCAAATAATAGAATGCGAATGCACGCAAGATTTGGCCATGATTGACTTCAACATTGCTCAAGTAAATCTCCGATTGTGAAATGGGCTACGTCGTTGAAGTCAAAACATCAAATTTGCCTATAAACGATATCAATATTGCATGAGATTAATTTTGATGAATTTTTCACATAGATATGATCATAAAAATAACTAAATTCATATATTTATTTTAATATTGATCAAATCTGATTTCTTAATATCTGAATTATTTTAGAATTAGTTCAAAAAATCTGGGTACAAATTATTTCCAAAACTGATCCAATTTCATTCAAATAATTTTGGGATCCCGCCTAAACTCATGAGGAAAGTAATTAACCTGCAATTAAGGGGCCTTAATCCCCTAATTTTCCCTCTCGGTTCGAAGCATAGCAAGATCCGCTCGTTAACCGAGCAGACGAAACTTTTCAGTCGTCCGCTCTTTTCTCTCGGCTACCCGCTCGTCCTCACAGAAATCCAGCGCTCGTTTCGTCTCCCTCAAGCCGAAGGTGACGCTCTCTCCCTCCCGTTCTCTCTTTCTCCCATCCGCTCTTTCTCTGGCATCCGGTTCCCCTCTACGGCATCGGCTCGATCTGAAATCCCAAAAGCTCTCCTCTCCCGTCCGTCTCTCCTTAAGCCGAAATCCCATCAAACCGTAAACTCGTCCATACTCTTCCTCAACCTTCCTTCCTTACAAGCAATAGAAAACGAGGGGTAACTCTATCATCAGATAGGTTCCCCTCGGCATCCATCCGAATCTTCCTCATTCGGATTCCTCGTTTCGACCAGCAAATCCGCAAAGCCCCAAAATTCGGGCATCCTCTTGCCGGAATCGAGAGGTAACTCCATCATCAGACGAATTCCTCTCAGTTCCAACTATGATGTCCTTTCTTCCCTCTATAGCCAAATTCTTGTGCGTTGCTGAATCACCTAGCCGAATAAGTTGGCTGTCCCTTTATCCCATCCTCATCTCCTTCATATCGAGCACTGCAGTCCAACATTCCTCCTCACATTTGCTTCCCACACCTAGACTGAACCTTTATTTGGCTTTCTACCTAAGCTATCTCTTTAAGCTAAAATAAAGATTGGATTCAATTGTTAGTGCTGCTGAGTTACAAATCAGTCTCATATGGACATGCAAGTTTATCATTATTGCTAGTTGTGAATGTATGGAAATGTACGAAAATTATATGTATATATATGTGTTTTATACAGTGTGAAGAAGCGCCCTTCGTGCGTGAGGAGATAAAAAAATCGTGTTTGTTTTACACCTTCATCAGTGACGGATGACCTAATAAAATTGTTAGATCTTCTCACGTCGAAATGTTGTCAAATTTTGTAAATTTTGAACTTAAAAAAAAAGGAAAGAATCAAGATTTATTTAAAAAGAAATCAAGCACTTCAAAAATAAATAAGCTAAAATAAAATTTGAATATGCTAAATTATAAAATTTCATAAAATAAACATAAATATGAATTTTAAAAAAATAAAATAAAAAAGAGGGAAAAGAGCTTATAATGAATTTGAAATGAATTTAAAGATTATATTTCAAATAAAATAAAGTGGATTGAACTAAAACAGATTTATGAGCTTGAAGTGAACTGAATATCTTGGCAACAAATTTAAATTTAGCTCTTCAATATCTCATTTCAATCGATGTAGAAGATGATCTGATTGAATATCCAATAGGAGCATAGAAGATCTTCTTGAATTTGAATGTAGTTCTTGCAATATTTCACTTCGAGTAATCTAAGAGGAAATCTCAGTTAAACAAATGATTAGATCACTTGAGATTTGTAACAAGTTTGAAATCTAGCTTTGAAATACGAATGCAATGCAATCATGACTTTGAATTTATGTCATACTTATAAGAAGGTTGCATGAAACTAGAAGAATAATTTTCAAATGAGATAGAACTCAAATCAAGCTTTAGAGTGAGATTCACAAAGAATAAGCCTTCTTATTTAATCCATATATCAGAATATCTAATTTAAGATGGACTAAAGAAGGCTTCAATTAAACATAAAATTTATACACATGAGATTTGTTGAGTGCTATTTTCAAGTCAAAGTGAAACTCAAATGAATTTCAAAAGAGATTTTTACTAAAGACGAGCAACTTGTTGGCAAATATAACTAAATCTCATTAAAGATTACAAGCCAAATAATATTTGAGAGTTGAAAAATTCAATAAGCAAGCTAATTGCGAGTAAAAGTAAAACTACGATATTTTAGATTTCAATCTAAATTATCACCACCGAATCTGCAATTTTTCGTACAAGTAGACAGAAGGCGATACTAAATTAAATTCTACATAAATTATGGAGCTTCCTTCAATCCAAAAATTAGAAAATTCTCATTCCAATTATCATTTTTAAAAATCAATGATTTTATTAATTAGATAAAATTATCTAAATTAAAAATATATGCATGTGTGTTGACCCTTAATATTATTTCATTTATTGGAATAAATAAATAATTAATTAATTTAAAAAAGGAAAAATGCACGACTCAAACTGCACGCCCGATTCCTCTCTTCACCTCTTCGTTTTCATTTTCCCTCAACCGCAAGCAAAAAAAAAAAGGGGAGGATTTACATACATACCACATCGAAAATCATTATTTACATATTTAACACCTAAACTCACTATTTTATAAATTTAACACCTAAAACATTCTAACAAAACAGCATTACCACTTTTCGTCTCTTGAAAACTCCCTCATATTTGTTTGTTTAACCGACGCTCGTTGCAAACCATCTTCCCTCGAGTTCAGTATAGCGGCATGCCAAGGGACATCTTCAGTTCTTCCCGTGTTTTCCCTCTAGCCATCGGCGATCTGTTTCCTGCTCGTTATCTCCCATCTCCGAGGGATATAGCGGAGGCGAGGATCCTTTCTTCTCGGTTCCCAAGCAGAGCCAAAACGACTCTCTCTCGTGCGGTAGATCTCTTTGATACTTCACGTCGAAAGCGGCAGGTGAGATCCTTTCCAGCTGCTCTTCAAGAGGGTAGACTTCCTCTCTCGCAAGCCTTTTTTTTCTCTCTTATTCGAACAAGCTCCCTATCCCGTTCGGTTACTGCTGCAAGTCGAACGAGCAGTTTTTATATCTGTTTCTTTGATTATTTCTATCTACAAAATAATATTTTGCACAGGTTTTTGTTTTCCTCTCCATCATTTGATGTTCTCTGCATCTGAAGATCACTTAATTGCTGAAATTGACATTCTCAAACTTCTTTGCTTCTATTTTACATTGTGAACATTGATGCCTAGTCCAAAATTTCACTCGAGTGGCTCTTTGTACTTCCAAATTATTGTCCAACACTGCCTAGTCGTTGAATCTGCAGTTCTCATATCAGTTTCTGTCGGTTTCTACCGTTAGTATCTGTAAACACCGTTTCTTCTGCAATGTATTGCCCGACAATTCCAATGACCTTTACCTCCGATCACTATATATATATATATATATATATATATATATATATATATATATATATATATATATATTCTGTGTGCATTCTGTTTCTTTTGGGGATAAAATCTGCTATCAGCAAACACAATCCTTCATTCTATTATTGATCAGTCCTCATATTTCAATCTAGTTTCCACATATAGCCATCACTCTTGTATTCCCTCTTCAAATTCAGATTTCTTCTTTTCTTTATCCTTTGTCACCTTCTTGTTAACCAAGAACGGTATGAATATCTAAGTAACATGTTCTCTAACTAGGCGGTTAGTCTAGACATCTAACTCTATCTTGAAGGTACTTCAAATGCTTTTCAAGGACGCGCACAGACCATTCCACCCGATGACACTCCTTGCCAACAATGGATTTTTGTTGTTGGATTTGGAATGAAACTGGGTAGTTTCAAATGAGACAACATACTAGAGGAGAATTAGCTTTGATACTAGTCCATCGAAGCCCCAAATTCAAGCAGGTTTATCCTTCATTAGCGACAACAATGTTAAAATTAGTGATACTTATGTGTCAACTATAGCCTAGCACTTGTTCTATACATGATAAGATGCACTTTAATTTATAAAAATTAGTCATAACAAAATATATGCAGAACTATGATTGCTCACGGTATTGTGATATTAAGTAGAAGCACTTGTTCATAGTTCAAACGAGAAAATTAATTGTACTTTATTTGATGTTATACTTTAATATATGAATTAACTAAAACTTTTTTCAATATATCGAATGAGCTCGAGTCAATCGTCACAACAATAGGGAATGTGCTCCAAAATAATCAAGTGAGATGCAGCTGTAACTTACCATATATTATATACACTACTCATAAATGATCGAATGCTGGAAAAAAATTTACCGATGCCCTCGGAACAGAACACAAGATGATTGCGGTTTTTTCAATTGGGTAGATAAAGTTGAACCTTCAATACATGATGTGCTTTGTCTGTTAAGAGCTCATGATGAGATGGTAAGAATGAAGTTCGAGCTCATATTAACTCTTATGAAAATTTTTGTTGGAGTTGTTGTTATTCTTTGTACTTTTGGTTGTTTATCGTAATGTGTGTGGGTGAAGTGTGTAGTACTAAAAAGTGTTAATATGTATGAGCGATGTGTGATTTAGATCGATTGTCATGATGTCGTAGTCGTCAATGTATCCCTAATTTCAGTTAATAGTGCATTTGCTTTTGTCATTCAGAATATTTGCTCAACTCAAATTTAATAGTGCATCTTGAGTCCCAATAACTTTTGATTTGAGTTTATCAAGATCGTCGATAATATATTTTCATAAGATTTTCAATGTGTTTCTTTTTAAAGTTTGTGTAGCATATGTTCAACACATGTTCAGAAAAAAAAAAATTGACCTTCAAAAGTAATGAACTGATAAAAGATTGAAAATACATATCTCAAGTTACAAAATAAAAGATTGAAATTCAAAAGTAATGAACTCAGTATAAAAACTCAATGGAAGGCTCTGCCTTCAGTTTCTCCTTCAATTTCTCCTTCCAAGATAATTTTATTTACATTATAAAAGATTGACCTTCCATCCTGATTTTGGGCATAAGGCAATAGCCACCATAGAACTTGCCTTCCCCTGGAAAATACAAAGTAAACAATATAAGCAGACCGTTCAAACATATTTTAATTAAAAGCAAAAAAAAAAATCAATACAAAAACAAAATACATATAAAAAGTTTGCAAAAATAATTCATTGCGGAAAATACCAGCACATGGTTTTACCATGATCCAATGAAGTGTTATTTTGCAACAATTGCTCTTGTTGTATCTTCGATGGTCATGGAAAACACGAGTTCGATTCTCTCCCTCTTTTGATATCAAACAACCATAAAGGCGATTCAGTCATTTTATCACCGAGATCGCTCACATACGCTTTCAAAGCTTCTAAAGTTTGAAAATGATATGCATAGAATTTGATAAGTTAAGATTGTAAGCATATTAAATGTAAATAATTTAAACTACCTGACATGGTAGTTCTTAGTATTAGACACATTAGTATTTTCTAAAGATAATCATTATATATGAAATCAGCCTGTTCTAGAAGATGGAATTAAATTTTAAACTACCTGACAAGGGGAACTACATTACATTGGAACATATATATAGCATCAATAATATAAAAATTTATATAAAATGGAAATGCCAGGAACAAAAGCTATGTGACTTCATCAAAAGTCTATAGTATCAAAACTAAAATAGTCACATCAAAAATAATTCCCAAAATCAATCAATCTAAGTTGTTTTCAAATTTCTTCCCTTCTAATTGGTAACTTATACGAGTTCTACTATCACAAGCTCATGGAAATGCATACTTGTATCTTCATCTACTTGATTTAGATTCTTGCATGTAGTTGTGGTGTCCCCATAGGCCGCTACATTTATGGACATTTATTTTTTGGCTATTTTTCTAAAAGTTCTTGAATCTATTCTTTTTGGTCTCCGCGTGGCCTCAAAGTTTTGGGAGTCGAATATAATATTCACTGTCCAAAGTCTTCCATTGATCTTTCCCTAAAAGAGTTGCTTTTATTCCTTGTATGTCATTCGATTTTGCAATTAGTTAAATTTGCTTAACACATTAGAAACAAATATGTACAAAAGAAGGATATTAAAGTCATACTATGAACATGATAAATATCATCAACATATATATATGCCAGAGGTGCTCCTTACTCCCTACAATGACAATTTGCATGAATGCAAGGTAACTTCAGTCATTAATTGTATCTGGTACAACATTTATTTTCAAGGTCTACTTCATGTATACATCCTCGCCTCTACCTCGACCCTCGTGATGTTGATTGCGATGATAAAGTACTCCTTTCGAGTTGTAATTTCTCGATGTACTCCTCGATATGGGAACTAACTCCTTGTGCCATCTTGTAGCATCGATTTTTCTTTGACTCTTTGTTCCATGATCATTCCTCTAATCATGTCAACAAGATCTACAAGGTTTATCCCTCACGGGTCAATCCAAGAATTGAAGGATTACGCCATATTGTTTGTATTATAACAATTCTTTATTTCAGCGAAAATGTACTTTTAGACACCACTTATAAGGCAATGCATGTAAGTGAATAAATTTGTGGGCTAATAGTATATATTTGACAACTTTGGAATTGAACTCATGTTACGTGTATGCATTAGATGGACCACACAAGGCTACGCAATTTACTATGACTGAACAATGAAAATATTTTTTAAGGTTCTTCCACAAATGGCGGATACAAACCACATGCATTAGGAAACACGAGTTTGATTGCTTCACCTAGTCCTTTCTCCATATCGATATGAATCTTGGTGCATATAACTTCGTAAGACTTTCAAATAAGTTTTCTAGAAACCATTGCGATGTCTTAGACTCACTTTCTACCAAATGCCGGGGTAAACAATCCATTGTTGCCATCGAGGGAGTTCTTGGTAGCACCTAAGTACTTGATTTTAAGTGACAAGCATCAAGCCCTATTAAATGTCTGCATCCTGCCAGAAAACCATCAACGCAAACCTTGAAGCTCACATACAAACGCCTGAATGACCAATCATCACTACCGTAAGTATAAATAATGCGAGAACCGGGGTTTCTATCAATAAGCTCTGTGACAAGTGAAGGCACTAGTAATTATCATTGACCCAAATGCAATGCTTGAGCCACCTCTAGATCGCCATAACTTCTGTATGGTAGTGATAACCCAAAAGTCGACTCCAAACTATTTTTGATATGTTTTGGAGGAATATTTGGTTGCTTCTTCACAATATCTTGTATCTCTTGGGCAACCCAAGACGAAGTTGTCAATCTATTCTCCGCTCTATTAATACCAGGACATGTATGTACTGTAGTATATTTCTTAACCTCAAAAATGTTTGGCCATCAGCACAAAGTGATGCTCTAATTCTCCATGGACAATCTCTGTATGAGCAAGTAGCTATAACACGGGTTTTATCACTAGCTTTGATCTTAATCCCAAAATTATTTATAATTGCAGTGGTTCGTAAGGCTTGTTTGAAAGTTGTTGAATCTTGAAAACATGCACCGACTGTTACAACTTTTGCATCATTAACTTCATCAAGTAGAGAGTTCGAAACATCAATATTATTGGGGTAGAAATGATTGCACTCAAGCATGTCACTATGAAAACAAACATCTCTATCTTGTGATAATGTGTTATTTGTATTATCTTTGTCTGTTGCAACCACCACCTCAACCTTGATACTTGGAAAATACTCCTCAATCATTTGCAAAACTTCAACATCACTTTCAATAAGTCTATATTCCTTTGGAGATGTCCCAAAAATATGATAATATAATTTAAATCCATATCCTTGTAGCCATGGGCAAATTCCTTCCACATTCTCTTTAAACACAATAAAATTGAGTAGGTCTTTCTCAAGCTTAATTGTCCTTTGTTTTCTGCCTTCATATTTGCTTCTATTTGTTCTCTTGACTTCAACCCAATATCCACCAAATTTGAAGATTACATATAGCCACTGACTCATATCTGCTGTTAAATTAAAATTTAGCCATCTTCATCGATAGGGTAAGTAGAAAATAATTTCTCGGCATTCGATATTAACGAAAATCCAATATAATTAACAAAGAAAGCATTATTTATGTTTTTCTATAACTCTCAAGAATGCAGAAAAAGCACCATTGCAGTTAAGTACAAAAAAATCTATAAAAGTGAAATACATTAAAACTGCAATACATTAAAACCACAATACCGTTGATAGAATGAAGGATTGTGTTTGATGATAGCAGATTTTATTCTCAAAAC
Organism: Cymbidium sinense; assembly: GCA_021442155.1. Taxonomy (NCBI): domain Eukaryota; kingdom Viridiplantae; phylum Streptophyta; class Magnoliopsida; order Asparagales; family Orchidaceae; genus Cymbidium; species Cymbidium sinense. The sequence continues at coordinate 92,140,541 of CM038217.1, forward strand.
AAAAAGAATACAACACAAGAAATATATATATATATATATATAGGATAGTGATAGGGGGGGTAAATCTGGGTCGTTGGAATTGCTGGCAATTGTAGCTTGGAGAAGAAACAGTGTTTACAGATACTAACGGTAGAAACCGTAAACCGATAGAACCTAGATTCAATGACTGGCGGTTGGACAATAATTTGGAAGTACAAACAGCCACTGGAGTGAAATTTTGGACTAGACAGCATCACAATGTAAAATAGAAGCAAAGAAGTTTGAGAATATCAATTTCAGCAATTAAGTGATCTTTAGATGCAGAGAACATCAAATGATGGAGAGGAAAACAAAAACTTGTGCAAAATATTATTTTGTAGATAGAAATAATCAAAGAAACAAATATAAAAATTGCTCGTTTGACTTGCAGCAGTAACCGAACGGGATAGGGAGCTTGTTCGAATAAGAGAGAAAAAAAGGCTTGCGAGAGAGGAAGTCTACCCTCTTGAAGAGCGTGGAAAAGATCTCGCCTAGGCCGCTCTGGACAGTGTGAAGTATCGAAGAGGTCTACTGTGCATGAGAGAGGGGAGTCACTTAGTTTGGCTGCTGCTCTTGGGAACCAGAAAAGAAAGGATCCTCGACCTCCGTTCGGCTATCCCTCGGAGATGGGAGATAACGAGCGAGAAACAGATCGCCGATGCTAGAGGGAAAACGCGGGAAGAACTGAAGATGTAAATTCCAAGGCATGCGTTAATGGAACTCGAAGACGGCTTGGTAACGGAGGTGAACTGCGTCGTGTTGGGAAGAAAAGAACAGTTATGGGGGAGTTTTCAAGAGACGGAAAGCGGTAATGTTGTTGTGTTAGAATGTTTTAGGTGTTAAATTTGTAAAATAGTGATTTTAGATGTTAAATATATAAATAATGATGTTTGACGTGGTATGTATGTAAATCCCCCAAAAAAAATCGCATGCACGATTCCTCAATTCTCCTCTTCGTTTTCATTTTCCCTCAACTGCAATGGAATCGCACGATCTCTCGCATTCGCCCCCATGTTTTAATCATAACTTAAAACACTTCATCAAATAATTTGTGTCTTTTTGATTAATATAGTATATTTTTGGTCATCTTAATACACATGATATTTGATTTTAATGACTTTATGCTTGTTAGAATTGTCCCATTTTTTTTAAAAAAATCATGCAATAGTTAGAGCACATATAGTACCTCAAACAATCTCATAATTTTTTTAATTATATATGTGAATGCTTGATTCAGATCATGTTTAAGTTGAATCGATGAACTCTTAACATCAATGAATTCATCACATCTATGTAAAAAAAAAAATACAATTTACATGATTTCATCATTGATCTTGAAAGTTTTTATTTATTTAGATGTTCGAGCCCTTTAAAATATTACAAATATGTCAAATTTTATCTCAATCAGCTAAAATTTACAATCATATATTAATCACATTGATTTTTTAATTAATTGTCATGAATGCTGAGGAAGTATTTTTAGTAATCCATTCTTTGGAATAAAAAAAATCCCAAAAAAAAAGCACAAACAATATTTTAGTAAAATGAATTTAGGGTGTGAAAATTACACAATTAATAGGTATACAAATTATTTATCTCAGTAGAGCACTTGAGCGAGCGGTGAGAGCCCGTGGGAACGGAAAAATATCCATTCCTACCTGTGCTACATTCCTACACCGCATAGGACGCAGAGCAGCTAAGCTCCAATGTTCCAGGCTCGGCCACAGAAAATTACTAAACGAAAATTAACGTTAACCCGCGGTAGCCCTTTTCTTCACGGTTTCCCTACTCGTGCGATCGTCCGCATAAAATGTCAAAGTTTTTCTTGCCAGGTAGGGGTGTACATTATTTAATTTTTTTTAAAAAAAATCAAATTAAACCAAATTTTTTGAGTAATTTGATTTGATTTTGAACTTAATAATTTAAATTTTAGTTTTAATTATTGACAACTTTGATTTTTGATTTTTGGATCGATTTATTAAATAAAATTTTGGATAAAATCAAATTAACTAAAATAATTATATGTAATATAGTATTATTAATTTATGTATAATAGACTTATCTATTATATATTTATTTTTATTTATTTTTTTAATACGAGATAAGTATTTTTTTGGAGGATCATTATTCAAAATTTTAAAATATTTTGATTTCATAATATGATAATATAGTTCCATCAACTCTTAAGTTCAAAACATCATTAAAGTAAATAAAAATTAATTTTAAATATTTATTTTAGTATATGAAATAGTTAATTATATTTATATTATTTTATTTATTATTTATTCATTATATAATAAAAAATTATGTAAATAAATTTTAAATATAATAAACTTCAATTTATTTAAAATCAAATCAAAATAATTAAACTAAATTATTATTTAATTTATTTAATTTTACATTTTATTTAATCAATTTAATTCAATATTTTTAAGAATCCAAAATTAATCATTTTTAAAAATTTATCAATCAATTCATCCAAATTAATCAAACGCACAACCCTATTGCCAAGCAATCGGGAATCGAATCAGCGATGCCGGCCGGCAGTTCAGATCTGCGTTCGGCAGTTTTAACGGTCGATCGGATCATCCGCATGGGTATTCTGTGCTGGTGTACGCATAAATGTTATCTCTGCAGCTGGGCGGCTGCGTGCCTTACTCTTCCGACGACTATGCCTAAGTGAGTCAATCAACTCAAATCACTTCAATAATTTCTTCTTCGTTATTTTTCCATTTTTAAACTCTGTTTCTTCCATCTTTTGGTTTAATCTGCTTCAACGCCATCCTTCGAGCTCCGAAACAAAGTTGGGAATGAATCGGTGGTTGCTCGGGCATCAAAAGGACCCTCGACGGGGATTCTAATCGGTGAGATACGCATCCTCCTTTTGTTGTTGAGAATTGCGTTTACTTTTATCATTTTATTCTTCTTTTTCGTTGCATTTTATTTTTGGGTGAAGAATTTTACACGGCACTCTAGGGGCAGTGGAGCCCTAGAATTACGAGATTGATTCGGATATGAATTGCGTATTTTTGGGTGACCCCCTTTCTTTGCTCTGTTTTTCCCTTTCTTTTCATGTAATTGTTTTGGTGAAGATGTGTACATGTGTGACAAATGGGATCTGGGTGGCGGGATTTGCTTAGCCATAGACTTTCGTTTAATCGATTTTTTTTTTTCTTTTGGAGGTAATCTAGGTTCAACAGATGGTTTGAGAAATCTGCTTTCGAATTGAAATCAACAATTCTAGTATATGAAACTTCACTTGGTAACTTATCCAGAGTGGATTTTAAAGTTTTACGGGTACTAATACCAACCATAAGGAAGGAATGAGCTGGCACTCTACTGCACATGTTGAAAATCACTGAAGCTGATATCCTTCACAGGCGAGCCTTGGAATAAAGAGAAACGATTGCGGTCAATTGTCACAGCTGATTCTTAGGTCTGCAGGATACTATGGACGCGTACTACTATCTATCTAATTCTGAGGGAATCATTCACAGTTTGGTGAATAGCGTTCTTATCACCAACGTTGAGCGTTCTTATCACTAACGTTGAGCTGATATTATGAGCTCAACGTTGCCTGATATCATTTAATTTCCTCGTTTACCTTTTTGATTACAAATACTCACTCTCTTCAACCGAGAGGCCATTACCTTTTATTTTGTGTTTTTTTTCCTTTTTGTTTGAGAAAATAAAGCTTTTCCTAATGAGCAGGCTAGCCGAGAAAACATGCTTCTGACTAATGTTTTATCAAGAAAACACCGTTTTACCCTTGATATGAGGAGTTGATTTTTTAGTGAACATTTGATTTTTTTTTTTAAATTGAACAAGGTTAATCTTTAATTGGGAAACTTGTGTAATCAAGTCCTTTTTTTAAAATTAAAGTAACACTAATGCTTAAGGGATTAATTAGATGTTGGCTTACTTTGCTACAGCTGCGTCGCTCTCACTTAGTATTATATACCTCTCTATCCCCAGCTTCCTTTCTTCCATTTGCCTCTCTAACTACCGCCCCATCTCTCTCCTATTCTTTCTTGCTAATCTTCTCTCTTTTTTCTGTCTCCGTGCCACTCTCTCTCTTTTTCTCTTTCTCCCTCCCCTCTTCCTCTCGCAAATCTATTCCTTAATTTTCAATATATAATACAATATCATTAATAAATCAAGTTGCATTGATTTCTTTTCCACAGTTAATCAACATAGTAATGGATTAGATTTCTCCTACATATGATTGACTTGAGAGTTTAGATTCACTAGGGTTCTGTCTTGGTCGCAAATCTTCACTTCACTTTCTCATATTTTATCTGATATTAGAGAATGCTATTTGGAAGATGGTCATGTGATGCATAAAATTGGATGTGTGAAGTTACTTTGTATTGATGCGATCATAGTGATATGTAGGGTCAAATAAGCAAAATTTTTGGAAATCTTGGCCGTGAATCTACATAGATTGTTAGGAGGCTTTTTGAATAACTGGGAAATGCCTATACTAGTTTATTCATAGTTTATATGTCATATATTTGAAATTATTCTGATATGCACCACAGGCAAAGTGGACATAGAGGAAATGTTGGCAATCATACATATTGTAGTTATAATACAAACGTGAGTTTAATAGTATGCTCACAAAAGAACTCTTATTTTTAATTTGATGCTGTTGTATCTTGAAAATGACAATATAACAACATTCTGCCCCTTTTATATCTACTCTAATCATCTACGTGGAGTTAGAAATCAAATTATTTAAGGTGGTTGTCAGTAATACTCCAATTATATGATTATAAATTCTGAGAGTTCTTTATTCTTCTTTTAGGCAATTGCAAGAATGTATTATCAATGTATTTTCCCATGGCAGATCAGATCTTTGCACTCCTAGTGCATTTTTCTCTTTATTCTTCTTTATGAAAATGTTAGCCTTTTTCTTGACTCTCATGTTCTCCAACCACAAAAAGAAATTGTGGAGTCATTTTACTTCAAAATTTCAAGGAACTTTTTCATGCTTTAGATGCATTGTAGATGTTTTACAGATAGGAAGCAAATTCAGTTCTTCCATATGTGATCTAAATCATTTAACGTGCTCTGACTATTACGGATCAGAATTTGTAACTTTGTACCAATATGTTTAGAAAATAAATCTACTAAAATGGTATGCTCAACAATTGTATTTGTAGATTTTTTAAATTCTTTGTTTTCTTCTGAATTTTAAACTTTTCACAGTTTAACATTATAGATACTTTTTAAATAAGTTGGATGTAGATAATTTTTAAATAAGTTGGATGAGCAGGAAACTTTCTAGACTTTATCGGCTAGGAGTGGTGTTATAAAGTGTGAATAATTTCTTGAATGGCAATATAAGCTATACAACAACAACAAGCCTTTATCCACTATGTGTGGTCGGCTACATGAATCCTTCTTCTCCATTGTGTTCTATTATATGTCAAATTCTCATTTAATTCAAGTATAGGTCATTTTTTAACATCTTAATCAAATCTTTTTAGGGCTACTTCTACCTTTCTTAACATAAGGCCAAGCTAATACATCTACTCTCCTAACCAGATCATCGGATAGCCTACGCTTTATGTGGCCAAACCATCTAAGGTGACTCTCTCTAATCTTATCTGACACTGGAGCTACTCGAGCTACTCCAACTTTTTCTTGAACATACTCATTTCGCATTTTATCTTTAAGGGCAAAGCCACTCATCCACATGAGCATCCTCATCTCTGCAACACTTAACTTAGTCATATGCTTCTCTTTTATTTGCCAACATTCTATATCATAAATTATTGCAGGTCTTACCACCATCTTATAAAATTTTTCCTTAAGTTTAAACAGTACTTTTTTATCACACAATAGACCAAATGCATTCCTCCACTTTAACCATCCAACTTGAATTCCACTAATAACATCTCCATCTATTTCACCATCATTTTGAACAATAGAGCCTAGATATCTGAATCGCTCACTCTTTTTAATGACTTGTGCTCCCAATGTCACAATACTACCACTAGAACTTCTATAACTAAAATTATACTCCGTATACTCAATTTTAGATCTACTTAAACGAAAACCTTTAGACTCTAAGGTTGACCTCCATAATTCAAGTTTCTCTTGGACTCCCTCTCTAGTCTTTTCAACAAGAAGAATGTCATTAGCAAAAACCATACACCAAGGTACATCTTCCAGAAATGCCTAGTAAAACATCCATAACTAAAGCAAAAGATAAAGGCTTAAAGATCCTTGATGTAATCCAACTAAAATAGGAAAAATATTTTCAATCCTCCTTATGTTTGGACACAAAGTACTCTAGTATATATATATCCTTAATGACTTGAATATAACCAATATTAACTCCTTTCTTTTTTAGAACTCTCTAAAGAACATCTCTTGAAACTTTATCATAAGCTTTTTCTAAATCAACAAATATCATATGTAGAACCTCCTTACTTTCTCTATACTTCTCTCTCCTTACTTTCTCTATACTTCTCCATCAAACCTCTTAACAAATGTATACCATCCATAGTAGATCTATTTGGCATGAAACCAAATTGATTTTGAGAAATTTTTATATCACATCGTAACCTATGCTTAATTACTCTCTCCCATAATTTTAATGTATGACACATTAACTTAATTCCTCTATAATTTGAACACTCTTGTGCATCACCTTTATTCTTAAATATAGAACCAACAAACTCTTTCTACACTCATCGATATCTTTTAGTTTTAAAATAACATTAAAAGATTTATAAGCCAAGAAATTTCCTCGATCTCTAAACATTTTCACACTTATGGAATATCATCTCACTGCTTTCCACATTTTCTTTAAAGTTTCTCTAATTTCAAATTTACTAATATGACGATAAAAATAATTTTTTTTTTAGGGTATTAAGGTTGCTAAAATCAATCATATTATCAAATCTTTCATTAAAAGTTTATCAAAATACCTCATCCATTTATTTTCAATATCCTTTTCTAAGAAAAACACTTTATGATTTTCATCCAATACACCTCACTGAACAGATCTTTACTTCTCTTATCTTATAATTTGGCTAACTTATACATACACCTTTTCTCTTCAATCAGTATAAATTACTAAAAGTTAAATTTTTTGTATCATATATTGCTTTCTTAGAATCTCTACGGGCTAGTTTATATCTTTCCTAATTCTTCGAGTTTTTTTATCTAAATTAAATTTTATAATAATATTTATTATTTCTTATTTTTTATTGTACATTCTGACTCCACCACTAATTTTTTTAATTAAAAGAAGCTTTTCCTTTTGATTCTCCAAGCTTATTTTTTGCAACTTTTTTTAATTTCACTTGCTATTTTTTTCAATATAATATTAACTTTCTTATGAATATCTCAAATTCTAATTTCTTCTTAAAATATTTTATTAATATTCTTATTATTATTTTAATCCTGTACAATAATTTGATTTATTTTTCATCTTTCAATCGCTCATCTTAAATCTAAAACTAAAAAATGATGTTTTAAACTTTCACCGAAATGAATCTTACCATTTTTATAATCTAAACGATCTATTTTTCTTCGAAAATAATCAATCTTTTATTTCTGGATAATAATAATATACTCATTTTTTTTTTAAATAAGATTATTCTATAAATTATTGAAGAAATCTAATATACAGATTCTTCATTAGTACCCAAATTCATAACTATGAATACTTTTAAAATCTTCTACCACTCTACCATACGTCATCTAATAAATACTTTTTCTTCAAGAGATATCTTTTATATCAATCTCTCTAATTCATTCTAAAAGTTTTCTTTTGAGTATATATCCAAATTTACTCGAAGAGCATAAACACTTATAACATTGATAATCTTAGTATCAACAATAATCTTTAAAGCTATAATTCTATCTTCAATCCTATTAATATTTAAAACATTATCCTTTGAACTTTTATTTATGATCATACATACACAATTTTTAATTCGACTTCTACCTGAATACCAAAAGCTTAAAACATAAATTATCAATTTTCTTGGCTTTCTCTCCAATTCATTTAGTTTCTTGAATACATAAAATATTTATTTTTTTATGAACTATAATATCTATTAATTCTATTAATTTACTTGTAAGAGTACCTATATTCTAAATTTTTAACCTAATTTTAGTTTAATGGACTATTTTGCCCATATCCGTCCATATTGTGAGAACTTTTACTTATTTAACATCAGATTCTTGAGCGACGCTTTCCTACTTATATTCGTGCATCGTGTCACTTCAGGGATGCCTAGCATTAATATAATATGAAAGGATTAGTATACCGTGATTTTGTCAAAATAATCATGACAACAGAAGTTATAGTTCTTGAATAATGATAATAAATTATATGTGAATTGTTGTTTTTGGATGTGTAAGTGATCCACAAGCCTATGTATTACATGTTTTTAGCTCATACGTTCAAGCATCCTACTTGTCTTAATCTAGACTAAATAGGATTACATCGCATGAACCATTGTTTGGAGTCTCTGATTATGTAACTATCTGTAGCAATAAGCCAGTCTACCTTGTGAATGCCAGGAATGCACAGTAGTTCCATGTTCATTTAGTAAATCCATCATCCTCTAGAATTCCAGAAGTATACCATTTCGTGTATTCTCTTCATTTGTCATGGAATCTTATTGTGAAAGAAAAACAAGTATTTGTATTTCTGGAACATTTAGTATTTCTTTCAGTTTAGTTGTCTCATTTTATTTTATATTAATAACTTCTTTTTTATAGACCCTTAAGTGTGCATGTTATATTAGACAATCCAATACATATGAACATTATTAGAAACCAGCAACAAATTTGTAGTAATGTCCATCATCTTGGACCTAGCTAATCTATGACATCCTAATACACATAAAAAAAATGTAGTGAAGCAACAACTAAATGTAAAGTTGTTATACATGTGGTATTATTTGGATTTTTATGCCACTGAAAACAATTGTCTATATTTGTAGTTAAACATCTTTTATCATAAATATTCCTTAGATAATTTTATGCATCATAATCATCATTAGACTCATCTTTATTTTTTAGTGGTTGGCTTTATTCATCCTTCAATGTTACATGTCATGTTAATTAGACCTACGCAAGTGTGTTTTGGTAAGGAAAATGTATGAAACAACCGTTCTATCTTCAATCATACTAGTTTTTGTTATTTGAAATGACAATGTCTACCCCAAGTAGAGCGTGAGAACTACAATGCTATCTTGTCCAATGTCACTTAATTCTAGAGCTGCATGTCTTGTCTTGTAAATACAACTTCAACATGTCAAATTCATCATTCCATTCCTTCACAAAATTATTTATGGAATTGCACTATCATTTGTGGTCTCCAAGCTTATGGCATTGCATTATTAGATCTTATTATCGTTCCAAAATTTTACCTGGATAAAACATATTTTGTTTTAATAATGGTTTTGAATTTTTTTTCTAACTCTATGTGATAATCAACACATGGTACGTTCCATTATAAATAAAATCATCATCTATGAAATGATTTATTTCTCTCTTCAGGACTGGATTACGTATTATGATATTTTTTTTTATTCATTTGTTTGGCCAAGGTCTAATGCTTCTTCTCCTCAACAGTTAAGTTGGCTACTATTTCATCTAGGCATTATCTTTAATCATTTGTATCATTAGTTTTTGTAATAAAACTAAAGTAATCTATGAAAAATGATAGTTGTAGGCTTCGAAAATTCGCGGCCGGCTTCTTGATGTGGAGAGTTAGGTTAGTGCCGATCAAATTTTTAAAAGGCAGATGAAATTATAGATAAGCCATTACCTAGCGATTTTTCCCTCATTTTTGTGAGGACTTTAGATTGGGTTTCAAGTTTTTTATAGGCGCAAGCACTTATAGCTAATTACTCCCCTCTCTCCTCACCAATGATGAGAGAGAATTTTCAATTAAGGCTAGTTATTAAACTGCTAATGCTTGGCATAGTAACAAATGAAATCCATCATGATCTGGATGGTTGGGGATGATCTCATGGATTTTGGTATTCTTCATCTAGTCTAGATGATCAACCTTGTTACCATGTTACTTCATCCAAAAGGACTTTATAGACTTAGGGTGATTTTTTTATTTAAGGGTATAATTTTAAGTCTACTGTAGCTAAGAGAGGTTTGTCATCAAATCAGTTATATTTCCACAACTTAAAAGCTTGGGGGCATATATAATCGTGACAAGAATTTATTATTTGGTGGTAAAAACAGAACTCGATCATAATCTCACTTTTATGTGGTGTTTTGGCGGTAAGCAATCACGCAGAATGCACGTGTCACATATTTTATTAACGTGAGTATGAATATAACAATGAACTTAATTTGATATTAGCTCTTTTATAAGTTAGAATTTTTTTAAATTATCACTCTCAACGGATAGTTGCGAATGTGTGGATAGATTTTAGGTTTAAGTTTTAAATGATAATTTTATTTGAATATTTTAAGCCAAGTAACTTATCAAGTTCCTGCATTTAATTCAATTCAACTTAATTTAGAGTTTTAAACATATTTTGATGATATCTCCTAAAGTTTTAATGTCTCAATATCATGTGAATGATTCGAGCATTCACACCAATTTGGTATTTGATTTTGAGATTGAATCCCTTCAGTTGAAATTTTCAATTAACAAGGCTATCATCATGATTATAGTTTGTCAACTTTGCTTGTTTAGTTGCAGAGGATCGATGCTATAGTCAATTTGAAGATTAATCACCTTATAGATCTTATTGACTCTTATTTAATCCAATAGTATCGGGTATAGGATTTGCATTATGAGAGTTTAGATTTGATGTGGTTTAGTGTTAGTTATTTGCAAATTTTAATATTAATAAACCCTTATGGTTGAATTTTACGATCATCGCAATCATCATTGGGGTTTAGATTAATTTTCTTTTTTAATTTAGATCTTGTTAACTCTACATGCTTGCTTGCAAAGGATCGAGCTTGTGATATTTGTAATCTTTAAATAGAGAATTTATAATTATGAATACGAAGTTTCTTGATTAAAATCTTTGATGCTTGCATACAAATATAAAATATATATATATTTACTTTAAGAATGACTTTTCAGTTCTATGATTAATCCTTATGAGGAGAAAGATCGAAATGATCAACTGGAACTTATAACTTCTAAAATATAGGTGGATTGACCTACTTAAGAATGTGCATTGTTGATAAATCTAAGTTTATTTTTTAAAAGGAGAGAATACATTTTTATGAAAATATCGATTGATCACTGGAAATATTTGTATGATTCTCGAGATTAGAGTGAATTTAGATTAATTTTAATTTGAGCTTGCGTAACATTTTCAGAACATATAATTGAGCATTCACATATTGGTCGGAGTACATGCAAGTATATTGAACTTGATTGTGTAAGTTTTGGCATGCTTACATTATCTGATTACATGAACTTCAATGCAACTACATGACACATTTGCATACTTTCAAATTTAAGCAGTCTATGTCAATTTTATGTTCAACTCATGTCAGCATCCTTAAACATCAGTTTTAGAAGTTTAGCACTCATGTTGAGGCACATGTGAGTATATTAATTTTAAATGTTTATCTTACAACACTAGCATGTATTTTGATGTTATAATTTGATTGCAGATTCACCTCGAAATATATGAGTGCTTCAATTATTTAAATTGTTTGCATGTATTTCAGTGCAATACATCTAAATTCAAGGTCACTTTGAAATGCTTATGTATTTTACCTCATTTAAATACTTTCATGACTTACAGATCATTTGAGTTGAATATGGTGTTGCTATGTAATGCATGCAAATGTTCATTTAAAATTCATTAACATCTTATGTCTGCTTGCATTATAGTTGTAGATATGGTGGCATTTGTTTTAGATTTATATTTGCAATTTAAAATATTTCATATTATTTGTTATTTGGCTCATGCTCATTAATGAGCTCTTAGATCTTGGCCAATTCAAATTTGAACTTTGTTTTCATTTGAAAGCTACTCCCAGTCCATTGCAAATTCCTTATAAGTCAAATAAAAGTCTTAATTGTGCTTGCATTTGATTTTAGTCCATTAACTATTTCAACACATAATGCAGCATGACTCGAGCATTCATTGAAATCACTTTTATTTATTTGAGAGCTGTCAAATCTTTTCTAATTTATACTTTACATTTGTGTTTGCTCAAGGGCAAGTTCCCAAGTCCATAATAGGTTTCATTTGTGCTCATGATAAGATACTAGATCCTACTATGGGCATCACTTGAGTCCAAATTTTATAAATTCATTTTTATTTTAAGACTTTGAAATCATCATGTTTAAGTTCAATTTATCATTTGATATTCAATTTAGGTTCAATGTAAGTTTAAGTTTCAATTTAGGTTTAATGGTGCTGTTATTTCGTTCTGTTTGGTCTCCTATCAATGTCAACTTTAGCAAAATTTTAACAGCCTCCTGGCATCATTCATATATGAGGGGATACATAAGGTTGGTTTGGCTTTCCCATCACCCTCTTTTGAGTGCAGCATGTCTCTTGTCACATAACCGCTCTTCTTAACATGTTATCTCTGAGCATAACAGTGCTTCTCAGTTTTCTTGAGTATACGGTCTTCAAATTACATGCATAAAACAATACGAGTTTGCACACATATTCATCATTCATTTTCATGGGTGTTATACCTTTACAATGCACGACAATGAGATGATTTTTTTGACACAAGATCAAAATTATATATATATATATATATATATATAAATTATTTTTGATTTTGCCACTTGATATCTCCTTTTCTTTTAGTGAGAGATAGATTTATTCTTTCTATTAGATTTATTCTTTCTACTAGAGAGAGGATGGCTGGTGGGTTAGGTATCGAGGAGAGAAGGTTAGGGTCAAAGGCTGGTTTGGGTGGTCGGTTTGAGGTGTTTGTTAGTGGCATGGTTGCTATCGAAGTTAGGCATAGAGAGCAGATTTGTGTGGGATAGAAGTTAATACAGAGGAGATGAGAGCTGGGCTCCGGCTAGTGTGAGGTTGATGGGAAGGGAAGGGTTGGGAGGATACCTATGGGTTGAACAAAGAGCAGGAGATGGTGTGAGCAGCAGGTTAGCTTTAGGATGAATGAAGAGAAAGTGAAAGGCCTAGACCAGCACGTAGTCAATAAACAGGGGTTGTGAGGGCAGGGTGACATACACCTGAGGAGGTTAGGACAGTGAGGTCTCAGTGTTGTAGCCAGATGAACTAGAGAAGATAAAAGGCTAGGATGGAGCTAGGTGCATTAAGTTAGTGAGCAAGGTCATGGAGGTGGGAGGGAGAGGTTGTTGGCGACTGTAAGGTGCACTGGAAGTGGCTGCAGGCAAGAACTAGTGACAGGGATGGAGTTCTGCTGGGCTGGGCTCGATTTCGTGTGAGTTGGGAGAGGGTTTTGGTTAGAGTTGTGAAGTGTGGGGCATTGGCTGGAGTGTGGCGTGCGTAAAGGGAAGGGAAGGGAAGGGAAGGAGGAAACTGGATGGGCACAAGGGATGGCATTCCGACTCTAGTAAATAGGCTAATAATTGGGCGATGATTTGTAGCATTAGGATAGGTATGGGATAGATTTTATATACATATATATATATATATATATATATATATATATATATATATATATATATATATATATATATATATATATATATATATATATATTTATTTTATTTCTAGTTTAATTTAATTTATAATAACTTAAATATTAATAATTACTTTAATTATAATCATGTCAAATAAAAAAAAAATTGATTTATTTTTCTATATATTACGTTCTTGCAAATTTATCATTCGCGTACTTTGAAATTTTTTAATAGCCTCAATAAACATCAAATTCATAAATTTTCTTGTCATCATCATTTCATGTGGATCTTATTCATACATTTTCATCTTAAGATACATGTAAATTTCACGAATTTTCTCGTGTGATGATATTGAATAATATGGTTATCTTCTGGCTCTCGAAAATTCATCGCACTCTTCGATTAAAGAAAAAATGTGTGCAATTTTGAGGACAGATAAGATAAGACACTAAGGAGATTTCGTTCATTGGTGAGGACTTAGATATATTCCTTTTCATATGGTCGATAACCTCCCACAAGTAAGAGAACTTTCGATTAAAATTTAATCGTTAAATTGCAAAATCTGTGATTTAGTAGCGAAGTGGAGTTTAGAGTTTAAGATATGAAATTTATCACTCGTTGCATGCCGCGTGCTCTCCATCCATCACTCATCCATGATGCGTCTTAACTATGACTTTCCATGCATGTATGGAGAAAGGGTTGAAGGTTGTCCAATAAAATCATCGTGATCATATAATCCAGACTCGGGGATCAGATTGGGTGGCACCTCTCAGCAAAGCTTCCTATGCCAAAGTAACCTCTTCAATTCTTTTGGTTTGGAGGTCGGAGAGAGGAGGCGAGAGAGAGAATGTACCTAATGCCCTAATGCCCTTCTGATGCGTTGAAGAGGAGAACCGAGTAATGCTGGTCTTTGGAGTTCAGAGCGGAGACAGTTTGAGGAGAACAGTGGGATCGATTTTGGGTTTTATTTTAAAATTTGCTAATTAATATATTAATTATGCTAATTAATACTAATTAACTATAATCAATTTTACAATGACAAAGCAGATATAGTTAATATATATATCCCTCTTAGATTATTCGATATTCCTTGATGAAAATTAGTTTTGCGATGAGGTTTGTCAAACGCGTCAAATCAATTTGCCAAAAAGGCGTCGTCATTTTCGATCTCGATTTTTGGCTTCGTAAGTTAGATTGTGATTTATTTGATAGATTTCAACATTTAGCCGGTGTTGATTAAGTTTAGCGGAGGTTGTTTGACCTAAGTCGGTGCCTCGACCTCGATATCGTCATTTTCGAAACCATTTCTTCGTTGTCAAGTCATAAAATATTTATCCCACGGCAATTTGACGTGATGGAGCCCGTTCTTCAATCGGAGATCATTTGGATTGATTTTTGACGTCTGTATTTCTCGATTTGCGTGTCACCACTTCAAATCATTCGACATTTGCAGCTCGTCCAGGTGAGCATATTTGATAGATTTCAATATTTCAGTTTAATCAATTTCATTTAGCGTTGAATCTGACCTCGTTACACACGAATTAATTTCCCAGCGTTAATCGATTGATCGTTCGTTCGCAATCTTACATCATTTTAGATTCGACAATATCATTCTTGATCGGATGTCATTTTGATTGATTTTTTGGGTCATGTATTTTGACTCGATTTCGTAGCTCTGCGATTTATTCGACGTTTTACGTCAAATTGTAGAGGATAGTCTCATGTTTCATTTGATTTTGATGTTTTGAAGCACGTGATCAATTTCAGCCCAGACGACATCGTCAAATTTCGACTTCGATATCGCCGCAGTTAATACTCGGCGACTTGTCGATTGAGCGATTATATTTTGCGATATTTATATTTTGATCAATTTCGATGTTCAAATCGAGTCCGTTCGAATGAGGTCGTTCACCATTTCGGTGGCCATCCGCATTTTGAACCCAACCCGCCAGCTTCCAAAGTTCTTTTGAATTTGACTTGCTTTGCGAGCTTATCTTGACATGGCCACGTATATTCACATCTTCTAACTAATTATTATTTGTTTTGGACTTGATATTGTGATTCATTTTTTAATCAGAGGTCGTTTGAGTGATTTCGATGCTAGTCAAAACGTTTCAATCATAGTTTACATGATGTTGCATCGAGCTTGATTGAATCAGCTGCAAAATGTGTATTGTAAAAGATTTTGATGTTTTAGACGCATCAATGCAGTCCATTTCCTGAATGGATGTTGTTCAAATGGCTTCGATTGTGTTCAAAGCAATTTGAGCCCAATTCACGTGTGTCACAACCATCAGCCGTCTGTTTCATCACACTTGATATTGAATTAGTTTTAGGAGGCTCTTCTCTCGATAATTTTAGCATTCTGGGAGATGTCGTGTATGTTGCCCTCCACATTCGATGCTTTTTTCAAGCTATGGGCATATAGAAGTCAACAATTTTTCATAGTGATGCTGCATGTGCTTCCTTCTTTCTCTTTTGACAATCTACTTCGTACAATCTGATCTTAGTTTGTGCTAAACATGATACTGTTGTCATGCCTACTGAGGAGCTGTGCCCAAAATCAGATCCTCCAATACTCTTATGTTGTACGTCAACATTTTCTTATGACTTTGTTATTTTCTGTAATTTCAATCTTCAATTGAGAGAATAGTGACTTCTATTAGCTTAAATCTGTTCTGCAATAATCTGTCCTATAAACAGCAGAAAACCTGTATTTTGTTGCAGGTTGTTCTACATTTTGCACTTTTAAGTAATGGCAGAAAGCTGGGACGGAAGCTATGATTCCAATAGACCAAGTTATGATGCTGGCAGACACTCTGATGAGAACTATCATGAAAAGCTACGCATTGAGCCTATCTATGAATCATTTGTCTGCCCATTGACAAAACAAGTCATGCAGGATCCTGTAACCATAGAAAATGGGCTGACTTTTGAGAGAGAGGCTATTGAAAAGTGGTTCAAGGAGTGCATGGACAGTGGGCGGAGGCCTGTTTGCCCATTGACACTAAAAGAATTGAATAGCACTGATTTCAATCCCAGCATAGCTCTGAGGCATACCATTGAGGAATGGACAAAAAGAAATGAAGCTGCTCAGCTTGACAATGCTTGTAGATCCCTGGGTCCTGGGGCCTCAGAAAGTGATATTTTACAAGCTTTAGATTATGTTGTGAATATTTGCAAGAAAAGTAGTTCAAACAAGCATGTCATCCGAAATGCCGAGTTAATACCCATGATTGCTAATATGTTAAAGAATAGCAGCAGAAAAGTACGATGCCAGGCTCTGCAAACTCTATTCGTAGTTGTTGAAGATAACGATGACAATAAGGTTGTCTAAAGGTTTGCTAGTAATTTTTTGTGGATATTTGCTTAATTCACTCTGCATTAATAACTAATTTTTATTATACTGAAGGAAGTTATGGCTTCTGGAGACACTGTTCAGTTTCTGTCACAGTCAGTGTCCCTGTTGCACGAACTTTCTAAATCTGAATCTCTTTGTGAAAAGATTGGTGGAGTCAATGGAGCTATACTTATATTGGTCGGGTTATCAAGTAGTGAATCAGAAAATGTCTTAACAGTTGAGAAAGCCGAAAAGACATTGGAAAATCTGGAGAAATGTGAAAAGAATGTTAGGCAAATGGCTGAAAATGGAAGACTAAAACCTCTTCTTACACTTTTACTTGAAGGTGATTCTTTTTGTATTATACTTGCTTTTATGTCAGTGTAGAAAGGCTTTTGATTTCTACTACAGTTCTACAGATAACAGTATTACATGAAACAATAACTTAAAAGATTTTTTTATGTTGTTATTTCCCCTCAAATCTGTATGTTATGTTACAGCTTTTATCTTTTTTATGTTTTTTATATTTTTAAGCACTTGTCAAGCATAATTTGAGTAATTCATTGTAATTATTTATGACATGTAGTTATTTTCCTTGGGCTTATTTTTATATTTTATTAAATAAATTATATAATTAGATAGGAATTTTTTTCAAACCCTTTATCACTTCATGGAGAATTATTTGTTTCGCTGGTTGACATTAGTGCTAGTCAGTAAGACGATGAAAGTCAGCTAACTTCTCGTTTCGCTTTTATCCCTGATGCTTTTTTAACTTATTGTCTGTTAAATAATCTGAAAGTTTTTTGGTTGTTTGTCAGAGGCATCAAAGGTGCTAACATTCAGGTTTTTTCCCCTTAAATTTTGTTCTGGGTTGTAGGTTCATCTGAGACACAGCTATCCATGGCAGAATACTTGGGGGAGCTTGTTTTAAGCAATGATGTCAAGATCTTTGTAGCCCAAACTGCTGGTTCCGCTCTTGTTGATGTCATGAAGTTTGGGAGCAAGCAGGCTAGAGAGGCTGCACTTAAGGCACTAAATCAGATCTCATCATATGAGGCAAGTGCTAAGATACTTATCCAAGCCGGTATCCTACCTCCTCTTGTCAAGGACCTCTTCACTGTTGGAATTAATCAACTTCCCATGAGGCTGAAAGAGGTATCTGCTACTATACTTGCGAACATTGTTGCATCAGGAGCATGTTTTGAATCCACTCCACTTGATCAAGGCCAACAAACTCTAGTCTCTGAGGATATTGTCCACAATCTTCTTCTTCTTATCAGCAACACTGGCCCTGCAATAGAACGCCAGCTCCTACAGGTCCTTGTTGGGATCACAAGCTCTTCCACAACTGTCCTAAAAATTGTTTCTGCCATCAAGAGCTCAGGTGCTATCATCAGTCTCATACAGTTGATTGAAACTCCTCAGAGAGATATTCGCATGGCTTCAATAAAGTTGCTTCATAATATCTCTCCTTACATGGGTCAGGACCTTTCGGATGCTCTTCAGGGCACAGCTGGTCAGCTTGGTTGTTTGATTAGAGTTATCTCAGAAAACAATGGGGTTACAGAAGAACAAGCAGCTGCGATCTGTCTCTTAGCTGAACTTCCAGAGAGAGATTCAGGACTGACAAGGCGGCTTCTTGCTGAAGACGCCTTTCCTATTATCATTTCCAAAATTATGAAGATCCGACATGGTGGCATTCGAGGAGGTAGGTTTGTCACTCCTTATCTTGAAGGGCTAGTTAGGGTCCTCTCCAGGTTAACATTTCTATTGGAGGGTGATACTGGAATTATAACACTTGCCCAGGAACAAAATCTTGCAGCACTCTTCATAGATCTCCTTCAAATGAATGGGTTAGATAACGTGCAGATGGTTTCTGCTATAGCATTGGAGAATCTTTCAAGGCAGTCGAAACATTTGACAAAAGTACCAGAGTCTCCCGAACCAGGGCTCTGTGCTGCAATATTCCCTTGTTTCAGTAAACAGCCTGTTGTGACTGGGTTATGCCAGGTCCACCATGGGCGCTGTTTTATAAAGGAGAGCTTCTGTTTACTGGAAGGGAAGGCGGTGGAGAAATTGGTCGCTTGTCTGGACCACAATAATGAGAAGGTTGTGGAGGCTGCACTAGCAGCACTATGTACTCTGTTGGATGATGGGGTGGATATTGAGCAAGGAGTACTTGTTCTTTGTGAATCGGAGGGGATTAAACCAATACTTGATGTCCTACTGGAAAATCGGACCGATGTCCTCAGGCAGCGAGCTGTGTGGGCTGTGGAGAGGATTCTGAGAACAGAGGATATTGCTTACGAGATTTCAGGAGATCAGAATGTGGGGACAGCTCTTGTTGAAGCTTTCCGTCATGGGGACTACCGGACTAGGCAAATTGCAGAACGGGCATTAAAGCATGTTGACAAGTTGCCTAATTTCTCTGCAATATTTCCCAAGGTTGGGGTTTGATTAGTCATGGTGGGCAGAAGCTTGGGTTTTGTGGTATGTATTTATGATTTTTTTTATATATATATTTTTCTTAGGTCTAGGTTGCTTTAATTCTGGTTTTGTTTTAAATATTGGCAAACTATTCCTTTGTTGTTCATAATGCTCATGATTTGTTCAAGAATTTTTTCCTCGTGAGCATTGAGGTGATTGGCTATGTTAGTGAATAAAATTTACTGAATTAGATTTATGATCTGGATAGGACAATAAATATATTTCTTAACTCGTATTAGTTTAAATTTTCTCCTTTTATTCAATTGTGGACCTGCTGAATACCATTGGATTTTGTAGAGACATTATGGAAAGTTTAGCCATTTGTGGATGGATCAAGGTTAGTTGTGTTCAAACTTTTTCATGGATGCTTGTTATTCGAGTTTGTAACAAATGATAGGATTGTAATATATTTGCTGCCATTTTTCTGCTAATCTTTCATCTTTTTCTGGAGGATTATGATTCTAAGATGCTATGTCATTCTATTTCTTATTTTATGTTGTTATTTTGTTCGAGTTAACAGGCCATTCTAATTTATAGAGTGCGTCCATGCATGTCTTCTTTTAATTTCTTAGATTATTTGAGGCTGCTTGAAGCTCTTGTAAATGTACTGTTTCTATCAAGCCTGTATACTGACTAGTTGCTTTTTTTTTATGCATTGATATTGGCCAAAATTTTTGGTTTGGGTGGTGGTGGGGGCGGGGTTGAATATATATATATATATATATTAAAACATGAATACAAAGAATTCTGGAGTAATTCAACCATTCAACCAATATGAAACCAGTGTATTACCATGATATGCATTCGATATATATTACTTACCAGATCATTTACCATATTAGTTACTGCTCGTAAATTATGCTCATAAATATGTATAAATAATTTGTATAATTGTGTAAATTTAGCTTTTAGAAATATAATTACTTTCCTCTTACGATGGATCCAGTTCAAATTATTTAATCATTGTCTTGTACGATATCTATTTTTCTCTATAGAATGAGGAGAACCCTCTCTAGAGAGAAGCATTTTGAACAACTCTTTTTATCTTTGTATTAGAGCCGTAGGCGTTCTTCTCCAATCTTTAAGATCCTTTGAGAGGATTCAGCCATGATTTTGTGAAGATCTTGCAAGCGTCTCAATCCTGCTCGACAAATCATTATTTGTTTACATTTGTTTCAAAGATCCCATGAGTATCTTGTGTTTTGAAGATCCTATGGATGATCCTGTAAAGATGCCGTGGGAATATCATTTCGTGGTCTTCTTCTCTTGTTGCTTGTGCTAGACCTGCCTGCGCCTGGTTAACTTGCAAATCACTTTGCTTACCAACGATTTGTCTGCCTTTGCTTGCTCGCACTTCACTTGATATCTGAGCCAACCTCTTCACTTGCGAGGTTAATTGCTTGTTGGCTCGCTTAGCTAAAGAGCTTTTGCTAGTTCGTTGTCTCAAGTAATCTCACTCAGGTCAGTTGGTCTAATATCTTTGTTTCATTAATTCTGCTTTGATCTCATGTTCTTGCTTCAATTTCTTTTGGTGATGATTCATCACATCGTGTTAACTATGTCGAGCTGCTGAAAAATATTAAACCTTGGGAATTTTAATTTTGTTTATTTGTTATGGGAAAGAATTATCGAGAGAGACACATTGATTGTAGTGATCTTGTTCTTCTTGAATTTCCGTGTTAGCTTTATGGCAAAATCAAGATACTGTGGGCTCCAAAAATTCGCCACCAATATCTCGATTAAGAGAGTATGATTTTTGTGAGTGAAAATTTCAAAAGGCAGATGAAATAGTAGATAAAACACTATATAGAGATTTCGTCCTCATTTTGTGAGGACTTAAGATCTGGCTCCAAGTTTCCTATAGGCGCAAACACCTATAGTTAATCATCCCTCTCAATGTTGAGAGAAAACTTTATTAAAATTTGATCACTAAATACATACCGTCTAAAAGATGTGGAGTTTTGGAATTTAGATTTATGAAATTCATCATCATTAGTTTAAAATGGATAGTTGGGGAATGATGGCCGCGTCAGATTCCATGATTATCATCCCAAGTTGTTTAGTGTTTGGGGAGGGTAATAACCCAAGAATGATCTATTATCATGGAAGTCCAGGTTGGTGTTTGTCTAAGGAGACAAGAAGTCATCTTAATAACAAAGTATTTTTTTTTATCTGTGTCTTATGATTCACTTAAGAGGGTGGGGGAGCATCTGAGATCTGGTCATTGATCGTAATATAATAGTGTCGTTTGGCACTGATCGGAAGGACTCGTCGTAATCATCATATGTGCGGCCAGCCAATGATGGGACAGTTAAGACATTCTTGGCATTAATTGAGAATGAATATAATTATGTACTTGATTTGACATTGGCTCCTTTATGAGCTATAATTTTCTTAATTTATTACCTTTGACAAATAATTGCGGAAGGTGAATTAAATTTTTAACTTTAAGTTTTTTAACTTGATAATTTTCATTTAGTCATTTTGAGCTTAATAATTCATCAAAATTCTTATTTATATTGATATTTAACTTATATTAATTTGATTTAAAACTTTAAACATATTTTGATAGTAGTATCCTCTCCGGTTGAAATCTTTATTCAACGTATCGGTAGATGTATTATTTATTGTTGTTCCTGGATCTATTAATTTAATAATAGAGGATCAAATCTAATGTGATAGAATTAAAACTTACCGGGTATTTTATTAAGTTAAAAATATTATAATATTATTATTATTAATTTTTTTTTTTGTTAACTTGGGATTCTAAGACCAGGAAACAACTTCATGACATTTTCAAACACTAAGTTCTTAAGCATAGTGTTGGAGCTCGCGAGTTTAGAATCTTATGCAATTTTGAAAGATCAAATTGAATTGAAGATTGTTTTATATTTTGTACAAGAATTTATCTCTTTTAAATAATTAAATAAATTTTGAAGCACTTGAATTGAGTGATAATTAGTTCCATAAATTATGCAAAATTAATATATTTGAAATCTATTTAGAATTTAAGCCAACGCCTTCTGTTTGCGTCTACTTTTGTGTTGCAGATTTGGTTGCGTGAGCTGTTTCAGCTCCTGTTCAATTATTAAGATTAATATTCGTTTGTTTCCATTGGGTATACATCTAACTTGTTATAGACTATTGTTAGTCAGATATTTAGTCAATCTTATCTCGGTTTAGTATATTAGATTATTGATTATTATCTTAAAGATCATTCTTTAATTATTTTGGCCAAGAGAAAGGGGGTGACTAGGGCCAGGAGGAAAGTAATAGGAAGGAAGTTACTTCTCTTTGTGTGTAGCCTGAGGATTGGGAGATTGAGTAGAGGAGGAAGAAGAGATCCTACTATGCTTAGAGAAGGAGAAGAGAAGGGGAGTTCGACTAACTTGCGGTTCGGTCACCGCTGCACCAAATGGAGACGGAGAGAGCTTTGTTGGCCACCAGGATGGACAAGAGAGAGCTCCACCCTCGTGCTTCGGTTTTTGGGCTGCGCTCGACTCGCTCGAGAGAGAGGGAGGAACGGAAGCTTAGGTGAGAGGCTTTGGCTCGTCCATGGTGGAGGGATCTTGGGGAGCCAGAGAAAGGAGGGTTGCTCGTTGGGTTTGGAAGCTCCAACCCGAGAGTGAGTGTAGGATTAGGAGCTAGAGTTCTCTAGTTTAGGTATTAAGAGGGGTATATATAGGTTGGATTCCATTTCTTATTTGGGATAAAATAAACTCCAATTTTGACTTTTCGCGATTGTATCCGCACATAGGCAAATTGGATATCAATTTTAGGTTATGCGAATGTTACGGGCCGCAACAAATTTATTTCGATCGAGGCGTTTTAGTTCAGTCGGCGTCGAATTGTTAATTTTAGGTTCAAATGCCGTTCCTGCGCTTCAGCAATAGCCGTGCGAATTGTGACTCGTTGAAAAGTTTCGACGTTTTCAGCTGTGATCAATTTCGACGAATATCGTTTATCATTTTAGCTGCCTCGACGATATATGATAGATTTCCTCTTAATTGGTTGGCCGTCGAATTGCACGATTAATTTTGACATTCGAGCGATGTGAGAATCATTCGTCGGCCGGATCATTTCGACTAGATTTCCGATATCGTGTATTTCCGACTTCGATTTACGTGTTCTGTCAATCGATGACGGCATTCGGATATCGTGGTCACGGATACAATAGCCATGAGATGGATTTTAGGATTCATTGATCGCGAGCTATTGTTCTCAATCTTAAGCCATATAAGATTGTTAAAGATATATGTGAGTATTTACAAAAGGTATATAATCAAGATAATACAGTTAGACATTTTCAATTAGAATATGTGACTGCTATTTACATACGCTTAAGGAGATCCCTAAATTCAATATTATTTTTTGTACTTCAAATTTTATGAATTGAATTAGTTGATATAATTTATGCTTAAGTACCATCTGAATATCTCTTGACTGTTCAGGGGATTCATGAACAAAGTATAAGAGATTAATTTTTTTTTTTTTTTTTTTTTGTTTTTATACAACTGTGTTGAATTTGAAGTTATTTACTCCAATTTGATGAATCATGATCCTTCCTCAATTTTGAAAATAACCTTTAAAGAATTACTTCGTGAAGGGCAAGTCCTTATGACAAATTAGTTTTCAATAGCATATACAACCAATGTGAAAAAAGAAGAAGAGATATGCAACATGTATAATGCTTCAATTGCAAATGCTAGGGATGCTTTTGGTCAACTATGCAAATTTTTTTTTTTTTTTTTTTGCAATTATTGTAAAAAATTAGGGCATATGATTAGATAATGTTGTACTCGTGCACAAAATTGACAATCAAATTCTAAACAAGTACTTATTACTGATCGGGCTGTTGGTTTAGTAGTTATGGATAAATCAAATGTTACTCTTAAGATGGTTCAAGAAGATATGATAGTCGTGATTCTATGTTCCTAATTTTTTTTGACCTCATATTAAAAATTTGATGCATATTCATCTGGTAATTTTTCCACTACCTATCTCTTAGAGCTTCAAATCTCTTCTTTTGCAATACTTTTTTTAATTTCATTCTTACTTTCATAGTGTTGTTATATTATTAAAGAAGTTCTTTCTTTATGCATCACATTTAAATTAT
Source organism: Cymbidium sinense (assembly GCA_021442155.1). NCBI lineage: Eukaryota > Viridiplantae > Streptophyta > Magnoliopsida > Asparagales > Orchidaceae > Cymbidium > Cymbidium sinense. Next base: position 92,165,102 of record CM038217.1, read on the forward strand.
GTCGAATTAATTTTATTCTCCAGTCGGGTAGTTCTTAAAAAATATTTCTCATTTCAGTTATGATCATGGTTTTAAAAATCTTTTACTTCTTTCAGCGAAATGTTTGATTTAATTTTTAAAACTTTATTTATGATCAACACCATAATTTGAGTCTAGTTTCTAATAACATAGATGAGCTGTTAATCTTTAGCATAATACTAATTCTTTGCTATAATCGATCTCCAATTAATCTTTTTTTGTGGCCTATATTTCTTAACTCGAAATTTTTTCAGCATTTTTTTAATGTGAATACTTTTGATAATTTCATGAGATGGCAAAACCTAACTTCTCTGTAATATTCCACCTTATAATATACTATATATTGAAAAATCATAAATTATTTACAAATGAGCTGAGCTGAGAGCCGATTATGTGCCTATTTTAATTCAAGCGTGTTTATTATTATCGAGCTTGATTTGAATTTTTTAAGATAGTATTCAAACTTAAGCTTATTTAATATTATCGAGCTCAAGCTCAATTTTAATTTATTCATGAAATCAGTCAAATTGGATTATTGAGCTTATTAATCAACAGTTTATTTAATGAAACAAATGAGCTAAATTCAGCTTTAATCTAGATTGGTCATGAGCAATTTGTTCAGAAATATATATGAATTGCATCAATTAAAGCTTATTAAGGCTAAAAAAAATTAAAATTAAAATAATATTGTTCACAAATAAGTCTTAATTGAGTTGTAATCAAGTCATGGCAGCTTCTCTTGAGTTTATTATGAGAAAATGATCTTGTTAATATTAAATATAAATGAATTTTGAAAAGCTAATTCTTATTAGCAATTCACATAAGTATTCAAGCTCGTTCGATTAGTTAACAAAATGATAATGAATTAGCTCTAATCGAACTGAGCCTTGTCAAATACTCGGTTCATTTGCAGCCTTATTATTCACACAAGTGTTGCTTTTATTTGATCATATTTGTTCTTTTTCTCATAAATTTTTTAACATATATAGGCCATTTACTGTCTTGATGATATTTGAATTGAGTGTTTTGAATATATTAGATTCTATTTATTGATATATTTATTTTAATTATTAATATATAAGATTTGAAGATCATTTGATTCTTTAATTAATATCACAAAATCCTTAACTATATATTGTTGACCTTCACATATGTTATATAAGCTGAATCGATCTTATAATGTGAATTCGATCGACTTCGGATACTTTGGAACCTTTATCCAATGATCATGCGTCGTAAATCAGATCCAGATGACCTATCGAATTGCCGCTCCGTCACGTTTAGAACATTGAAATAATTATAAATATATTCATAATCAAAGATCTGCCGTCAGTCGATTTATCTCATATGTCGGCGTCATCGATCCAGTCGGGATGTTCGATGATGTAGCGATCATAATTGATTGCGATGTTAAAACTGAAGCGTAATCTATCAAATGAGATTGTGACTACCCTGATTGGATAACTACACCTGCGATGTCAAATGATCGCGGTGACAAAATCGAGGTTAAAAAATCCTTTGGATGTCGCTAAAATCAGTAGAAATGATATCCGATCGACGAATGGACTTCACCATTGCGTTCAAAACGTCAAAACTAGTCAGACTATAATTATTATGATGATCAGCCGTCCAGTGATGTCAATCAACGGCCACGTACTCGATATATCGAGCGTTCGAGCGTAAATCAAAGCATTCAAGGCTATTGTCTTCAAAATGTCGAAATCTATCAGCTATTCACTCAATTGGATAAGTCACGTGCGAAAATCGGCGATCGGAAATAAGCGTATTTTGAGGAAATTTGAATTTCGACAATCGGATTATCAATTACAAGCGGATAAGCGTCGTTCGCGTTGAACATCAAAATAATCTTGAATCAACATATATATCTATATTGAGGTTGGCGTAAGTTCATATTAAATTCGATTAATAAAAAAAAATATTATTAAAAGCCCCCAATTCCTAATCCCTAAATCCATAAATCCTGTTTTAGGCTGCGGCTCGCGCACCCACTCAACTCAACCCAACCTCTTCATGCACGCAAGCCCTCATGTCGAATCTTTGGGATGCGCCTTTCATAAGCTTCTCCAAGTCTGGCCTCCTCTTCATGCACGAGGCGGTCCGCTTCGATCTCCTTCCTCAGCGATCCAGCGTCTCTCGGTGACCTCATTTTTTAGAATAAGGCTGTCAACCCCTCCATTAGACTTGGACTCTTGCATTAAAGTTTTTTAGTCTTAAGATACATCTAGTGATTAGGTAGACACTCAACCTAATCCTAAAGATTTAGAAGAGGTAGCCATAGGAGTAGGTCATGCCTTAAGGGTGTTAGGAAAATTTGACTACCATACAGTTTGAATTACATTCCTCACTTCCTTCATTTAAGTCAAACTCCAAATCAAATCAACATCAAACTTAAATCAATTCCAGCCTAATTGATTTTCTCCAAACTCAAATCAATGCCATATGATTGAATCCCATGATTGAAATTTCAAATCTTGCCTAAGTCCTTTGACTCTTTCTTAAGGACTTAGCCTAAATTATGTTCAAATCAATTGAGCTCAAACTCTGACAACTCAATGTTCTCATTTATATTCCATGTATAGATGAAATATAAATTCAAATCAATCAAATCAAATTCTAAGTTGAAATCCCAAATTCCAAATCTTGTCTAAGTTCTTTGATTTCCTTTCATGGACTTAGCCTAAATCAAATCTAAATCAATTCAAATTCATGAAATTTTCTCATAACTCATTTATATTCTTAATTATATGCACATATATAAATGAAATAAAAATTCAAATTAATTAAACTAAATTCAAAATTTAAGTTCAAATCATAAATCTTTCTTATGTCACTTTGATTTTCTCTTAAGGGCTTAGCTTAAATCATGTTCAAATCACTTAAAATATTTGAAATTTTTCCATAATCCATTTATATTCTCATATATAAATGAAATATAAATTCAAACAACTAAAATAAACTCCAAAAATCAAACCCAAATTCAATCAAAATTCAACCTAAGCCTTTCAAGTCAAATTCTTGAACTTAGCCAAATCAATTTCAAATTAAGCCAAACTATTGATTTTTCTTCATGATTCAATCAATCCTTCAATCATGAATCCAAATATAAACATAAACTTCAATCATCAAATCAAAACTCAATTCAAAAATCAAGCCAAAATCTATTTCATGTTCACCTTTTGAACTTGAAATTGTCAAATGAGTCAAAACCCATTTGACTTCAAATCACTTGAAAATGGATTTATATTTCAATCATAAGTCCATATATGAGTTCAATCAAACTCAAATCTAGCTTTGACCAAGCCATTTGACCCACTTAGGCTCATTTGACCCAAAGTGACCTAAAGTACTATTATGAGCAAAATTCTAATCCTAATCAAATTGGATTGAACTAAGCCAACCTAAGCCTCTCATCATGATCAACAATCAGCATGAGATGATCACCACTCAAAGGTCATCAAGTCAAACCAAAGGTTGACAAGACAACAAAAATGAAACCCAACATAGCCAAAATCCACTATATGCCAAATTGATTGAAACCAATGATCTAAGTTCATTCATGATCAATGTTTGAACTTAACCAAGTCAACATTTGAGCATAACCTAGCCCAATTGGCCACTTGAGCCCACCCAAGTTAACCCAACTTGACCTAAAAAGTTAAAATGTGTCAAAACTTGATCTAAGACAAATTGATTGAAACCAATGGGTCAAGTTCATCCCAAAATGATTGTTGAACTTAAAGCCTCTTGGCCAACTAGACTAACCACAATTGACCTTGAACCCAACTTGACCTAGAGGGTAATATTGAGCCAAATTCAAACTTAACCAAAATTGATTGGAAACAAACATACCAATCCATTTCATATGACCAGCTAAACCTAAACCAACCCATGACCTAACCCAAATAGGTCATGTTTCAAATTGGTCAACTCGACCCATTTGACTTAAATGAACTCAATTGAACCAAATTCAAACATAAATCAAATTGAATCAAATTAAAGCTACCAAAATATTTCAAATGGTCATATGAACTTGACACAATCCTTGGTTTGACCTAATTTGACCAATTAGTCGATTTGACCCAATTTGACCTATTTTGATCTAAATGGGTCAACATGAGCCAAATCACATCAAACCAACTCCAAATTCAATGAAATTTGGACAAACCTATTTTCTCATCATACCAAATATGTCCAAATTGAAATCAAGATAAAATGACCATTTTATCCCTAGGCCATAGGGTAACTCAAAATAAAAATCACTTGGAATTTGATCAATTCCTTTTCATGGATACTTGGCATCCTCTTAGTGGACCAAATGGTCACTAATGGACCTAGTGACAATGGGTCACCAAACCCAACCCAAACCCAAAATAAATCACATGCTTTGAAATGGAGCACATGAGATCCTCCTTCCACTTGAATTAAGCATATGGGAAGTTCACCATTCCACTCTTTAGGCCAAATCGAATGCAACGACATCCAAAACAGCCTAAAAAACTCATGACATTAGCTCAATTGGATCAAAGCGGCGAGGAGGCTTGTGGTCGTCCGATCCTTCAAGGGGGAGATATACTCCCCCTAATTCAACTGAATCTTGACTCTCCCTAATTCAATTGAAGCATAGGGACTCAGAGCAAGCCCTAGCTACTCTTCCCAAGCTTCCTAGAGAGGGTTTGAACTTTCCATTTCTCAGTTTCTCAAGCTGAAAATAGGGGAAAAAAACCAAAATCCAATCTGACTCCACACTTAAAACCAGCCCAATTTGCAAGCTCCCTTAGGGACCCCAATCGAGCTTGTCCAAGCTCTTTCTTAAGCTTCAAAGGCAAGAGGGGTGCTAGTTCGATCAAAGCCATAAGGAGTTCAAGGTGGAGTTGGCCTCTAGAAGTAACCACCCAATCTCAAGACCTCAAACTCTCAACAAAGCTCCACAAGACTTAAGCTTCCAAGGAAATCGAGCCGTGATCACCTGAGGTAAACCATTTTTTCGAGTTTAATCTATCCATAGTGTGAAGCTTTGTGAAAGAAATTTTCATTGCATGATAAACTAGCCGTTGAATATGATCTCTATTGTATGATGAAGGTGTGGGCTAAATTTTACAACTGAGCTTCGAATGATCTTGCCTTAGAACATGGATGGTCTCCATTGCTCACAGGGAATTATAGGGATGAATCTCTGGCCGTCCATTCACGCATTTTAGATGGATGGCCTAGATTAAAACACGTAGCACTCACAGATTTACCCTTTAGAACCGCTTTAATCTAATCCCATCCGACGATCTAGAGGCCGAAGCAGCGCTATATTGTGACAAGTTAAAGACTCAATCCGCATGTGGAAAGGCCACGCCCAGGTAACAATTTAGATTAAATACTTAATGCTATTTAAATATTCTAATTAATTATGAAAACTTCTAAAATTCATATATAAGCCTAGAAAAATCAAAAAAATATGAAATAAATTGCATTGGATAGATAATTGAATATAAAATATTCTAAAAATGATTTCAATGAATTTTGAATAGTATTTGTTTTTGAATTTCGGTTTTATTGGGAATGTTATTTTGCTAATTACCTTTTAATTATTTCATAGATTAATCCAAAACTTCTTGTGCTTAATTAGTGGGATGACTCCTGCCTCCCCTAATTTTGTTGGGATTTATTGGTGGCTTAATTACAGGAATTGCTAATTCATTCCTTAATCACTCCCTTAATATAATTAAGCTTAATTAAGGGAATAATTAGTAGTTTAACCCTCCAATTGAGTCAATTAAGTTTTGATTAAGTGAATGTGAGGTTTAGGGAATAATTTTGGGATGCTTTCCTTAAGATATTCCCTAAACCTCATTTTCTTTCTTAATCTAATCTTAATTAAGGATTAATTCATTAATTACCTCTTTAATTAATTTCATAAAATTCTAAAACTTTTCGGAACTCATTTAATTTAACTTGGGTAGATGTTTAGGTGTTCAATAGCCTAAGTACAATTAAGGAAATCAAAATCCAACTCACATGTGTGAGGGAGGTTATGAAATTACTTAAGTTAAATCTCTTAGTTTAATTAATCATTAATCACAAGCTAAATGCATTAGGCCCTTTTCTTACTAAGTGCATTGCTGATTTAAATTCTTTGTGTGATTTTATGTCAGCACATTGGCTTATAATTATTTGATTAGGTATGTATAGGTAAGGGGTAGTTAATATTCTTAATTCATACCTTAACCTATGTAACACATAAAAAATCATCTAATCTCCTAAAAATTAAACTAAAACAACCAACATATATGGGAATGAGTTAGGAACATCAAACTCACCTCACATTTCTCAAATTAAATCAAACTCAAAATAAAATGAAACCTTCTTTAAAAACAAATTGATTTACTTTAAGCTTTCTTATTTCATAAGATTATCTTTAAGAATTAATTAGGGTGGATGTGTTTACATGATTTCATCATTTTAGTTCTTTCCTAACATGCTAAATATGTATGCCATATTAATTCATACATTCATGCTTTTCAAAAATCAAATTCAAACATGAAATATTTTATTTATGTCAAATTACATATTTTGGTTAAGTAAAATATGAATGGCAATTATTACTATTAAATTCAAAATTATTTTTAAAATCTATAAATAAAATACCTAAAACTGAAAGTGTTCTACTTATAGTTTTTTTATAAGCTTGCATGTGAATATAAAAATGTGTCTTATGTTTGCTTCATTTCTTTCCCTTAATACGGATTTGTAAGATTTGCAAATTGTATAGTTCTTTTAAAGGAACATTACACTTTCTTAAATCTATTCTTATCCACTTGACATAAGAAAGATCCTTACAATTACACATATACATTGCATAATCAAGTCCAAACATAAGTGCAAACTTTTGCATCTTTCTTTCCTTTCATTTCTTTTGTACATATACTTGTATTTAAGAAAAGTGGTAATTAGTCTGGATAACTCTGGGGTTGCGAGATTTTAAGTACCTAAATAGGTCTTGTACCTTACACTAGTTAATAATGACGTCATACTCACTTATGCCTTTCATAAATATATGTGTGCATATGAAAAATGGATAAGAAAATCTCTTTTCTATTTAATGAAAATCATGCATCATAAAGCATTCAAACTTTCTTAAGTAACTCACTTGGCATTTATCATAAAGTGTGTCAAAAAATTCTCATTTGTATGTATAGATATGCTTAGGATACATCCATATACATGTGATACATGTTGGGAAAGAAATGAAGTGATGTGTGTTTTGTGAATTTAGTTCACTTTACTAAATCTTAAAATACATTTTTTTTTGAATAGGTTTGTTTAGAATTGATCTAAACTTAGGATTAATTAAAATACATAATAAAATATTCACTAAATAAAATTAAACATGAATCTACTTTAGAAAAAACTTAAGGTAGGGAAGGAAACAGAAGTTCTCTTCTCTTTTCTTTTTCTTTAAAACTTAGTAATTAATTGTATGATTCACTCAAACCAAATAAAACATCAAATAAAATCAACTCAAATCAACTAAACACTTAAATGAAATCACCCATCTAAGTTGAACATTTTCACATTTAGAAAATCCAAACCTTAAAACCATAGTTAAGCATACTACAAAAACTTTCTAAAGCACACATATTAAGCTAAGTCACCACTTCTAGCTTTAGGTTAGGGCGATGCATGGCTTGATGTTTACTTTTATTTTGTGATATTTTGTTTTAGTCTGGATGTTAGGTTGAATGTGTGTAGAATAAATGATAGGACGATTTAGTCTAATCATCCCCAGAAGGAGTTGGACACCCTCAGTAGTCAATCATTATGACAACTAGATTTTTCCATTAAAAAAATCTTAGAGTTTTTCTCTCTTTTTTATTCTTGATATTCTCTCACCCTCTTTACCGCACTTCTCATAATACTCCAAGCTCTAGGGTTTTAACTTTAGAAGTAATTATAATAATAAAACTTGCTACAAGGTGTAGCGATCTTTGCTCTAAAGTTTAGCTCGGGACAACTTGGGCTTAAACCACTTTAAAAACATGATTGTTCTAATATTTAGGGAGTTCAAGCCAATTCTAGATTAGCAATTTTTTGAACTTGATTCAAATGCTCATTATTAAGTGACAGTTTGATTAACTAAACCAAAATGAGTAGGAGAGTACATTATCTTTGTTATCTTAAAATATTTGGTCTTTATAATTTTTTTATCATTTTTTTATTTTTTTTTTATTATTATTATTATTATTTTTTTTTTGCACAATAGAATGTATTAATGTTAGCACATTCTGGCTAAATATCTCTTGCTCAAGTGATATTTTATCTACTTCCAAAAATTCGAGTCTAACGTATAGTCTTCTTTAAACTAAATATTTATTAGTTTTTTTTTGTATATAATTTAAATTGAAACTGGCCTTGTTCCATTATTTGAGCAGTCCATATATTTATTAATCCAAGAATAATTTGATTACATATTTTCAATAAAAAAATTGCAAAATTGATTTTTTAACATTAAAAACAAATGTTATTTGAATTAATATAGTGTATTAACAAGTTCTTTTTATTGATAAACGATAGAGGAGAAATGTGTGTTTTCATCAGGAGTATGCTATTTTCAAAATAAATCGCTAAATAAAATTTTAATTAATCAAAAAACCTAAAAAATTTCAAATAAAAAAATTTAGATCACCAAAATCCAAATTAGCATGTGGTGTGTTGGAGGAGGAAATTTAATTTTTTAGAAATATAAATTGAAATCATATATTTTATAAATTATCAGTCATCCTTTAAAAGTGAAAAATTTTTAATGATATTAATTGAAATATTTTCTTTTTCTAACATCACATTCATGAATTATTTTTCGCCACAACAATTAGGGCTACAAACGAAACGAGCTGTAGTATGTGCGAGTTTGAGTTCAAACTTGTTTACTATTATCGAGCTCGAGCTTGATTCGAGTTTGTTCACGAAATCAATTCAAATTGAATTATCGAACCTATTAAAGAGTACCTCATTTAATGAAATAAATGAGCTTTAATCAATTCTTAATCAAGCTTGTTTGCGAGCAACATGTTGAGAAATACACATGAACTATATTAATTAAAGCTTATTATGCTTAAAAAGATAAAAATTTAAGCAATATTGTTCACAAATAAGTCTTAATCAAGCTATAATGGAGCTATAATTGAGCTCCTTAACAAATTTGTTCACGAGCTTTAAATGATGTTGCTCATAAACGTAAATGGAACGAACAAAAAACTGTTCAAGTTTATTTATTTAGCAATCGAGTATTTAGAATTGTTTAAGCTCATTTGATTAGTTAATCAAACGATCATGAATGAGCTTAAATCGAGCCAACTAGCTTGAACACTCATTCATTTGTAACAATTCTTATATGAATTAAATGAAAATGATTTTCTTATATATATATATATATATATATATATATATATATATATATATATATATATATATATATATATATATATATATAAATGGGATCAGAGATCACCACTATAGGTTGTAACGCCATTCATTGTCTATTACAGTTTCCTTCATCTAATAATTCTTTGCTCCAGTTTAAAATTAATAGAATATGATAGACTGATGGGCTTCTTTGGGCCATAATGAAGTAATTATATTGATCACTTTAGTCCGATAGGACTCATAGTTGTGGGCATGTCGGTCGTCTTGGGCCTGTTGGGCCAATATGAGATAAACGGGGCTTAGTGGTGTATTAGTTGCTCTGGGCTGACATGATTTGGGCCATAATTAAATGGTTTTATTTTTCGTACATTTACTATATTATATCCATATTGCAACACATTCCAAAAGCAAAAATATATTTATTATTATTATTTTTATTTTGTGCAACACATCAATTGCTAAATGATCTTCCATCATTTACTTTTTTTTTTCTCCCATTAAAAGAGGAAGCAATCATTTAGATAGATAGTAGGGGAGATCTTGTCATCTCTTTTTTATTATAAAATTAAAATATATGATTATGACTTCCATTGATAAAACAAATTTTTTAAGGTAATTCCTGTTCTTGCTACAGTCATAACCTTATATGAATAGATTGTTTGAATATATAATACAATGAAACCAAACTCTAAGATTTTTTGCAATGAAATTATTAGTATAACCATATGAATCATACATATATATTAAGATGACTAATAATCAAAATATATATATCTATATATAATATATATATATATATATATATATATATATATATATATATATATATATATATATATATATATATATATATATATATATATCTTTATGAAAAATCATTCAAACATTACACTAGAACTCAATACTTCTCTGAAATTAAAACCCTTATAGTCAAAAACATTGTGATAGTTAAGCCATTGATCATGAAAAATAATCCTTTGTATTATGATTTGCCCTCTATCTATCAAGCCTTCAAAAGCATAATTCGTATCAAATTAATCCTATTAGCTTTGACGCTCTATACTATATCTTCTATATTAAAGAAATCGATATTGTTACTGAACACACTAACATTTCTTTATTTGTCAATCATTGCATTACTCTGATTATCTTTTAAGGTTGTACCATCAATTCTCATACAAACATGACCACTCTTTCTTAACTTTTTGAAATTGTGAATGCACTTATTTCACTTATAGGAGGGGAGGACTATCCATTTCCTTTCACATTGCTTGCCAACAAATTGTGGAATGTTCAAATACTTTGCTCTTTTTTGCTAACATCATTCCAATCCCAACTACCATCCAACCTCTCCTCAACCCACACCAACTACTTTCATAATAGCATACAATACTATAACAATTACCAAACTCTATTATAAATCAAGCATGGCATCTTGCAAACCTCTCCTCACTTCATTTCCTTTTAAATTTATCAAATCAACACCTAAAAAATAGGCTTTGGCAATCCCACATTATACCAATCTTGTCAACTCTCCAATAACTCACCATCACTCACCATGATGGCTCTTTTGTCATAAATTTGTCATCACTTGTATTAGCCTTTAAAATGCATTTTAGTTACACTTCATTAGAATCTACAAAAGGGTACCTCACTCTCCATGCCAAGTAGAACTCAGATCAAGCCAACAATTTATCTGATTGAAAATCAACTTTCATCTATTTTTCTTTTGAAACATCCTTCCTTGATGAAGTGTTAGGAAATTAATTATAATTGATAGATGATCTCCTTAGGCTAAATATCATGGATTGGCTTTTACCATAACTAACATCATTAGGATTTATCACATTCTAAAAAAAATTTATTCTTGTGAACCAACACACATCACTTCATTGAGATATTAAATTTATCATAGCCCTCATAAACAATTTATTCTTTTATACCTATGGCGAACACATAGAGATTGATTATCGCTTTATCAAATAAAATATTATATCTAATGAAATCAAAGTATATCACATTAGCTGGCATAATCAAATTATCGACATATTCATAAAATTACTTCTCATTGCTCAATTTCAAAAGTTGTGGAACAAGTTAATATTCCAACTTAAGATTATCAACTTGAAGAGAATTAATATTACCAACTCACACTACCAAATACATCTAAAAGAATTGACCAACCATTACTTCCTATTGAAGTCAACATAGTAGCATACTTATTACAACTTTTTTGAAAACCACCATTGATGTGTATGCTTTAATGGTTACACTTATACTCTCCATTATATATAAAAGCTAGCTTAATATATGCACACTAGTTATGAAAGCTTATAGGATTTTTTTCTATTTCTTTTTCTATATACCCTTTAAAATGCTTTTAATGAGTAAGTCTATGCCATATTCATTTGTATATATATATATATATATATATATATATATATATATATATATATATATATATATATATATATATATATATATTGTGTATTATATATATGGTCAGATTACACAATATTATTAGAATTAAAATATAGAATTAGATCCTAATTTCGTAGATAATAATTTCTCCATCAGATCTGCACTCTTGAAGTGATGCATGGCTCCCAATGCTATCATAAAATTCGGAAATAATCCCTAATTTAATTTTTCGAAGAAGGAAATTTTGGCTTAAATAACAATTCCCTTTCCTAATGAAATTGATGCACCTCACAGCCTTTCGCGAGAAAAAGTTATATTTTCCATCGAAATACAAACAGATAAATAAGCATACAGTAAGAACTATGAACTACGCTAATCAGATATATCTTTAATGTCTCCATTCTGCTTCTATGAGGAATAGAAAACAGAGAGACTGCTTCTCAACTAATCTTTCATTCCAACTCCTCGACTCACAAGAATCTGAATCAACTCCGGCCTCCTTCCTGCTCGGGCTTCGAAGGGAAGATCTGAAGCACAAGGCCGGGATATACATCATCAGGATCATTGACATGGATTCCGCTCGACGATATAAGGGTCACCGCACTTAGCACTAATGGTATGAAGGGTATCTCCCTCTCCCACAATGTACAATTCATCGCACGGCCGATCACTGCCGAGCTTCGCACCACGCAAGGGCTCTCCGTCCTCGACGGTCGAGCTCGGCTCCTCCCTCATCGAGCTCATTAGCATCAACAACACAAGCCCCAGAGAAGTAAGACGAGGCCATGGCTTTCTAAGAACGGTCTTCTCTAGTGAGAGAAACGATTTGGTTAGTTTGGGAGATGGAAATTGTTGGTTTTGGGATTTATATAAGAGTGGGGGAGGGGTGGGGGACGGGGCATATGGACGTGGAAGAGGAGGGGATGGCCCATGATGGTTTTGGAAGTCTTTTCTTTGAGAGCGCGTGGAATGTTTCAAAATGTTTGGGGAGGAAGAAGAGAGAAATTATGGGGCGATTATAGTCGTTGGTGATTTTCTACATGGCGCTGCAGAACGGCACTTTTGCTGTTTTCCGGCCATCATGCCGGAGACCTTAGGAGCTTGGTTAGTGGTAAAGTTAAATTAGCTCAAGTTTATATAGAACTGTCATAATAGGAGTAATTGAATCAGGTAATTTGTGAGTTGACTCAAGCTCAACTCTATAAATTACTTGTTAGATGAGAGTTAAATGAACTATTCTCTTAAATTTGAGCTAGTTTCAATTAAATTGGTTAATTTATGAGCTAATTTATTTAATAAGTATTAATATAAAATATACTCATAATAAAATAGAATTCAAGATTTTAAATATAAATTTACTTAAAAAATATTAAAAAATTATATTATTTTTTTTCATATCAAGTAATTACTTATTATTTTGTATATATATTTTATTAGTTTATTATAATAAAATATTAAATCAAAATAATTTTATACTTTCATAATAAAAAAATTGGATCAAATATGTTGAATGAAACTGAGTTACCAATCTTGAATAATTGATTAGATCAAGCTCAAATTAGAGCTTATTTGAGCCTTAGCTCAACTCATTTATAATCAATTAGAGTTTTGTACTATAAATGACACTTTAACATAATTTTATCTTAAGAATAAGATTGTACTATTTGGTATTTTTTAATCTATACTTTTAACTGCAATTATTATTATTATTATTATCATTTTTTTTAAGATATTATGTCAAAAGAGAGGCATAATAATTTTTCATGTAAATATGATTCATACTAACTTTTAATTTAATCAATTTGTCTAAAATATCTCAAATACTATATGTGGTCAAGATATATAATAATTAATAATCAATCAAATAATGATTTTAAAGTTATGCTGGGATGCTTTAAAGTTTTGTACAAATTTCAATAAATATTATCAAAAGAAGCTCACAATACTTAATAAATATAATTAATCATGAAAAAATATTATAAGAAGATCAATATCATATTCATTGAGTTTTTATAGACCGTTGACTTTTAAAATAGCCCCAACGTTTAATGTCTATGGCAACAAGTCTAAGCCATAGGATGAGGTGCCCATAATGAGGTCAATTGTTTAATAACCAATTGCTTTAAAGTTTAATTATATGTATTGTGAAATCATTAGCATACATACATATCATATAATTCTTAAGTATTATATATCTAACTTCTAAACTTCAATATTTACATATAAAACATAGATGCCATTAAGCTCACATAAAAAAATATCACTAATTTTTTTAAAAAATATTACTTTTCATGCATATAAATGTCACTTTAGGTATTACATATGTAAATGCTTAAAAATTGTGTGATATGCATGTAAATCTTTCATATCAGTAATATCTGCACATCTTATCTATATTTAGGATATATGAAAACTCATAAAAAAATTAATATTTTAATATTTTTTATCATGTGATTAACTAACTCATGATAAACAAACTCATAAAAAATTAATATATTTTAATTAATTCTTGCATCCCTTTGTTGATTTCGGATGCAATTTCCTTTGCGCAGCAAATCTCTGCTAACCGAACAGTAGAGATTACCATTTGTTTAAGAGATAGTGAAGTCAATGGAATGACAAAGATAAGGTCAGGAACAAACGGTCAAATTTAAAAAAAATAAAATAAAACAAAAATAGAAAATGAACAGAGTTGGAAAACTGCAATCGTCTGCTTCACAAAATATTGCCCAATTTAATTGTTTTAAAATTGAAAACTATCACAAGAAAAAAATAAAAAAGAAAAAATTTTAGGTCTAGGTATCCATCAAATTTTGATCATGAGAAGTCTTAAATTAGTTAAATTTATTTTTTAAGATAACTGTAATTTATAGCAAAATTAATTAAAATTTATATTATATTTAGGAGCTGTTTGATTGCATACATTTAGAATATTAACTGAATTGAGCCAATCTAATTTTTTGATTATTTGGTATGATGCAAATAAAATTTCAATTTATTTGTAGTATATTTGAAATGCATTAGAATGATTATTTTTGATGTATTTAGAATGCATTTGTAAATTCAAATCAATAAGATATCGATGCCGCCGGAGCTCGCGGTTACCGCTATTGTTTGACCATGCCGCCCACCTCCATCGTCACCATTGCCGCCGCCGCCAGAGTTAGAGTCCGCCATCGTTCCAATGGAACCTCGCCGGTCCCCACCGCCATCCATAATCTCAAAATTACTTTACATTATATTTATTCTACCAAACAAAAAAAAATCATGTAATTGTAGAATTTTCAACCAAACAAGTTAAAGAAATCCAATACACTGCATTCCTTTCATATTATATTTATTTTACATTGTATTTTTTTCAAGTAACCAAACAACTTTACTCAAAATTGAATTCAATATCTTTTAAAATCTTATTATAGTTGTAAATGAGTCAAGTCGAACGGAGTATTGTATTATATATTCAACTAAATTTATTTTATTTTATAGATTTTAAGTCAACTTAGATCATGATTCGAGTTTTAAAAATATATGCAAGCTTATTTATTAATTTTTTAATTGAGTTTAAATTGAATTCAAATTTTAATCTTTATATATTGTGGGCTCCGAAAATTCACCACCGATCTCTCGACAATATTGAATTGAAGAGAATGATTTAAGTGCCAGTGTAATATTCAGAAGGCAGATGGAATAGTAGATAAGACACTACCCAAAGATTTTATCCTTATTTGGTGAAGACTTTAGATTTGGTTCCAGGTTTCTTATAGGCGTAAGCCCCTATAGTTAATTATCCCTCTCAATGAGCGAGAGAGAACTTTCGATTAAGGCTAGTCATTATATCGCTAAATGCATAGCGTATAGTAGCAGCATGTGGAGTTTAAAATTTAAGATTATGAAATTAATCATTTCGCCTTAAAAGCGATGAGAATGATGATGCCTATCTAGATCTCATCCCATCATCTCGCCGTCATGGGTCTAGTCTAGTCGAGGAGGTAGTCGACCAACCCCATCAATGATACTTATCGAATAATATGGTTACATCGCCCAAGAAATTCTGACTGGGTGGTGTTTGTCAGAGACGCTTAAATCCACCTTAGGGCGATGATTGTTTGCCTTATCAGGTATACCCTATGATTCATAACTCAAAGAGCAGAGCCATTGGGGAACATACGGGCTACAGTTGTGATCGTAATATAATGGAGCCTTATTGGCCAAACCACTTGATCAGAGGACTCTGGTCGTGATTGCATCATTTGTGAAACTTATTGGCCAAGCCACACAGTTAGAGGATACGGGCCACGTCCTTACTAGCGTGAGATTGATTGAGAGTGAACATAGCAGAACACTTGATTTGATATTGGCTCCTTTGAGTTTTCTTAATTTGTTACTTCTAACAAATAGTTATAGAAGGCGGATAGATTGAGTTTTGCTTTAAGTTTTTAAATATTAATTTCATTTAGATAGTTTTTAGATTGACAGTCAATTTGAGTTAATTTGATTTGAAAAAAATTGATTAATTTGAATATATTTAAGAGATTTATATTTTATCAACTCTGTTTAGCTCCTAACAGAGGATTAGATCTGCCATCACATGATAAAATTAGCTTCTAAGATATTTCACTAAATTGAAATTCTTATAATAGATTTTTAAGTTTTGTTAACCCGACCCCTAAGACTAAACCGGAAGCAACCCCAGAACATCCTGACACTTGAATTTAAGCATTCAACATAGTGCCCCATGTGTATCTAAGAATGCCTTAACTAACACCTTCTATTCGCTTGTGCAATGCGTTGCGAATTCGGTGGCGTGGAAGATGTTATAAATTGATCTAACATGTTATTAGATTTTTCAGATTAATATTTAATTGATTCTAATTTAGCCTGTGCAGCATTTTCAAACATTAAAATTTACACTTTAAATCTCTATGTCCAAGCATATGTAGGTGTTTATAGCTTAGCTAATTTCACCTAATTAGAGATTCTGATTTTAAAAATCATAATTTAGAATGAAGTTCTTTAATTTTTGTATTGAAAGAAAGCTCCTTCATTCGTGCAGTATTTAGTTTAGTGTCGCCTTCTATCTATTTGTACAAAGAGTTGAAGATCCGGTAGCGTTGAAGATATTATAAATTGATTTAATATCTTATTAAATTTTTTAGATTAATATTTGATTCAAATTTAGCCTGCGCAGTCTTTTTAGATATTAAAATTTGCACTTTAAATTTCTATGTCCGACACATGTGTTTATATTTAATTTCATCTAATTAATGATTTCGTTATTTTGAAAATCATAATTTAGAATGAAGTTCCTTAATTTTTGTATTGAAAGAAAGCTCATTTATTTGTGCATCATTTAGTTTAGTGTCGCCTTCTGTCTGCTTGTACAAAGAGTTACAAATCCAATGGCGATCATTTGAAAATTTATACGAGTTTTGAATAAGAATATATTTATTTTAGATATGTGTAATGAATTTATTTTCATTTAAGCATTTGCATATATTTTGGAATATTTGACTTAAGGAGTGCCACTATAAGATATGTGTGAGGGCATACTTCATGCAGTTATATTCATATAAGTTTTATGTACGAAGTTCATTCAAAAGAAAGCTTCAAGCCTCTCTAATTTTATCATTTAAGGATTCTTCACATTTTCTACAATAAGAGTTGTTAGACCCAATTTAGATTCATTTTTAACTTAATATCAAATTCTATTTATTTGAAAGTTAAATTTCAAATTTATTACAAGTTTGTTATGAGTTTAGTATTAACTTCCTTAAGTTTCACTTGCATTTGTTTTGATAACAAACATGGAACAAAGTTGTTGTGATATATTTTACATATGTTACTAGTTTAATTATAAGTGGGTCCCACAAAGATAGCTTTTCTTTCCTATAAATAAGGCTAGGGGGGTCTTACCTTTCACATCATTTGCTTGAAGAGAAAACTTCATAGCCTTTAAAGATTTTTGAAGAATGGAAAGGAACTTACTTGCATTTAAAATAAGTAGTTTACTTTAGTATTATATTTCCTCTTCGTTTTGTTTAGTTTTCTTTTAAGTATTATCCTCTCTGTTTTAATGTTTATCTTCTTTATCGTGAATTTTTTTTATTTGAGTTTAGGCAATTTCCATATGAATTTGTTTAAGTCGCAAATTTTAGTCAAAATTTCAGCTAGGGGAGTAACATCTAATAGATGTTGTTCTAGACACCCTATTGAGTGTAGTGAGAGTGTCTGACACGACAAGCTTTGCACCCTATCTCTATGAGGCATTAGCGGTCTTGGAACCTGCAAAAGAAAATCACAAGCACACATATACACATATACTTCCACAACTTATACTTCAGTGCATCCACAATTTCTTGTAATTTTATTCCCTATTTCGGATTAGAGAATGAGAGGAAGAGGGCTCGGTTTAGTTCAAATCAGAAAGAGGAGTGTTCTAGAGGAGAAAGAGGAAATTAGAAGAAGAATGGCTTTGGTTGAGGATTCAAGATTTAGGTTGGGATTAATTTAAATCATGATCGCCTTTTACCATTTGGAGAAAGAATGGAGGAAGAAAAAAAGAAAAGAAAAGAAAGAAGAGAAAGAAGAAGAAGAAGAGATGAGAAGAAAGGGGATGTAAGAACAATTGTCGGGGACTGTTTGGCTGCAGGATTTGAATGAGATTTAGGTTGGATTTAATTTAAATCCAACCGATTAGACTTTCACCATTTGGAGAAAGAATGGAGGAAGAAAAAAAAGAAAAGAAAGAAGAGAAAGAAGAAGAAGAAGAGAGGAGAAGAAAGGGGAAGGAAGAACCTTACTCTCTTCAGTTTTTTTTTTTTTCGAGGAGGAGGAGTTTTTCGGATTGGAGAGAGGAAGCCAAATGGGGAACCTTCCGTTAGTTTCAGAGAAGGAAGCCCAAAGAGGGGAACGGTTAGAGGAGAAGAGGAGGGAGCAATTTCAGCATGGAGCTGCATGAGCCGAGGGAGGGAGTTCGATCAGGCGGAGAAAATATCCTGAGTCACGTAGCTTTACGAGACTCAATCGGGCATGTCAGTGGTTTTATCCCATTTTAGCACTTAACATGTCAGAATCGACGGACCACGCATTTATCATGGCCCGACCTGGCCCGGCTCGCCTCATTCAAATAGTGGGAGAAGAAAAATGAGACGCAGCGTCACATTCCTCCCATATGACGCTTAGGGCTTTCTCCGCTACCTCCCGCCTCGATCGAACATCGGCCGCCGTGGTTTGAATGAGTCTTGTGAATAACTTCCATTGAGGTATTGTAGGTGACTACATGAGGTATTTACACCTGTGTTTCTGAACTTTAATGAATTTAGGGTTATTTCTATTCTTCTCACCATCCAGTATGTGAACATTTTAGATATTTGAGTTCTTTAAATGAACGAGATGTATTTTAGTAGTTTTTGGAGATGTTCTGTATGTGTACTCTCAGATCATCAAGATGGTACACCATTATTTTAAAAAATTTTTGAACTAATTAGTGAAATGTTTAGTATATCACATGGTAGGATATTTGGTCATTTTAAGATGAATTCTATGGCTGATTAGGGATGATAGTATGTTCATTGATGGAATTAAAATTTGGGTGATTTTGATTCTGACTCTCTCAGACTCATGAGAGTGTAGCATTTTGGTCATTTTTTCTATTTCTTTGGCTGTTTGGAGGAAATATGTTCATTGCAATCCATTAGAATAATTTGGAGGTGTTAATTTTAGTATTATTTTGCAGATTTCTATACTCTTGAGAGTACATATGATTTTGTATTTTTCTAGTTTTTTGGTTTGGACATATTCATTATATTACATTGGAAGCAATTTGGTGGGATATTTGGATGATTTTTAAGGGATTTTACATTTGTACTCTTTGTACTCTCAAGAGAGTATAAATAATTTTGTGGACATTTTTTTCTAGTTTCTTTGTGATTATGTTCATTACATTCGGGAAGCAATTTGGATTTTTGGTTTAGTAGTTATTTTGCATTTTACTTCTCTTTGAGTATTTTGGACATTTTTTTCCTATTTCTTTGGCTGTTTGGAGGATATATTGTTCATGAATCCATAGGAATAATTTGGAGGCTATTTGGTTGGTTTTTTTGTGTTATTTTGCATTCTCAGACTCTCTGTACTCTTGAGAGTACATGATTTTGGACATTTTTTTAGTTTCTTTGTCTATTGTTGTGATTATGTTCATTACATTACATTGGAAGCAATTTGGTGGGATGTTTGATTGGGGAATTTTGCATCTACTCAGTACTCTCAAGAGAGTACAAATGATTTTGGATATTTTTTTCCAGCTTTCCCGTTGATTATGTTCATTATATTCCAATGGAAGTAATTTGGTGGATTTGGTTAGTTTAGTATTATTTGCCAGTACTTATACTCTCTTGAGAGTACAGAGCATTTTGGATATTTTTTTCTTATTTTTTTGGCTTGTTTGGAGGAAATTTGTTCATTGTAATCCATCAAGAATAATTTGGATGTTGTTTGGTTAGTTTTTTAGTGTTATTTTGTATCTGTACTCTCTTGAGAGTATGATGATTTTGTGGATATTTTTTCCGCTTTGGCCCGGTTGTTGATTATGTTCATTACATTACATTGGAAGCAATTTGGTGGGATGTTTTGGATGGTTTAGTAGTGTTATTTGCATCATACTCTCTGTATTCTCTTGAGAGTACAGAGCATTTTGGTCATTTTTTTCTATTTCTTTGGCTATTTGGAAATATGTTCATTACAATCCATGTGAATAATTTGGAGGTATTTGGTTGATTTTAGTGTTATTTTATATGTACTCTCAGTACTCTCTTGAGAGTACTATGATTTTGGACATTTTTTTTTCGTTTCTTTGGCCTGGTTGTTCAGATTATGTTCATTACATTACATTGGAAGCAATTTGGTGGGATGTTTGGATGGTTTTAGATTTTGCATTCAGTACTCTACACTCTCAAGAGAGTATGATGATTTTGTGGACATTTTTTCTGTTTTTGGCCTCTATTATGTTCATTATTCCAAAGGGAAGCAATTTGGTGTTTTGGGTTATTTTGAGATACTCTGTACTCTCTTGAGAGTGAGCATTTTGGACATTTTTTTCGCTTTGGAGAAAATTTGTTCATTGCAATCCATCAGGAACAATTTGGAGGCTATTTGGTTGGTTTTAGTGTTATTTTGCTGTACTCTCACTCTCTGAGAGTATAATTTTGTGGACATTTTTTCCAATTTTTTTGGCTTAGTTGTTCAGATTATGTTCATTACATTACATTGGAAGTAATTTGGTAGAATGTTTGGATGGTTTAGTAGTGTTATTTTGCATATGTACTCTCCATACTCTCTTGAGAGTACGTAACATTGGTCATTTTTTTCTGCTTTCTTTGGCCTAGTATTATGTTCATTACATTTGGAAGCAATTTGGATGTTGGTTGGTTTAGTGTTGTTTTTTATATCTCAGACTCAGTACTCTCTGAGAGTACATATGCTTTTGTGATATTTTTCCATTCATGGATTGTTCATTTTCATTAACCGACTTTTCATTTTGAAGTTTACAATGTCCGGGAAAAGGATAACTGAGATGTGCCTACCACCGCTAGAATGGTGTTCGATAATATGCAAAGACGATTTATCGATGAAGTCATTGACATTTTAAAGAGGCTTCATCTCGCATCAATTCATTAGACTCCAAATTCAAAGAAGACTCAATAGCCATTACCTCAATCCTATCTTGGGAGATAGAGAAGCAAGCTTTTCCGGGTGGGCATGCATTTCTTTTACCCCCATGAAGTTAGAATTGTAGGATGCCAAACAGAGGGGAGAAGGTCTTATGGCGTAAATCTCCGCATCAGCTCGTGGACTATAAGACTATGTTTGAGCATGCGATATTTCATTGCTCGGGTACGCTTGCACAGTTGTACATATATTTTCTGTTGTCAAATCTTTTTTTGTATATCACAACTATATGGTGGCATCGAAATTGATTGCCTACGACATAGATAAATTTATGAATACAACCGGGAGAGCCATTTGGGCTTTCCTAGTTTCACAATTTGATGGTATTACATCAAAGATTCATACCCGTGAGGACACCCTACATGAGTGGATTTGTCACTCTTCTTATGGTATGTTTTATATCTTCGGTTATGTATTATTTGATGCATTGAAGTTAACTTATATAAATATTAATTATAGATCTAGGCCGTTGAGCACATAAGCATCATGAGGCACCATCTCCATTTGCAAAGCCATATGCCGATGGCAAAAAATAAAGTTTCCGAGATGAAGCCTTCAGGTTTAGAGGACACAGTGACATATAATAATATCACTTAGTTTTTATAATTATCTATTTATTTATGTAGTAGTCATCACATTTTCTTATCGGTTTAACACAGGTCTGCCTTTCATTCGAGGACATATCAGAAGAGGAGACCTGGCTCCTCGAATCATTTTCCCCTGGCCAACATACAACACATGTCGATCCCGATAGCAGTCCCATTCTAAGTCCACTGAGTTACCCCCACTGAATCTCCATATGTCTCTCCTTGATATTCTCCCCAGTCTAGTGTATCTAGCCCTTCGCTACTACCCCCACGTAAGGCTTTTAAGGGTGGAGAGGATACTATGTGTTTAGGGACTTGAAAGATATATTATCTTCTTTTCAAGCAATGACAAAGAGAATGGATGATTGATTTGTGGGTTCTTCGAGGAGGTTTTCAGGCGTGGGTCTACCATCCCCATTATTGGGGAAGCTCTGGAGGTCACCAGGGGAACTCTTGAGGCTCCGAGGGGCACTATGGTGGCTACAGGAGGAGCTTCCCACAGTGGAGGCTAGCACAGGGAGTCTCCGTGGAGGCAACTACTCGCCTGTGGATACTCCACTTGGAAGCTCGATACTTCCAGGCTGTGCGTGCCTCCACAGGGAAGCCCACAGGTAGCCTCCTTGGGAAGCCTGAGTCCACCATAGGGGAAGCTATTGTGGAGGCCTCCAATGCACATGAAGATGCTCCGAAGCCTTTAATCGGTAGCATTGAGCGTGGTGTGAAAGCTTCGGAGGAAGAGGAAAGTTGTTGGTTCCCCTTCACACACACTTAAGTCACGAGCAAGAATTAGTGATGTGGTGGCCTCCACTCAAGATGAGAAAGCTGAGAGGGATTAAGTTACTTTCTTTTAAATTTGAGATAATAGAAATAGATTTCACTAAATTTTTTATAGGTTCACAAAGATGAGCGAGGATTACCCTGACCTATCATTGTGGTGGAGGAGCATCGGTATGAATCATCTCAGTAGATCGATCCTTAATTCATAGTGAATCTAGCTCTTCATCACTAACTTTCATCGTTAGTAATTTTGTTGCAGCCAGTAGAGGCACATCATTTTGTTAAGTTCTCATCCATAGCTATTCTGCTTAAGCTGATGCTCCATCTTATTGACACGTCATGCTCCCGATTCGAGGACAAGTCAATCTTCAATCAGCTCCTTCATACATAAAATAACCTATTCGTTTAATTAAGCTCACTTTAAAATATTTATCACTTGCGGGGTGATAGTATTCGGTGGGAATATCATTATTGCACGAGGCCAGGTCGATGAGTTGCTGATCAATATCTCTCAGATGCACACATTGATGCCTTCGCCTTCTTATTGGAGAATTTTCGCTTGAGTTGTATGTCCCCTATTTGTACATCTCATGCTTGCATAAGTTACCCCATAAATATGTGGTATTATAATTCAATCATTATTTGTATAGATGGAAACTATAATTTATAAAATGTTCTCTTCTTTTCTTATGCAAAATATGGCTACACAAGGAAAGCAAAATGTTCATCCGACATGTCATCTGAAATGTGTCGAAGCTACTCTTACTTCCTTATAGATAATCAACGGACACTCTGGTTGGGCATATTAAGCTAGGGGCCTGTATATTTATGACTCATTACCAAAACCAACCCATAAGGCCATTCTTCCGAGATTGTAAGAGTTATTTTCAATTTGGTTTTAAACTTTTTTTTACCCCCATTATTATACTTCTTATTAGATCAAATTACTTGAAGATCGACCCGGTCTTTTGTGAGTGATCCCATGAAATGGTCAAAATGGTGAGTGAGCGCTAGTCAAGATAACGGTGTTATTGCGGGATGTTTGTTTACAAGTACTATGGAGGCGAATTAGAAATCCCCACTTAACTGGGCTGACCACCAAGATTGGTCAAAGAAGATGAATTTCTTTAGGGCCGAGTTTGCTTATGCTATCTTTTGTTTGGGAATGAAAAAGCCAAGCTAAGAACTGTACATTTAAAGTTTGTTAAGTAGGAAATAATTATACAGGGTATTTCATTTTTTTTCTTCAATATTATTGGCCAGAGAACACCTACAATTTGGATCTTTTATTATTAGTAGAGAACACCTGTAATAATTTAGTTGATAGCTGGAATACTTTACTGGGATGTATTTCATCTATGCTCTATGTACTCTCTTGGAGTACATTATTTCATCTATTTTTCTTCAATTTTTCTTGGCTTTGGATAAATTATGATTAGCAGAACATCATACTTGTTTGAAGCGGATTGCTCTTAAGATGTGTTTGTCTCTCTGTCTTTGTTTATCTATCTCTCTCTATACTCTCTGTACTCTCTGTACTCTCTATTTTTTTCAACAATATATTTTTTCCCATTTCCACTTTTGCTTTGTAGGATGAAGAGGAATTGTTCACTATAACCTTAAAGCAAGTTGGATGCTCCTGGGTTACCTTTTATGAGTTTTACGGAGTTTTTGTATATACTATCTACTCTGTACTCTCAGACTCTCTATACTCTTTATACTCTGTACTCTCTCAATTTATATTATATTTTAAATTGAGATCAAATGAGATGAAGCTAAAGTTGGATGCTGCTTTGTCACTCTCTCTCGAGTTTGATTGGTGGTATATGATTATATATATATATATATGTAGCATGGAAAGTAACTCAAATGATAAATATGTCTCATTTAATCAACACTTTTAATAATTATTACATAATAATAGTTAATTTATAAATAATATGATAACATAAAAATTTAGATGACAATATTATGACCAAAATTCAATTATTTTGATATGAGAATACTATAAAAGTTTATTAATAATTGATGTATTATATTTTTTAAAATAAAATCAATAGTTTCAAGATTTATCCTCTCTTAAAATATATTTTTATCATAGTTTAGAGAGTAACCTCCAAAATGAGAAAAACATGATACATATTATGCTAAGATGAGATTAATTTTATCATTCATATGCTTGTTTTCATCCATCATGTTTATCTCTTAACATAAATAAAATATTCAATATGAATCATATGCATATTATAACTATATTATTTATCTAATAATTTAGTTATATTTATCTTTTAAAATTAATTAAATTATACTTTTTTAATTGAATTAAAAGATAATGAAATAAAAATATAAATAATAAAATTAACCACTTCATAATACAAAATATACTGTCGATGATGCGACTTACCAACATCTTATTCACAAATATAAATTTTGAAGGCAGTATGGAGCAAATTA
Source organism: Cymbidium sinense (assembly GCA_021442155.1). Taxonomy (NCBI): domain Eukaryota; kingdom Viridiplantae; phylum Streptophyta; class Magnoliopsida; order Asparagales; family Orchidaceae; genus Cymbidium; species Cymbidium sinense. The sequence goes on from CM038217.1 coordinate 92,190,514, forward strand.
TATATTTGAAGATGATGAATTTTTTCAAATAATGTAATAACTCATCTGAATTAAATGAATATCATTGATAAATTTATAAATAATTACTAAACTAATATCTTTACTAATATAATCATCATCACATTTTTTTCTTTTTCATAAAATGTAGAGTACTTTATAGAGTATATATCAAACTATGTAATGCCTCCAATGGAAATCAACTCATTCTGTAAGCGGTAGACTCATCAATCAAATAATACAATTTGGTAAAATATGAGAGATTTAATTGCTGCAGTTTAAGGATTACAAAGTTATGTACCCTCTATACTCTCTGTAATCTCTGTACTCTCTGTACTCTCCTACGAGTACAGAGCTTTCTTGGCATTTTTATAATAATAGACGCTTTAATAAACGCTCAAAAGAAGAAAGTTATCCCAAGAAAGAAATGATTGCATGGAGCATGAGAAGGTCATCCGCATCAGGCGGTCTTCCTAACCGAATCCGTAGGTGACTGGCGGTGCACCGTTAAGTAAAAGAAAGTCATCTTGGAGACTCTAAAGCTTTTGAAATGATTGCAGGTCAAGAACACATAACTAAATGATATCATGCATTGAAATATTTTCTGTAATAATATCCATCATCAACTTAGTGTACCCTTGACCGATTGTTGAGCTGAAGTTGAATTCCTGGGGTAGAACATCGTATCAGTTAATGATTTTTAACATCATCGATGTGTACTATTCTATGCGTACCTCTGAAAAATACTCTGGCATAACAAAGAAAGATGTTGCAAGGGGTGATGAAACATGTTCTGCGACACTATTAGTTTGAACTTTAGTTTCTATAAAAACAAAAATATGATGGTTTGAAGATTAACAGCAATATTTTAAATACTACAAATTAAGAGGAAAATAGAGAATTACTCTTGGCTTTCTTGGATCTCTCCTAATATCCCTTAAGCCTTGCATTGGAAACACCCTTTGGACATTGCTTAACTGGATCCTTCAAGATGTCTTTTCCCTGCTGTAGTGACTTCTTCTTCTTAGCTCTATCTGGAAGAGAATTCCCATTTAGTATAGTCGACATCATCGTATAGTTTTTTAAGGATTGAAGCATATAGTCCTTACTCTATTATTACCAGTGCCGACACTTATTTGATATGCATATCATTGCGTGGTTCAGAAAATAATTCCGAGCATTTCCATCATGCCTTACATCTCTTAATTTTCTATATGCACTATCGATGTAAATATCCCTTTGCTCACGTAGACCATGCATGAGAAGATACTTATCTATCTCACCATATCTTCCACTAAGAACTCGATACAATGGGCACAAAGTAATCCCATCATTTCAAATTTCTTATAAGTACAAGTTACATCTAAATAGTCGAAATGGGATCCATGTTTTGGATGAATTTTTATTCTCTAAGTTTCTCACCAAATACTCCATGTGTCATCGACCGATTCTTGATAAGCCTCCAACTCCATGCAAAATTCTTCCTCAAACATAGTATATCTTTCTTGTATAAAACATAGCGACTTATTTTAGAATTGACTTCTTAACAACAAGACAATCGATGGATGACAGAAATCTTTATCATGTTCATTCAGTGCCATGTCTCCATAACCTTCTCCAACCCCAAGAAATAATCACGTGAGCAAACTTGTTGGTTTAGAGATTCCGTGACATATTGTTCATTGACTCACTACGTTCGTTGATAAGATGCCCATGCAGAATGAGTCTTTCGAATGTGGACCACTTGAATCTAATTTTATAAAGTTGAATGACAAGATGATCATGCAAATTACCTTCTTCTAGCATGGCACCAAGCTTCTTCAAACTCTTCCTCCGAGTCACATTTGCATGCATGTATAAAATAATCTTACCCTCTTATTACTATTAAAAGTGAACCTTGGAGGATTTCTTCAAAATATGCCATTACCTATGATGAGTATATTGGTATACAATTTTGATAGCTTCGTGCCATATCTTGATCGTGAATATTGTAGGATGTCTCATCATCAAAGAAATGTTTGAATAGCCATGAGAATGACTCAATCGATAAAAGGCTACTCCAAATAACACATTTTGGTGATGATTCACTCAATAAGAGGGCACAAAGAAGATTATATTTATTGAGTCGATAGCTTGTATCAAAAATTATCACATCACCAAAATAGTCATATTCTATCCTGCCATTGCTCCAAAAAAACTTACTAAGCAATCGACTCATCAACTTGCATTTACGTAAACATCCGTCAGCTTGCCTTTCCTTGAACAGCTGTATTAATGCATTACTGTCACCATTCGTAATCCTTGATCTTTTCTCTTTCTGAATAAAATTGAAAGCATCTCTTTTTGTGAATCCAATATTCTTTACACCGCCAACCTCTTCACTTAGATAGCTGAATGCATCGTTGCTCTAATTTTCAACTTTCATTTATCTTCAACACGGAAGCTTTTTCATCGCTAATGCATCTGTGTGATCTGAGAAGATGTAGGTCAGCAGGCTTTGCCAACAAATGATTATGACTTTCTATATATTTTTAACCATCCGGTTCGTCAAATCAACAGAGAATCTCATGGCGGACAAGCCATCCTTGTCAGTTTTACGGAATTTTGCTAAGCCATTTGGGCGATTTCTTCCGACACCTTTTGCACATAAAAATCTTTTGATTTCAATTACTTAGAGTTTGGCCAATAACTAGTATGGTTCTTCCAAACACGAAGCGGTTTGATGTCGTAGTCAGATATGCATACTCCTCGTTTCATTAAATAGTGGTGCCAGAGTTTCCCAATTTGGTTCATTAGACATCATCACATCGTGATCGCTCATTAAGCATTCACTTGCCAAGATAGCTCCACATAAATGTGACATGTAAAATAGCTCCATAAATAAACATATTCTCTCTAAACAGACCAAAGAAAGAGAAAAAAATGAAATACTGAGAGATGCAAAAATCATCCAAACATCCCACCAAATTACTTCCAATGTAATGTAATGAACATAATCTGAATAACACATCCAAAGAAATTGGAAAAATATCAAAATTATCTCTCAAGAGAATGCAGAATGCATACAAAATATTAACAAAGCCTCCAAACAAGTAAAGAAACCATCATAAAAATATAAAAAATATTATATCAAGTTACCCATGGAAAGTATAGAGAGTACGAGAGAGAGAGTGCAGAGAAATACAGAGAGTATAGAGGGCGGTCTTCTTGCTCGGCTTCTTTGCTTTGTATTTTTACCTTCAATATGCTCTTTAAGGGTTCTCACTGGAAGTGCTAACCTCACAGATAACATTCCTCATGCCATAAGACCTCCCTCTTTGGCATCCCTATTATCACGCAACTTCATGAGGTGATGCTCTTTAAGGCTTCTTTTGCTTTTCGTAGGCTTCTTTTGATTTGTGTTTTTTACCTTCAAGATGCTCTTTAAGGGCTTCCTCACCTGGAAGTCTTGACCTCAGATAACATATTACCTCTATTCCATAAGACCTTCTCCCTCTGTTTGGCATCCAATTCACTTCATCGAGTGAAAGGAATGAACCACTCAAAAGAAAAGGTTTCTCTATGTCCCAACAAGACAGATTGAGGTCATGGCTATTGAGTCTTCTTGAATTTCATGGAGTCTAATGAATTGATCAGATGAAGCCTCTATAAACGCGTGACTTCATTACTAAAGAGTCAGCGGAATGTACCTGAAATGAGTGCAAAATCTCTAGAAACTATCAAACAAATTGCTTTCAATAGAATGTACTCTCAACAACCCAAAACTGAACATGACTAAAATCATATGTACTCTCATGAGAGTACATGAGTCAGATGCTGAAAACACTAACAAATAAATCAACACCTCCAAATTGTGCCTAATGAATATATTTCTCCAAACAGCCAAAGCGGACAAATGACTAAAATGCTCAGTACCCTTAGGAGTATAGAGTGCGAGGATCTGAGAGTATAGAGAGTATAAAGAGAGAGTATAGAGAGTACAGAGAGTACGAGATAGAGAACATAGTATAGATGTAATGAAAATAATCTCAACTAGAAACTAGAAAATGACCAAAATTATCTACTATAGATGTAAAATAACACTAAAAAATAACCAAACAACCTCCAAATTATTTCTCATGTAATGAACATATTCCCTCAAACGCCTAAAAGTGAAAAAAATAACCCAAAATGATGTACTCTTAGGAGTATAGAGTATGAGAATCTGAGATCAAAATCTCTCAAAATCATCCAAACATCCCACCAAATTACTAATGTAATGTAATGAACATAATCTAAATAACAGCCAAAGAAACTGGAAAAATATCCAGAATTATATGTACTCTCAGAGAGTACAGATGTATCAAAATAACACTAAAAAATCATCAAACTCCAAATTATTCGTGATGGATTATAATAAATATATTTCCTCCAAACATGTCACACAAAGTGAAAAAATGCCCAAATGCTCTATACTCTGAGAGTACAAAAGAGTATAGAGAGTACAGATAGAAATCTCCTATAAAGATTAACCAAACAACCACAAAATTGCTTCTAATGAAATGTAATGACCATATTCTCTCCATCCAGGCAAAATAAACTGCAAAAATATTCAGAAAATCATCAATATTCTCATGAGAACGAGTACATATGTAAAATCTCTCAAAATAAATAAAGTCATCTTGCAAAGAACTCCAACAGTGTAGAAAATACACTAAATAAAAGAATTTAAGGAATAACACTAACAACTAAAAAAAAATTGTATATAATGGTTGAGAAAAAATTACCGATGAATTTTTATTTAATACATCCTCGCCTATTTCCTCAAGGCCGTTCTCCATCTTCATGGTTCTTTGTAAAAGAAAATGAGAAAATCTCTTTCTCTCTCTGAGCTCGGTTTGCAAAAAAAAATACACCCTAAACCCTAAATCTAGATATATATTCTTTTAAATTCCTCACGCTCATTCCAACGATGCTTCTTCTCCCCTCGAACGAGCGGGCGGGCGAGATAAACGGCGTGGTCGCCGTCCGTCCATTCAGTGCCGTTAAGTGCTAAAACGGAAAACCTGGACGCGGAGATTGGAGTCCGCGCGTAAAGCTACGTCGCGGACTCGGACGTAATATTTTCTCGATCAGGCGAGCCTCCATGTGCATGCTCCTTCGGCCATGAGGAGGGACGATCCTGTGCGTTTGAGGAATAGGGCAGGAGAAATGGCTCGATTGAACCGGGGCGTGAGTGGATGAATAGGGTCGACTCGGGTTCATTAGAGTGGAGTTAGGGCATTAAGATTATATTAGAGATTTTAAATAGATTTTTATATTGATTAATCGACTTTAATGTGAATTTTACGTCGATAAAATCATATGATTAATATATATATATATATATATATTATTTATTTATTATTATTATTATTTTTTTTTATGCATATATATTTGTATGTAATATGTAATATATGTGTGTATATATGTATATGTGTATGTATATATTTAATATATATGTAATAATGTATATCAATAATTATATATGTAATATTTATGTATCATGTATATCAATTTATGCGTATATGTGCATGATCCATACATGTATATCATACATGTATATATTTAATTAATATATATATATATATATATATATAATATATATATATATAATTATATATATTAATATATGGCTATGTATATATATATATTAATCTGGGTTATTGATTTACTGAGCTTGATTCATTTCATCGTTTTGTTTGGTTTTTGACGTCGATGTAATTAAATTAAAATATCGCACCATTTTTTGATCAATTTTTTTATTCTTGAGTCGAACAATCTTTCATGATTTCAATTTCTTCGGCATAATTTTGGCAGCGAGGTCAGGTTTTCCGATCTCGATATCGCGCGAAGCAGCGTTAACGACTTGATCGCTTGATCGATTGATCATCAAGTTGTATAATATTTATATTTTGACCAGTTTCGATGTTCTGAATGCGATGACAAAGTCATCGTCGTCCGAGTTAATTTTGGTGGCGTGTATGTATTTGATCTCGATTTATTGCTCGTTTAGTATTTTAGACTCGTCAATTGAGCGAGCGGTTTTATTTGATAGTTTTCGATGTTTTGTAGCTAACGACGCGCTCAATTTCTTGACGAGATTGTTGGACGTCGCGACTTCCCTACCATTCGACACATTAGCTCGATTTTCGGACGGCTCTTAGATTATGCATATTTATATCTTGACCAATTCGTTACGATGGTGAAGTCTATTCGTCGACCGAGATGATTTATTTATCGTGACGTCATGTATTTTGAGCTCCATGTCGATCTTAATTACTTGTCATGTTATATACATGAAGGTCATCATATATTTGATATTAAAAATTTAAATATGCTTGCTAATTATTAGATATGCTTGAATTTATAGAGTTTAATAAAAATTGGCATAATTTATTAGGTGGTATTTAAATTATTTGATGAAATTTAAATATTAACATGACAGGTTTAAATCTATTTATCTATTTATTTAGTTGATATATATGTATATACATCTAATTTTAAGTTTATAAATTATATGCAAAATAATACAATAACATAATATCAAGTCATCATTATATTCATATGTTGTTGCATTTTTATCAAACCACATGTGTTACAAATAAACATATTCTTTAATGTGAATGAATAAACAAATCAATATTCAAATTTGTTCGGTTATATAGCAGGTTTTTAAACTTTATTCAAATTTACTCAATTATATAAATAAATAAACACTAATAAATATTACGTAAATGTGATAAAATCATTTATCGAGATACTCTCTCACAGCCCTAATCATTCACTACAAGTAAAAATATTATCATAAAATTTGAGTTCTAAGAGACTCTTAAATACAACGATTTGATGAGTTTCATCCGCACAACAAATGAAAATAAAAAGAATAAAAAAACGGGAATAAAAAGAAATATAGTCAGCGTGATGCTATTCATCTCTTCCTCTGGCTTTATTGTTGAAAAATAGTTCTTCTGAACAGATTATTTTAATTGCTTTATATCATAAACGAATCAATATTAGTACAATTGGAGGCTGATAGGCAACATAATGAATACAAACAAAAACTCGAACAAGTAATCAATAGACTGCATTCAAAATTTTGATTTGGCAATCTAATCTGGGAAAGCAATTGGCTCAGGATTTCAGATAGAATTTTTAAGAAAGATGAATTTTAAAATCATTAAATTTATTTTCTGGGGAGTATAATTTATATAAATTTTAATTGATTACGCATAAATAATTCTGATCTTAAAATAAATTTAATGATTTTGAAATTTATTATAACCCAATTTTTTTTCAACCTTTTTTGTACTACGAAAAATGCTTTTAGAAAGTATTTGATTTCTTATCGAATCCTTTGCTTGCATAAAGTCTTGGATTTTTTTAAACTAAGTATTCATTAGAAGTTTAATTAGATAATTAAATATTATTAAAAAAAATTTAAGAATATGTATAGTTACCAAATTAGTAGGCGTGACGACGCCGATTCGTGGCGTGTATATGAAATTGAGTGGTAGCGCTAAGTGGCTGACTTGGGGCGATCACCATACGGCGAATCTGAGATATGTAATTAACAGCCAACTAACATTCTACAACAATTAATTGACAAATGATCGTGGATATCAAACCTAATTAATTGCAGTACATCAATCCCTAACTAATTGTTGTACATCAAAAAGAAAAAAAGAACATATTTGACTGAATAAATCAAAATAGTTATGTTATTTGATTTGGTCTAATCGATTCAAAAAATAAAAATTATCCAAATCGACCAAATGCACACCCCAACATATGAAGAATTCTTTTAATTTGCTAGTGTAAACTAGTTGTCAGGTGCACATAATGGTTGTCTTCTCAAATCATCATCATTTTCCTCATATATTCTTAATAAAAAAATGATGCAAATTAGCTGATGCACAACTTATGTGAGAATTGAGATCCTCCCAAAATTGGGATTCAAGTAGTTCAAAGAAACCACATGAAATATAACAAAAGGTAGTACATATATGTATTATAGATATCAATGAATGAAATAGATAAAATAAACTTAGTAGATGCACAAATAGACTACCCTAAACATCTCATCTCCTCATGCGTGTGGAATCGCACCACTCGTGTGTAGTGGTAGTGGTGCACGGGATGGCGATCACGCGCGATGGTCACTCTCTACAAGATCGTCTGTGTCGGATCATCCGCGATTGGAAGATAGGTATGAGTCATATGGCGATATGTAGAAGGACACATCGACATCTAGATGGACTGAATCCGCATAAGTAGATGGCGGACGCTGTCATGGTGTGTGACACCCTCAGCAGACGATCCGTAATATGTGTCACCGATATATACACGCTCATCCAGGTCTCTGCATATCAGCTTGTACCTATCAACACATCCCTGTAAGGGGTGATCATCCACAGCGCCGAAGTATGGCTGAAAGATGTCCCAAGTCGCGCGATATACTGAAAAATAGTATGTAAAATTAGCACTTGCATAAATATTGAATTGAGATGAATACTTATATCGGGACTTACATAAATACGCTTCCAGTTTTCTGGCGTAGTAAGTGGTGGATCTGTCGGCGACCGATGAAATCTGAGAAGCCCACGATCGAACGACATGCTGGTGATAGGCGTCTTCTGTCCACATCCTCATTTAAGCCCTCGAGGCAATCCCTCTGCCTCTCCCAAGCGGTAATGTGTGGTGATAATCAACCCAGTCGACATCCGCTTTATCTCGACCATCGACCCTTTTGAAACTGGTCAATTTTACATCGACTCAGAATGAGGTAGGCCGACACTCTATCTGGTAAATGTCACTCAACCTCTTCCAGCTGATAAGAGGGACTCGTGATAACCATATCTCTGAGCTCGAGCATGTATCGATAGGCGTCGTGATTTGCTCATCCTACACTCATATCCCATGTCACGCATATTAGAAATTATGTCAAATTAGAAGTTGCACATATTTAAACTAAAGTGCTTATCTACAAATCAACACAGAATGCCAAGCCATCCGGATCATTTTTGTATCAGCGTTTAAGCCATTGGCTATTGTCGAACATACTTCTCATTCCATATGTACATAAAAAATAGTTTAAACACATATTAAAGCTACAAAATTTGAAAGTACACTTAACAAAATATACCTCAACCCAACACTGAGATCATCAAGCTCAGCAGGATATGACACATGTAGAGTCGGCCTCCCAATATGAATATGCTCCCAAGCCCATATTTGAAGAAGATGTAAGTAGACCATGTTAACTGGTGGGCTGGTCATTCATTATAGCTCCTGTATAGGTGTGAGCTATTGCACCCATAGCCATCATCTTGAAGGTATCGGATCATCAATAATTGGTAAATATTGTAAATGGACCTCAACGATGTATCGTAGTAAGAAACAACCAATAAGGAATAGAATGTAAGCAGTCGAAAAAACTCTGGTGCTTGGCGGTGCGACTCTGTAAAAGTCCACCTACCATCTCGGCATGTAGTCAGCGCGTGCGACCCATCCATCGACTGATCCATCGATGATGGATCATGATACATCACATCACAGGGGTGTGTCCAACAAATCATCACACAATTAGGCATGTGTCTCTTTCCCTGTAATCACTTGGACTATGTAGGTGGCCCATCAACTCGTAGTCAGGATCATCCTCTTGGGTGTAACCATCATCATCTCTCTCTCTCTCTCTCTCTCTCTCTCTCTCTCTCTCTCTCTCTCTCTCTCTCTCTCTCTCTCTCTCTCTCTCTCAGCTTAATGCTCATTTACCACTTTTAAAAGGTGTGTTTGCACTCACAGTTATCAAAGGTAACCCATTGAAATTTACCTATTGGATTGACTACAAATTAGTAATGTTCTTATGGTGTAGTTTATAGCATGGGTGAATGCGGTGGTGAAACCAAAAATGAGGGGACAAAAAAATTCATCTTAAATTTAGGGAGGTTAAAGATTTCATACTTATCCTAACTACAAGAGGATTCATGAGATAAATTTGTAAATTAGATATTGTTAAAATAGAATTTTTCATAAACTTGTGGAATGATAGTAACTTCTAGCCACTCCATCAGTAGATGAATGTAGTCCTTTTGCTCATTTGAAGTCATTCAAAAAATTGTCATTATATATTAAGATATATAAGAAAATATATATACAATGAAGTTTAACTTTGATATCAAATTAACATACAGGAAGCCTTGAATGGTTGAATAAGGAGAAAGAGGGATGAAAAGACTAGAACAAAAGAGAGCAAGAAAAGGAAGAAACATGCCATGCGGTTGATCTCCACATGTGCCACATAAATAAATCGAGCCTATAAGTTGAATTCGATCAACTTCGAATACTTCAGAGCGCAAATTAGAGCTCAAAATGTACCAGACATTGCAAAAATAAATCAAAATGATCTCTGATCGACAAACGGACTTCGCCATCACATTTAAAATGTCAAATTGATCAAAATATACATATTACATCTAGTGGTCGATCAAGAGATCAATCATATCATAAACCGCGCTATCGAGTGGGAAAGGCGATACTCAAATGATCTCCATTCACAAAATTGATTGTTAACTTTGAAACATAGAAATCTATCAAATGAGACTATCCACAATTGATTCAAATGAATCTACGCAAATGTCAAGTGATCTGAAGAGATAATGCACATTTTAAAATTGAAATTGGCTCGATTTGACTTTGACTTGACCAAATGGCCTCCGATCGTGAAATGGATTGCGTCGTTGCATCTGGAATATCAGAATAACCTTAAATTATATGTATATTAATCATATAATGATTTTGACATAAAATTCATATAAAGTTGATTAAATAATAAAATTTTTTTTATTAGAAGGCCTAATAAACCTAAGTCTCTAATTGGCTCTAAAATGGCAGCACTCGTTCAGTTCGGCCCTCACACGCACAGAAGCCCTTGCCTAACCCGTGCCCTCTTCATTCAATCTCCCTCAAACCCGATAGAGGGAACAAAAGTCTTCTGCTCCTCTATGCCCCTCCTCCGATCGGTCCCTCTCAAAATTGTTCCCTCTCTCGATCCAAAACTCCTCAACCACAAAGGCACGATCTTCCCTCCCTCTCTCCCTCTTCCCATCTCTCGTTCGTTCGGTTGAGGAATCACAAAGGCATGATCTTTCCTCCCTCTTTCCCTCTCTCGTTTGTTCGGTGGTGGAACCACAAGTCACTCTCGTCTGTCTCCCTTCAAACCACACGTAGGCATGCCGAGGTCGAGCATCTTGATTGAGAACCAGCCTCACATCATTCTCTCTCTCTTCCCTTCGATTACTCACGCGATGAGTCCTCTTCAATTCCCCGTTGGAAGAACGAGCGAGTCACCCCTCTCGAATGAGTCAGTTGCCAACCTTAATGCCGACATCTCTTGCTCGTTCATCGGAACAACAGCTGAATCCACCACTTCCATCATTTCTTCAGAGTGATGAGCTTACTACACTTCATTCTAATTTCTTCCTCCTCCCACCCTCCTTCGTGCAATTCTACTTCTCTAAATCCCATAAATCCGCCTACTAACAAAATTTGGTAAATCCGGATTTAACTTGCGAAAGCAGCGTTTATGGGATTACAAGAGTAGAAGATTCGAAAGTACCATTTGATTGGATTTAAGTTAAATCCGGCTTAAATCCTGCTCAAATCCTGCAGCCAAACAACCCCTCTCTCCAATTCTTCTCCCTTTATTCCCTCTTCTAAGCCTACCGAGCCACACTCAAATCGAATGACCTTTGTTCCTTCTTCCAATCAAACCAAATCGCTCAATTGACTTCCCTGTTCGCACTACCCATTCTTTCAACTTCTGCTCTTCCAATGTCAATGATATAGTGAAATGGTTGTTGATTGTGGATATGTAAAAATATGTAAATGTATATGGAATATGTGCTTGTGATTATTTTTGTGGGTTTCAAGACCTCACTAATGCCCAATAGGGCGTAGTGGATACAAAGAGATGGTTGTGAAGCAGACATCCATTCGCTCAATAAGGCATACCAGTATGCCAAAGCTGATAGATGTGACACATCTTAGAAATCTTTGAAATTTTGTCAAATTTTTGGGACTTAAACAAATTTAAATGGAAATCATTTAAACTCAAATTAAATAAAAAGGATACATGATAAATATGAAAATAAACATTAAATCAAAAAGAAGAAAGGAAGAGTGCTCACAAAAAAAAAATTTAAGCAAGTTGAAATTCCACCCAAACTTTGAGCTAGAATCCTTCTCCCTCTCTCCCTCTTTTTCAAGTCCTCTAAACTAAAGCAAATGATATGAAATGCAAGAATTCTCTCCTTAGCCTCATTTATAGAAATGGAAAGAATCAATGTGGGACCCATTCTTGCTAAAACTTAATTCCATGGTATAAAGCTAAGTTCTTTCTTTCAAATTTCTCAAAATTAAACAAGCCTTAATTAAAATTTGGGAGGCTAATACTACTAAACTCACAAGAGACTCATGATAAATTTGAATTCTGGTTACTAAATAAATATGAAACTTGATCTAGAGTTAAGGATAAATTCATATTGGATTTGAAGTCTTTTTATGTGAGCAAATCATATTTAATATCAAATGAAGTAAAGATGTCAATTGAATATTAAATGATAAATGATTGGTGGTAAGTCTATATATCCAATTTTAAATTGAGAATAAAGTGTGCAACAAATTTGGTAGCTTTCTTATAAGCACAAATTCAATTAGGTTACTCATGATCACTCATGAATGTAGCATTTAAAAGAACTATTTGGATCTTGCATTTAAAATTAAATTTGAAATACAATGAGATTTGTGATATATCTAAGTGTTTATCTTCAAAACTAATGGGATCCAGATGAAATTCATAAGAGGGCTTACACTATATCTAATCCACATAATTGTGAAATTGATATATGATGGGTAAAAGTCATAAAAAAGAGCTTTAAAATGAAATTTATAGCACATTTTAATTAAGAAGTATGAACAAAGGTTTTTGGTAAATCCGAATAGCTTGTTAACCAACATAAGAAGGGTTTTTCAATGAACAAATAAGTTATGCTTTGACTCGTATCAAACAAGTTAAAATAGGTGAAACAATTAAGTGAATCTCACAAAAATTTAATTGTTCATTAATGAGCATAGATCAACTATTCAAGTTTAGAGATTCAACAAATAAGTTTAATGCAAGCAATGATATAATATTTTGACTACAAATATAAATCTAATTCTACATTTTCAATGCCACCGGATCTGTAATTCTTCGTATAAGCAGATAGAAGGCAACTTTAAATTAAATTTTGTATGAATGAATGAGCTTCCTTCAATCCAAAAATTAAAAACTTCTTACTCTAATTATAATTTTCAAAATCAATGATTTCATTAATTAGATGAAATTATCTAAGCTATAAATATCTATATGTGCTCGAACATGGAGAATTAGAATGCAAATTTTAATGTCTGAAAATACTGCGTAGGCTAAGTTAGAATAAAATGAAAATATAAAATTAATCTCATAGTTTAAATATAAAATTAGTCTCATAGTTTAAGCATAAAATTATCTGAATTATTAAATACTCATGGGCCGACACATCTGAATGCTTAAACTTGGTGTCAAGATCTTTGCGTGGGTTGCTTCCCGATTGGGTCTTAGGATCGGGTCCGGGTTAACAAAACTTAAATTTCTAATTATTATAAGAATTTCAACTTATTAGTGTCATATGACAGCAGATATGATCTTTTATTATTAAATTAATAGAGTTGACATGATCTAAAATAATAAATTAAATGATCAAATAATATATCCACCCCGATGATGGCTGTGCTGAATGAAGATTTTAATCGGATGAGATACTTCCATCAAAATATGATTTTAATTTAAGATTAAATTAATTTAAATTGAGTATCAATCCAAATGTGAAATCTAATATATCACTAAGCTATTAAGGGTTAAATGAAACTCATTCCTTAAATACTTTAAGCTAAAACTCAATCCACCTTCTAAAATTATTTGTTGAAGGTGATAAATTAAGAAAACTCTAGCTCACAAAGGAGCCAATATCAATTCAAGTATTTTACTATGTTCACTCTCAATCAATCTCATCCTAGTAAGGATGTGGTTCGTGTTCTCTGACTGTGTGGCTTGACAGTTGGCTCCACATATGATACAATTACAATTAGAGTCCTCTGATCGGGTGGTTTCTGCCAAATGACACAATTATATTACGATCATGATTGTAGCCCGTATGCTCCCCAATGACTCTATACCTTGAGGTGTGAATCATAGGGTACACCTGATAGGGCAAAAAGCCCACTGTCAGCTAAGGTAGACTTAAGATTGTCTCCTTAGACAAACACCACCCCTAGGTCTATAAGGATTACTTGGATGACACAACCCATGGCTGCTGATATGGATCTTTCCATCAGGTTGGGTCGATTACCTCCTCTGACTAGGTAGACTAGGGACCCTGACAACGTGGGATGACGGAACCATGAGATCTAGATCGGGCACGTTACCATTTCCCCAATCATCTGCTTTAAGTTAAGATGATGAATTCCAGAAATTCTAAATTTTAAAACTCGCTACTACTATATGCTACGATGTTTATCTAACCCAAATTTAATCAAAAGTTCTCTCTCAGCATTGAGAGGGATAATTAACTATAGGTGCTTACGCTTATAAGAAACTTGAACTATATCTAAAGTCCTCACAAAATGAGGGCTAAATCTCTGGGTAGTGTCTTATATACTATTCCATCCGCCTTCTAAAAATTACACCGACAAATAAATCACACTCTCTTCAATATGAGAGGTCGGTGGTGAATTTTTGGAGCCCACACATGCATCATTTTATTCCATAATAGACTTGTTCCTTATATGTGACCCTTGGACCTACATTTATAATAAAGATTTAATGAAAGATGAAAAAAATTAAACTTATTCTAAATTATTAAATGACTATATTATTCTTGATATTTAAAAGAAATGTAAAAAAAATTTCATGATAATTCAACTAAAATGCTACTATAAAATTTTATAAGGTTTTGAAGTTTATATGTATTTATTTTTTAGTTATATCTTTTCAAATAACAAATATCAAGCTTACATTATTTAGTTGGGTTAGTTCAATTATTTGATTTTAAGTTATTGGTTCGAATTTTTTTATATTGATCAAATAAAAAATTGAACTATATTAATATCTTCAAATACTAAATCAATAAAGCACATGAATTATAAATACATAAATTATATAAATATTAATATGGATAATATTTAT